>CM053401.1:151596609-151765890 GCA_028644305.1 Xerus rutilus | reverse complement strand
AGAAGAAGCCACTTTGAAGAACTGGCTTTATCTGTCTCTCAAAAAAATCCAGTTCCTTCTTTAATAGGCAGTAAGGTTTTAGGGTTTGTTTACTGCCTATATATGGCATTCTCCTGTGGACTCATCTAGCAAGCCCACCAACCCTGGAGGCCAACATTTGGAAGTTACCAAAACCCAAACAACAACCAAATGAGCCAGAGGTATTTTTTTTAACATGCTATTTTGAGTTAATTAAAAGTTGTAAAGTACACTGTGTTCTTCAGACTCACCACCACTGGTGTGGACCACGTACAAAGCAAACTCCTCCGCTGAATTCTCTATCTGAATCAGGAGCAAAAGAGACTTGTTGAAAGCATGTATTTAAATATCCCAGCTTTGAGACATTCCATCTCCCTCAACATTGAAAAGCCAGATTTAGGCTCTTTTGAGGGGGGCTTTTTATTTACAACTCTTAAAAGGAGATGGAGGTAGGCAGATAACTTTATCAATAATACAAAATACAGGGATAGCAGGTGTAGCTCAGTGATAGAACACCTGCCTACCACGCATGAAGCTCTGGTTTCTATCCCCAAAATTTCAATTGAAAAAAAAAAAAAATACAGGTTGAGCCTCCTTCATCTGAAATGTTTGAGGCCAAAAATATTTCAGATTTTGGAGTTTTTCAGATTCTGGAACATTTGCATGAACTTTATCTTTAAAACACTGAAATACAAAATGCTCCAAAATCAGAAACTTTTGAGCATCATGTCAGTGTTCAAAAAGTGTCTAGATACGGGGATTTTCAGATTTCAGATTAGGGATGCTCAACCAGTAATAGGTAAATCATTTATTGTAAAATGAAGTCTCACACACTATGTTTATTTTAACTCATCTCATGCTCCTGACAACATCAAAACACGTTACCCTCATCCTCCTTTTATGGATGAGGAAACAGAAGCCCCGGGGAGATGAAGTCACTTGCCCCACTCAGCCAGCTAGCAGGTGATGGACAAGAATTCAAACCAGAGTCCTGCATTCTAGGCTATACTGGCTTCCAGTAAAAACAGGTGTACTGGGGCTGGGGTTATGGCGCAGTGGTAGCGTGCTCGCCTAGCACGCGGGAGGCACTGGGTTCAATCCTCAGCACCATATAAAAATAAAATAAAGATATTATGTCCACCTACAACTAAAAAATAAGTATTTAAAAAAAAAACAGGTATACTGGGGCTGAGGTTGTAGCTCAGTGGTAGAGTGTTTGCCTTGCATGCATGAGTCACTGGGTTCAATCCTCAGCACCACATAAAAATAAATAAATAAAATAAAGGTATTGTGTCCACCTACAGCTAAAAAAATTAAAAAAAAAAAAAAAAAGAGCAAGTATACTAGCTGGGCAGACTGGTCTGCACCTGCAGTCCCAGCTACTTGAGAAGCAGAGGCAGAAGATCTTGAGCCTGGAAGTTTGAGACCAGCCTGGGGAACACAGCCAGAAACCGTTTGTTATGGTTTAGATATTAGGTGTCCCGGGAAAGCTCATGTGTGAGACAAGGCAAGAAAGCCTAGAGGCGAAATGATTGGGTTGTAAGAGGTTTAACCTAATCAGTGCATTAATCCTCTGTTAGGGATTAACTTGGTGGTAACTGTAGGCAGGTAGGGTGTGGCTGGAGGAGGCGTGTCCCTGGGGGTGTGCCCTTCAGGTATATATTTTGTCCTTGTTGAATAGCATTCCCCGCTGCACCCTCTCTGTTTCAAGGTTCCATGTCCTGAGCTGCTTTCCTCTACCACACTCTTCCACCATGATGTTCTGCCTCACCTTAGGCCCCAAAGAATGGAGTCAGCCATCTATGGACTAAGACCTTTGAAATCATGAGCGTCAAATAAACTTTTTCCTCCTCTAAAATTGCCCTTGTCAGGTCTTTTGGCCACAGAGAGAAAAAGTTGACTAAAACCTTACTTAAAAATAATTTAAAAATAAAAATAAGAATACTTGGTAATGTAGGGAATGTAGAAAACAGTAACAGTACCTTAAAAGCACACATGCACTGTAATTTGCATGTCTATGTAAGTCTCCTTTTAAAAAGCAGAGTCTTCAGCTGTGTTCCAGAAGTTCATCTGTGTACTAAGCCTGAAACCAGAGGTCAGGCCCTGGGGTTGTTCCATGGCAGGCCATAAAAGTACACGCGGGTTGACACTTATCAAACTCCAGTGGGCTGCGGAGGCCTCTGCAGACATGTTAGAGAGGCTCCCTGGCCTCACCCTCAGAGTATCTGACACAACAGGTCTGGAATGAGGTCTAAGAATCTGCTTTCCTAACAAGTTTCTAGATGATGTTAATGCTGTGGGCTTTGCCTTGATGTGAGGGACTAAAAAACCAAAGCCTCTGCCCAGCACCCTGTAACTAAGGACTAAGAGAATGTAAGCTAAGGAGAATGTAAGCCACATTCTCCAAAGCTTCCCCCACCACCCCTCTAGGGACCCAAGGCACACAGCCAGCAAAGGGAACTTGCCTTAAATTTGTTGAGCAGCAGCTTCAGGACCTGTGGGGTAGTCATGGTGCTGTTGATGCGAACATTGGTGACAGAACCATAGGCCGGAGTGAACACCGAGGTCTGTCAACAGAGGGATCCAGCTCAGGTTGGGAGCAGGGACAGAGACAGCACGAAAACCCAGGCAAGGACCCGGTTTAGTGACAGTGACACCCAAAAGATGCTCCCGGAGAAGTTCCTGGCAACCTGGTGAGCATCAGGCTTTGATATAGACAAGCAGCCCTCAGGGTCTGACTGACTCAGTCAGGGCTCCCCTTGGAGGCTCAGGGCATGGTTGGGGAGGGGAAATTGGACCCTCTCTCTAAAGAAAACACTCACAAAGACCTTTTCACTGGAACCACCATGAGGAGGTCTCTGGAACTCTCCGGTCATGCACTTGCTGTAAGGGCAAGATTTGAACTAAACAGGAAAGGGGGTAGGTCAGCTAGCCTGTGGAGAAGGTGCTGATCTGGGACTTACAGTTCCGCTTCAGGGAAGCCATTAGCTCAGGGAAAAGTCAGACCATGCACCTGCCGTGAGGCACAGGGCGTAGAAAGAGGGCAATAGACAGATGTGCCTGGGTGGGGGCTGTTCATGAGGGGTGTTTAGAAAGCCTTCAAGGCTGCAGTAGGTGCTGCTTTGTATAGCCCCACGGAATGTACCCATAACCCCAGTGGGGATCCCCTTGACCTGAGGCCCCTTATCCCTCATAGAGCCAGCAGATCCTATAGCCCAAAGACTGGACAGCAAACACAACTTCCTAGGTGTCCCACCAGAGACCACATGGCTATAGCCCTGAGGTAGCAGATGCCCAGGAAGGAATGTTGCCCCTCTGAAACCACCCCCTTCACCTTCCCCCACCCATTTTACCTTGTGGTTGTAGAAATGGCCATTGATGGAGAAGCGGTGGCGTCTGATTCGCCGCTGGTCACTGGGTGTTCTCACATTGCCACGGCGACGTACCCCGACATCACTGCGTGTGCGCATCAGCTGTGGGGTGTCTTCCTGCACAGGCTTCAGGCCCCTGGAGTCTGAAAGGAAAGGGAGAAATGAGCTCTGGCTGAGTGTGGTGGTCCCACCTATAATCCCAGTGACTCAGGAGGAAGAAGCAGGAGGATCACAAGTTCAAGACCAGCCTTGGCAACTTAGCAAGGCCCTAATAAGACATTGTCTCAAAATTGTAAAAAAGAGCTGGGGGTATAGTTCAGTGGTAGAGCATCTCTGGGTTCAATGGCCAGTATAGAAATAATTTGCACGTCTATAAGAAACAAGAGAGAGTCGGGGGTGGGGGGCACAGTGGCACACGCCTGTAATCCCAGCACTTTGGGAGGCTGAGACAGGAGAATCGCGAGTTCAAAGACAGCCTCAGCAAAGGCAATGTGCTAAGCAACTCAGTGAGACCCTGTCTCTACATAAAAAAAAAACACGAAAATAGGGCTGGGGATGTGGCTCAGTGGTCAAGTACCCCTGAGTTCAATCCCCGGTACCAAAAGAGAGAGAGAGAGAGATTGGCAGTGGGGAAGAAGGAAGGAAGGAAGGAAGGAGGATTTGGACCTGGGACACAGCAGCTTATACAAGGTCCCTTTGTAGCCAACACTACAGCACTCATTCCCCCCCACAAAAAATGTATTTTACAAAATTTATATATTTTTATAAAATGTATTTTATAAAAACTATTTCCCACTGGAGGAGAAACATAATACATGATTCACTGAGAAGTACTACAGTGAAAATGTTCAGAGTACAGACCTCAGAACCAGACTCCTCAGGTTCAAATCCCAGCTCCTTCACTGCCATCTGTCACTAGTCTTTCTGTGCCTGTTTTCTCATCTCATAGCACCCATCTTATGAGATGAGGTCTAAATGAATGAATAGACGGCACTTAGAACAGGGCCTGACACAGAACAAGCATGTGAGGACCTGCAAGATATTGCAAACTGATACTGACCTGTGTTACGACATGATGAGCCTTGAGGACATTATGCTGAGTGAAAATAGCCAGTTGTAAAAAGTCAGGTGCTGCATGATTGCACCTATAGGAGGTATTCAGAAGAGTCAAAACCATAGGGGCACAATATGGAATGGTGGTTGCCAACAGCTAGGGTGGGTAGGGAAATGGGGAGTTATTATTTAATGAGTACAGAACTTCAAGGGTTTTAATTTTATATTTTGTGGTACAGGGGATCAAACCCAGGGCCACCTGCATGCTAGGTCAGAGCTCTACCACTGAGCTATACCCCTGAGTTTGTTTTATAAAAAGAGAGTTCTTGGTTTTTGAGATAGGCTTTAATGATCCAAGGATGATTTTTTAAAAAAATTTATTTGTTCTTTTTAGTTATACATGACAGTAGAATGCATTTTGAAATATTACATATACATGGAGTATAACTTCCTGTTCTTGTGGTTGCACACAATGTAGAGTTTCACTGGTTGTGTATTCATATGTGAACATAGAAAAGTAATGTCCGATTCATTCTACTGTCTTTCCCATTCCCATCCTCTTCCCTTTCCCTCACTCCCCCTGTTCAATCTGGTGAATCTCCTCTCTTCCTCCAACCCCCACCCCCACCTATTGTGAGTCAGCACCCAGAGAGAGAGAACATTTAGCCTTTGGTCCTTTTGGGATTAGCTTATTTCACTTAGCACGACAGTCTCCAGTTCCATCCATTTACTGGCAAATGCCATAATCTCATTCTTTTTCATGGCTGAGTAATATTCCATTGTGTATATGTACCACATTTTCTTTATCCATTCATCTGTTGAAGGGCACCTAGGTTGGTTCCATAGCTTAGCTATCGTAAACTGAGCTGCTATAAACATTGATACAGCTGCATTACTACAGTATGCTGATTTTTAGTTTTCTGGGTGTATGCCAAGGAGTAGGATAACTGGGTCAAATGGTGGTTCCATTCCGAGTGTTCTGAGGAATTTCCATATTGCTTTCCAGAATGGCTGCACCAAATGGCAGTTCCACTAGCAATATATGAGTGTACCTTTTTCCCCACACAAAGATGAAGGTTTCAAGGGAAGAAGAGTCCTGGAGATGTTTAGTAGTGATAGCTGCACAATTATAAATGTATTTAACACCACTGAACAGTCCAGTTCAAAATGGTTAAGAATGAAAATATTGTATGTATTTTTTTAGGGTATTGGGGATTGAACTCAGGGGTACTCGACCGCTGAGCCACATCCCCAGCCCTATTTTGTGTTTTATGTAGAGACAGGGTCTCACTGAGTTGCTTAGCACCTTGCCTTTGCTGAGGCTGGCTTTGAACTCGCGATTCTCCTGCCTCAGCCTCCCTAAGTGCTGGGATTACAGGCTTCAGCCACTGCGCCCGGCTTATTTTATGTATTTTATCACAATAAAAAATTGGAAAAAATGTTAATAGGACACATAAATATAAACATATGGGGGTCTCCTGACATATTTCTACCTATGTATGTCTATAAACATAAAACATTGGCAATAATAGAATTGTGAGGCACAAGTAGGTTAATCTCTTTTTTTTTAAATGTTTAATTTTTTTTTTAGTTGTAGGTGACAGAATATCTTTATTTTATTTTTATGTGGTGCTGAGGATCGAACCCTGTGCCTTATGCCTGCTAGGTGAGCACACTACCACTGCGCCATAATCCCAGCCCCGGTTAATCTCTTTTTATTAAAATATATTTAATTCATGATTTGCAAACTGACAACATCTGTCAAAATTGCAAACACATGCTGGGCGCAGTGGTGCATGGCTGTCATCCCAGCGGCTCAGGAGGCTGAGACAGGAGGATTGCAAGTTCAAAGCCAGCCTCAGCAATGGTGAGGCACTAAGCAACTCAGTGAGGCCCTGTCTCTAATGAAATACAAAATCGGGCTGGGGATGTGGCTCAGTGGTTGAGTGCCCCGAGTTCAATCCCCAGTACCCCCCCAAAAGAAGATGACACCCCAAAGGTCTGTCAGTGTGCTTTTGCTTGTATTTGTATAGACTACCTGGGGAAGGGTGTACTCAGGTTGTTTTTAGGGAGGATGCTCAATTATGGAGGTGGGAGATTTAAATTTTTTTTCCTTTTAACACTTTTCGAATCTTGAACTATGCAAATGCTATATATCTGCAAATAAATCACAGTTTACAACATCTATCGCCCAATTGGCCCCTAACTGGAGGTTCCTCCCCTGGCACATGTACCTGTAGGAGTTGGCTGTTCACTCTCGGGAGGTGCATCCACCTCTGAGATCTGAATGTTGGGCATGGTGAGGGGCTTCAGAATGGTGCTGCGGGCAGAAAACAAACAAAAGGGAGACTGATTTAGTCCAGGTGGGGAGATACCCCCATCCCACCCACCCCAGTTCTACAAGGAGAATGCTTTGCCTGTGCTGGGCTGGATACCAGCACACACCAGCTGTTGAAGGATGCAGGTGGGCTGCCCTAAGCATCCCAGGAGGCTGGCCCAGCTTGCAGGATGAGCACTGTGTGGGGAGGGGGAAGTTTAGCAAAAGAGGATGCTCTCTTCCAACATCTGCAGCAACACAAACACCTAATTCATCCAGCCCAGAAAGGAAAACTCCAAAGAACAAAACCCATGTGTTGCCTATGCTGAGTTTCTAAGCACATGTGGGTTCTATGACTTATTTTTGAAACCCTAATAATGGCCATTTGTTTCTAGGGCAGGATGCCAGTTCAGATTCACTTCTGGTTTGTTTTGTTTTGGTTTCCAGTGCTAGGGATCCAACTCAGGGCCTCACTCATGCCAGGCAAGCTCTCTACCACTGAGCCACATTCCCATGCTCAGGCCCACATTCCTTCTATTGGAGAACACCTCAGAAACCACTTCTGGCTTCTAAAAGGAATGGAAAGTGATAGGATGGCTGCTACAAGGGTCAGGGCAGCTTTGGAAGGGGCACCAATGAAAGAATTCTCAGGATTGCCAGGATGGATTCCCAGCCAAGCTAGCAAGAGGGTCACTCACAGCAGGCAGTCTGAGCTGAGACCTGAGTTTGCTGTGATAACTGGAAATTAATTCCTCAAAGCCAAAAGGGACAATGGAAGCAGTTCAGAGAAACATACCCAAAATCAACAGAGAATTTGGACAGAAAGAAGAATCATATTTAACCAATTAGGGCCATCTCAGTGTGAAAAGAGTGTGGGCCCCCTGACTCAGTAGAGACAGGGCCCTATGTTCCAAGGATGATATCTAAGGGAAGACAATTAATATTGAAAATCTGAAAGAATTTCTATAATAATACAGCCTTCTGAGCCCCAGAATGGATCTAGCCAGAGACTCTCAGGGAATAATGAACACTTGGCATCTGGAGTAGCCAGCCACTCCTTACTTCCTGATCCAAAGCCCTCTTTCTTGCTGAAGCAGAAACTGGCCTCAACATCGTCCTTAATACAGTAGTCCAGGTATTCACTTCACTATCGCTGGCCACTGCCTGGTTACTCTCAAAGTGTTTGTACGTTTCAAGGGCCAACCAAGACCAGCTTGATGCTACAGGGAAGGGATAAGAAACAAGTACGCAGATTGAAGGACCTCTCAATGGCAGCCCCGGCCAAAGGCCCCACAGTCAAATGGGATTTTTGTATTCATCTCACACAGGGAACAGAATGTAACAGCGTGGGGGTCAGTGTCGGGCAGTGGACAGGGTTTGGCTCCTGGGAAATAAAATACAGTGTAAGCACTAAAGGCAAAGCTGTGTGAAATCAGCAAAGTTAAATGAAACCAAAGAACCCTGACCAGACATCCCAATGGGACGGGTAAGAACATTCCTCCTTAGATTCTTTTGGAAAGAAACCAGATCACCTCCAGAGTCTGGCCACATTGTAGGTATCTCTGAATTGTACAGATAGACTTGGCTGTGGAGTTCAACAAAACGTTCCATGTGGCCAACAGAAAGGGCTTGGTTCTTGTTTAAACTAGAAAAAACATCACTGTGGTTTTGGCTAGCGGCCGGCACACTCCACCCAGGCCATAGCCTGCAGACAGCCAGCATCAGCAAGTTTCAGGAGGGAAGGAGGCTAGTCACTTGATCCTAAAAAACCAAAGTCCCAGAAAGACAGTAAAAAGGGCGAGGCTACGTAGAAGCATTTGGTTACTCATTTGGTTACTCATTTGGCCACATGAGGAGCAGACCTTCCCATGGGGACCAGAAGAAGAGGACCATGACCCAGTTCCAGGTGTGGAGCAGACCCCCCAGCTGACCTCACTTGGCTGGTTCCGACAGAGGTTGACATTCTTTTCTTTTTCCAAGTTCCCCCAGGACTCAGAGAGCTTCAGTTTGAAAACTCAAGTCCTAAATGTCCCTGGAGTAGGGACCGTTCTATGAGGAGTGGTCCCAATGGGGGCGACGTCAACACATGGACATCCTGTTAGAAATCTGCAGGATGTGCTAACCACTAGCAACACTGCCTGAGACTC
This sequence comes from Xerus rutilus, assembly GCA_028644305.1. Lineage (NCBI taxonomy): Eukaryota > Metazoa > Chordata > Mammalia > Rodentia > Sciuridae > Xerus > Xerus rutilus. The sequence continues at coordinate 151,756,984 of CM053401.1, read as the reverse complement.
CAGAATTCTGGAGGGAGGACATGCTGGCATGTCCCTTTCTCTGACTCAGCACCTCCCCTCCTCTCTCTGACCTCACTCAGTGATTGTGGAGAGAGAATGGAGGCCCTGTTACACCAACCCAGCCCTGTTCTCCTCAACGCAAGCCCCAAGCAGGTGCAGTGGAGGTGGTGGGAACAGGACCAGGAGCATGGCTGGCCGGGGAAGGTAACGCTTATCAGCCTGAAGACACACAGCACCCCAGACGCTCCAGTCACCTCCCAGCCCCATCACTGCTCACTCACCCTTGTGCCCCCAAGTTGCAGCCGGAGTGCCAGGAGGAAGAGGATGGAGGGGGGCGGATGCGCTCATTGTCGTCCTGCATCTGCAGACGGATGGGCCGGCGCAGCCCCCAGGAGATATTCAGCAGCCCCTCCACAATGAACTCATCTTCTTCCTGCCCACAAAGCAATTGGCCTAGTGAGCCCAGAAAAGTCCCACAGAAGCCATCACTGCACTGGGGAACAAAGACAGCATCCTTCATGTGTCCTATCTGCGTACACCAAATCGTATTCCTAGGATGTGAATGGTGTTCACTCGTCCCAACTCCAAAAGTTCCTTGACACCCTATAAAGTTCCTTGACACCCTGGAGCTAACCTTACAGAACAGCATAAAAGTTGCTGTGAAGGAGCTGTGGTGTAGCTCAGTAGTAGACAGCCTGCCTAGCATGCATGAGGCCACGGGTTCCACCTCAGCTCTGAAAAAGACAAAAAAAATATTGCTGTGAAATTCTAATAAATGTGTGCAAATTACAAAACCATTTTTGTTGTTTTTTATAATTATAACTTTTAAGAAGTCAGAATAGATTATCTTTTAAAATAAATGAGTCTAGCCAGGCTTGGTGGCACATGCCTGTAATCCCAGTGGCTTGGGAGGCTGAGGCAGGAGGATCGCAAGTTCAAAGCCAGCCTCAGCAATTTAATGAGGCTCTAGGCAATTCAGCAGAGATCCTGTCTCAAAATAAAAAATAAAAAGTGACAGGGGATGTAGCTCAATAGTTGGGCACCCCTAGGTTAAATATCTGGTACCAAAAAATAAAATAAAATAAAACGAGACTTAGCCTTACTAATAGAATCAAGAACTGGGTTCTTGAATTAGCTACTTTTCCCTCCCCTACTACAGAAAGTGACATGTCCTTAGCTATAACATATGTCTAGCAATCCAACCCTCTGGATGAAGGATATTTAAAGCAGCATTTCTCCAAGTTTATTCTACAGAACACCAGTTACTTTAGCAGATGAACCGTTGCCTTAAAAGGATGTCAAGTGATCATGAGCTAGGAGAGGCTGTGTTAATCAAATTTCTTAACAGAACTTCTTGGCATTTTGGAATAAGCTAATGTGCTATATTATGACTCTCCCAGAGGCAAATAAATTCTGCAGGAATTCCAAGTTATGCTAAAAGGTTGTTGACTAATAGGAAGGTAAATGTAAAATCTTTCTTTGTTTTTTTTTAATGTGTGTGTGTGTGTGTGTGTTTTAGTACGAGGGATTGAACCCAGGGGTGTTTAACCATTGAGCCACATCCTCATCCTTTTATTTTTTGGTACTAAGGATTGAACTCAGGGGTACTCAACCACTGAGCCACATCCCCAGCAGAATTTATTCTTCCCTATTTTGTGTTTTATTTGGAGACAGGGTCTCACTGAGTTGCTTAGCACCTCGCCCTTGCTGAAGTTGGCTTTGATTTTGTAATTCTCCCATCTCAGCCTCCCAAAGTGCTGAGATTATAGGCTTGCGCCACCGTGCCTGGCTACCCCCATCCTTTTTTAATATTAAAGACAGTGTCTTGCTAAGTTGCTTAGGGCTTCGCTAAATTGCCAAGGCTGGCTTTGAACTCATGATCCGCCTCAGCCTCATGAGCTGCTGCAATTACAGGCATGTACCACCACACTTGGTAAATGTGAAATCTTTCTAAGGTCATCAGTATGTTCTATCTTGAAAAAGTAGATCACTTGTGACCACAAAAACCTTTAATCATGTATACCTTGAGAATTTATTCTTCTTCTTTTTTTTTTTTTTTTGTACTGAGGATTGAATTCAGGGGCATTTTACCACTGAGCTACATCTTCAGCTCTTTTTATTTTTTATTTGTTACAGGGTCTCACTAAGTTGCTTAGATCCTCACTAAGTTGCTGATGCTGGTCTTAAACTTGCAATCCTCCTGCCTCAGCCTCCCAAGCCTCTGGGATTACACACATGCACCACAATGCCCAGCTGTCATTGAGGATTTATTCTATAGGATATACCCTAGAAAAGCTGATTAAGGACCAAAATCTTGCTCATGGCTCAGCCACTAATTAATAGAAGCTTTAGCCGGGCACGGTGGTGCACACTTGTAATCCCTACACTTTGAGAGGCTAAGACAGGAGAATCGCGAGTTCAAAGCCAGCCTTAGCAATGGTGAGGTGCTAAGCAACTCAGTGAGATCCTGTCTCTAAATAAAACACAAAATAGGGCTGAAGATGTGGCCCAGTGGTTGAGTGCCCCTGAGTTCAGTCCTCAGTACTAAAAAAAAAAAAAAAGAAGCTTTGAGGATAATGCCAAAAAGCATTGCGTTTCTTTTCTCCAATCTCAGGAAAATCTTTTTGAACCCATGTTTATTGGGCAAGTCCCATGGGTGTCTGACCTGAGTCATAGCCACATCTTTAGGACAAGCCCCATGGGTGAAAATAGTACTTGCCAAGTAATCAACTAACCCAAGTCAAAGAATCATGGTGGAGTTTGGGGGAATCAGGAAAGGAGTGGAACAACTTCAGAGCATTTGGGGATTTTGAGGAGAAGTGTTCTATGGCCACGTGTAGTGGCACACGCCTATAATCCCAGCAATTCTGGAGGCTGAGGGAGGAGGATCACAATTTTCAGGCCAGTCTCAACAACTTAGTGAGGCCCTAAGAAACTTAGTGAGATCATCTCAAAACAAAAAATAAAAAAAAGTTGAGGATATAGCTCAGTGGTTCAGTGCCCCTGGGTTCAATCTCTGGTACCAAAGAGAGAAAGAAGGTTTTATATAAGTAGAAATGCTTTATAAGTACCTCCAGCTGGGCAGAGCTGGCATCATGATATTGAACTACTATAGGACAGAACTTAACCCACAGTAGGAGTTTGCCTAAGTGGAGTGGTTTGAAGAGCACAGGGAAGGCCACTGCATCCCATATCCTACCCACAACAGCCTGCCTGAGCGGCTGAAATTCCACCATCTGCTATCTGATTCTATGGATTAAATCGCCATGGCCTGATAACCTAGAAATGCGTTTGAGAGGGTATTACACATGGCTTCTTATCAGTCAAGAATGCTCAAGTATAAATTACTCCACCAGCCATCCTTATAACTCAATATCTATCTGATAGCAGGCTTTCCAGAAATGGATACAGGATGGGTAAGCTTATCTTTGGGGTGGGGGGTGGGGAAAGTCAGAGGGACAGCAAGGGCATCCTGAGAAGGTCTGAGAAGATGGCTACAGGTAGGCGGAAAGAGTGAGAGTCACCCTCCAGAGCTTATGTGATCTGCCCCGTTGCTGCGACAATAGGATCTGGGCCCAGAAGTGTAAACACAGAGGATGGGTAAGGTTCTGCAACCACCCAACAAGGGGACTCCTGCTTGGAAGCCATCTGAGAGGGTCACTTCTCCAGTGACCTCTCTCCAGAGATACCCCCTCTGAGGCTGTGCTAACCTATCACATTCCCATAGGGGTGTCTCCAGAGCAGAAAAATTCAATCGTCCTAGAACAAAACTGGGCCCGGAGCCTCCTTCCAAACAACCCCAAGGACTCCTGCCAACATTGTGAGGGGCCACTCATGGGGACAGCAGGGGCAGAAACCTCTGGAGACCTCAGTCCCGTCAGACCCAGATCAAGTGGAGACAAACACTGGGCCAGCCCACCAGGGCAGGTGCCTGCCAGGCCTTCCCTGGGACACCTTACCTCTCTGTGTCGCAGCTGCAAGTTCTGGCCTTCATAGTACAAGTTGTAGGTCTTCAGATGCAGGAGAAGTTCGTTCCTTAGGGGGAAAGTTACAACATTTTCAGCTAATGCCTCTTATAATTCTCACCTTTAACCTGGCCTCAGTTACCCTTTGAGTGTAGGTTCACATGGGATTGCGTGAGCACACATGCACACAGTTTCACAAGACCCCATCGTCACCTTCCCCCAGCATCAAGGTCAAGAGTAAACACCACTCCAGACCTGACTGAATGTTAAGAAGCAACTCTAGAACCCCAAGACAAGCCTGGACTGCCGAGGCTGGCGTCTCTGACAACACTCCCCCAAACCCAAGCCAAATGAACGGGCAGGTATGGCACAGATTCATGGAGACAAACACCCTTCTAGAAGGCCGCAAGCCCTTCAAAGCCCACAGACGAGGTTTCCCCTGCCTTTTAGCAGCTTCCCTCCCTACTGTGAGTGAGGAGAGGAGAGTTCTCCACAGGCTTTTGCAAGACTCAGAAAGACTCTGAGGCTTTTCAGAAGGTTAACAGGGACAGGTCTGGAACCCACCAACTCAGGTGTGATTGACATGACCTCATTAGGGGTTTCAAAACTTACAAAAGCCCACGAACAAGAGAGTGGATGAGCAAAGGAAGTCACTGTCACACAATGCAGTATTACAGAGTAATGAAGATATGAATGAATGACACAACATGAATGAATCTCATTAGCAAAGAAGTAGATGCGAAAGAGAACATAATGTATGATTCTATCTGTATGAAGTTTAAAATGGACCAGGTACAATGGCGTGTGCCTGTAATCTCAGCCTCAGTTCAATCCCCAGAATACATACATACATACATACATACATACATACATACATACTTGAAAAGGGTTTTAGGATTCAGAATAGAGGGTCACCTTGTGGAGCAGTTAGTGGAAGTAGACAGGATGGGGCTGCTATTTTCTTTCTTTCTTTCTTTCTTTTTTTTTTTTTTGTGAGTGTCTGTGTATATGTGTTCCTGAGGAGTCAACCCAGGGTCTCATGCACACTAAGCAAGTGCTCTACCACTGATGTGCATCCCCAGACCTTTTTTATTTTTTATTTTGAGACAGGTCTCACTAAATTGCTGAGGCTGACCTTGAATTTACAATCCTCCGGACTCAGCCACCCAAGTCACTGGGATTACAGGCATGCACCACCACACCCAGCAATGTTCTATTTTTGATATATAAGTTTATCTAAAAGTGCTTGTTATTGTACTCCATGAGGGATGGGGGTGGGGAGGGTAAGGAAGCTGCCTGCCATGTGTTTTTGCCTAGTCTCAGGCAAGAGGTGACAGAATCCAGGTCTTCTAAACCCAATCATCCAATGGAGAGATTTTGGATCACAGCACACGTTAAAATTCACTGGAAATTCCAAAAAATTCCTGACAAATTAAACCTAGATAAGGGAGTAATTCCAAGCAAGCTGAAATGAATTGGTGAAAAAAATACGTGATTCCAAATAACTTAAAACAGAAATAAATGTCTGGTACTTTTGAACACACAGATCTGAAACCCAGTCAGGAAAAGTCCCTGGAGAAATCCTTCAATAAAGAGATAAGAATGTTCTGGATCTCACACAACAGGCGTCTGTGTATAACCAAATGTGTCTGAAACACTTTAGTCTCAGATAAACTCAAGTTGGCTTATTTAAGATGGAGAACATTCAGTATGTAAAATTCCCATGCTGGGCAGAAAAATATATCCTCAAATTTGTAATGGAAAAAAGTCACTTTTGGCTTAACCCCTATCATATTAGAAAAAGAGAGAAACAGAGAAAGAGAGAGAGAGAGAGAGAGAATCTGAGTGCAAGAGACTATAGTACATAGAAAGCAATGAACCTGTCCCCTCTACTCAGAGGGCACCTGTGCTAATTTTAATCAGAAACAGAGCAAGTCAGGGACTTACAACCCAAGCCAGGACTCCCCCAGGTAACACCACAGACAAAACAGTGAGTAGTGTCATAGTGTGTTGGGGCTGCTATAACAAAATACCAGAGACCTGGTGGCTCATAACCAATAGGAGTTCACATCTCACAGTTCTAGAGGACAGGAAGTCCCAGATCAAAGTGCCAGCAGATTCAGAGTCTGGTGAGGGCCTGCCCCTCAGATATAGCATCTTCTTCCTGTGTCCTCACATGGTGGAAGGGCAAAAAAGCTCCCTCAGGTCTTTTCTCTAAGGGCACTAATTCCATTCATGAAGTCTCCACCCCCATGATTTTCACCTTCTGAAGGTCTCACCTCTTCATACCATCAACTTGGGGGTTAAGATTCAACATATGAATTTGAGGCAAACACAAATATCCAGGCCACAGCAAGCAGCCACCATCCAACTCCTCCTCCTGGAAGCCTCCCAAGACACCGCCTACCCCAAAAGGTTCTGTATCTTGTTCCCCTTTACTTCCCTCCAAGACTAGGCTTCGGGATATTTATTTTTAAATCTACAGCTGTAGACTTGCTGCTGTCCTCACAAGTCCAACTTCAGCTGCTTGGCTCCTTTTCACACACCAGAGCCCTGGCTCTCTGATGCACAGAGGAAGCTCCTCTGCCAGTGGCTTCTATCCACCCACAAAGTCCCCACACAGTACTGACCACTGGGCGAGCAACGCAGCCAAAAACCTTACTTGGAAATGTATTTATCTTGTCCACATGGGACCAGGGAAGTTTGGTGATTGTAGTCCATTCTTCCTTTCTCTTTTCATCCGCAGGGCAGGCCTGTAATAGAAAGGAGAAGACCAAGGTTGAAGCTAGCTTGTGTCCTTGGGAATGCAGCAGAATTTAGGCAGCAGTTGGCAAGGGGAGGAGGACACAAAATCAGACCTTCTCCTAGATCCACAGCCTGGGGGAAGCTGACCCAGCCCAATGCTGACCCAGGACTGGTGAGAGGTCACTCTCCTGGCAGTTGCTTCTGAGAAAAAACACCCTCAGGAAAGATGACAACTTTTGGATACTTCAAGAACAAATGCCCCAGCCACAAAGAATGCTGACACCCAAGTTGGTCCCATGGATGATCAATGAGACTGTCTCTGAAGAGACCTTCATAACACAGCATAGAGACTCATCAGATAGGGACAAACCCAGATTCTCCTGAGGTATATGGAACATTGTGTTTGAGATCTTAAATGTCCCCAAAATGCCATGTGTTGAAAGCTTGGTCATCAGCCTATGGTGCTATTGGGAGGCAGTGTAACCTGTAGGAGGTGGGACCTCATGGAAGGAAGTGAGGTCATTGGGGGGTGCCATTAAAGGGATGTTGGGAGCAGAGCCCCTCCCTCTCTCTTACTCTGTGCTTCCCATTCGCTACGAGGTGAGCAGCTTTGTTGCACCATATGCTCTCTGCCATATGTGCTGCCTTACCACAGGCCCAAAGTGAAGGGGTCAAGCAAGCCTGGACTAAAAGCACCAACCAAAATAAACAGTTCCTCCTTCTAAGCTGCTTATCTCAGTTATTTTGTGACAGTGACAGAAAACTGACTAATACACTGAGGATGAGGAAACCACATAAAATGCCCAAATGGAGCTGGACACAAACCACCCCAGCATATGATCTATGATTGCCATGCAAATGTGGGCAATTTCATTACCTGAGAAAATAGCAATGCATTATGAAAACATGGGTCATGAGGCTAAAAGTCTGATTTGTTTTAAATACATGTAAATATAAAATACGCATAAATAGCTAGGCTTGATGGCACACGCCTGTAATCCTAGCAATCCAAGAGGCTGAAGCAGGAGGATTACCTTTGAGGGAGGCCCTAAGCAACTTAGCAAGACCTTCTCTCAAAACAAAAAATTAAAAGGTTTGGAAGTGTAACTCAATAGTAAAGTGACCCTGGGTTCAATTCTCAGTATCAAAAACGAAAAGACATAGATATATACACATTTATATGTATAAATACATACATTTAGATAAGTATGTATTCATCAGGTGTTCTTGGCACTATTAATCTCTGGGGCTAGGTCATTCTTGTTCACAGGGATTGTCCTGAGTTTTGGAGGACATTTAGCAGCACCCCTGGCCTCTAGCCACTGGATCGCCCAAGTCATAACAATCAAAAATGTCTCTAGACATTAGTAAGGATCTCCTAGGGGCAAAATCATCTCCAGTTGAGAATCATTGGCATTTATATGGATGCATAGAAATGACTGAAAGGCTGGCTTTATCTGGGTACTAGCAATTTTGGGAGGAGGGGTACCAGGGATTGAACTCAGGAGTACTCGACCACTGGGCCACATCCTCAGTCCTATTTTGTGTTATATGTAGAGACAGGGTCTCACTGAGTTGCTTAGCGCCTCACCATTGCTGAGGCTGGCTTTGAACTGGCGATTCTCCTGTCTCAGCCTCCCTGAGTGCTGGGATGACAGGCATGCGCCACCGCGCACGGCTCTAACAATTTTTTCCAAACATTTTATTAAGTGAATTTTCAGGGTTGGTGTGGTGGCACACGCTTGTCATCCCAGCAACTCAGAAGGCTGAGGCAGAAGGATCACAAATTTGAGGCCAGCCTCAGCAACTTAGTAAGATCTGGTCTCAAAAAAGTAAAAGGGTTGGGGATGTAACTCAGTAGTAGTACAGCACAACACCCAGGGTTCAATCCTCAGTACTAAAAAAAAGGGAAAGGAAGAAAAGAAGGAGAAAGAATTTGCAAACATAAAGATGAAGAAAGATTGCTGTGACAGCCAAGGCTATTATATTCCTAATCCTTTACTAAACTTACTGTATCATACATCTATTCATCAGTACATCCCTTAATTCAGTTACAAGTCCATGTTATTTTTCATTCATTTCAAAGTAGATTACAGACATCAATCATTTTCCCTTGAATACTTCAGCATGCATTTCATTACACTGAGCTCAACACTTGTTTATGGAAACAGATGGAACCCGCCCTGCTGACACCTTGATTTTAGTCCCATGAGAACCATGACAGACCTCTGACCCACACCACTGTGAAGATAATAAATCTGTGTTGTTTTAAACCACTGAGTTTTGGTAATTTGTTATGGCAACTATGGGAAACTAATGCAAAGGCCTCGTGAGGAAGGAGTGAGAGTCCCGGGAGTGAGTGGAGAACTGAGTTCCACTCAGAAAACTCAGAGTCCACCTGTGTACCCAAAAGTCATATCCTGGAGACACAACTGCTCTAAGTTTTAGATATATTTTAAAAAATTTTCCAGAAAGGGCCAGATGTAGTGGTGCACACCTGTAATCCCAGCAACTCAGAAGGCTGAGGCAGGAGGATCACAAATTCGAGGCCAGCCTCAGCAACTTAGCAAGGCCCTAAGCAACTTAGCAAAACTCTGTCTCAAAATAAAAAAAATAAAAGGGACTGGGAGTGTAGCTCAGTGGTTAAGTGCCCCTAGGTTCAATCCCCAGTACCCCACAAAAACAATTTTTTTCCAGAATAAAATTTCCAGGAAAAATAATCTGATCATAAAACCCACAGTGAATATGTACTGCATAAAAAGGAGAAAAGGAAAGTGAGGAAGCTTTTCTATTTTAAGTGATGATTACCCATAACTAGTGAATATCCAAAGGTACTCTTTATATGCTTGTGTAAATTTTCACTCTCAACAACATTTATTGTATGCATAGTCACGCCAAACATTGTACTTCTGGAGGGCTCCACAGTGTTCAACAGCAAATGGACCCTGCCCGGCCCTTGGGCACAGTCTAGTAGGAGAGGGACAAAAGGAAGGCAAGGCTATAGTGGCTCATGGAAAGACACCTAATATGGATTTGGGTAGAAAGCTGGGAGCTTTCTGGAGGAAGTGACCTCCAAACTAAGAAGTCTTTGATGAGATGGCACTGTCAAAAGTGAGGGTGGATGTCCCCAAGCAAGAGGATCGGGCACCCCTGAGTTATACAGGATGGGGTGGTGTATGCAGGCATGAGGTCCAGAGAGTAGGTGAGGTCACCAGGGAGAGAGCATAAAAGGGCTAAGGCAGGGCTCTGAGGAACTCAGCTGGTCAGTGTGGGTCGAGGAACAAGAGTCCCTGGGTGGGGAGGGAACAAGAGATACAGTAATCTGGAAGCCCAAAGAACAGGGTACCTTAAAATAGAGGCCATGGTGAGCAAAGCCAAAGGCTGGTGGGAGCCCAGGGAAACATGGAGCCTGATTTAAAGCATATGAAGGTCATGAGGAATCTCAGCCAGAGCTAATTCCACAGTCTGGCTGGAGTGGGAATCAGATGGGTGGTGCCTGGTATCCTTCTCCCCACCAACCCTGGAGTCTGTCTTCATCTGTCCATCTACTCCTGCAGCTTTCAAATCTCACATCATCTGGACTCATGATCTCCATCCCTTATTTTCCTCAGAATTTTCCAGTGAATTTTCTAATTCATTGGTTGAATTTTCTGCAGACCGCTCTTTGTTCACTGCCTCGGATATAACCGATAATTTGGTAATTCTGTTTTGCATCTGAAAGCAATCTGCCTTGCTCTTAAGACGATTCCCTTTTGATTCTGTGTCCTCTTAAATCTGAGAATACCAATTAGAGAATTTAAGTCTTCTCTATAGTTATTAAATCTATTTGGTACTAGAGAAAAAATAGGCAGATCAATGAAACAATATAACATACAGAAATAGACCCAAGACCCAAATTTATCTGAGAACATAGAATGTGAGCAGAATTTCTAAATAATGGGAAAAGATAGACTAACAACAAAAGTCATTAGAGAATTAGCTGACTCTGGAAAAAGTTAGATAGGGAAGCTAAATCCCTATCTTACTCCATCCACCACAAGAACTCATAAATGAATAAAAAATTTAAGCATTAAACAATAAAATGCAGCTGTCTCCTCCAGCTGCCCAAGATGCTGAAAGGAAAGAAGGCCAAGAGGAAGAAGGCGGCCCCAGCCTCTGCTGTTATCAAGAGATAGGAAGCCAAGAAGGTGGTGAATCACCTGTTCAAGAAAAGGCCTAAGAACTTCAGCATTGGACAGGACATCCAGCCCCAAAGGGACCTTACTCACTTTGTAATAGGGCCCCACTGCAACCAGCTGCAGCAGCAAAGGGCTAGAGGCTGTAAGCAGCAGGAAGTGCCTCCTGTGATTAACCAGTTCACCCAGGCATTGGACTGCCAAACAGCTATTCAGCTGCTTACGCTTGCCCCCGAGTATACCAGAGACTAAGCAGGGGAAGGGACAGAGGCTGTTGGCCTGGGTAGAGAGGCAAGCTGCTGGCAAAGGGGATGTCTCCACTAAGAGACCAATGGTCCTTGGAAGGAGTCCATGTTGTCACCACCTCAGTGGAAAACAAGGGGGTCAGCTCCTGGTGATTGCACATGATGTGGATCCCATCGAGCTGGCTGTCTTCCTGCCTGGCCTGTGTGGCAAGACGGAAGCCCTCTCATTTGCAGGTAAATGGATGGAGTTGGAGAACATGTTAAGCGAAGTAAGTCAATCCCCAACAACCAAAAGCCGAATGTTCTCTCTGATAAGTGGATGCTGATCCATAATGTGGGAGGGGGCATGGGAAGAATAGAGAAACTCTGGTCAAAGGGGAGAGGAGGGAAGGGATGGGATATGGGGGCAGGAAAGGTGGTGGAATGTGATGGACAACAGTGCCCTAGGTTCATGTATGACTGCACATATGGTGTCACTCTATATTGTGTACAAGCAGAGAAGTGAAAAGTTGTGCTCCATTTGTGTACAATGAATCAAAATGCATTCTGCCATCATGTAAACTTAATTAGAATAATATATATAATATATTATATATATATATATGTGTGTATGTGTGTGTATATATATATGTATATATATATAAAGATGGGAGCCGCCTACTGCACCATCAAGGGGAAGGCCAGACTGGGACATCTGGCTCATCAACATGCACCCCTGTTGCCTTCACACAGATTAATTTGGAAGACAAAAGTGCCCTGGAAAAGCTGATGAAAGCTATCAGACAGAACCAACTACAAGGACAGATATGACGCCACTGGGGAGGCATCATCCTGGGTCTAAAATCTGTAGCTTGCATTGCCAAGTTGGAAAAGGCAAAGGCTAAAGAACTTGCCACTGAACTGGATAAATGTACACTGTTGGGTTTTCTGTACATAATAATAATAATAATTGTCCTTCATCCAGAAAAATCAAATCAAATCAAATGCTGATGCTGGGCCTGGTGGCACACACCTGTAATCCCAGTCACTCAGGCGGATGAGGCAGGAGGATTCTGAGTTTGAGGCCAGCCTTGGCAACTAGTGATACCCTCAACCTTTTAGCAAGACCATGTCTCAAAATAAAACAATAAAAAGGCCTGGGGATGTAGCCCAGTGGTAAAGTGCCCCTGAGTTTTATCCTCAGTACCAATTAATTAATCAATCAATCAATCAATCAATAAAATGGTGAAGGAAATGTAGCATAAACTTCAAGTGGGAAAAACTTTTCTATTCAAAACTCAAAATACAGAAGACATAATTTTTTAAAAAGATGCTAACTTGTGGGGCTGGTGTTGTGGCTCAGCGGCAGAGCGCTTGCCTAGCACATGTGAGACACTGGGTTTGATTCTCTGCACCACATATAAATAAATAAAATAAAGGTCCACTGATAACTAAAAAAATATTTTTTAAAAAAGAAGCTAACTTGTAAAAATGTTAACTTTTTTATGGAAAAAAAAATCAACCCTATGCAAAGGCAAATGTCAAACTGGGTAAAATATTTACAATACATGAAACAAAGGGTTAATGTCTTTAATATATAAAAGGCTTTAATAAATCAATAATAAAAAGGTCCTACACTCATTTTGAAAAAAAGTGGAGGGGTCCCCAAAGGACATAATTCACACAAAAAAATTCAAATTAATAATAAACCTATGAAAAGACCTCATGACCATAACCCTCATGACCATTTTTACTTACCAGATTGATACAAATCAAGTAGTCTGATGGCCCAAATATACAAACTCACCAGGACTCAGTCACTTTCTACCTACTGGGTATCTTATCAAGACCATAGCAATAAATCCAACTTATAGGCTCATGTTGCCCCTCATGTTGTCTCTGATATGACTTCTCCCCATCTTTTTTCTACTTCTCAGAGAAGGAGCACTAGGAAAATATTTACATAGTCTAACATGTTGTCGAATTGAAATTCCAGATAAGTGATTCTAAGACACCACCCCTCCTTTGTCTGCCTTAGAAACATCTACATCTTTCTTCACAAACTTTCAAACCATGACCCCAAATCCCTAACTACCCCAGCCAGCTGCAAAAACCAAGCCAAACTTCTCGTATGCACGCTTTAGGGCAAACAGCAGCAGTTAACAAAGAGCCGGAAATTTAGACTTAAATCTCAAACAGAGTATTGTTCTTCACAGAAGGAAGGGTCAGAGGAAGACGGTTTATGGGGTTGGAATGTAGATTCAATTGGAGACTTCCTCCAAGGGTGCGGGCCAACATCTGTGGCCTTGGAAAGAGGGATGCACTCAGCCAGCTGATTGCAACTTTCTGTCTTCTCTAGTATTATCTAGAACTTACGGAGTCCTCCTGTGCTCCAAAATGCCTTGTAAGAATCATTTACAAGCATCACTTCCCACAATGCCTTGGGAATACAGCCCGACAGTCACCACATTTTGTAGAAGGGAAGGGGAAAGAGAAATGAGGGGCTTCTCACATCAGCAGTGTCAACACCTCAGAGCTGATCACACAGCAAAAGGAGAGAGAAAGAAACGGGACAAGAAAGAAAGGGCAGATTCTACACAAACAATTATTCATTGGAGCTGCTCTTTGGAAATCTAAAACACTCACATTTACTGGATTCCCTCTGTGAACAGGGTTATTTACCCCGCAAGAAATTTAAATCAGCTGAGCACATGCCTGTAATCCCAGCAACTTGGGAGGTGGAGGCAGGAAGATTACAAGTTTGAGGCCAGCCTGGGCAACTTAGTGAGACCCTGTCTCAAAATAAAAAATAAAAAGGGCTGGGATGTAGCTCAGTGGTAGAGTGCTTTCCTAGCAGGCACAAGGCTCTGGGTTCAATCCCCAGTACCACAAATGGAGAAAAAAAAAGAATCAGTACTTCTTTTTAGAAAAATCACTTTAGAAAATAAAATACATATTGAACGTCTACTAACTACAAAGCACATCTGCAGAAACTTTAGATGTGACTATTCCTGGACTTGCCTAGTTGGCAATGAGCCTCATAATCACATTGGGCTCCTGTTGGGACCACTAACCAGTCATTTTCCCCTTCTAGCACTAGCTTCCTGCTTTGGCGGAACATTCTGGATTCTCCTCAGCTCCATTAACCGCCTGGGCTAGGCCCCCTAGCTTGTCAATGGGATCTAGCTCATCCCATGTGGAGACCCATTTGCCTATTTCTAAGACAACTCAAGGGCATTACCTTCTCAAAGACCTGTGAGAATGTCCTTATTAAGGAAAGGTTCCTTAGCCACTCATGTGACGCATTTAATGAGGAACCTTCTGGGTCTGCTTCCTAGGCCCTGCAGGTATGCTCACATTCCTTCGTCAGACCCAAGCAACCTCACGTGATCCCTAGACCCTGATTCAAACTTACCTCCCACTCTGTCCTCACTGTCCCCAGGGCAGTGTGTGTGGGGACAGGTGCTCAGTCCTCAGGCTGCCTCTTCTTACAGCACCATTCAGAAATCCTGTTTGGTGTCCCCCTCCTGGACCTGGACCTTCCTCCCTCTGGGCTCCCAGCTCCCAGCCTATGCCTCTCTCCTGCCAACAGTCAAGGAAAAGAATGGGGTCATCAGCAGCCCAGGGAAGGAACCCACAGCTTTGGTCAGGGATCCCCAGGAGCAGAGCAGTAGGAGGACTCATCTTCAGGAGAAACCTGTAAGGGAGCGAGGGAAGCAGGACTGAGCTAGGAATGCACGGTTCTGCTGGAGGCCACACTCAGCCTGCCCCCGAGGGAACTCTGGGGTGCAAACAGTACGGAGTTGTCAAGCTAGAGGCAAGCAGGACAGGCCTTATACCCCTTTGCCAGTCAGGCACGGATAGAGTGCCACTAATGGGTGGGGGGGGGTGACTGATTCTCAGTCATTTCCCTGCAAGAGCTAGTCTCAGGATCAAGGGGGCAGCTAAGGCCTGTCAGGAGCCAATGCTCACTACACACAATAGATAAAGGAAACCTGGGTGGGTACCACACCACCCAGCACACCAGCCCTGAGTTTGGTACTGAAGTACAGCCTGGCTCTGCCAAGCTGGGAAGAGCTCAGGTGCCCACTCAGGACCATCCTGTTGCTATGGAAGGCCAGGCAGCAGGGATGGGGATAAACTCGCCCCAGGTCTGTGCCAGTGAAGGCTCTGTCACCAGCACTCTAAGGAGCCTCTCCTCTTCCTTTTCACAGACCCCACTCACAGGTGTTTCCAGCCTCCCAGAAAATAAATAAGGGGCTCTCCGAGGCCAGGAAATTCACAGGCTCAACTTCCTCTGAGGAAAGAAAATGCCAAGTCCTCGAGAAGCCCTACAAGGTGGGAACGGCATCCAGAGCTCTCTCCAAAGACAACAAAGTCCATTCTTAGCCTTTGGTTCCTCCAAATGCTCGTGCCCTCACTCCCTGAAGTCAGGGAGCCCAGATACTAGCTCCTTGTGGTTTCTGTTCCAGTCTTGAGAGTAGGTGCTTCTCCTCTTATTTGTTGTGCAGAAAGTCCCAGAAAAAAAAGAGGGGGTGGATGCCAAATACAGAACAGAAAGGCATAACCCTTGGAAAGTCCAGAGTGAGATGGATGAAGAATCCCCTTTGGTGGCTGTTTTTGTTTTAGTTTTTTTGTTTCCCAAGCCATCTTCCTGGTTGTATGGCAGGAGCCAGGCCCCACCCCACCCTCACCTCAGCTCCTCGTGGGGAGTGGGGAGGGCAGTAGGGCAGAAGTCAATTTACAGGACCTAGGCAGCTCCAGTCTCCAAGAAAAAACACCCGCAAGGAGGGAGAGACAGAGTCCAGGAGGGGAGGGCTTCCTGTGAGGAGTTCCCAGGGTGGCAGACCCTCTAGACCTGATCAATGAGAGAATATCCTTTGAAGAAGGAAGAAATGAAAATTCCTACTGAGTATTTAGCACCTCCTTCCTGTTATTAATATTTCCAAGGAGACATTGCAGAGTATCCCCAAGGGGATATACACATACAGGCACAGAGCTGATGCAAAGGGCCCCTTCTCGCAAACCAGGGCACCATGTCACAGAAGACAGGAAGTCAGCCCTGGGCTCTAAGCCTGATGTAAAGGAAATGCTCGCTGCAGGTCTGCAGCTTCCCCTTTTGGGGCCTGTCCCCACCTCTTCTCTAAGCCCTGCCCCTCCCTCTGAGGACAATCTGGATCTCCTGGGTTGGACAACAGAGTCATCTGACTCTTTGTACTGCTTTGTACTATGGTGTTAAAAACTGACTTGGTTTGGTCTCCCAGGGAATCTGCTTTGTAGCCAAGCAGTGACAGAGGAGATAACGTGGGGCCCTCTGTACTGCCCTCAGATCTGGGCAGGAAGAAGTACCAATGGCAAACAGGAAACCCCGCCCCATTGCACTACGTGAGGAAGGAGACTTGAGTTGTGGGCTGGGTTCCTGCCAAGATCTGGAGATGACAAGAGATGCTACACAGAGGTTCACCAACTGGAGCCTGCCAGGGGCATGGGCAAAATTCGGATCGATTCTGAAGAACACAAGGTACATTTTTTCCACCTGCATGCCTCAGTCAATAGAAGGCTGCTTCCTGGCCAGGCTGCATCCTCTCCAAAAGTCCTGCATCCTCATCCCAAAGTCCTTCCCCAAATAACTCCAACATCTCCTTCTCTGCCCCTCTTCAGATCCCCAGGGACCCACTGACAGTCCACCACGTGGTTCTCCTAGCCACCCAGCTCAGGAAGCCATCCAGCACCAAACACTTGGATGCAGGTGCACTGAAGTCAAGTGTCCTAGAAAAATGTACTCCACTTGCAAAGCTTGACTTTTGACTTCCTTCCCCAAACCCCCAATTTTAAACATTACAGAAGTTATTTTGTCCTGCCCAAGAGGAACAGAATGAAGGAAACCAGAGGGAAAGGGCTCAGTCTAAAAGCTCTAGCAGAAGATCAGTTGCAGGGGGTCCTCAATATCTATTTCCCCACAAATGGGGAACAGAACAACCAGGGAAACTTTTGTGCTATGATAAGGCAACAAATGTGAATAAGAAGACTACTACCACACACACAGCTTACTATGGGCTCTCTATTTACCTGCTTCAATTCATTTAATACCCACGACAATCCCATTGAAGAAGAAATTTAGAGTTCAGGGTGTAGCTCGATAGTAGAGCACTTATCTAACATGCATGAGTCTCTGGGTTCAATTCTTAGCACCACCAAAAAAAAGAAAGAAAGAAACTTTGTTATTCCCATTTTGCAGGTAAAGCAATCAAGACACAAAGAAGCTACTTAACTTACCCAAAGATACAGCCAACAGGGAGCAGAGCTAAGGTTCAAATCCAAGATGGCACAGCTGCAAAGCAGAACCCCTACCTACTACAGCTTCCCTTGGGGTAAAGGGAAGGAGGTTTCACCAAATAACTGACCCAGCTGTAGTCTGGACAGGTCTGCCTCTGAGCGTGTAGCAGAATCTGGAGGCCTTTGCTAAAACCCAAATGCCTGCCAACCCCAACCTGCAATTTCTGACTCAGTGACTCTGGGTGGAGTTGGGAGATGATGCGTTTCTTTCTTCCTTTTTTGATTTGTTTTTTCTTTCTTTCTGTCTTTCTTTTCTTTTCTTTTCTTTTTTTATGGTGCTGATGATCAAATCCAGAGCCTCATGCATGCCAGGCAAGTGCTATACCACTGAGCCACATCCCCAAGATACTGCGTTTCTAACAAGCTCCTGGCTGTGCTAATGCTCCTAGAAAAAGGCTCTTGCGCTCTGTCTCAATCCATCCAGGAACCCACTGGGAAGGCTTTATTTTCACTGCTTTACAGATGAGGAAACAGAAGGTCCCAGAGGTTAGGCAACTTGTTCCAGGTTACACAGTTGGCATGAAGCCTGTGCTCCTTCTTTGGTATCTGCTGAAAGTTGGATCTGAGGGACTCCCACACAGGCACAGGGGAGGCAGCAGCAGGCCAGGTGTTCTGGGGAATGGAGGGAGGGAGGGACTGACTCTACAGACAGGCTGGAGGAAAGGCAGACCTCATCCCACCCTGCAGGCCCAGAGTATGCCGGCTCTTGTCCAGGAACCTGGGCACTGGCATTCACAGAGCCACTGACCTCAGTCACATAGCACCCTATCTAGAGAATGAACTACTTCCCCATCACAGGCCCCACAAATCTTTCCCCCACCCCCACCCCTGAAAAAGCCTCAGCTACTTGGCCAATGCCAGACACAGGCCCTTCCTGACACGCAGCTCAGCCTGGGCCACCAGGGAGATGAGGAACTGAAACTCAGCAAGCAGCAGAGCTGAGACTCCCCAAGCAGGTGGCTCTGCAAAATCCCTTCTCTTTCCACACCAACTGAGGCTCCACCTGGGCCTTCTGGCTCAGACCCTCCGTTGCACACAGGCCTGAGCTCCCCAACCCACAGGGTCTGTGGAAGACCTGAGGGAGCAGGGCTAGAACTCCTGTCCCAGATGCCTGCTTCCTGCCCCACACCAACAGACAGGCGCTGGCCAGGTGAATGACCAGGAAAGCAGCCCCAGGGACACCCAGACAATTGCCTCCCAGGCCGGATGAGCAGCCTCTTGTTTACAGGGAAGTCCCACAGGCTTCCACAAGCTTTTGACCTTTTAGATGGATGTTTAGAAGAAAACTCAAGGGCCCTTTGCCTTCATCAGAAAACCAAGGACCAAAAAAGGCCCAAAGGGAGTAAGTTTTAGACAGAAAGAGTGGTACATGTGAATGGACGTGAATGTCTAGGTATGGGTGTGTAAGCACAGTGTGCGTAGCGCGTATGGGGGTGTATGATGTGGGGTGTGGTGTTGGTGGAGTACATGTGTGGTGTGTGGGGATAGGGTGTGTGGTAAGTGTGAATGTGTGCAGGTGTGGTGTGTGTCCATACTTATGGGTGTTCATGTGTATGGGTATGTGTATGTGATGTGTGGGGAATGCCAGGAAAAGCAAAGTCCCCTCACCCCGTAGTCAACACATAAGTCCTCTGGCACCAGGCACATGGGGATTTCTCCCACTAACAATCAATTCGCAGGAGACACCAGCTGGGTGTCCTCTATTCCACATCAGTTAACTCTGCCTTCCTACAGAGAGTATCAAATCCCATGGGTTGAGGCCTCAGTCCCCTTGACCACCTCCCATACTTCAAATCCCAGTCCCAAGTCCCAGGCGGCTTTACCTGTGCTTTGAACCCACCAGCTACAAATCAGGGTTCCAACAACTCTCCCTCAGTTTTGATTAATTAGCTAACGTGGCTCACAGGACTCAGGCAAACGCTCCCTTACATTCACAGGTTTATTATAAAAGGTGTTGCAGAGGATAGGAGTGAAGAGATGCACAGACCGAGGTCTGGGTGAAGAGGTGCTGAGAGTCCGTGTCCTCTACAGGCGTGCCCCTCTGCAGGAACCTCCACGTGTTCAGTTATCTGGGACCTCTCTGAACCCAGACCTTTTGGGTATTTATGCATGGACAACAGTGTTGAAATGTGATTAGACAAAAAAAGGTATTATCTAATGCCAATGGACAGGGAGGGGAAACCCAGCAAGGCCTGCATCCTTCTTGGCCCCTCCATGCAGCATTACCCACTCCAGGTTATAAGGCAAGAACCCTCTGGAACAAGGAGGGTTTTATGACTTACTATAGGACAAGGTAAGTCAGAGAACTTAGACCCTGACTCAGACAAACCAGAGACTTAGACCTCACCACCTCCATCGCCGTTATCGACAGACCTCTAGAGAAGGGCCCGGTCATGTCTACCTCCCTGAAGCAACTTCTCTATCACTGCCCACCAGAGGGACCCTGCCAAAAACTACATGTTTCAGCCCCCTCGCAGACTAAAACTGCAGCCATGGGAAAATTTCGACATGACTGGCTTGGCCCCAGAGGACAGTGGGCTATTGGTGGCAACAATGCTGACCCCAGTAAAACAAATAAGAAGAAACATTCTGACCTACATTTCTCAAAACCAAGGGATATTTGATAAGACAGTTTTAATGTGTAACCTGGAGAAGGGCAAATTAAGCTTCCTTCTAGGCCAATAATTAGAGATATAAATGTAGTCCCATCCTACAGGGAGGCCATCCTGTAGGCAGGGCATGCGTCTGTGTCCGTGAGCTCCCACACACCTGCCTGTACATGGGCTGGTCTCACAGCTCTGCAGACCTGCTGGCTGATCTGAGCAGGTAAGGAAGAGCTGGCTCCAGTTCCCCATTTCCTCTGAGCACAGGTTTCTGTGATGGCCACACGTCCTGTTTACTGAGTGGTTTCCAAGTCACAGGCCAATCTGAGAATCACCTCTGACCTCACATCCCTTTCCTGAAGGGAACCCCAGCACCTCTTCCTTTTATGGTGCCACAGGCTGAGACTCTGAGCTTCATGTGCTGAGATCTTGGGGTTTCCTTTACTTACTACCTGGAGACAGGGTTGGAAACCAAAATCCTGGGTGGCTGGCCTCCCCTATCCCCAGAGATGTGAAAAACATTAAGTAGGGAAGAAGAGGAAGGGCCTGACATGCTTTGGACTCTCCCAAGGGGCAGCCATTGTGAGGGCATCTTATCTACCCTCCTCTAACCTCATTAACACACCAACAGTGTGTTGGGGAGGGATTCACCTCCACATAGCAGATCTGGAAGCCATCCTAGTGCCAGGAGAGATGGGACATCTGGGGGTTTCCAGAACATTTCCAGGAGGCTGAGGGGAAGTCTTTGACAACATCATATGTAGGCCCTCCTTTGCCTGCCCTGTGAAAAGCTAACTAACCCTACAGGAAAATCAGCCTCCTAAAAAAACAGAACTTCTCCAACATGACCCTCAAAGGCTGTTTCCATAGAATCTTCTTTACACTTCCCTAACTGCCTGGGATTTCAAAGAGAGTCATCCATTGGACAGATGAAAAAGCACAGCCAGGTAAAAAACATCCTGAGAGCCCTCTCAGACCTACTCTCCTACCAACATGCTGGAGGCCTGGCAGTCCCAAAGGCAGCTCACTGAAGGACTTCAAGCCTTTGCCACAGAACAAGGCATACTGGAGAAAAGTCACTTGACCCATGCCATGACCCCTGAATAGAGTCATGAGATCTGGCTTCCCAGACCTAGGTCCCACAGCCTCCTGTCTTCCTTTCACTTCGGATGTAACCTGAAATGCAGATACAGCTCACCAGCCCCCACTCCACTGCACCAGTCCCAATTATCTCTCCACACACAGCAGAACAATCCCCACTCCAGGCATCCAGATGATCAAAAGTTCCTACACAGAGCTTTAGGAAAAGGGCACCAATTATCTGAAGCTACTGCTCATACCTCCAGAGCTCTTGGGGCCTCCTGGACTCCACCAGCTAAAGTTCTTCCTTCACCTCAGCCTACACCATGGACAAAGCTTTCAATAGCCATTCTGGTGGCCGCCATGATGGGTACGTAGCATGTCTAGGTCAGCCACAGGGTTTGGAACACACAAAGATGTTTGAAATAAAAAACTTGAGACTCCCTCAATCTTGAAGAAAGCTGGTCTCAACAAGTCCACTTCTACTGGTTGGATCTCACTCACTCACTGCAGGAGCGCTACAGTGTCAGAAGGAGGAAGGATCACCAGAGCCCTGTGGCCCTGCCTGAAATGGAACCATCTAAGGCCAAATACAAACACACACACACACACACACACACACACACACACACACACACACTCTCTCTCTCTCTCTCTCTCTCTCTCTCTCTCTCAGTGTTTTTATTCCTATTACACAAGTAAAATAAATTTCATTTATTTTATTTTAAAAATATAGACAAACAGAAAGATTAATATCCACAAAAGGAAAAATATTGTATGATTCTACTTATATGGAGTGCCTAGGATAGGCAAATTCATAAAGATAATAAGTAGAACAGAGGTTACCAGGGGTTGGGGAGAAAAGGGAATAAAGGCTACAGAGCTTCTGCTTGAGATGATAGAAAATTCTAGAAATGGATAGTGACAATGGGCACGCAAGATTGTGAATGTACTTTACATTACTGAATTGTACACTTAATAGCTAAAAGAGTAAATTTTATGATATATACAAGCATATGTATATTTCCACAATAAAAGATTAAATAATAACGTGAAAAAAAGATGGAAATAAAAATCTCCCCAAATTCCAACACCAAAAGATAATTACTAGCTGGGCGCAGCGGCTCAAGCCTGTAATCCCAGCACTTAGGGAGGCTGAGACAGGAGAATCACGAGTTCAAAGCCAGCCTCAGCAATGGCAAGGTGCTAAGCAACTCAGTGAAACCCTGTCTCTACATAAAACACAAAATAGGGATGGGGATGTGGCTCAGTGGTCGAGTGCCCCTGAGTTCAATCTCCAGTACCAAAAAAAAAAAAAAGATAATCACTGCTAACATTCTGCCATAGATCCTTCTAGACACACATACAAACAGATTATTTATGTTACAAAAATAAAGCAAGACTAGGCATGGTGGCACATGTCTGTAATTCTAGCACTTGGGAGCCTGAGGCAGGATGATCATTTGTTTTTTGTTTTTGTTTTTGTTTCTCAGTACTGGAGATTGAACCCAGGGTTGCTTTACCACTGAACCATATCCCCAGTCCTTTTATTTTCAATTTTGAGATAGGGTTTCCCTAAGTTGCTTAGGGTCTCACTAAGTTGCTAAAGCTGACCTTGAATTTATGATCTTCCTGCCTCAGCCTCTTGAGAAGTTGGAATTGCAGGCATGCACCACCATGCCCTGCCCAGGATGACCCTTTGAGTTCAGCGGTTCATGATCAGCCTGGGCAACATAGTAAGACCCTCATCTTAAAATACTACAAAACACCAAAAATAGTGCAATGTTTGGTGACTTGCTTCTTAGAAATATGTCTTATTTTTCCATGTTTATACATATACAATTATATGCCTTATTTTTGAAGTTACACTGGTATCCCAATATATTGATACACCATAATTAATTTATGATTGTAGTACATTTAGTCTCCACTTTTTATTGCCATCATTGTTGTTGTTGTTATCATTATTATAAATAATGCTGCAAGGGCTGGAGTTGTGGCTCAGTGGCAGAGCACTTGCCTAGCATGTGGGAGGCACTGGGTTCCATCCTCAGCACCACATAAAAATAAATAGATAGATAGACAGATAGATAGATAGATGGTATCGTGTGCATCTATAACTAAAAAAATTTAAAATAAATAAATAATGCTGCAAGGGACATCCCCACACACTTGTCCAGTTATATCCTTCAGATAAGAATCCCTGCTGGTAGAATTGCTGAGTCAGGGATTCCCTTGGGAGGATTGTCAACAGAGCATTACCAGAACAACCACATCGAGGATGTTGAATTCTGTCTTATAAAAGTTTCTTTCTCCTCATGAACTTTTCTTGGATTCCATGAAATTGTACAGTGGTTCAGAAAGTTAGGAGTTGTTCTTTGCATAGGAAAGCAGCTCCTTCCTAGCCTCCTTCTTGACCCTCTCTAGAGACATACCTTTCCCATGCCATGAAATAAAACTGGTATACAAGGAAGGCAGAATTACACTGAGTTAATAACTACTGAATCACTCGTTTGACAGGAAAGAATCTAGGACTGGGTCCCCAATTAATGGTAGACACCACAGGCATGAACAAAGAACATTTTTTGAGTTGAGCTCAGTAGCCCATGCCTGTAATCACAGCAACTTGGGAGGCTAAGGCAGGAGAATTGCAAGTTGAAGGCCAGCCTCAGCAACTTAGACCCTATCTGAAAATGAAAAAGTAAACAGGCTGGAGATGTAGCACAGTGGTAGAATGCCTCTGGATTCAATTCCCTGTACAGGAAAAGGAAGGAAGGATGGAAGGAAGGAAGGAAGGAAGGAAGGAAGGAAGGAAGGAAGGAAGGAAGGAAGGAAGGAAGGAAGGAAGGAAAGAAGGGAGGGAGGGAGGGAGGGAGGGAGGGAGGAAGGAAAGAAGGGAGGGAGGGAGAGAGGGAGGGAGGAAGGAAGGGAAAGGAAGAGAAAGAAATAATTTTTGTTGTTGAAAGTTTTGTTCTTGTGGACATAAGGACAATGCAATGAGCTTTCTAAAGAGATAAAGGGCTAAAAGGGGTGTGTGAACACCTGTAATCCCAGCACTAAGGGAGGCTGAGACAGGAGAATCGCGAGTTCAAAGCCAGCCTCAGCAATGGCGAGGCGCTAAGCAACTCAGTGAGACCCTGTCTCTACATAAAACACAAAATAGGGCTGGGGATGTGGCTCAGTGGTCAAGTGCCCCTGAGTTCAATCCCCAGTACCAAAAAAATAAAAATAAAAAAAGGATGTGTGAATCATCCAATCCTTTTACCTTGGAGATAGGGAAACTAAGGCTCAGAAAGACTCAGCATCAATATCTCAATAATCATTAAATGAACCCCAGAACTGGCTCACACAGTGATTCAACTAGTTCAGAGCAGGGCTAAAATATAGCTCAAATTTCAAACATTTGACAATTCCTTCATTTTGTTTTTTCCTGCAGTAATAGCAATGAAACCCAAGGACTTCATGTGTGTTAGGCAGGAGTTTTACCACTGAGCTACATCCCCAGCCCTTTTTATTTTATTTTGAGAGAGTGTCTCTCTAAATTTCCCAAGCTGACCCTGAACTTGTGATCCTCCTGCCTCAGGCTCCTAGTGGCTCTCTAGGCATGTACCACCACACCCAGCCACCTACTACAATTCTTTATTTTATTTTATTTTATTTTTTGGTACCAGGGATTTAACTCAGGAGCACGTAACCACTGAGCCACATCTCCAGTGTCCCCTCCTTTTTAAAGATTTTCAAAATTTTTAGTTGTAGATGAACACAATACTTTTATTTATTTTATTTGTGGGGTGTTGAGGATCGAACCCAGTGCCTCACACATGTGAGGGAAGTGCTCTACCACTGAGCCAAAACCCCAGCTCCTAAGCCCTTTCTTTGTTTTTTATTTGGAGACAGGGTCTCACTGAGTTGCTTCGGGCCTCGCTAAATTGCTGAGGCTTGTTTTGATCTCCTGATCCTCCTGTCTCAGCCTCCAGAGCCACTGGGCTTACAGGCATTCACCACCACACCCTGCTATAATCTTATTCTCTTGCTCCCTGTGTTTAAAACTGGAAATTGAGATCACTGGGATGGGTCACGCCATGTTGGTAGCTTGAAGTCAGCCATGGTGGATCTTTTTTTTTTGTACTGGGGATTGAACCTAGAGGCATTTATCACTGAGCTACATCCCCAGACCTCTTTCTTTTTTATTTTGGGACAGATCTCACTAGGTTGCTTAGGGTCTTGCTAAATTGCTGAGGCTGACCTCCAACTTGCAATCCTCCTGCGTCAGCCTCACAAATCGCTGGGATTACAGGCATGCACCACCACACCCAGTTCATGATGGGAATATTTACACCACAGAAATTGGCGAGCAAAACAAAGCAGGCTTCCTCCACACTACCCTTTTGAGAGCCAGGTGTTAAACATTTATCATTACAATCTAGCTATGAATACTCTAAGCAGGTGACCTCAGTTTGCTCTCTTCAAAGCATTATAACTTCCCATGTTCCACCATGATATACGCTCTCAAATCCATCATAGCCCATTTCTTCTTAATCAATGAACCAGCAATATTTTTCTGAATGCTTGCTGTGTACCCAGTCCCTGCCTGACCACATATGATAGTTCATTTGATTTTTATAATCACTGTGAGATAGTTACTATAATTTCCATCTTACAATTGAGGGAACTGAGACTTTAAATGAGTTTTTAACTACAGACTAATGCCTATCTTAAGTTTGTTTCTCCAAAAGTAGAAACTGAAACAAAGATTCAAGAGCAAGTGCAAATAGGGTGGGGAAGTGAGCCAGGAAAGGAAAGACAGCCAATGAAGGGAGCAAGTTACTACTAAGAGCAACTGGAATTCAGGCCTTCTAGGGAACTTTAGGGATAACATATAGCATGTCCCAAAGTAATCCCAGGAGGTACGGGAGCTGGAATGTTTATACACATTCTCCCATCAGTCATTGGTTGAGGCCCAGGGAACATAAGCAGGACATTGACAATACCTATTACATTACCCCAGATCTTGCAGCTGGAAACTGTTAGAATGCAAGTGAAGCTTCAAATTCAATATTCTTTTCATTGCACTTACAGAAATGAGCAATTACCGAACACAACGGAGTACCAACTACACATAAATCACGATGCTGATGAAATGAACCTACTTTACTGAATTATTTTGAGGTTGCTATATGCAAAGAAAGCATAAAACACCTTTTTATCAATTTTCATCAACAGAAGGGGAAAAAAGGTCCTTCTAAGTCATTGCCTTCTCATCAGAACTAGCCAAATGCCCTTCCAGGTCTCCTTCCTCTGTGAGAGCTTTCCCTCTGATTGAACCACAGATTCCAGAGCCTCAAACTATCATCCCAAATGGTTGCATCAACCTGTGATTACAGGCTCCAGAGTCTGCCATCCCAGGGATGATGGAAAATGACCCACTGGCGGCTCAGCTGGTTGAGTCTAAGGATGTCCTTGTTTATTGTGCCTCCTGCCCCATCCACTAACCCCCATCATCCCAAGGCCACATCCTCCATGGGAATCCACAGGCAGGCCAAACAAATGAAACTGACAATCACAGGTCTGTGGGAGCTTACCCCATCTTAAGGACTTTAAAAAATTCTTCTGGAAAGCAGGGAGGTGTTTAAACAGGACAGTATCTCACTGGCATAAATAACTGGACCATGTTGTAAAGAGTGATAGGAGGGATGGGAGGTGGCGGGAGGAATTGCTACTCTAGATTTATAAACTCAGCTGGGGCAGCTCTCCGCAGCCATGGCTTGAAGACAGAGACTGGACATCTTGTTCCATTCCAAGCACACTGTTGAGATCTGCCTAGTTTTTCACTGAGGGAGAGAAGGAGATTGGGTCAAGCCCTGGAATTGTTCTTTGTATCCCCTAGTCCATCTCCCAGCCTCTCCTTAGGGACTCTCTGGCAACCTGGCCCTGCCTCTACACCCCCACCTCCAGGCAGTGAAGACATTTCCTGCCAAGTATGCTAACAAAGCTTGAGAGCAATAATCAGGCCCAGGTTCTTTTGTACTTTGATGACAGGTCCCTTTCTGGCAAGCCTCACCGTCCAGCCCTTTGAGGCAGCAGAGGTGCCAAGACGCTCGGCTCTGGGCACCTCTCCAGCCAACTTTCTCAGCCATTCCTAAGCAGCTCACACACAGAATTGCAGACAAGAAGCCTGGCTCTGTGACACCAGGAAATAGATCAAGAAATAAAAGCTAACCCAGTAGGACACTGACATGTACCAGATGGCTCAGGGCATCTGAGAGTGAGGAAGAGAGGTAAGAGATTGAAAATAATCATCTACCATACCCCGTGCTGACTGCAGTGTGATACAACCTGGGAAAAATACCTGAACCTCCTAAGATAAGCCACCCAGAGATGCAGAGAGGTGGACCACAGAGCCGCAGGAGCAGAGGACTCCCACCCTCAGGAAGGTAGGGATGATGCTGGCTGGAGAGACAGACTCACAGGTACAGCACATGCTCTACCTCACCTGGCCAGCTGCACAGGGTACACCCCTACCTTCCCTGGGGGGAAACTTCACTTGGGGGCTTCAAATCCCCTGGTCTCCTCTCAGCCTGGCTCCTTGAAGTTGCCCCTCATCATTCTAATGGGATTTCAAAAGCTTAAAAGAGAGAGTAGTGAAGTGCTTGGGATATGTCTAGGCTATAATCCAACTTTTATCCTTGTCTCCCCAATACACCACTTTTGTTGTCCCATTTGTTAAAAAAGGAGTGGGTCTTGCCTTTCAGGGTCCCCAGCACAGGGGATCCCAAACCATATCAGTCCACACCCCAAGGTGCCCAGGCAATTACATGCTCCATCTCCATCTTCTAGGGCAAAAACTACCCCTCAGTCCACAACAACCCCACCTCTACAAGTTCAGACAATTCTATGCACTCTTCAATCTCCCTGTGAAGTGGGAGGTTCCAGATTTCAGCCTACCCTGTCCAAAGGAGAAAACAGACCCCACACTCAGAGATCTAAGGCTAGTGGGGTTTCTGATCCTAAACAGAGATCAAGAAGACAAGGAGACAAGTCTTGTCAAGGAGACAAGACCTCAGTTCCTGGGACACAAGTTAAAAACAAAACAAAAACAAACAACAATAACAAAACTGTTCTTAAACCCAATGTATCTTTGCCTTGAGAGGTTTCTTTAACCCCCAGACAACCTGCAGATAAAGTTCCCAGTAAGTAAATGTGGGTTGAAAAGTAAGATAGGTCAACCTCAGATTCCCCATCCACAGGATCCTGAAAGAACTACTTGGACTCCCACTTGTTTAAAATGAATTGTGGTTTCTAATTCTTTCCTCCAATTGTGTCAGGACTAACTGTGGCAGGAACAAAGTCTGCTCTGGGACAAATCGCTATTTGTGGGCCCCTTCCTTCATACATTCATTCATCACATGGAAGATACTTACTATAACTCTGGTCCGCTGTAGACAAGGACTCTGCTCTCCGGAGGAATGCGTTCTAGGCCCCTGGATTCCAGATACCTGGAAATAAAGTGTATGCAGCTGTGAGAAGCCTGACGCTCAGCTTCTTAGTTACTGAGGTGCAGAGGTGCTAATGGACAGTCCAGAGGCCACACATTATCCAGAAACACAGAACTCTTGGTCTCCCTTTCAGGCCACCTCCACTCTCCGCTGTCGCCAGGGCTCTCGGCTTAGAGCTGAGGGCACTATAAAAGGCAGAAGTTGCCTGGGCTGCCCAAAGCACCTGCCTCGCTGGAGGACAGAAAGGACTCAAAGCTGGGTCCCCAGCGACCTCAGGCACCAGCTACAGAGGCGGGCCAGGAGACCGCAAAGAGGAAGTACACGGAGGACCACGGGCCTCTGAGCACCCTGCGGCAGTTCCGAAGGCAGAATGAACCATGTGGGCTTCGCGTCCCTGCTCTGGGGACTGGGACTCGCCTTTGGGGAACTTGTCCCGCATACAGGAAGGAAAGGGGAGGATTGGGGTCGGATACTCCCCAAGGCTGTTGGGCCTGGCCTGCCCAGCTCTGCACCTGCTACCCGGCTCAACTTCAACAGGGAGTCCCAGAGACCCTGAGTCTGGGGTGGCGGGACCTTCCAGCCACCACCCTTTGCGCAGAGAGAAGGATGAACCCCCAAGGATTAGAAGAGGAGGAACTCAGAGCCACAACTTTCTTTGGCCGGAAGGCTAGTGGCTTGGGGCTCGGTGCCTACCAGGCCCTCGGGGCAGTTCGCAAGCCTAGGATCCTCCTGTGGCTGGTGGAGAAGGAAGGAGACCAGGGGCAGAAGAATACTGAGGGGCTGACCTGGACCGGACAGGGGACACGGAGGAAAAACTTTGGGCGAGGTGGGGCGAGGTGGGAAGGGGACCGCCCGGTGCCCCACACTTTGCGCCCAGCATCGGGCGCCAGTGCCTAGCTAGCTCCCAGCGCCCGGTGCCTGGTGCCTTGCCTGCGTCCCGGGCCAGCTGCATCCCGCGCGCGCGCTGCTGGGACCGAGGAGTTGGAAAGTGGGGGCGCCGCTGCCGGGGGCGGGGATGCTCCAGCCGCGCCTCTGCCAGCGCTCCGCGGCCCAGCTCTATGTGGCCAGGCGGCGCTGGAGGTGGCAGCGCTACTGGGGGTCGGCCGCCCCGCCCTCCTTGCTCCCCTCCGCCCCTCCTCGCCCTCCTTCCCGCCCCTCTGCCTTTATCAGCCCTACCGGGTCTGACCGTTCTCTCTCCTCCTCTTTCTCTCGCTCTCCATCACTCCCCCACCCCTCTTCGCTCGCCTTTCTTCCTTCCCTCCTCTCCCGCCCTCCCTCCCCTCCCCTCCCCTCCCCTCCCCTCCAGGGGGCGGAGCTTCTCCCCTCCCTCTTAGACAATGCTGTGACTGCTCGTCCTCGTCCCCGCCCGCCAAGTCAGGGCTTGGGGACTGGAAGCCCCCCCCGCCAAGTCAGGGCTTGGGGACTGGAAGGGGGTAAGTGTGCGGGGGTGGGAAGATGAGCTAGCTACCTCACCCCATCGCCGTTGCCCTCTCCAAGTGGGATGGAGACTTGGCTCCTGCTCCTCAGCTCGCCTGGCGCTGTGACAGCCACTGCCAGGGAGCAGTCACACTGTTCTACCGAGCCCACCTAGAGCGACCAGATTCCCCATGCAAAAGATGTGCAGTTTTAGTTGGTTTGATTTTTATCAACAACATCCCAGCTTATTCCCCACAAGGTTGGAGCTGGGCAGAGGCTAAACAGACCCTTTCGATTTGGCGGGCTGGCAGACGTGACAGCAATGTGAAGGAGGACAAGTTTCTTTGTCCATCTTTCACCTCCCCCTCTTCTCCATCCCTGGACCTCCGGGGACTTCCAGTGCCCAGGAGGCCCTCAAACACCCCAGCTAAGGACTCTGTATCCTCCTTTCACATCTCTCTCCCCACCCCCTACATACATACCTCCAGCCTGCAGAGTGGTCCCAGCCAAAGGGGAAGGGAGCATAACGATTAATGGTGGCCAGTTCCCAATTTACAGCCCGATCAGCTCATCCCGCTTGGAAGCCAAACATTCTTTACTGAATTCATTGTTTAGATCTTGGAATGTGTCTCCCTTAGAAACAATGTTATAAATGGTGATCTGCTTCCCAGGCCAGCCACAAAAGTCTGTTGAACCCAAAATGCAGTTGTAGGGCGGTGCTGAGAACTGTCAGATACCCTGAACAAGGAGGCCACTGATCAGCTTTTTCTATTGAAAATAAATAAATAAATATGTTTCTTTCTCCTTGAGCTAGAAAACATAAACCTTTCCCATTAATTTTCCCTCTTTGAAACCACTATTCTGTTAAGCTTCTTTCCTTTGCAGGTAACAGGAGGACCCTCAGGGAATGTATTCTGAGGACATGGGAGTTTCTCAGGTCAGAAACTGTAAGGAGAGCTGAGTAAGAGGAAATCCAGAACTGGAGGGCTTCCAGTAACCCAGCATAAACCTTCTCCAAGGGGTTCTTTCTTCTCTTCTACACTGACCTTCCCTGCTCTGCAGACACATGACCAAAGGTGACCATGACTTCTATCATTGGGGCTTGGTGCTGGCTGCTCAAGAAAGCAGCCACATGCTGCTAGAATCCCTTAGTCTCTAATCTGATCTCCCAGGAAAGCAGCTCATAGGCTTACCTTTAATCAGGTGACCATCCTATGACCAATCCCCTGGGCCACATGTAGGCTCCCTTGTCCCATGGCCTATCAGAAACACTGACTCTAGAATCTGTTTAAAACCAAACACATTTCTCTATAATTATATTCTCCATCATGACAGATACATTCATTGATTGATTGATTCAAGACACTATTAACTGGTTTCCCCCTAGAAGCCACAAGAGAAAAAGGAAAAGCCCCTCATCCTTTGAGGAAAGATGGGGACAATATATCTGGGATGGAGATGTTTTGAAAATATTGAAATGATGCATTAAAGTCCACCCTTGAGGGCTGGGGATGTCTTTTAATGGTAAAACACTTAGCTAGCATGTATGACTCTCTGGGTTCCATTCCCAATACTGGAAAAAAATTCACCCTTAAACCATATAGATTTCCACCCTCAAGAGCTGGTTAGGAAGGCTCATGGCACAGGGAAGCAACAGGTAAGCATTCTAGAAGGATTTCTCCAATAAAAATAAAGACAAGTGCTGGGAGTGTAGCTAAGTGATAGAGCATTTACCTACCATGCATGAAGTCCTGGGTTCAATCCCCAAAACTGCAAAAAATACAATGAAAGATACACTGGAGCCACAGGTGTGATTTTAAACTTAAACTTTCTTTCTTTCTTTTTCTTTTTTCTTTTTTTGTAGCAGGGATTGAACTTACGGGTACTTAATCACTGAGCCACAATTCCAGCCCTTTTATTTAGAGACAGGGTCTCACTGAGTTGCTTAGGGCCTCGCTGTTGCTGAGGCTGACTTTGAACTCACAATCCTCCTGTCTCAGTCTCCTGGGCTGCTGGGATTACAGGCATGTGCCACTGCATCCAGCTTGATTTTAAACTTTCTAGTAATCACATTAAAAGTGGTAAAAAGAAACAGGTAAAATTAATTTTAATAATATTTTTTATTTAACCCATCATATCCAAAGTGTTGTCATTTAACGTGTAAACTATGTATAAGTATTACTCACAAGATATTTTACATTCTGTTTTCATGCTAAAGTGGAAATTAGTGTATATTTATACTTTTAAACATCTCAATTCAGATTTAAATTTTCATTAAAAATATTAGATTTGTAGTTATATAAAACTAATTGAAAAAGTAGATTCACACAACCAAGTTGTTCCAAACATACTTAAATGTTTCCCAGCAATTGAATTGAATATCAGTGTATAAATTTTAATTTTAGATATGAATAAAAAGGCTTAGAAGTCAGTTTCTCAGGGGGCACTGGCCATATTTCAAGTACTCAATAGCCACATATGACAAGTGGCTTCCACAAGGGACAGCAGAGGGCCAGAGAGCAAAAATTCACTGAAAAATCTACAAAAGAAGATCCATTGAGTCATAGAAAAAATAAGGAAGTCTAGACAAATCTGCCCCTGGGACCCAATCATACCTGGACATGCCAGGCACACAGAAGAGTGGGCTGGCTGGAGATTTGTTTGCTTGAGAGGTGAAAAAAGCCCCTCCTGGAAGGTCACCTCACTCTAAGAGAAATAGAAAACAAGTTTGGCCCGGTAAGAGCTTTAGTTGATGAAAGAGAATTGAGGTGGTCACTCAACTCTGCCCCCAAACTGGACCCATAGAT
Source organism: Xerus rutilus (assembly GCA_028644305.1). Classification (NCBI taxonomy): domain Eukaryota; kingdom Metazoa; phylum Chordata; class Mammalia; order Rodentia; family Sciuridae; genus Xerus; species Xerus rutilus. The sequence goes on along the minus strand of CM053401.1, from coordinate 151,724,137 downwards.
GAGGACTCCTGAGAAGAGTCCTGAGTTACAACACAAAGGACTATTTTGTGCTCTTTAGGATACAAAAGGCCCAAGCAATCATGCTTTGGGGATCTTCCTATGAGTAACATTTACGGGACCAACTTGTTACCATTCAGCTTCTGTTTCAAGGGCTTGGTAGGTCAACAATATTACCCAGAAAGAGGTAGACTGACAAAATGGTCACAATTACTCCCCTCCCAGCCTGCAAGCTCTTTGCAACAAGACATTGCAGTTCCTCCAGTAAAGAGGTGGAGTTGACACTGTGACTTGAACCAATAGAATGTGGTAGATAGAGTATTGTGCCTTTTCAAAGCCTGGGCATCAAGCAAGAAGCCCTGTAGTTTTCTACTCTCTCTATTGGAACTTTGTCTCTACCACGTGCACAAAGCTTGGGCTAGCCTCCTAGAAGATGGGAGACCACATGGTAGAAGGCCAAGTCAGTACAATTGTCCCAGCTAAAAACCCAGGTGTGGGGGCGCCCAACCTAATTCAGTAATTCCCTGTCCAGCTGCCTAGGTTTGAATGTGTCCTTGAAAAGTTTATTCTTTGGAACCTTAATTCCTCCATGTGGCAGTGCTATTGGGAGATGGTCAGGTCATGGGAGCTGAGCCCTCATGAATGGATTCAGACCTTTTTGTGATGAATGAGTTCTTGCTCTCAAAGGACCTAATTAGTTACCTTGAGAGTGGCTTGTTATAAAGCAAGTTTATCTTTTGTTTTCTTTTTGTCTCTTTTGAATGCACCTGCTTGCCCTACCATTATTTTTGCCACAAGTTGAAGCAGCACATGGTCCTCACCAGAAGTGGTCGACCAATCTCGCACTTCACAGCATCCAGCATCGGAATCATAAGGCAAAAGAAACCTCTCTCTCTCTCTCTCTCTCTTTTTTTTTTTTTACAAATTACCTATTCTCAGGTATTCTGTTATAGCAAACAGAAAATGGTGTAAGACACTAACCCAGAACTGACCACAGATGGCTGAGAGAGCCCATCTGGGTTCAGTCCAAATACCCAATAAAAGCACAGCTAAACAGGTTGTCATTGTAAGCTACTAAGATTGGGGTGGCTTGCTTCATAGCAATTGCTAACTGCTAAAGAACTTAACAGGGTCCTATGGTCATGGCTGATGTGATTGGAGTATCTAGTGGACACAAGCATGGAGGCTTTGGATTTGTTCATGAGCTGGTGAGGTACCTCTGGGAATTCCCCTGTCCTACCTGCCTGTGCTCCTAAACTATCCAAAGCAGCAGAGAGGTGTTTTCAAATGGCTTATGTGTGAATGAGCTGGTGAAATTCAGATTTATAGATGTTAATATGACTCCACTTGTTCTCTCAAGCTGGAGAGACTGAGGGAAATTTGAGTAACAAATATTTCTGTCAGTAAACTCTACAAGTTTATCTTTTATGAGGAAGAACTATCTTAATTAAAAGAGTCCACATTGGGGCTGGGATCGTGGCTCAGTGGGAGAGCGCCTGCCTCGCATGCGTGAGGCCCTGGGTTCAATCCTCAGCACCGCATAAAAATAAATAAAGATAATGTGTCCATCTATAACTAAAAAAAGAAGAGTCCACATTATCTACCATGAAGAAATTTCCATGGTATCTAAAATATTTATATGGGCCAGTGTCTGAATTCATCCTTGGAGATGGGAGAGTAGATTAAAGCTTTTGTAAAGCTCCCAGACAGAAAACTTGTCTTTCCAGATTTTCCCTCCTGCAGTTAAAACACAAAGGCTGATAAGAAGGAAAAAGGAAAGCAAAGAATCCAAAACACATAATCTAGACTTATTCATTCCCACCAAATATGTCTCTTTTCAAAAAATATTTGTTAGTGAGCCTCAAGGCCAAACTCTCTCTCAGAAGCCATCCTGCTAAACAAATTGCTTATGAATAGTCTGGTAACTGAACTGTTTCAAATTAGATGGCATACTTCATAAAATTTTCCTAGGAATCTATTCAAGTTTCCTTAACCCCAGGGTTACATTCCACCAAAGCTCCTCTTCCATTTTTGGAAGGAAATACAAGTTTCTTGGTGTAAATCCATATGTACTATCATAATAAATATTGAGTATCCACTTAAAATTATATTGGTAGATATTGATAAGAGATCTATGGTATGCAAGGTGTTATACTAGGGCTGGTGAAAGATGGGAACAATAAGAATCATGAAGCCAAAAAGAGTACTAGATAGCATCTTGTCCAGAAATATATATATATTTGGTACTGGGGATTGAACTCAGGGGTACTCGACCACTGAGCCACATCCCCAGCCCTATTTTGTGTTTTATGTAGAGACAGGATCTCACTGAGTTGCTTAGCACCTCGCCCTTGCTGAGGCTGGCTTTGAACTCACGATTCTCCTGTCTCAGCCTCCCTAAGTGCTGGGATTACAGGCTTGAGCCACCGTGCCCGGCTCAGAAATATATTTAGGGGGTTCAGAGATTGGAACTTAAGAGAAATCAAGTCATCACACCATTTGATTGCAAGAAACAGAAGCCATTTGAACCAGCTTAAGTAAAGAAAGATTAATTTTAAAGAACTAAGGTTCTCTTGCGGGGCTCACGGGAAAGAGTCAGGCCCAAGATGGGCTACAGCTATAACCTAGAGAGTCTTCTCTCCCCTTCCCTTCCCTTGTCCCTCCCTGATTCTTGTATTACCTTCTGTTTCTTGCTCCAACTTATGCCCAAATGATGACCTTCCTTGACATACGTTACAATGTCTACATACACTTAAAGATCCTGCAGCTGTCATCAACTCACTTGATCTCTGGGTCCCATCAGTGGTGGCCAGCAGGGAGGTAGGGACCAGAATGTGGGATAGATTTGTGTTCTCAGAGGGTGAGGGATAGGCAGTTTATATGGCCTATTCATCTCTCCCCTGTGGGTACTTATACCCAGGTTTGTGGCCAAGCTTGAGGGCTCCTCTCCAACTGCCTCTGTCCCTGAGCATCCTTAAATGATCCTAGATGGGGAGTTCTCTGATTTATACCTTTTTTGGGGAGGGAGGGGTGGCGGTACCAAGGATAGAACTCAGGGGCACTTGGCCACTGAGCCCTATTTTATATTTTATTTAGTGACAGGGCCTCACTGTGGATGAGGCTGGCTTTGAACTCCAGATCCTCCTGCCTTAGCCTCTCAAGCTGATGGAATTACAGACGTGCACCACTGCACCAAGCTGATTCATGCCTTTTCACACGCCACATATTTTCCTAAGTATTTTCCTTCTCCTGGGATGTTCTTACCTCCACTCCCTGCTAACAAAGCTAAGGGTGGTCTTTACTCAGCCATGGAAACTTGATCAGTGCCCTCTGCCCTTCAGCCTCTCAATTTAAACATATAACCTAAGTTTAAAAAATCATTAAACATGGCACCCAATACATCCCCTGAGTTCTTTGGTTCACCTAGAGCTGTTCCCAAAGCTCTTCCCACATTCTGGACCTGCTCTTCATGCCCTCACATCCTCCAAAACTAGGCTCAAGTGCCACCTCTCCTGGAGACCAGATCCGTTTGGGACCTGGCTCCCTCCCTGACTAGCCTTTCCTCACTCTCCCCTTCACTTCTTCGGCGTTCTCACAGCACCATCTCCAAATGCAGCCACAAGAAGCACTTCCTCCAATCCACCAGCCAAGGACCAGGCATCTTATTTACTGGTTCATCTCCTTCTCCACCTGCCACCCCAAGAATAGTCAACACATCTGGGAAATGAAAAAAAAGAATTTAGCAGTTGTGTTGGGTACTTACAATGTGGCAGATAAGAGTATAACATATGTTATACAGCATATGCATAATTTCATCACACTACAAGCATTAACTCATTTAATCCTCATTAACCTATGAGGTGGCACTATTATTATTCTCACTTTATACATAAGGAAACTGAAGCACAGAGTAGTTAGGTAACTTGCACAGAATCACAGCCAGAAGGGGGCCAGACAGACTTGGGATATGAATCCCTGAATTCATCTTTAGTCCCTCTCTCAACCTCTGTGCTTTCTGCCTCCTTTGCAGCCAGGTCCAGTGGAGGTATAATGCCTATTGTCCCTCACCCAGACTGCCAGCCTCAACCAACACCTGAAACCATTTAGGGAACCCGAGGCTGGAGGTTGGCATAAGTCCTAGGGTGAAGGAGAGAGAGTTAGGGTTATTGCTTCCTTGCAATTTTCCCAAGACTGGGCATGGGAAGCAGCAGAAATTTCACCATAGAGCCCCTGGGGTGACAGTTCAATGTCCACCCAGCTGTGAGGCCAGCAGAAGTTGGCCTTAGTGTGCTGCCCTCACTCCCATTTCTTCCCCTCTACTCACACTCCATTTTGATTTGATTATGATGCGCAAGGCTCGGTCGTTCACTGATTCATTCATTCAACAAACATGTAATGGGCATCTGCCTTGATAGAATTGTCTCCACACTCAGAACACAAAGCCCTGTCAAGTCATTATGGTGTAATGAAAGAAGTAAATATGTATTATTATAATGAAGTAATATATTAAAGTGCTCACAGATCTCTCTCTCTTGCACACACACACACACACACACAGTTCCAACTTCTAGACAGGAGCTTTTCTGATCCCTGTATTAACCCAGGGAGTAAATACGGAGATGAGTTCTGAGTGTAAAAGATGCACAGACAGAGGACAAAGCCACAGAATGAAGGAAAGTCTGAGGGTTAGTGCCTCTCAAGTCTGTATGTGGCATAAGAAAGGTCAAACTACCATCTCCCACCCAACACACACACACACACACACACACACACACACACACACACCCTTCTGAGTTGTTCAGAGCTTTCGCCTAAGCCAGAGAGAGACTTCTTGCCAACACTTGAGAAAGGCTTTGTCTTGACAGGATAAAAATTGTGACTAATGATTTTCTCATGAATTCAATAACATAATGAAAGAAAAAAAACCCAAATAATTCAAATAAAAAAGTTATAAGTACACAAGAAAAAATATAATATAATGGACAAAAGGACAACTATAAACTGCCAGGGCTCAGGATAAAAAGTAAGAAAGAAAAAAAAATCATAGAAGTGAAAGACCCAATGAAAGAGAAAACACTGAAGAAAATTCAGAGAGGACCACAGAAGGTAGACTTTGGGAAAATGAGCACAGCAACATGGAGAATAACAAGAATTTTAAAAGATGGGAAGGAGAAATAAATGTGGGAATATAACATGTGTAATTGGTATTCAAATATATAAATTAAGAAAATTTTCCTCAACCAAACAATTTGAATTTATAGATTGAAAGAGCATACTATATTGAAAAAATGGATATAGTTTGTTTTTTCTTTTAGTTTTTCACCAGAATGTTCCATGAGGTATGATGTATTTGTCAGCTTTCCATCACTATAACAAAATACCTGTTATAATCAACTCATAAGGAGGAAATGTTTATTTTGGCTCACTGTTTCAGAGGTTTCAGTCCATGGTCACTTGGTCCTGTTTTTTTTTGGATCATGTTAAGTGTCATGGTGGGGAGGAGACAGTGGAATAAGCTGCTTACCTCACCTCATCCAAGAAATAAAAGAGAGAGAAAAGGAAGAGACTGGGGTCCCACTGTCCCCTTTAAAGAGCATGCCACTAATGACCTAAATACCTCTCACCAGACTCCACCTCTTAAGGTTTCCATCACCTTTCAATAGTGCCAAGCTGGGGACTAAATCAACACATAGTCTGTTGGGGGACATTCCAGATCCAAACTACAGCATCTGAGGACAGGGATTTTTTTCCTTTTCATAACTGCCATGCTTTCCATGCTTAAATAATGCCTGGTACTTGGGAGGCCCCAGTAAGCATTTGACAAATTAATAGCTAAAGGAACAAACCAACCAACACCAACATATCCTATCAATGTTACCATATTTCAAACATAAAGATTCTTTTGTTACTCAGAAGAAGGTTAAATTACCCATTTAAAAAGAAAGAAAGAAAGAAAAAGCCTGACTAAAAATTTCAGCACAGTAGTGCCCAAAGCTAAAGTACAAAAAGTCAGTCTTGTCCCTTATAGGCTACCGTGGTGTCTTGAAGAAAGAAATTGTGATCCAGGAACTTTATATCAACTCAAACCCTAAGCCAACCATAAATCATGCAATTTTTAAAAAAATAAAACCTCAGTTATATTGAAGAAAATATTCAAAGACCAAGTTTGGTAAACAAATGAAGAAAGAAACAGAGGCAAAACCACCCATAGGGAGCACTGAATACGTTTGTATTTGGGATTTGATTTAAAACAACTATTGCAATTATGGTTACAAAACAAAACATAAATGTTATAAACCATTATCACGCAGAAGCTAAATAACAATGAAAGTAAGAATTTGTTAAGTGTCCTGATCTCATGTTTTAAAAGGGAATGGAAAGATTTGTTTAAAGTAGATGGCCCAACTACTAGAGAAATACACTCATTCGAGGTTATAGAAGCATCCAGTAGTTAGAGGGAGGCACCTGCATCTTTGGTGGTCCTGGGGCTCAAGCAGCGCTGATGTCATTTCATGTGTTGGACCAAAAATAAAGGGCAAACTGCAAAGTGCTCAACTGTCTTGGACAAAGAAGATTTGTCTCATACAAACACAGTGTCCCTGTGGAGAAATAAAGCACTGGAACTATCAATAGCAATAACCAACCAAAACAGGAGAGAATAGAAGCGGGAGGAAGTGGAAGCAAAACGATCTGGTCCTTGATCATGGTGGACATTCGATTTATTGCACCCTAAGAAAAAGAGGATTAAATAAATAGTATAAAAAGATGGGGACTCTTTTGTACTATTTGGCTTATTTGTTTTCAATGTACATATATTAATCAATCAAAAAATAATTAAAAAGAAAAGAAGAACAGCTGGGCACAGTGGCGCACGCCTGTAATCCCAGCAGCTTGGGAGGCTAGGCAGGAGATGGCAAGTTCAAAGCCAGCCTCAGCAACGGCGAGGTGCTAAGCAACTCAATGAGACCCTGTCTCTACATAAAACTCAAAATAGGGCTGGGGATGTGGCTCAGTGGCTGAGTGACCCTGAGTTCAATCTCTGGTGCCCCCGGCCTCCTGCAAGAAAAGAAGAGTCTATGGGGTTGGAAGGGGGAGAAAAAAGGTAGGAAGAAACAAGCTGGGAGGGAAGCAAGTCATCTAGATGCTGATGGGGATCCTGAAAAGTGTCCAGCATGCTACCTTCTTTTAGGGTTATATCCAGAAGGGTGGGAATGAGCAATAAGACCCTCCCATTTCAGGCTGGGGTGGGATCTGAAAGTAGAAAACTGTACCCACTTCCCATTAGTCTTCTGGAGCAACATGGTATCCATAGCATGTGGCCACCTAGGGCATCTTCAGCAGTGATGGACTAGACCCAGATAGCTTCTGGGGGATGCAGGGAGTTGTGGGAAAGAAGCCAACACATCCTCTAACCCAGAGAATGCCATGGAAGCCAGAAGGGAGAAAGCTGGAGGTCCTAAGTATATGTCACAGTTGGGATAAGAGGACCCATACAAAGATCATGTCTAAGACATGCTGGAGACTACACGAAGCTCAGACATCTTGGGGGAGCCAAGGTAGAAGGATGCTGTCCCCAGAACTAGCATGCTACCTGCCCAGGGCTAGATTCACTCCCAATTGCCAAGATGTTACATAAGTCCACCGCCATCACCAAAATGGAGACAAGACTCAGTGGGTGGGGCAAGCAGAATTGACTAAATTTTCACCTGACATGACCAAGTTTACCAGAAATTGACTGACCATGTTTTTTGTTACTAACTGAATGGGAATTCAAAATAGAGGCTAAGTTTTTTTTTTTTTTTAATTTCATATGGTCACATCAATGTATTTGATGTGAAATTTCAAGTGAGAGTATGAGATAAATGTTTTAGATCTTTCCTGCAGATTGTGGTCCATGGGTCAGCATCACCACCTAGGAGTTGATTATAAATTCAGAACCAGGCTTCAGCCATGCTGAATTGTAACAAGATGACCAGCTGCTGCAAGCAAGTGGTGAAGGCAGAGCCCTCAACTATAATACAGTGGCAGATGTTACCTGGCAGCACGTAGGAAGATATATGAGGTGTATAAGGGGTGACCTCAAGAAGGAGGTGACATCTGGTTTGAGTCTTAAAGGTTAGCAGGAGTTCCTGAGATGGGGCAGAGCTATCCAGGCAGAGGTAGCAGCAAGTTCAAAGCCATGAAACCCTGGCTCAGTCAGAGAGCAGTGTGTGGTCCATTGTGATTGTAACAAAAGGTGGAGAATGAGAGGTGTTTTATGTTCCCCTTATGCAGCCAAGAAACAAAACTCCAGACAAGTGGAGTTCCCTGTTTCCTGTAGAGTTTCAGGGACAAATGCACCTTTCCCTATGTGTGAACATTGTTCAAACTGCAGGGCTGGTTGGGGAGGCAAAGCCACCTCCTCTCACATAGAGATGCAGAACCTTCTGAGAGGAGCCAGCTGGGGAAGTTTCTTGGAGGACACATATGCTTCCTGGGCCAAGAACCTCAACAAGGAGCCAAGGGAAGGAGAGGGGGGGTTGGTGCATGACAGTACAGCCAGAGAGACAGCCTGTGTGCCTCTTCCAGCCTTCCTTGAGACGCTGACCCTCTGCCCAGAGCTGGCCACATCTCTGCAGTTGCAAAGCCAACTTTCTAAGTTATACTGCTTTGAGACCTTGATGGCTCCTCCTCCCTGTCCCTGGCCTACCAACTCTACTCTGCACAGAGATGAATGCATGTTTAGCACGCTCTTCCACACCCTACCTAATCACTTTGCTATGGAGGCTTCCCCACGCCTTCCTGCTGTGCCCTGATTGAGAACAGGCCCTAGCTATCCAGCCCTTCCAATAAGCTTAACCTCTTCTTCCCCAACCCCGGCCACCAGGGAAGGGTAGGAAGGAAGGTCTTAAGCAGTTAAGTGACTGGATGTGAACGTAATTGTCAGTGTTTAGTCAATTTGCTCTTGTTCTGTGGGAAGAAGTTAGTGTCCATGTAAGTGGGGAGAGTGTAAAGAGATGGGCACTGGAGGGGGAGGAGGAGAGATGGGCCAAGTTTTTTGTCTTGTGGGCTGTGGTGAGGAGTTTGGGGTTTCATTCATATTGCAATGGGCTACCCGTGTATAATAGGCTTGCTATAGAGCTCAGATCTCACGCCCTTGTGGGAGAAGCTGGTGAGGTAACATCTATAAGAAGACCATTGGGAGCTCAGAAGAAAGTCACAGGGGAGGTGATGAAGAAATCTACGGAAGGCTGTTGCTTGTGTGTGCAGTGGAAAGCCTGGGTCAGCAAGGGAGGCCTGTGAAGAAAAGATGGACACAAAGCGAAGGAAAGCACACCAAAACCCGTGAGGACACACTGGAACATGTGTCTTTCATACATCTTGGAGTGACTTGCAGGAGATGCAGGTGCACCAATTCTCAGAACTTCATGTGGAGGCAATCCAGGGTGAGAAAGAGGAGCAGTTGGCCTGTCTGGCCTCATGCTAATGAAGCCATGCAGCACCAGCTTGGGGATGGGGACAGATGCAGCTGTGGCTGGTGACACCTGGATCCTGCACTCATCTTCCAAGTGGAACTCCTGCTGCTGCTGCTGCTGCTGCTGCTTTGTGTCTCCTTTCAGAATGTGCACAAGTTTCTCTTCTGAACAACTTTGACTTAGATCTGCACAAGGAAGAGAATTCTGGGAAATGCGATTCCAGCTTAGGTTGGCTGAAACAGAACAAGCTACCCCAGAGTCCAAGCAGAGACTTAGGTGGAGCCTAAGTTGAGAGCTTTAATTCTGGTTTTGTTTAATATTACAAAGGCACTTAGATCAACAGCTTTGCACTGTTTCTGAACGCTGTTTTGAGAAACTGCATTTATAGGAGTTTCTATGATGGCATAGAATTTCTTTGTTCTCAATTTTTTTTTTTTTTTTTTTTTTTGCCCTCCATCTTTTACTTGATAAGTTCATTTACCTTGTGCTTTTCATGTTGAGGTCTGTACACTTAAGCCTTTTAATAACTGTGTTATTAAAAGTAATTTAATTGGGGTTGAGGATGGAGCACAGTAGTAGGGTGCCTTCCTAACATGCATGAGACTCTGGAATTGATCCTCAGCACCACACACACAAAAGGGTTTTAATTGATCTTTTAAAAAATTGCAATGGAATGCCATAGATGTCTTTTGAGCTAGGAAAGGATTATGATTACAACATGTAAACTGGTTAAGGAGTTATTATGGAAGTTGAGGAACAAAATTGTGGTTTGCTTGGACTCTAGAGGTATATCAGTTAGGGATTGCCATGATATTACTGTTTAAAAAACAGCCCTAAAACTCAGTGTCTAAAATGATGTTCATTTGGAGGGGAGCAGTTGGGACAGCTCTGCTTCCTGCTGCAGGATAGCAGCTCTGCTGTACATGTCTCTCATATTCCCCAAATCAGTGGGTTATCTGGGGATTGTTCTTCTCATGGTGGTGTGTGAGGTACAAGAGAGCAAGCCCTACCCAAGCACATTTTATATCTTTGTGATACTCCATTGGCTGAAGTAAGACACATATCCAAGCTCAAAGTCAAGGTTTGTGGAAGTATGCCCTACCTCCAGAGGGAACTACAAAGTCACATGGCAAAGGGTGTGGATTCAGGATGGGTGAAGAAATGAGAAAAGAGATGCAATCTATTATGAGAGGTAGCAGTGTGTGTTAGTCAGGCTTCTACCACTTTAACAAATTCCTGAGATATACTAATTTAAAGGATAAAAGGTTTACTTGGGCTCACAGTTTTAGAGATTTTAGTCCATGGTCAGTTAGTCCATTTTTTGGGGGTCTGTGGCGAGGCAGAGCAACATGGTAGAAACACATGGTTGAAAAAAAGCTGCTCATCTCATGGAAGGAAGTGAAAGAGAAGAAAAGGAGGGGCTGGGATCCTAATATCACCTTCAAGGACACTCCCCCAATGACCTAACTTCCTCCCATTAGGCCCCACCTTCTAAAGGTTCCATCACCTCCTGATAGTTCCATCGACTGGGGACCAAGACATTCAGAGAGGTCTTGGGCACAGGAGACATTCCAGATCCAAAATATAGCACAGTGGATGTGCAGAGAACACTCAGGAGGTGGTTGCAAGGCAGAACTCCCAGGCTTTTGGGGATAGACCAGATGTGTAAGATGGTAGACAGAGAGAAATTGCAAGTGACAGCCAGGTTTTCAGTGAGGGTGTTGTGGCTGGAAGAGAAGAATCTCTGGTGAAGAGAGGAGGTGATGTCTTCAGTTGGAGAGGCATCTGTGGCTATTTCAGGCAAGCAGCTGGCTTTAGGGTTGGGAACTTGGACATGAGGTTTGTGTAAAGGGTTAGAACTTTCAGTCATCAGCTTGTCAGGGCTTTGCGAATGGCAATAACTCATGATATCACAGGAGATCTGTCCTCCTTTCCCCAATCCACACCCTGACATGGACCCCTAAAGACACCAGACACATGTGACTAAGTTCAAGGGGCACCAACCACGCTGCCACATGAAAGAACAGCTCTCATTCAGGTTTGGAGAGGCTCAGAGGAGGAGATAAACTCTACATTTGACTGGAGAGAAAGTTTGTGTTGTTTTGTTTTGAGGAAATTTTTGTAAAAGCTTCAGAGTAATGTGCAACCTCCCTAAGCCTCCACCCCTAAGAGGGAGCACCTGCGAAAATTGGTGATAACTGTGGGTGGGTGTCATAGTTTGGGATTACTCAAATGCCAGAGAGCAAGGCACAGATTGAAGTGCAAGTCACTAAGCTGGACAGTGAGTGCGGAGAGGGAAGGGGGCAGTAAATGACTCCCACATGGACGTGTGGAGCAGGTTACCACTGTGGGCAACTGGGCTCCATCCAGCAATACCACTTCTGGGGATGGATTTTATCTTTTGTTTAAGCTTATGGGCAATAATGTTTTGTGTGGCTCTCCGTGATGATCCCCCCTCCCCCCCAAAAAACTGGGAATACAATATCCCTGAACTCTGAATAGACAACAGTAAGTCTACAGAAAGAAATATTATGAAACCAGCATGAACAAAATTAGAGTGAATGCCAGCTAAACTATTTCCACAAGTTGTCACTGAGTGTTCCATGCAAGATACAGAAAAGTATGTATATATTTTCATGTTATGGTTTAGATATGTCCCCCAAAAGCTCATATAGGGGACAATAATCAAAGGATTAATTAACCCATCAGTGTGAATTAACCAGGTAGAGTAGGATGTGGCTGGAGTTAATATGTCACTGGGGGTATACCTTTGGGGTTTATATTTTGTCCCTGGTGAGCAGAGCAGAACGCTGCTTCCTGTCATGTCCTGAACTACTTGCTTCCCTCTGCCACGACCCTCCACCATGATGTTCTGCCTCACCTTGGGCCCAGAGCTATGAAGTCAGCTGTCCATGGACTGAACCTCTAAAACCATAAGCCAAAATGAACTTTTCCTCCTCTACATTGTTCTTGTCAGGTTGTTTGGTCACAGTGACAAAAAAAGCTGACTAACACACTCATACACACACAAGTAGAATAACTAGACAGATATTTACATGGTTAGATGAACACAGGGAACTGTATGAATGATACAAAGAAAGTTGCTAACATGGATTTCTACAGCAATCAGAAGCTGGGCAGGAGAGGGAAATGGAAGAGGAAAAGAAAGTAAACAGAGAAGATGGATGAAAGGCCACACTGAAAAGAAATCGATGGGCATAGGATCTTGTTCATGAAGACTGTATCTCAATGCACAAAATGTTAGGGAATGCAGGACAGGTCTCTATCTTCCCTTTTGTAGGAATGCCTATGCTGCATCCTAAAGGGAAAAAGCTGAGTTACAGAATGCACATGCTACAGTTCCATGCCGGTAAAACAAAGAGGCAAGCAGAGCCCTTGTATTTGTGCCTTTTTTTTGGTACTGGAGATTGAACTCAGGGGCACTCGACCACTGAGTCACATCCCCAGCCCTATTTTGTGTTTTATGTAGAGATAGGGTCTCACTGAGTTGCTTAGTGCCTCGCTGTTGCTGAGGCTGGCTTTGAACTCGCGATTCTCCTGTCTCAGCCTCTCTAAGTGCTGGGATTACAGGTATATGTGCCTTATGATGGTGTCTGTCCAGTGTGTTCAACAAGGAGAACACTATGAAAGGACACACCAGGAAACAATGTCTTCCTCTATGAGAAGGTGGGTTTGGTGCAGAAGAATAATAGCTTTCACATCTTTTTTTTTTTAATATTTTTTTAAGTTGTAGATGGACACAATATCTTTATTTATTTTTATGTGGTGCTGAGGATCGAACCCAGTGCCTTACGCATGCAAGGCAAGCGCTCTACCACTGAGCCACAACCCCAGCCCATAGTTTTCACATCTTTATATCAATTCCACTGGTTCCTTTGTCACAATGAGCACATACTACTTTGAAAGTCCCAAAACATTAATAGGGGCTGAGGTTGTGGCTCAGCGGTAGAGCACTCGCTAGCGTAGCTGAGGCACTGGGTTCGATCCTCAGCACTACATAAAAATTAAAAATAAAGGTATTATGTTTGCCTACAACTAAAAATATATTTATAAAAAAACAACCACATTAATAGAGGGGGAAAAAATCCTAAAATAATGCTGGGTACAATGACTCACACCTGTAAACCCAGCAGGCTGAGGCAGGAGGATTACAAGTTCGAGGCCAGCCTCAGCAACTCAGTGAGATCATCTCAAAATAAAAAACAAAAAGGGCTGAGGATTTTGCCCAGTGGTAAAATGGCCCTGGGCTCAATCCTCACACCAAATAATAATATTTTTTTTTCTCCCACTCTTTGCTCCTCCTTGAACATCTGGCCCTGAATGTACTCTCACCCCACTCTCCACCCTATCCGCTCTACCACACATGTGTACAGACACCTAAGTTCATTTGTGGATGGGATTGAGGATATCTCCCACAGATATCACAGGTGCTAGGCAAATTTAGAGAATATATCTGGGTGGTATCCAAAAATTGTGTCACACTGGCAGGGATTTGGCTGGTGTAGCTAGAAAACACAGATGAACCAGGGATGACATAGGCAAGTCATCCGTAGATTGACACATCAAAGTCTTTGTGGCTCTCTGGCCAGTTTATCGAGTTACAGCACACCCACCATGACTGTGGCTCTATAAAACTATTTGTGTATGCCTGTGAGATCTGGAAAGAAACTGAGGAGGAATTTGTTGAGGGTCTATATTTTAACCTCTCTAATCCTTTCTGCAACTATTATTTCCATGTTATACAGAAGAAAACAGAAGACCAGAGTTTAAGTTGCATGCTCAAAGCAGCACAAATGGTCAGGTTAAATGCTGTGAACTGTAGTCTAATTTTAAATTACTTGATATCTACAAAATCCCTGATAGTTAGGACAGTTTTGGTGGTTAAGGCAGAGACACAAGTAATAAAGGTTTAAATAAGTGTTCTCTCTTTTGCCAAAGTTTGGGCTGAAGTCATTGGAAGAAGCCATGGTAGTTCAGAATCCTTCTTTTGTATTTTCCTGCCCTGACAGGTGTTATCCTTGTCTGAATGGACCATATTGGTTGGCTACCACTTCTACTTTTCATTAGTGGGGACAAAAGCAAAGATGGGGATAAATGGCTATTATTTAAGAACGTAACTCAGAAGTTGCATCTCGGCTTTGACTATGCCTCACTGGCCAGAACCCAGTCACATGATCACACCAGCAAAGCTGGGAAGTATAGTCTTGTGTATGTCTAAAATTCCACAACCATGAAAAAATGGGAGAGCAGAGCCTGGGGGACACTTGGTAATCTCTGTCCTCTGGGAAGAGGACTTTGAGATCTGAACATGGATGTCCATCTACCAAATTCCTTGTTTGATCACTGAAACCCAATAAAAATGGTTAGGATTTTACTTCAGGTGAAAACTTTTTTTCTAAAAGTCTTCTGTTGGGCAAGAAACTCATTCCTAGGAGGATCTTCCTGGAGGTCCTTTCTCCTGCTTCAAACTCATTTCCAGAATTTTTCTGAGGCCACGTGGACCACTTGCTTCCCAAAAGGCAAAAACATAACTAAATAAACTGCATGTGTTCATAAGTATATAAACACACACACATAGCCCACAGACATCTTTAAGTCTCCAGACAGTTGCTTCATAGGTGAAACACTAGAATTTTAAGGCTCACAGTGTCTCCAAGGGGTTTGAAGCTTGGAGCTGGAATGGAAGTTTTCTTGTTAATCTGCTCAGGGATATGTCCAGACATTCGCCCATTAAGAAAAGCGCTTCCTTGCCATGTGTGGGAAGTGCGGGGTGGGGTGTCAGGGTGGTCACTATAGACTTCTGGATACTGCTCAGAGGCAGATACCAAAATCCCACCATCCTAGAATCTTTTATCTAGCTTGCGCTTGTGGTTTCAAGCCCCACTGTTTTTTGTTTTTGTTTTTCCCCACATGAGGATAGAACATTCTGGAAGATCTACCAAGTCATATCATTTAGTAGGCAAAACCTTCCCATACAGGACAAAAGGGAATACATACGAAAGCCAGCCTCAGCAATAGCGAGGCACTAAGCAACTCACTGAGACCCTGTCTCTACATAAAACACAAAATAGGGCTGGGGATGTGGCTCAGTGGTCAAGTGCCCCTGAGTTCGATCTCCAGTACCCAAAAAAAAAAAAAAAGAGATACATATGAGATAGCTTCAGCACTTTCATATTATTACTGAGATATGTTAAAATAGAACCTTTTTTAAATGTCAAGTACAACTTGAGGAAATATAAGGTTTTATTTTAGTATTCAAGGAGTACAGGGGTTTTCCTACTTCAACTATGGTATTACCAAATATTTATAATAGAATTTATACTTGCTACTGACCTTAGAAAAAAAAAACTTACTTTTTTTTTGGTACTGGGGATTGAACTCAGGGGCACTCGACCACTGAGCCACATCCCCAGCCATATTTTGTGTTTTATGTAGACAGGGTCTCACTGAGTTGCTTAGTGCCTCGCCATTGCTGAGGCTGACTTTGAACTTGCAATTCTCCTGTCTCAGTCTCCCTAAGTGCTGGGATGACTGCCATGTGCCACCGCACCCAGCTAAAAATTTATATCTTTGAAAAAAAATTTACACAATTATTAATAATACACAATTATTACTTACACAATTATTATTAAGAGTTAGGAAATACTAAAAAAGGTCGGGAAAAAAAAGAGAATAAAAGTAACCCATTGCTGCACCTCTGAAGAATGATCAGACTTTCAAGTACTCATTTTTTAAAAAAATACACATTCACATAAATATGAAGGTCTGTAATAATACCAAAATATTAGTGTATCTATGATGAGTTATTGCTGCTGAATAAACAGAGCCTGGCAAGTGGATGCAGCTGTAACCTAACAAGGGAAAAAATTACCCACCAAATTCTGCTGTTGAACACACAAGTTCTCGCTCTTCAATAAAAGCATTAAGAGCCCAGCGCGGTGGCACACACCTGTAATCCCAGCACTTAGGGAGGCTGAGACAGGAGAATATCGAGTTCAAAGCCAGCCTCAGGAAAAGCGAGGTGCTAAGTAACTCAGCAAGACCCTGTCTCTACATAAAATACAAAATAGGGCTGGAGATGTGGCTCAGTGGCCAAGTACCGCTGAGTTCAATCCCTGGTACCAAAATAAATAAATAAAATAAAAAAATAAAAGCAGTAAGAAAGAAAATCACCAAATGAAAAGTTTCTAGCCCAAAAGAAGGGACTATCCTAAGGAATTGGGATAAAAGTGTCTCCATGAAACAACTTACATGAAATGGCTCCTTAAGAAAAGTCCCTAAGAGATACGTTCAGCAGGACTTGAGGCAACAGAGCATCTATGAAAATATCTCATCGTGAAGACTGCATCTCCCTTTAAAATACAACCATGGACATAAAATGCAACTGGAATGTTCTAGACCCACAGTCAGAGGTGTTACCCACTGCGCCACTGGCCCCGGACCAGAATCTGATCCAGGAAACACTGAGAGCAGAGGAACATGAGAAAAGGGGATACACTCCACATCCCCTGAAGGAAACCACAGGACAAATAAATCACTCAACAAATAAGTTGTAAAGAAGAGAATGTGAGAGACCTAGAGATGGGAAGGTGTTATCAGCCAATGGCAAAGTGTGGACCTCACGTGGATTCTGTTTCAACTGTTTGAGACTGGAAATTTAAACCCTGGCTACATGTTTGATTATATTGTGAAAATGTTAATTTTTAAAGATATACTCATTGCAGGTTTTATTTTTTAGGACAATCTTTTAGTTGTAACTACTGAAATATAGATGAAGTGCTGTCTGGAATTTGCTTCAAAACAACAGGGAAGTGGAGGGGTATATTTGAAATAAGATTGGCAGTGAGTCCATTATCTATTATCTGGGTGATGGGCACAAAGGGTTGTTTTGTCTTTTGATGATGGGGATCAAATCCAGGGCTTCTAGCATGCTAAACAAACGTTCTACCACTGAGCTAAACTTCCAGCCCCACGTGGGGGTTTATTATGCTGTTCTACTTTTATATTTGAAAATGACTAAGGACATGAGCAAGAAGAGGCTGGAACCCCAGTTAGTGATTCAGACAGCTGCTCCAGAAATGCTTCCAGACTCTTTGAGGAAATGGCAGAGAGAAAATGAATGACCTTATATAAAACAGACCTTGGAGATGCAGTATAAATGGAAAAGTCAGAATTCCAAACCTTATATAAAACAGACCTTGGAGATGCAGTATAAATGGAAAAGTCAGAATTCCAGAAGTAAACCAATGGAGAAAAAGTGATTAAGAATTAGTTTTTTTTGGGGGGGAGGTACTGGAGATGGAACTCAGGGGCACTCTTATCACTTAGCCATACCTCCAGTCCTTCTTTTGAGCCTGTCTTGTGAAGTGGTCAAGGCTGGCCTTGAACTGGAGATCCTCCAGTTCAAGGCCAGCTGTGAGTAGCTGGGATTACAGGTGAGTGCCATTGTGCCTGGCTAAACTGAATTTCTTATTAGCCAATTTCTCTCACCTCGGTGATGGCTTTTAACAAATTACAATTTTCTTAAACACTGGCCAAAGAAAGAGGCATGAGAACAGCAAAACGGCATCCAGGAGAGCTTTTATTTGTACGGAACAGTTTTAAAAATACAGAATAAAATAGCTTTATCTCTACTATTATTCACAACATCTGGTCCAAATATTACATATTTTTAAAATACTTAAACGTTTAATGAAGCCATGTTAGAAAAACAATATGAAAATTCTTTTTTTTAAAAACTCCATAAAAGAATTACACATCTCAAAAAACAACCCCACCCCAAATACCCTCGGTATGCAAAATAAAAAAACAAACAAAATCCCAGAAAGGTATATAGGCAAAGTCAGTCACAAAAACAAGGAAAATAGAGGCATCTCCACTGTTTTATGAACAGTCAGAAATTTATTAATGTGTCAAACAAAGGTTGTTAGGAACAAACAGAAAAGGGTGTTCGTCTGAACTGTCAGTCGGATGGCAATGCTGGTAAGGGTGTCCTAAGTGCCTGGAAATACATACAGCAATTCTAAGGATGCTGGTTGTCAGAGTGATGATGAGGCACAGTCAACAGCAACCTGAAGGGACAGGAATGTCTGCCAGGCTGCTAACAGGGATCCGGGGTGGAAGCTGAACGCTGGCAAAACGGGTAGCTTCTTGCACTACTAGGGTTCTGACTGTAGGAGGAGGGGAGGGTGGGAGATGTCCTATTCTCTGTGTCCAAATCACAAGGGACAGAGGACAACATGCAGCATGTGAAAACCCAGCTTCTTCTCTGAAGCCAAGGGTCAGTTTCCTGGAGATGGGAGTTCTGTGAACGCTCAAGTGCGGGAGCTGCCTAGGTGCGGCTGGGTGTGCACAGCAGGCCCTCATGCCAACCCACACCAGGCCACCCCAGGCCTGGTGCCTGCAGCTGAGTGTATGGCCCAAGCACAACCACCTGTCGATAGTGTCTCTCCTCCGGCCAGATAGCTTCTGGAATGAGGCTTCTGCCATTGCTCCTTATTTACCTTCTTTCTGGCCTGTCTGCTCTTGTGGCACTGATATTATTGAAGATTAGACTTGCCAACTTCAAAACTAAGTTGCTCATATCAATATCTCAGCAGGGATGTGAATGAAAGAAATTATAACTTAGCTCATGGTCATAAAATATACATATGGGTAAATAAAGTATACACACAATACTAGAGATTCATCAATGGAGAAATTCTATCAGCACATGACATTGTCATGAAAATTATATCATTCCCTCCCTGGAAAACTGTGACTATTATCCTGGGCAGAAATGTTATTTTAGTATATGGAAATACTGTAATATTCATGCATAAACCAAGTTGTCGTGAAAGTCAGTATTCTACAGTATTAAAGCAAATCTTGCATGTGAATTTGTTACCATGAAAATGGGAAACCATCAGGACCCCACAATGCTTCATTTCAGTTGGCCTGGTAAAGTTACTTCTCTTGCCTTGATCAATCCCAAGAAACTAAAAGTTAACACTGGAAAACCTCTTAAGGAAGATTCTGAAAATAAATGTATCCATGAATCTAAGTTTAACTCCATAATGAGAATGGAATCACAAAGACTGGGACCATTCCCCATTATTCTCTGGACCCGTGGAGGGGTCTCTCCCATTAGGAATCTGCCAGCATCTCCTGTCTGTTAATTGCTGTTTCTACTTTGCATGGTCAATACAAATGCTTTCTTTCAGGGACCAGGCAGGTTAAAATGGTGGGTAGGTGGTCACTGTCATAGTTAAGAGACCAAACACCCTATAAGAACATTCACATCCAAAATACTTTGTAATGTTCTATCAGCAAATTGAAGCACAAGAGTGCACAGCCCCACAATTTGCTGTTCACAGCAAATGTGAACAGGAAGGTTATCAGGCACAGAACATATGTGGCCACTGTGTTTAAAACCTCCTCTTCAGGTAAGGCAGGGATGCAAGCAGATAAACATACACTTTTTCCTTTCAATTACAGATTTTCATTCTGCGACATGTTTGCTAGTAGGAGGACAACATCCTAAAATGGTTTATGTACCTATGCATTCTATGTGCAAGATTTACTACTGATGAAGGAACTCTGATCACTCAAAACTGTACAGAAACTACCAGACTCAATGGGGGCATCTGACCCAGCTGCTCTTTTTTTCTCCCACCTCCTGTCCCCTCCCGCTCCTTCCTGGGACAGAATATCAGAGTTGGCCTCAATGGAAGAAGAAGGGTGGAAACTGTTTCCCATGGCAAGTGTGGGCACAGGACTTCCTTCACCATGTGGATGTTTGCTGAGGACCTCCCCCAGACCAACAGAGTTGAAGCATCACAATATAATCTGGCTCAATGAGGGGTTCCAGAGGGGGAGAGTTTCTAGACAGCTGAGGCCCTCATCCTGAGTGGAGCTCTCCAGGAGGAAAGATGCCCAGGCAAGCTGAGTGGAAAATGTGTGTGAATTATCAATGGTCCTAGATGTGTCCTGCTTCTACTTACTAGAGGAATAGAATTCTGAAAATTTCTGATATATTTAGCAGTTTTCCCCATTTTTCAGAGCAGAGAAATTGGGAGGTATTGAGCAAAATAGGGCAATGTAGTGCAGGACAGCTGTCCAGCTCAAGGGCTTACCAAGGAAGAGGGATGGCAACCATGAACCAGTGTCTTCTAAAGTAACTATGAACTGAATACATATTTTTAAAAAATACAAAAATTAAATGTAGTTTAGAATCTAAGTTCTTTACTCAATCTGCAGTAGGATTTTGGCAAAACAATGCAGTGGCTCTGAGGTGTTCTTGAAGCCCAAAACTTCCATAAGTCAAGAGGGCTACAGTGACAACCAGAGACCTCACAACATGGTTAAGTCAAGCCAGCCTGAGGGCTGAGGGTGCAGGAAATGCACCTTGTGAACGCCACGCCACCAAGAACCACGCTGTACTATGGGAAACAGGAATGCCCACTGCCATCCAAAGTTCAGCCAGGTCGATGACCATGTGAGAGGCAAAATCTCATGAACTAAGGTCACTACTTCATGTCTCAGTCTTTTCCTGTGGCTGAAAAACTTCAAACTGAATTTAACAGTCACTTTATCAGAAAGAATTTAGTGTTATAAATTAGAACTCTTAACAGAGGGAGCCTGTTAGCTTCTTTCCTCATGGTCTTCTGCAACAACATAAAGAAGGCAATATTTGGCTAAGGAATCTAACCTTCTCTTCTGTAAAATCAAGATCCAGCGGACATGTACTATGACAATCCTTAAGTCTCCTTAAGCCAGGTCTGCCAAAAATGACTTGCAACAGAAGAATGAATTTATCGGGATAATGGACCATTCCATATGGCAGTTCTGTTTGTTACCTGTCCCAACTTCCCTTCTTCACAAAACAAATTCACGTGTAACTTGCCCCATAGTTTCTGGGTTCTGGTCCAGTAGTCAGTTTTGATAAATAGATTAGGCATTATAACAGTATTTACACTTTCATGGTATCAAGCAATACAAAACACAACCACAACAATGGTTACTGGCCTTTAACAGCCGTTACAACAAGCTTCCCTGATGGTATCCACAGCTTTACAATGCTGGTTCTTTTCTTAATGGGGGTAGGGGGGTGCAGGACAAGTAATAGGGATGCAGGGAAGAAGGTCAAATGGAAAAACACTGGATTTTTTAAAATCTGCTATAGTCAATAACATTAAATAGGAATAAAACCTTGTAATTACAGACGCGCGCAACAGTAACATCCACATGACGGGAGAGCCAAGACGCCCACAGACATATCTGACTGGTGCCCCTGTGTGGCACTCTACCTGTCACACCAGCCAGTAGTGACAAATGCCAAATAGGGTGTCTCAGCCACTAGAAGTGGCCAGTATGAAATGTGCTGGCCACAGGGTGGCAGGGAGAAGGGGCAGTGGAGAATAATATTGACTTCAGGGTCCTTTCCCTTCCTTTCGCTCCCCTAAATAGAGTTTGATCCAATATCTGTATTACTGAACAAAGACCTTACGCATGCCCACATCTGGGTTAGTCAGGTCAAGAGCCCCCATAAGGGTATCAGGGACAAGAGAATCACACCTGACCAGGCAGCAGTGACAATGCAAGGACACTGGTGTCTCTTGGCCAAAGGAGGTCTCTGAAGGTACAGGCTAAGGTCAAGTGAAGACAAAGTGGGTCCAGGTGCTTCTGAGACAAAAAGCCACTGGGCCCTGGAGGCAGCCTATAGAAAAGCCAGCGGGAGGTACTGGAGAGGACTGCAAGGAAGGAACGGCTGCAGATTGCACACATCTACTCCCACAAGGGGACTGGAATTTCAAGTTCAGTGACCATGGCCAGCAATGGACACTCTCAAAGGGCAAGAGGTCAAGGGCTTAAATAAGGACAAAGGTGAGACACTGTATTAGACACAAATCACCACCCACAACAGAAAAGCGATGTGCAACCTGTCTTAGCTCTGGGGTGCAGGATGTAAATGTAGATATACAAACATATACTTTACTTCTTGTTACTCAGTAAGGAACTACAGATACTGCCTCACTGTGGCCAGGCCACAGGGCACAGCTAGGGCTATACTGTGGCCTGTGAGTCTTCATCTGAACTCCGGCTGTTTTCGTTCTTCCCGAAGCCTTTCCATGTGTAACCTGCAAAGGTTGGGCTGATGGGTAGATAGCTGAAACATCTGTATTTTTTAATAATGTTCATGCCAAATGGCAAATTGTAGGATTCCATGCCATCGAGTGACTTGTTCCCTTTGCTCACACCCTTCTTCCATTTCCTGATTCCTCTTTCCTCTGGGGTACCTGTCACACACGCAACGCACACATTAAACAAAACAAAGGAATGTTTAGTTTGACTGTTCTGTCAGGAATGAGACTCAAGATTTTATTTATACATATACACACATAAACACACGCTGTTCTAGAGATCAAATCTGCCTGTATGACAGCAGAGAAATTGAAGGTGCTCATTCTCCATCAGTTCTCCAGGTGCTCAGACTAGAAACCCAAAAATCACTAAATCACTAGCTCCTCATCTTTTTTTTTTTTTGGTACTGGAGATTGAACTCAGGGGCACTCGACCACTGAGCCACATCCTCAGCCCTATTTTGTGTTTTATGTAGAGACAGGGTCTCACTGAGTTGCTTAGTGCCTCGCCATTGCTGAGGCTGGCTTTGAACTCGCGATTCTCCTGTCTCAGCCTCCCAAAGTGCTGGGATTACAGGTATGTGCCACCGTGCCCGGCTTCCTTATCTCTCTTGCTCCACATTTAAGTGACCTCCTGATGCCTTTATGCGTTCCCTGACCTGCCACACAACTCACATTCTCGATGTTGATGGCTAAAGTCTGGCCCAAGCCACATTACACCTTCCCTTGGCCACTACATCAGTACTGTACTCACCTAAACTTTATGCTGCTTTACTCTATTTTAGGGTATGGTATGGAGTGGAGTACACCAGCCTTGCTCTTGGGCTTAAAGACTGCAATTTTCCCCCTTAAAACAATCCACCTCCAAAATGCCTCAATTAAGAGACTGCTTGGGGGTTCCCTGGGTAGAACATCAGAGTTACATCACCCTTCCTTGAAGAGAACATGTTACAATAGTACATAGAAGCCATCTCTAGGACACTGAGAAGTCTCCAAGGTGGGACCACATCCCAGCAAATACATTGCGTAGTTCTCCTTAAGGACCACTCACCCATGAGGGCTCATATGCTGCAGGGACAGCTGTCTTCTTATGTCTCACCACTGACCTTGGCCTTGATGATCTCAGCCCTTGCCTAATATCCTGCAGTCTTAGTTGGCTGGAAGTTCACCTTAGGAATCACCCTGTCATTTAAAGACAGGGACCTGGGGGAAAGGTATCACAGACTATTTACCAGCAACTCAAGTGTGCGCCAACAAGTCAATGAGTCCACGGAAGGCACAGGGAAGGAGACCAAAAGTCAATCAGCTTATTAACAAAAAACAGATTCACACATTATCTCAACTGCTTTAGAAGACAGTTTTTTGATTTTTTAAATATTTTAGTATTGGGGATTGAATCCAGGGGTGCGCCTTGCTAAATGCTAAAGCTGGCTTTGAAACTGTGATCCTCCTGCCTTAGTCTCCCGAGTTGCTGGATTATAGGCATACACCACCACACCTAAGTAGATGACAGTTCTAATAAATGATGACTTTGATGTGTTTACTCTTCCTGCTTCTGTATTTATTTATTTTGGAGACAGGATCTTACTATGTTGCCCAAGATGGTCTCAAATTCCAAGGCTCAAGCAATTCCTCCTGCCTCAGCCTCTCAAGTAGCTTGGGACTACAGGTGCATGCCACCACAACCAGCTTCTGCTTCTTGTTTCTGTTTGGCAAAAACATTGATTCACATATGTAGTAAACACCATTAACATATACCACATACCTGGGATGGTATTGTCCAAAATAAAAGCCACACAGCCTCCAACAAACATAGCCGTTGTGAGAAGGACATTCAACACTTGATCAATTCCTGTTATGCCTAGAAGCAGAAAGAAACCACCATGAGGTCATCACTGCAGACCTGCCCTTGACTCAGGAATGGGCAGTGGGTGGGCATGACTCTGCTAGTCATGTCTACAGCATATGAAAGTATATATGTCCCAGTTATATGTCAATAAAGTTTTGCCGTTATTATTTTGTGTTTGTGTGTTTATGTGTGGTGCTAGGAATTGAACTCAGGGCCTTGTGCATGCAAGAGAAGCATTCTACCAACTAAGCTATACCCCCAGCCCAATGTTTTAAACTAATATAAATATTTCAACAATAATCTAATGTTATCTCCATAAGAAAAGTCCTAACAGTAGTGCATAGGAGATGTACCTAAGAGAGTGACATTGACCCTACAACGAACTATGAAGCCACTGTGGCATTATCCATATAGTTGTTTTTGTTTCTGCTTTTGGTACCAGGGATTGAACCCAGGGGTGCTTAGCCACTGAGCCACACCTGCATCCCTTTTTTATATCTTATTTAGAGACAGGGTCTCCCTGGGTTGCTAAGGGCCTCACTACTTGTCTATAGTTTTTAAAAAATTATTTAAATAAAAGATAGATGCTATAAATCTAAAAAAAAAAAAAGTCTAAAAATTACAAAATGAATAAGATAACAAAAATATCTGTTGTATCTATGATCACATAAGAGCATTCAGTATTCTGGGTCACTAATTAGAGCCTAGCTGCTTTTAATAATCAGGAGCAACTGGATATGAAGACATCCTCTCATGAAATATGATACATTAAAATGTAAAACATAGCAAGAATATCCTTGTTATTAGGAAGTTCTCATACTTTCTACACTTAAAACATGATGATCCTCAACAGAAAATAACAGGTGTTGATGAGCATGTGAACAAAGGAATTTTGTATATATAAAGCTGATGGGATTGTAAAATGATTGTGATGACATGTTTTACAAACTAGACAGGGGTAATGGTTGCACATAACATTGTGGATGTATTAGATGCCATTTTAAATTGGTTAATTTTATATGGGCATTTCACTTAAAAATAGAAAGAACTGTCCTCAATTGTGCATTTGCTAAAACATCAGTTGCAATAGCTACTTCTTAACATAGTTTTTCCCTTGTTCATTCTTCATGACAGCAGGGTGTTAAAAGTAGAAGTTACAAAGGTAAATTCTGAATTGAAAGTAGCCATAATCCCAGTAGAAAAAACTTGTATTTCAAAGTCTATAAAGTTGAGTTTTAAGAAATTACACATCTTTTTTCTTTTTTGCAGTCCTGGGGATTGAACCCAAAGATTCTCTACCATTGAGTCCCAACCCATGTTAAAATTTTTAAGACAGGATCTCCCTAAGTTTCCCAGCCTGGCATTGAATTTGACAATTACTATCTCTGTGTCCCAAGGAGCTGGCATGCACCACTATACCTAGCTAAGAAATTATACCTCTTAATACAGCACACTCATCTGAGAAATCAAAAGGTTTTACAGAGAGGCATTCTCCCAGAGGGTCCTGGTACAAAATCAGACCTTAGCTTCCCTGTCAGTTATGTGCACATGTTGGCTTATGTAAAAGTCCCCAGGCTTCCAGAGAAACGGCCGGAGAGTGAGTGAGATTCAGGAAAATGCAAAGATGAAGGTTCAGCAAACTGCTGAAGCTGCAAGGCCCTCTTCCCAAGAGCCGTGAATGCAGCCACCCACTTGCCCCAAGGTTCAAAGCCTGTTTTCCCTACCTGTGACTAGAGGGTTCTGTCTGAGGTAACTTGGAAGGACGAGCCCGAAGAAGATTGAGAATCCAAGCACAAACAGGTTCCGGGAAGAATTTAAGTCAATGAACTGCAGGTTAGAGAGGCCGACGGCTGTGATCATTCCTAGAGAGAAAAACAGCAGACACAGGTTCCACTAAGTTCACCTGCAGCATGGTGACAGGTCACTCATGGCAGAGACCTGGTATCCTTTCTCTGTCCATCAGAAACAAATTAGGAGGCCAGCAAGGTGGCACTAAGAGTGGAATGGTACCACTCTGTCTCTGGTCCAAAACACCTTCGACACATGCATCACACTACAATTTCCTGAAATGAAGGAAGGGAACTGGCTCCCTCTCTACACAAACAGTTCAATTACATTGGGAACTCAATTGGTGCATGTCCCTGATTACTGTAACCCAAAGGTGCAGAGATCAAATCCAGAGCTCCCTTTAAAAATGATCAGTTTTAGGGGCTGGGGCTGTAGCTCAGTGGTAGAGCACTTGCCTAGCATGCGTGAGGCACTGGATTCAATCCTCAGTACCACATATAAATAATAAATGAATAAAATAAAGATCCATCAACAACTAAAAAAAATATTTTTAAAAAATGATCTGTTTTAAATGGCTCATTCACAAGGAAGATATTTGAACTAAATCAGAAATTCTAACTAAAGAGACTATATTTAATTAATTTTTGTACCATAATTTCCTTATTGCTGGTTCTACCTTTAATGTAAACTCAAGAGAGTCATGTAGTCTTTCAGTTTTTTAAAAAATATTTTTTAGTTGTAGATGGACACGATACCTTTATTTATTTATTTTTATGTGGTGCTGAGGATCAAACCCAGTGCCTCATATGTGCCAGGCAAGTGCTCTACCACTGAACCACAATCCCACAGTATTTAATTTTTGAAGACAATTTTTTTGTTGGTTTGTTTGTTTGTGATGCTGGAGATTGAACCCAGGGCCTCATGCATGCCAGACAAGCACTCTACCAATGAGCCACATCCTTAGTCTTAAAGACATAATCTTTTATATTTTAAAATAGAAATGTATTGTTAGCTTCAATCTTAATAAAGGGACTTGGCAAAAACATCATGATCTTATTAAAAATTAGCAAATGTAGCCGGGCACGGTGGTGCACGCCTGTGATCTCGGCTCTTTGGGAAGCTAAGACAGAAGAATCGTGAGTCCAAAGCCAGCCTCAGCAATGGTAAGGCACTAAGCAACTCAGTGAGACTTTGTCTCTAAAAAAACACAAAATAGGGCTGGGGATGTGGCTCAGTGGTCTAGTACCCCTGAGTTCAAACCCCAGTGCCAAAAAATAAATAAATTAGCAAATGTGAGGAAAGGAGCCTGGGATGGAAGCCCACTATCAAGGAGGTAGAATTTTACCAAAGAGAGTGCAGAAGAGGGCTCCAAGAACAGGGTCCGGGAGGGATGCAAAGAGGGCACTGAACTTGCCAATCATGCCTAGCCCAAGCATGAGTGCCGCGCCATACTGGATCACTCGGCGGCTGCCAACCTGTGGACACATCAGAGGGCAGACAAGGGCTCGTCAGCCATCTTCGAGCAGCGCGGATTTCCAATCTGGCCTCCCAGGGCCCAGGGCAAATGTGACCAAGCCCTCAGGCAGAACCCAGATTACCTGTTAAGCCTTCAGTTAACAAGGACTGAACTGCAGGCGTAATTACTGTAAACAGACACTCCCAGGTACAGCTTCCATCACCTATCCCCACTCCACTCCTCTCCCTCCCCCTCTGCTGAGTCTTCTCATGTTGACTGTGGGTAGGTGGCCCCAGGGATTGGGGGTCAGCCTTTGGTTCTCCATGCCCTGAAAAGGGTCACCCTTGCTCAGGTCTTGGGTCTCCCATGCTCTCACATGGTCATTGCCTGGGATGATCCTCTGGGGGTCTCAGATGCTATGCTCTATTTCTTTTCTGGGTTTCCTTGTACCACCTCTTACCTAGTCAACCCAGCAGAAGCACCACAGCCTCAATTCCATCTTCCCTACCTCTCCTCCTAAGTCAGACAAACTATAGCCCCAACATTTCTGGAACCACCTCTCCCACTGCCTGTGAGAGGTGGTACAGGGCAGAGGCCAAGAGTATAGAATTTTCAAGCCCAGCTGCTATTTGTATGCCTTCTCCACCTACATATGACTGGGCAAGTCAGCCTCTCTGGGTCTCGGGATTCTCACTCTGAATAGCTATACCCTGTGGTTTTGCTGAAAGGATTAAATGACATGATGTGCCTGACACAGCTGAATGGTGCCTGGCCCTTTCTTCACCCGCTGTCACAGAGTGATCTAACTAACACACTGCTTTGGGGATGTCAGTCCCTTGCTTAAATCCTCTGGGGCTTAGGAAGTAAAGCACACTTCTCAGGTTCTTCTCAACAAAGCGGCACCTGCTGGTGAGCCTCCTTCCTGCTAGTTGTGTTGTGAGCTTGTTTCCTATTAAACCTGACCTCTACTTTCTAGAAGCCTCCATCTATCCTGCTGGCATCTGGCTCAAGAATCTTGCACTGGTGGTCCCTATTCTTTGCCTTCTCCTCAGGGACAACACTCAGGATGTAAATTAGGTATAAGAGGTCTCGGAAACATTTGGGGGAGTGCCCACAGGCCTTTACACACAACTTACAGTGAGGAGACTAATGAAATTTAAATCAATTAAAATGAAACAAAACTTTAAATTTTTCCTTTGCACTGGCCACACTTTAAGTGCTCATTAGGCATGTGTGACTGGTGGCACAGACGTGGCAGACTTGTTCAACTGCTGCAAACAGTTCTGCATGGTGCTAGTTCCCCACTCCTGACAGCTTCAAGGACCCAGAGCCAATTAGGTAAGCATCGAAGCCTAATCTTTTACTGAAAGAGTGAAGAGATGGCTCTCTAGCTGGACAGCTGACACTGGCTTCCAGTTACCTCCATCCCAGTCCAGCCCCTCCCCACACCTCAAAGGGAAGTCAGGAGTGGAAAAGATCAGACAAACTGCTGAATCAAGCAAAATGACTTGTGCCTGGCTGTGATTACATGATAAGGACCTTATCACCAAAATGGCACATTTTTCAGAAAACAATTTGAGGATCTACTATGTGAACAGCGTGCATTAGAGGTGGATACAAAGATGAATGAGTGACACGCTTGTGATCCAAAGACTGCACTGTTCCACTGTGAGGGAGCCCAGTGGCAGGGAAGAAATCTGAGTCTGGGAGAGTTTTTGGAGATGGTCTTGAGGTCTGAGTAAGAGTTCACTGTCAAACTGAGAGATCAGCCTCTGTGTGAATTCCCAGAAATACTATAGCCAGGGAGACAGCGTTTACTCTGTTCTTAGAAATAAAACAAGGGCCAGACAGCACCAATGAGGGGCATCTATGGCTTCCTGTGTGTCTGCTACACTCCAGGAGGCTAAGTGTTTTACATCAGTGATTGATTCCAACACCTTTCAAACTACCTTGGAAGCAAGGGTATGGAGACCAGAGAGGTAATACAACTTGCTCATGGTCATGCTGAGATAAAGTGATGGAGCTATTGCTGGAATCCAAAGTGCCTCCCCATAGTGTAGTGCTGCCCCTCTGTAGGATAGACACTGGAATGCACCCAGCAAGGAGCAAGGGTAGGTAACTTCAACTCTAAATAAGATAGGTGAACAATTCCATGTATAGAGAATGCAATAACTGAATGAAGGACAGCAAAAGACAGAGTTGCCAGGAAATGAAAGCAGAGCCTACGGGAGAGATGCAGACCATCCTTTTATATACCACGGGAATCTCATTCAATGGCTCAGATCAGTGCTGTCCAGTAGAACTGAGTATGAATACATCCTTCAGCTGTGCTGTCCAGTGGCAGCCATTAAGCCACATAAGATGCCGGAGTCTAGAAATGTGGTCAGTGCAACTGGGAGAGTCAGTTTTTAATTTTGACTTGTTTAAACGTACACAGCCAGATATAGCTCTTGACCACCACACTGGACAACACAGATCCAGACGTGTAACCCTAGGACTAACAGAGTTCTACTCAGAGAAATGGCTTATCCAAGTCTTCTAGCTAGATGAAGGGCAGATCACAGTGCAGAACTCAAGCCTCCTTTCTCCCACGTCTTCCCATAGGTTATACGGCTTGGCACACAGATATTCCCACAGTCCAAGTCCCACCTTCCCACTCAAAGGCAGATGGGAGATGGATTCAACTGTGCCCTTTTTCCTGGAAGTGAGTCTTGTGATTCAGGGTAATACAAATCGGATTCCAGAGCTGACACTGTGACTGACTTGATGCAGCTTTTGCCTGGGAAAGTGACCTTGATGGCTGGGTACAAAGGGATTCAAGACAACATCAATTAGTTCACTGAAAAGTGCTGGCAGGGTGCCTTTTCAGAATAAACTGGCACCATTCAAATTTTAATAAAGGTAATTAGTCTCCAAACCATTGGTCATGTTGTAGAATAATATTTTGCTTGCTTCCTTTAGTGACCTTGGCTAAGTTAGGTAAGGTGTTTTAAAAGGATACAAAAAGGGAGGTGACTAGTTAAATGTTTTCTTCTAAGAGTCCCCCTCCAACTATAGCAATTTTACCACTACCTAATTAGGGACCAGTTACATGGTCATGGCAGCAAACACTCAGGAGAAACATGGCTTAGGCCCCATCCTGTGGCCATTAGACCCTTCCCTCAGTTCCCTGGACCTGACACCTGCTTCTCACCATGGGCAGCACCAGGACCCCAGGGATGGCCCTAGAGAAGTGCCCATTGGGCAGCCATCTCTCTCATGCCATGCACTGAAAGCAACGGGCAGCAGGTGGGGTCATCAGCACACCTAAGGCTGAACTCTGGCCCAGCCCTATTAACAAACAAGCCAAGCATCCGCCCTGCATGTGTACACAGCTCCCTCTCACATGGATCTGTAACCAAGATTAGTTGAACTTAGTATATGATTTCTTTTTATCTGGTCATAGAATCTTGCATGGAACTAGAGTGAGATTTCTTTGGAAATCCATTCCTGCCTAATTTCACAGAGGTCAAACAAGTCTAGAAGACTTCTGGGCTCACCCCCAAGTTCTCAGGTGAGGAGACCTGTGATTCGCACAGGCCATTAGGAATGGGGAACTGGTTTTAACAGTCTCTAATTGCACAACATTGAATTGACCAGTGGGTTGAGCTGTATTCCTCAACATCCTGGCAAACAGCACTCTAGCCTAAGGCAACTGGAATATAAAGTTTACTTGCTAGCAATAAAGTCAAAAGGCCTGGGAGCAGGCTTCTTTCGGAAGTGGAGTTTTGGGGTGGGGCAGCCCGTGGTTTCTGTATCTGTGTTTAGGGTGGAGTGGGGTAGGGTAGGGAGGAGAACAAGTGGGTAGGGCTGGGACTCAAGCCCTGCTTCAACTTCATGACTCACTGTGACACCAAGTCAGATTTCATTTGAAAGAAGATTCTGCTACTGGGGTTTGAAAACGGCATCACTTCTTTAACATAAAATGCACTTATTTTCTGTGGTGAGTGGCATTAACCTCTCATTTACAACTACTGCCACCCTTAACTGGTCTCCTGTTTCTACCCTGCTATGGTCTACCCTCTTTACTGCAGTCAAAATCAGATCAAGTTGCTCCCTAAAGTGCCTCCTCCTACTCCAGTGTCTGTGGTCATGAACAGGCCCTGTGTAATCTGGCCCTGGTTACTTCAGACCTCACCTGTTCTTAATTTCTGTATTCTCTCTTCCACTGGCCTTGGTGCTGACTTTCAACTTGCAGAAGAATGCTCTGCACTAGCCACGCCCTTTCCTGGAATGTTCTTCCCCAGGTTATCTGCAGGCTCCCGCCCTCTATGCTTCAGGTCATTCAAGGTCATTTTCTTCTGGCCTAATCACCCTATTTAACACTTACCCTCTCTTGGTTCCCTGCCCCATGTTCTCATACCTGGCTGACATACTGTTTTTTTTTTTACTGACTTGCTAATGCTGACTGTTGAGTGTCTTCTCTTGCTAGAATGCAAACTCCCACACTTCTATTCACTGATGTACATCCAAGTACCTAGAACAGCAGTCTGGCAAAGGTTGGTGCTCAATATGTATTTGTAGACTGCATGAAAATGAATGACAGCACCCAAGTGCCTCTTACCAAAGCTGGCTTGCCTCCAAACAGGCATTCCAGAAACTCATCAAAGTTAAAAAGGAAGATGTGGGAGGAAGATGATCTCAGAATCGGAAGCCCTTCTTGTTGGAACTTGCAGAGGTCAGACCAATTCGTGAAATGCATACACGCTTAAATATGCATACCTTCGTAATTCCCAAAACTCCAATGTTGGGACTGGATGAAGTAGAGCCATTCCCAGTACCAAATATGCCATCGAGAACACAGGAGAGACCCTCCACGAAAATCCCCCTAAAATGTAAAGGAATGGGGGAAAGAGAAACATTCAATGGGGAAACACTGAAATAGGCTCTAAATATTTGCAAACCGTATGTGTGGTCCAGACCTGCAGCTTCCACACCTCCTTGGAGGGAGGGGTTAAAATGCAGAATCCCAGGCACTACCCAGACTTGTTGAAGCAGAATCCATATTTCAACAGGATCCCTGTGCTCATCGACTTTAAGAAGGCCCTTTCTAAATCCCACATTAGACACAGGTGTTTTGAAAACAAAGGACTTTAGCAGGACAATAAAGCCATTTGCTGTCCATTGAAGTAAAAATTTACGATTCTGATTCTTTACTATTAAAATCCAGTTTCTTCAAGAAGAAAATACTTTGAAATTTTGTAAACACTGAAACTTTTAGAAGAACTGATCCATAAGCCGGTTTCATCAAATGCAACAACTCCATTAGAGAAAGATGGAAAAACCAGGACTGAAAACCCCTGGATAGACCACACAATCCCTCTAGAGAAGCAGCAGCTGGCTGGGGACCTGGGGGTGGTCTGGACTATTTCCTTTCCTCTACACCTTCCGTATAGTCAACTCCCTACCAACTGCCAGAACGGTTTTGAGGACATAACCCCACATTTTGCAAACCTCTAGATCCTGCAAATTTCACCTATCCTTGCTCTTCATCCCTATTTCTATGAACTATAAACAGATCACACAGCACCTCCTCTTAAGAGCAGCTGGAATGCACCTAACCAACAAAACTGAAATAGTTACTGTCTGCTGCTAAGACTTCCAATACAAATGTAAGAAAAAAGTGTTGTGCCTCTCTGTCTGATTGTGGCAGTCAATCAAACAAATGGGTGGGTGGAGGATTAGGACAGGATTTTTGCGATTCAGAAATAACCTTTTAAACTGTGAAGAGGCTGTTTTAAGTCTAAAATTTGAGTTTACGTGGAAAAACCATGTAAACTCAAAATTTTACAGCTGGGAAAACAAGATAGCAAAAAATCAAAGTAGACATATCAAAATGACACAAAACCAAGCAAAGAACGAAGGCAATGCTTGGCATTTGTTCTGGTAAGTTACAGGTTTACAGTGGTCCCCAGAGAGTGTCTGACTGTCACTGGGAGGAAGGAAGGGTAGGAATTCTGTTACGGATAAGAACAATGACAGAAAATGAGGGCAGTGTGACTAATCCAAAGACAAACAGCCAGTAAATAGATTGTCCTGCTGTCTGGCTGCCTTCACCCCTTCTCCTCCTCAGCTATTTAAACCAACAGGCTCGATGAAGAACAAGGTCTTTTCAAGGACCCACCTGTTTATTGCATGGATGGGAGGCGGTGGGGCACAGGAGAGCCTGGCGCAGGCGTAGTAGTCACCAATGGACTCGATGATGCTTGCGACGACGGCGCTGAGCATGCCAATGACACCAGCGGCAGACACGGTGGGCAGCCCCCACTGAACTGAGGAGAGAAGACAGCTGTGAAAGATGCGCACATTTTCCTACAGGAACAGGCAAAGGTTACCAAGACCTCCGCGGATCCTGCAGGATCTGCTCAGGATTTGAAATGCATAGAAAGTGTATTTTTAGATCTTCATGAACACGCCAGATGCCTGGGAAAACTCCTGTTCAGAATCAAACCCAGTGTTTCACACTGATCTCCTCTGTGCCTTTATTTTGAAAAACAAAATCGCTTGGCTGGAGGAGGCAGATTCTTTTCTTCCTGCCTCAAAGTCACACTCAGTGTCTACTAAATTACAATTTAAAACACCATGCTGTGCTGGGTTAGAAATTTATAATGAGAGGGACTCACAGCACTGCTGTACAGAGCATGGTACAAAATAATGGAGATCTTTCCCACAGGGTGGCATCAAATGAATGAGCAGTGAGAATCACCAACTGAATCCATATCTAACAATAAAGCATGTCACAAGGTATGGACAATCCTTCTCTACGATGTTACTGGCCCCTTTTTTTGAAAGTAAACCACAAACCATATTACAGAAAAATAATTTTATTTTAGAAAGGAAAGCAAAGACCTATTATAGTTTCATTTGGAATATCTGGATTTAATTCTTTTTTGAAAAATAATTTTTAGTTGTCAGTGGACCTTTATTTATATTTATTTATATGCAGTGCTCAGAATCGAACCCAGTGTTTCCCACATGCTAGGCAAGCGCTCTACCACTGAGCCACTACCCCAAGCCCCTATTTAATTCTTCATTAAATCTTTTTTTTCTTTAGAAGTATATCTACCTTTGACTATTAATATCAATAGATTCCTTTGATAAAGTTGCTGGCCTTTCTTCCCTGGTTCTTAGGTATAAGGCACCCGAGGATAGGACACATTGTGAAAAGAAAGATGGATAAGCCTCAGTCTCTCAGACAGCAATCAATCCAGTAGCTTGGGGAACGGACATGGGAGATGGGGGGTGGGGTCCAGAACAAATTCAAATGAAGGCAAGCCAGGTACAAGAAAACGAGGAGGGGCTGGGATTGTAGCTCAGCGGTAGAGCGCTTGCCTCGCATGCGTGAGGCCCTGGGTTCGATCCTCAGCACCACATATAAAACCAATAAAATAAAGACATTATGTCCATCTACAACTAAAAGAAAAAAAAAAAAAAAAAGAAAACGAGGAGATGCCCTTGTCCAGGGAAGGAAATGAGGAGGTGTGAGTGGAGGCGGCGCTTGAAGAATGGGGAAGGTGAGGGGTTCAGGAATTGGCTGGTGCTTGGGAAATGGGGACCTGTGAGGCACAGAAGGGCTCCAGAAGCCACCTGAAGGGGCCTGGTCTGTGTCACAGGTAACATGGAGCAAACTCAGGCTTGGGAAGAGAAAGATGACACAAAGTAAGTTGGGAAGATAGAACTGCTCACACTTGGAGCTGTCCTGTTCTGTAGGAACAGAGGAGGCAAAGGCAGTCAGGGTCAGAGGCACAAGGTGCAGTTCCTAGGCACAGGCTCCTTCCACCAGCAACCAATCCTCTCAGGATTGGTTTAGGGGCCTTCTTTTTTTTGGTACTGGAGATTGAACTCAGGGGTACTTGACCACTGAGCCACATCCCAAGCCCTATTTTTGTGTTTTGTTTAGAGACAGGGTCTCACTGAGTTGCTTAGCGCCTCGCCATTGCTGAGGCTGGCTTTGAACTCGCAATTCTCCTGTCTTAGCCTCCCAAAGAGCTGGGATTACAGGCGTGCACCACCTGGTTTCAGGGGCCTTCTTTATCAAGTCACATTTTGAGTTTTCTAAATAACATTTTACGCTGTTAAAACGTTAACTGCTGTGGTACTATGGTTTCATTTTAGTGTCTTGATTTTGGGATGGTATTCTTATTTTGTTTTTACAGATTGAGAATCCCTAATCTGAAAATCCAAAATGCTCCAAATCTGATATTTTTTGAGCATCAACATGACACAAAGTGCACTAAAAATATTATCTAAAATTATCTTTCAAGGTCTGTGTATAGTTATAAAACATAAAAGAAACTTCATGTTTAGACTTGGGTCTCATTCCCAAGATATATTAGGATATGCAAATATTCCAAAATCTAAAAAAATATCTGAAAACCAAATACTTCTTATCCTAAGTATTTTGGAAAAGAAATATTCAACTTGTACTATTTTTCATAAAGTGCTTTTTTTTTCTTAATCACTTTATTTTTTTTAACCTTTTACCCTTTGTCCTTAATTATGATTTCTAAAATCTTTTTTTTTTTTTTTGGTATTAGGGATTAAACCCAGGGGCACTTTACCACTGAGCCACATCCCTAGCCCTCCCCTACCCGCCTTTTTGAGACAGGATCTTGCTAAGTTGCTGAAAGTCTCATTAAGTTGTTGAGGCTGGTCTCAAACTTGAGACCCTCCTGTCTCAACCTCCCAAATCACTGGGATTACAGGAATACACCATCAGCCCAGCCAGTCTTTTGACCTTTTTTTGTGCTGCTAGGGATTAGAACCCACAGCCTTGTGCATGCAAGGCAAGCACTCTACCAGCTGAGCTATATCCCCTGTCTTAAAGCTGTTATGTCATTTCTCCTTTTAACTAGAACTTTAAGTTTGTTCTGTTACTTTATAGCAGTTTTGTTTTTTAACCTTGGCATTACTGCCTTTTCAGAACAGAAACCTATATGTTAACAGTCAATCCCAAGTAATTCTTAGCATACCGAAGGCTGAGAACTGCTGCTCTTGATATTTGAAAACCTGACTTTGAATTGATCCAAATCACTGGGGAGCACATAGGATGAAGTCTCTGGAGCAATTCACCACTCCCACAGCTAGGGACTGCTCTGAAGAGGAGCTCTATGTGCTGCCTCACTGCTGTAGTTCCACTAAGAGGCAGTACCTCAGGTGTGGGACCTGTGAGACCTCCAGGAGTCTCTCTCATCTCATGAACAGCAGCTCTCAGTGTTCTTACTGGTGCTCACCTTGAGAGCCACCTGCATGTACTAAGGAGGCTTCCTCCCACCTGCATTCCTATGCCACCTCCTGATTGCCTCACCAAATGACTTTTAATCTCATTTTATCTTGGGTTACAAGTATGTTTATGAACCATGCACATTCTTTTTTGGAAACAGGATAGGTATGTATAAATACACACTTAAACCCCATGTGGTCTTGGTGAGAATGCTATTTTAGAAAGACTAAACTTTAAAAAGTTTTTATGAAGCCGGGCGCGGTGGCTCAAGCCTGTAATCCCAGCACTTAGGAAGGCTGAGACAGGAGAATCGCGAGTTCAAAGCCAGCCTCAGCAACAGCAAGGCGCTAAGCAACTCAGTGAGACCCTGTCTCTACATAAAACACAAAATAGGGCTGGGGATGTGGCTCAGGAGTCGAGTGCCCCTGAGTTCAATCCCCAGTACCAAAAAAAAAAAAAAGTTTTTATGAAAGTATCCAGAGCAAAGGGCACAACTGCCAACACTATCATCATTCAACATGCTTGGAGGAGTCATCTTTGAACCAACCTTAATATTCTTGGCTTTTCTTCCTTGTCATTATAAAATATGAAAATAAGATAGCTCAACAGAGAAATAAATTGGCTCAACCTGACCAAGCTTAGGCTTCAAGACTAAAAAAGAAAACTCCAGATGCTGGGTGTAGAGTCTTCAGAACTGAATGATCGAATGTGTAACAACCACTGGCTCATGTGAGTCACTTTAGGGGCTGGCATCTAGAAAAGGCTACATGTGACTCCAGGTGATACCTCAGCTAGAGATCATATTCTCTGTCCCACAGAGTCATACAACACTCAAATTATAACTTAAGATCCATCTTCCGGCCAATTGTGACTATCAGTTTACCTCTGCAGCTGTGACTAAATTAAAAAGATTATGTCCACCCATTAAGAGATTATACAAATTCCATCGTGCTTGAGCAGTTTGCTCCCTAATCTCTGGGTCTCTCTCGTCTTTTCACTTTGGCAGTGCTGGTACTAAGCAGCTCCACACTTGCCTTTCTCAGAGCTGCCCTCAATTCCTGGCTGCCAGAATTCAAACTTGGCAAGAACCCTTGTCCAGGATTTCATCCTAGTGGAGCCCAAAGAACCAACTAGCTAATCTGAGAAGGGAGCTGTTGATCTGTGCTAATGACTGTCCTTTAGGGACAAGGCCTTCTTTTTCTGTAGTCTAATCCTCTAATGACCAGAACAGCCAGACTCTTAGGAGACATTCTGGGACAAAGAAGGCTTTTCATGTTGTAGAGCCTTCTGCCTGTTTCTCACCCCTCGAAGGAGGGCACTCCTGGGCACCTGACCCCTCTGGCCACCTGGATACTTACATGGGTATGGCACCTTGAACCACGGGGCTACCAGAAGCACACCTTGTCTGGCATCTGTGCGTGCATAGAAGCCATACTTGGTGCTATCAGGAGGGAAGACATCTGTCACCGTGAAGATGAAGCAGAGCAGCCAGGACACAAGGATGGCCAGAATTATCTGAAGTGGTCAAGGGGAGAAACTTTGTCAGGATAACAGAACTAGTGGCAGTTGGCCACTCATACCCCTTTCCTACAGTGTGACCATTGCACCCCAGAACCCACTCCCTGAATGGAACTGCACTGAGAGCACCTTTATGCAGGTAAATTCACTTTACCCTTCCAAAGTCTTGTTGGTAAAGAATGGACATTGACCCCACATGGGGTCAAATCTCAGTCCCAAAGACAGTGTCCTCCTCTTGATACCACTAAAAGGATGGAATCAGAACCTCACACAGCTTCTAAACTTTAAGGCCAAGATGACTGGGCTGTTCCTAAGTACCCCAGTGTCACCACCCAGAAATGATCACCCCCAGGAGGACCTGCTTATAACACAGCCTTCCCTTCACCTAAAGATCTTACACATGAACCAAAGGCAACACTGTTAGGGTTAAAAAAAAAAAAGAAAGTCAACCACTTACAGGGAACATTTTGAAAAGCTGTAACTTGTATGCAGTCCACCCTTTCTTGGATTTGTAAATTGGGAGAGGAAATTTAACATTTCTGGCATATTGAGAAAATAGTAACACAAGAAAAATTGTCCTAAGGAAAGAAAGAAAGAAATGAGGTTAAGGTTGCTATGTCCACAACACTCAAAACTTAAAAAATTGACTGTGTTCAATTTGTTTACCTAGAAGGTTGTTAGCCCTCTTTGCTATAATTTGGAAATTATAACTATCACCTGGGGAAGATGTTACAGCTCATTTGCCTAGCATTTTTTTGGTACTGAAATGAAAATGCAATGTTAAAGTTTTGGTTAAATTTTTCCAAATAAGTAAGAAAACACAAAGAATATTTGCATCGAAGGAAAAAACTCACAGTGTATAAAGGGAAAGATGTCAGATACTACATACTAAACAGTATTTTACAAGTATGAATTAACTAAAATGCAAACTGAGAAAAATATGAGCAGTGCACCTACAGGTGAGAAGGATGTGATCCAAAATGCTCACAGGGATTGGCTTCGGATAATATGATTTTTAACTACTTTTTCCTACTTTTATGAATTTTCTGATTTATATACAACAAGCATAAATTATTTTTAAAAACAAAAAATGAAACTTCAATACTTAAGAAACTACACAGGGTAGAATTGGCAATAATATTCTGAGAGGTTTGTGTGTGCCAGACAATACATCAAGTCTTTCCTGTGCATATCTCAGCCTTATGGGGTTTTTCCAGGATCGTCCTCTTTTTATACAGACACAAGGCCAGTGGTCCAAGATCACACAGCTAGGTTTGCACAGTGGTAGGGCCAGGGCTGGCTGCAGAAGTCCCTCATCCCTGAGCCTCACATTCCTGACCCAGCTTCACTGAATGCTACACAGAAGGCAGGGATAGGTAGCGACCTCCCTATAGGACACTGACACTTCCTCATCAGTCTGCTATCTCCATGTGGCTGAGAAGTGTAGGACCACTTCTCATGCTCCTGGGTGGATAGCATCACCAAAATAATATAGGCAAGCAATGATGTGGCTAATCGCCTAAGGAGGTGCCTAATCCTCCACTTGGATGCACTCTTTCACTTACAACCTGAGGTAGAGTTTGGCAGGAATCATGGGTTCTCAAAGCTAAGCTTAATTATTCCTGGGCACAGCTCCAACTGGCAAGATGGAATTATTGGCTCCACTGGCAGCTAGGCAAGTGCAGCTCCCTTGTCACATCCCTACTGAGATGCGGACCAAAGCTTGGCTCAAGAACAGGTGTGTGTGTTCCGCAGGACTCCTGGACTTTGGTGAACTGGTGGCCCATTAGAAGTGTCTGACAGCACCAGCTCAAGACATCATGGTGCCCAAGTTATTTCAATCCCTCTGGGTCAAAGTTTAACAGAGAACCAATATAGCAACAAGGGCTGTTAAAACTGGTATTATTTTAAGTTCGGACCTATGTAAAATTTTTATGTTTGTTTAAAAAAAAAGCTACTTAATTTGTTTCAAAGTAAATAATATTATGAACTCTAAAAACACACACCAAGTTTCCAGCTATTATCATTATTTTAGGTAACACTCACCTGGGCTAAGGTGCTTACTTTTCAAAGCACATTTAAGAAGGACACATATGAAATCCAGGAAAGATACCCAGATCTCAGGTCCCCCATGTGTCAACTCAAATTTTTTAAAAAGATCTTCGTAGTTGTAGATGAACACAATTCCTTTGTTTTATTTATTTGTTTGTTTGTTTTTAATATGGTGCTGAGGATTGAACCCAGGGCCTCACATATGCTAGGCAAGCGCTCTACTAAGTTAAAACCACAGCCCCTCAACTCAAATTAAGTGAGATCAGCCAGACAGACACGTTTTCTTCCTACTTCAAAACCCATATACTTCTAGATTATTTTAATCCTCAAATGTATGGGGTAGGCGGCAGGCATCTGCTTGACAGGAGACAAGAACAGAGGCTCAGAGTGGGGACATGCTATGCTCACAAAGAGAAAAGACAAAGGTCTCAGTCCAAGTTCTCGGGTGTGTGGTATGCCTAGTACACTGGGTACTTTACATGTCACCTGCACATTTCACTCTTTTGTTGATCTTTCTTTTACTTTACTTTGTTGATTTTTCTTTCATTCCTTTGTTGATCTTTTCTTTTACTTAAACTGTAGGGAAAATTTAAAGGCAGATAAGCAAATGCCAAGAGACAAAATCTGAAGATCATTCATAATCCATTAGGTGATAAAAACATGTAATATTCTGATCTATCCCAAAGGGCTTTTATTCTCTGGATATTCATGGGAGGCTGAACACTGAGATCAGAAAAGATAGGTGACCATTGGTCACCAACATTTTTGTCCTCAGGGCACAAGGAGGTCATTATCTAACCCAACCTGGGAGCACACTTTACAGGCTGCTTCTTAACTAATTTTTAGCTTTTACTAATGCCAAGAACACCTTTACACCTTAACACATGGTGTAAAGTATCAGTGCCTGAGTGGCTGCTTAGCTTAGCGTTCCATTTGATGGGCATCTTGTTTAGCAATTTCTGTATATATGACAATGGAAGCAATGTGAACAATGATGTAAGCCCACCCAAAAAGACCAAGAATGTCCATGTCCACTGCAACACGGGGTCTTATCATACTTTTAAATCCCTACCAATTTCAACAATTTAAAAACATTTTTAAATATTCATTCTTTATGCATAAGGATACATATTTCAGCATTGTTTACAATAGCAAATGACTTAAACATCATGCATGAGTATCAACTGGGGAATGGCTACATAAATTACAGACCATTCATACTTAATTTAACACTGCGAGTTTTAGAATGAACCAGATCCATCTAAACACACAATCTTGGAAAGGTGATCCCCCAAAGAACAAACTACAAAATAATCTGATGTCAAAACTATATGTGTACATGTCTATATTCATCTGCATGAAAACAAAAAAATATGGAAGGATAAACACTGAATTACAAGTTATTACGAGAAGTTGTTTCCGAGAGATGGGTGAGTGGGAAGACTTGCTTTATGTTAGATTTCTCTGCTTAATAACTTAATTTCAAATGATTAGAACCAAGTGAATTGGAGGGGACTAGGGAATAGTGGGGTATAGGTAAAAAGAGACTGCTCCAGAGTGGTGATAAAATATGGGCCATTAAACTATTCTCTCTTCTTCTGAATATTTTGAAACTTTTCATAATAAAAGCAAATTAAAAAATTAATGTTCTTAAGAACACTGTTCCTATTAAAGATACATGCACTGTGCTGGTAATGGCAGTCACAGATGTGCTACCCTTACTACCCCTGGGGACACGTCTCTAAATGCTGACTGTTGGAGTGAATGAGGAATCCACATTTGTACAACCTGGTCCACTCTCACTCCTAACAGAGCTGCTGTGGATAATACACGTTTTGATAACTGGAAAATCTTACATATTAAATAGCTATTTTTATTTCCTTTTTTGTTTTACAACTGTTCATCTTGTATCCTTTATCCATTACTCCACTGAGATTCTCTTTTATACTTTATGAATTAGGGACATTAGCCTTTCTTGAGAATTTGTTTTCCCAGATTCATTTTTAATTGTTTCAGTGGTTTTTTAAAAAATATTTTTAGTTGTAGATGGACATAATTCCTTTATTTTATTTTACGTGGTGGTGAGGATCAAACCTAGTGCCTCACACATGTTAGCCAAATGTTCTACCACTGAGCTCCAACCACAGCCCCTGTTTCAGTGATTTTTGATATACATTTTAAATGCAGCTGTAGTAAAATCTATCAAATTTTATCTTTTAAGTATTTTTAAAAAAGCTTTCTCACTTTAGGATTAAATATTATGTAGATTTTTTTCTAGCACTTTTATAGTTTCCTCCACTTAAGTATTTAATTCAACTGAAATGTAATTGCTATAAACTAGATCTTTTTTCCAAATAATTATCTA
Source organism: Xerus rutilus (assembly GCA_028644305.1). Taxonomy (NCBI): domain Eukaryota; kingdom Metazoa; phylum Chordata; class Mammalia; order Rodentia; family Sciuridae; genus Xerus; species Xerus rutilus. Next base: position 151,681,253 of record CM053401.1, on the reverse strand, counting down.
ACTTTTCCTACATAATTCTTCCACTCTCCACTAGTTTCAAGAATGTCATCTTATACTAAAATGCTTTTTAGTGTGTGTGTAGTGGTGATTTTTTTATTAATAAAAACTTGTTGGTAAAATCCACTATGGACCCATGATAAATTTTAATACATTTTCTGATATTTAATCACCCTTAAATTCCTAAAATAATACATACTGCATTATTCTTTCAATTAAGTATGGGCAGTGCTGGATCCTCAGGCTCTTTTCTGGGAAGAGTCTTACACATTTGCATCTTAAAAGATTGCTAGGAGCCTTATAGTAGACAAAGATGCTAAACTTTAGCATTCTACCTGAACATATTTGAACCCAGAACTCTTTGCCTGGAACATTCCCTAAGAACACCAATCAACTCTGGGTTACTTTTCTTAACATAATCCTAGAAAGGAAAAATGAGGGCCAATGGTTCTTCTGTGTTAGCTCAGTTAGGTTTCACCATTAAAATAAAATCAAGAAGTTTTCCTTCTTTCTCAAAGCTCTAGAACAGTATAAACAGGAATTCTCTCTTCTCTGAAGATTTAATACACTTGCTGTCCAACTATTTGGGCCAGAGCTTCCTTAGGGATCTTTTCTTGACCGTCACGGTGGTCATGGGTTTACTCCACCCCCAGGGCTTCCCACACTCACTCACATGGTGCTTACCAAGCACGGGCTCTTTAACAGAAGGTGGACCAGGTGCTGGGCGTGCCGTGGAATGGCTCAGAGCCACCCTGCCCTCAGAGGTGACATCCCAAGGACAAAAGGGTCTTGGAAACCAAAAATCATGAGAGCAGAAATGAAAAATTCCACAGAAGTATTAACAGGTAGAGTTGAGGAGAATGGGGGAAATGACAAGATAGAAAGAGACAGAAGTAGAAGAATGCAGGAGATCCAGCATCCTAAGGAGTTCCAGAAAGAGATGAGCAGTAGTGGAGGAGAGGAAGACATCTGAGAAGTAATTCAAATTTCCCACCTCTGCCTGTCCAAGCTCTCAGAGAAAGGACCCCAAGTACCAGGCCAAGAGATGCAAACAGACTCACCAAGAGGCAGCAGGTGAGGTTTCAGATGTTGGGACAAGACCTAAAAGCTTCCAGAAGTCTAGTTGTGTCCAACTGAAGTTTCAAAAGGAGGGGACAGAGGAAGAGGCCTGAAGACACTAATGGATAAGCACGTTACAGCATGGAGAATGGTCAGGAAGGGAGCAAGAGATAAGCTGGAGAACAGTAAGGAGTCAGTGGCTGAGAGGGGGCATGTGGCAGTAAAGGCCCAGAGAGGAAAACAGACCCAGGGTTTGCTATGGAGCCAGAAATGTGTGAAGAGCTGTATGTGGGGAATGGAGGAAGGGAAGAGTCAAGGTTGTCACTAGGGTTTTCTGGCATAAGCAATAGGGAACACTAAAAGGAGGAAGACGGGTGGGGAAACAGGAAGGAAACAAAGTGTGAAGCTGTTTCGCTTTGAAGTTTGAGCTGTCTTGTGGACTATCAAGTAGAAACAGCAAGCTGGGCACAGGCTCTGAAGTCCGGAGCTCACAGGTCTGAGCTACAGGTTTATGTGAAATCTCTGGCATGGATGGGATGAGACCTAAAAAATATGACTTCTCAGTACTTCGATTCATGCACAAGAGACCTGGCATGACTCACAAGACAAGAGTTGGTGGTGCCTCCATCTTACCCTCTCATCAGAGCTTAAGCCTTCTGGACCTTCCCTCTCCACATCACAGCCACACCTGCCTTTGCAACACCTCGACAATATGTCACTTCCCAACCTCTAAGTCTACGAAAACCCTTCAACTATTCCCAAGCATGAATCAAAGTTTAAAATGTCAAAACATTCTTTTTTTTTTAATTGTGTCTTTCTGCAGTCTGTGTGAATGTTCCATATACTCTCAAAAGCTCCCCACAGCAGTGGTGGGGGAGAGTTCACCTGTCCTCACTTGGTGCTTTCAGAACACTTACAGCATGGCGATGCCCCAGTGCTTTCCCGCTCTCTCTCCTGCTGCCTGAAAACCAGAGAGTCCAATGAGGGCCACTGTGGGCGTGATGGTCAGGGGCCCGATGTACCTCAGGAGAGCCCCAGGCAGGCCAAGGAGTCCAATGACCACTTCTATCAATGAGGACATGATGATGGCCCCCTGGATCTGAAACAAGAGACAGTACAGACATGGGACTGAGTAGCTTGGATGTCAAACACTCTGAATGTCGCCTGTGACCACAAGTGACAATTCTGCAAGGCAATAAATTATTATAATGTATAGTAGGCACAAGAGCTAAAAATTTCCTTGGGAACCCACAAAAAATCTTCAGTGGAGGTACTGAGGCCTAGCAGACTTGAGTATGACATCAGTGATGTTAGAAAGTTATAGAAAGGGGCACTGAACACAAAGCCAGCTTGCCTTTTCCACTGATTCATGAAATAGACAAAATTTATAATTCCCATTTAATAAGACAACATTTCCAAATCAACCTGACAGGAACACTATGGTATGAAGAGTGCAACACTGTCTTTATAGAGCAAGCACCAGGGCTGGAGCCACAGCAAGCCCCAGAGGACATTTAAAAGACAATATCACCTACAAAACTTATAAAGGAATGTCTCTATCCTGCAGAATGGCCATATCCAGGCTAATTCTACTGATCTCGTGGGCCTGGGAATGAATGTATACACCGTCAGCTGTTCTTCTGTGTCAGGAGACTGTGGCACTTTGGCAGACAAGTATCTTTAGTTCTTTCAACAAACACAGGTAAATGCTGGGGGCAGCATGGCCAATTCTGCTGCCTGTGACAAGCCTGGGCAGCTCCTCCAAGTGAGCCATGAGCCTCAGCTGGCTACTGGAGGGTGTGCGTGGGCAGGTCTGTGGGTCAGCAGGAAGAAAGGAACAACACTGTCTGGTGGTACAAAGCCACTGAGTGAATTTAGTTTAACAATAGGAATGAACATCTCAGTAGCTAAAGACGAAAAGGAAGACTTAGTAAAGCAACTGTGCTTTCTTGGGCACGCCTAGCACAGGAGCCGAGAAGAAACACCGAGAAGCTGCAAGCCGGTGGCGCGGGTCCTTTACCTCACGGATCCGGGGGTACCAGATGTGCTCTGTGTGCAACAGCTCTGCTGTCCCATTGGCAACTGAAACATCTTGAAAACAAAAACAAAGACAAAGTTTACCTTAGAGTGATGCCGATGTTTCACAGGACATATTCATTTTACCCTTTAAAAGGAATTTTCTCCCTTTTTTAAGTATACTGTGACATTACCCGTCCCTAGAACTCAACCTACAGAAGAAGGGCTTATCACACTGCAAGGTGGAGTTCCCAGCACTAATTTAATCAAATGCACTCATCCTCTGAGAGCTTCCCAACGTGTCAAAAGCTGACTGAAGTGGTGCTACCCATTACTAGTACCAGCTTAACACAGAAAACCAACCTTTGCAAGCAGTTAACTGAAATGCCCAATGGCAAGGTGGCTGGACTGAGGTTGTAAAAATCTAGATAAAACATAGGGTCTTTTCCAGTTCCTAGATCAAATTAATGGTCACAAAGTAACTCCTAGGAGCAACAAAGGAAATGAAGGCTTGAAAGGTTGGCTCCTAGAACCTCAAAATATAACTATTTTGAGAGTCCAACAGGCCTGAGTCTAATTTCCCCAAATTCCCTGTATCTTTTCCTGTTCTTATTGGGTACCTTAAGGATTTTTGCAATCACTAAGAAAGGGGAATGAAAGTCATTTGCAGAAAACCACAGTAGCCAGATCCTTAAAAAGCGAAGATGTTTCAGAGAAGGGATGCTGACGCAGCAAGAGTGATAACTACTGGTGGGTCATAAAATCCACTGAAAGAGACAGGCAGGAATATAGCAGATATTTTTCTATTCCAGTCCCATATTTATCAATTTCATTAGCATAGAGAAATGAGGTCATTCCTGGTCCTTATTTGCTCTAGGGTTAGGGATGAACGAGTGGATAGAAAGAGAGAGAGACACAGTCTACAGACTGGAGCGTTCTAAGCTGTTTGTGGCTTGGTGTGTTCTGTGCCTAATTCCAGAAGGAGTGAACGCTGCTGAGGGCAGTATGTCCAGGCCTCCCTTTTATCACTTGAATTAAAGGACCCCAATGACATATGTGGAAATAACTGCAATTACCTGTGGTGTTACATTTCCATTTATCTAAAGACAGGATGGCTCGAGCAGGGGCCAAAAATGCAAAAGCACTGGCCTGAAACAGGGGTAACCTAAAAGAAACGAGACCAAAACCATGATCACGGCATCGGGAACTACTGAGGTACTTCACTATTTGACAGCTTAACAGTCTTTTCCATAGACACACAGCACATGAGTAACCGCAGGCACACCTGAAAGAAAGAGCCCCCATCTGCAAAGAACTCCTATGGCCCCCAGCCAGGGCCACTGGCTTTTCCATCCTCCCCTCCTGCTGTTCTGCACCATGGCAGCTTTAGGGGAGACTCTGGGGAACCCCTGTGGTCAGTGCCAGCACCCCAACACCAGCCCCTACCATCACCACCTTTCCCCTCGAGGGTGGGGGTCATCCAGCCTTTGGGCTTTCCTCTTTCCTGCTGAGATTGTGGGCTGCCTATTAAACATCAGTGTATATCTGCTGTTTCCCCTCCTCCTCCACTCTTTCAAATTCTTATCAGTTATCACTGGAAAAAAAAAAAAATCTACCTTTCCCTGTCATTCCGTTTTGTGAGTCAAGAACCAACATAGTCATAAAAAGTAAGTCTTAAAATCATATTAGTGATCTGAATGGACCAAGGAGAAAGAAAGCTGTAAGTTACAAAGTGATGGCAGATATAATATTCTGCTTAATCATAAAAAAAATTCTCAAAAGTGTTCTAACACATTTTTAAAGAGCTCAGAAAGCTGAAAGATTCTCCATTAAAATTTCTGCCCGTGTGCTCAAATTAAGCGCAAAGATTCTCAAAGTTGTCATTTGGTTATGTTTTAGATAATTCATATTGACTTTATGAATAATTTAGGTTGGCACAAGAACTTACTTTTTTTCACATTATTTAGTGGGGAAAATATAAAACTGGTTCCTTCTGTTTGCAGGGCTGGGAATTGCCAGACACCTAAATCCTTAAATGCTTTGGTCAGCCTTGCCAGTGAGACATCAACTGGCCTGAGAAATGAAGTGGCTCTGGTGGAAGGACAAGCAGCTGTTTTGCAAGTCCAGAGCCCAGCACACTCCAGCCTGAGGCAGATGAGGGTCAAGACTCCTTTGTCACATTTTAATCATGCAATAAAATCAATTGAGAGTAGGCAGGATGCCAACTTCAAGGCAGAGGTGAGCCACACAGTACAAACCAGATGCACTGCTGATGGCCACTCACATGGGCACATCCTCCACCAACCATCTAGTTGTGATTACCTCCTGGAGGGGCCTGCAGCACAGTGCTACGCAAGTGGAAATGAATGCCACCCAAAGTGGGAATGTGTATCAAAAGGAAAACATCATGGGAATGTGTATCAAAAGGAAAACATCATTTGACTTAAAAAAAAAAATTCCCTTAAGCACAAATCTTCAGGAATATACCAAAAGGATAAAGGAGGTAAGCGTTTCATCTCCAATGGCCCAAAGTATATGTTTTACTATAGTTTGAGATTTCAAGCAAGTCCTCCAGGGGTACCATAACACGAATAGTGAACTGCATTTAAAGATCTCGTCCTAAGCCAGGTGCGGTGGGGCATGCCTGTTCCAGCACTTTGGGAGGCTGAGACAGGAGAATATCGAGTTCAAAGCCAGCCTCAGCAACGGCGAGGCGCTAAGCAACTCAGTGAGACCCTGTCTCTAAATAAAACACAAAATAGGGCTGGGGATGTGGCTCAGTGATTGAGTAGCCCTGAGTTCAATCCCTGGTACCAAAAAATAAAAAAATAAGATCTCGTCCTAAGGAACTCAGGTAGCATTGGTGACTCCCTGGAAGTAGCAAAAGTCAAGACTGGCTCTAGGGTTCTACTCCTCAGACAAAACTCAGTCTGAACCTGATTTTGGCACCTTCCTAGGCAAGCATTTTATGGCTTAACCAGGATAAAAGGCCCTAAGAGCACTGTTGCAAAGAACCTCATTCACTGGCTGGTTCCCCTGAGAGTAGGTAACAGAAAAGGTCTCCCAAGGAGCTGGGAAGAGCTGCTCACCATCTAGGTGGGCACACCACCTGCACAGGCTGAGGATAGCCAGCAGGCGGTGTGGGTTCTAGAACTGGGAGTACAAACCAGCAGCCTGACTGCAGTGTTTTCAGGGAGTGTTTGCACACGTTGGAAGGGAGCTTCCCTGCATTACAGTTAACAGAGCTGACTTTTGGAGGGAAAGACGGAAGCTGACAGCAACAGCGTGAAGCTGGTTGATCCTCAGCTCTTCTCTCTGACCCATAGATCCTGACTCTAAATCTATGGTAGGAGCATCAGATTCACATTTTTTAAAAATATTTTTTAGTTATAGATGGACACAATATCTTTATTTTGTTTGTTTTATTTTTATGTGGTGCTGAGGATCAAACCCAGTGCCTCACATGTGCGAGGCAAGCACTCTGCCACTGAGCCACAACCCCAGCCCCAGATTCACATTTTAAATGATCACTTCTAGGTGAGGGTGAACCTGCCAATCTTGTGCAAGATGAAGGGATATATCATTTTGTCACTTGATAAGCATTTCTTAGTTATCTGCTTGACACAAGCATAATTAAAAGCAGGAAATACAGTAACAGGAAAAACTCCCTGAGCCCTTGAGGGGTTCCTGCTGTGTGAAGGAGACACTGACTGTGGCCACACACAAAAGGCAGCAGTGTGTATAGTACAACTTGCTGTGGGGCTCTGTGGGAGCAGTGCCTGAAGCTGACCTTAATGAACAAGAAGCACTCTGTCCTTATCTGTAAGGGGCTATGAGTATTTCAGGCAGAGGAGAGAGATTCAAAATGAGAGCCACATGACAGACCCAGGACTCCCTAGGAGCCACAGATGCTTTGCTGAGGGGGAAGGCACAGGCAGGGACGGAGTCAAGTTCAGAGGGGATGGTAGTCAAGGCCTTGTGTTCTTCCTACAGTCAAGAAGAGTACTGAAGGGCCTTGCTCTGAAAGGATCACATTAGGGATCAGGGACAGATGACCTTAACCCAGAAGCCATCCTCAGTCTTGAAGGAACCAAGCCACACAGGAGAGTCCAACAGGCTGTGGCATAGTTCCACGCATGGTCCTTGCCCCTTAGATTCCCATCTACCCTTTGGTGTTGGCTCAGGTAACCGACCAGTCAGGCTCAGGTCCCACATACCCCTTGGCTTCCTACTACTCCCTTCTGTGCTGGCACAGTCCCTATGCTAACCTGCCCAGCATAGTCTTGAGGCGGGGATGCCCTTGACAAGAGGAAGTGGGCCCCTTTCACCCACCATCTTTTCCCCAACGCCAACAAATACTTAATGAACTGAAGACGAATATTTTTTGAAAGGAATTTTGTTAGGTTAGAAGAGGTAGCTGGGTGCAATGGCGCGTGCCTGTAATCCCAGCTACTTGGGAGGCTAAGGTAAGAGGATCCAAAGTTCAAGGCCAGCACCAGCAATTTTGCAAGGTCCTACACCAAGGCTGGAGATATGGCTCAGTGGTTAAGCAACCCTGGGTTCAATCTGTAGTACCAAAAAAAAAAAAAAAAAAAAGAAGTTAAGTCTATCTAATATGTTGATTTTAACTGCAAATTGGGGAGAAGGCACTATTTAGATTAAAAGTACTCAAAAGAGAGAGCAGAGAGGAAATGTACATGAATGAATTCTACAGTAAACCCAGATACAGATCCGCTTCAGAGAAAGGTCTTAAAAAGTTTAAAAGGCATTGGATCCTATGGGCATCACCAAAGGTGCAAAATATTATCTGCCTAATATTAAATTGTTTAACGAAAGTGAATAAAACAAGAACAAAACTCACTACCACAGAGAATACTCTGTGCCTGGCTTCAAGTAACCACAAGAGCAACCAAAATCGGCACAGAACCTTTCACTGCCAAATAAAGACTCACCAACTTGAGTCTGGACTTCAGGGAATTTTTAAAACAATAATCTCTATGTGACATAGGCAGGTTTGGCCTTGAGTAGCTATAGTTTCATCACCAAATCAACCACCAGGAATGTGTATTCTAAGTACTTTTGAAAAATGGCATGTGTCAAAGAAAATAACTCTTTTCCTTAATTGATAACATTTTCCTATTATTTACTCTATCACCATCACCTGAATGATTGTATATCTAGCATACTTTACCTAAGCACATTGGGAGGCATCTCTTAAGAACAAGCACATTCTTCTACATCACCTTCTTTCTTTTATCATGTTCAAGAAAAGTAGCATTAATAACATAATCTAATATTCAGGCATATTTAAATTTAATTGTTTCTAAAAGGTATGCAGCCCCCCCACACACACACACCTGATTCCATCCAAGTTCCTGCATCATGTGTCATGTTTAGGGCCAGGCTATGCATTTATAGCAAGGAGACCACAAAAGTGTCACATCGGGATACCCTCCATATCAGGATGTTCCATAGGTGGGGATGCTTAGTTAAAGGTAGTAGCCACTATCCCTTTTAATTTGAAAAATACTTTTCCCCATTTGTATTTAATAAATAAGCAATCTGTAGAGTGATTCTTAGAGTGTGTATTACCACTAGTTTTACATTCTAATGGAGATTTTAATATGATTTTTCAATTTTATCATTCCATCTACATTTATTAATTGGTATCCTTTTGTATAGGAGAGATTTCCTTTTTATCCCATTCTTTTCTCCCTCTTACTCTTTCTAGAAGATTCCTATAGATTCATGAATTTCTTTTTTTTTTATTTAAAGTTTTATCAAATTTATTGCCATGACTGTTCTTAATAAACTGTCCCAAACTTGATGGTATTATCAACTATTCCAGGTCAAGGGATTACTAGCATATAACAGCAGCCTGTTCAAGCAGGTTCTTGTTCCTTTTCATAGGGATCCCCACCCTCCATCATTCTTCAAACATGTTCCTGGCTTTCTGGCACAATACAGCCTTGTCCTCTCCTCAGCTCCCACTCTGGAGTCAACAGCTCCTCCAGGGAGCCCTGGTTAATTACAATGGAGGAGGGCAGCTGGGAACCAAGATCTGGGCTCCAGGTGGGCTCACTACCACCCATGTGTCATTGTTTCTTGGCCCCTGAGTACAGTAAACGGAAATGCCATGCTGTTTTGATCAGATCGTGATGGTATCTGCAATCTATTCCAATAGCACTGGGCCCATCCTTCTTTCCATATTTCTCTCTCTCTCCTTTTCCTTTGAATACCCACCTTTACAAATATGGTATTAACAACTATTCCAGGTCAAGAGTTTTTTAGCATAAAATACTTTTACTACTGAAATATCTAGAGAACTCTTCTGGGATGTGGCAACACCCTATTTATGGATCACAGTGGTGGTTATGTGACTACACATGTAGGTAAAAACTCATCCAACTACATGTTAGAAAGGACAGATTTTACTGTATGCCAGTTACCCCTCAACAGGACTTCAACAAACACGTTCATCAACTGTCTTTGGAGGGGTACAGAAGACAAAATATTCCTTAAAATATCAGTTATGCATAATAGTCTCAAAACTTAAGAAAGAGAAATAGAAGGAAGCTTTCTTCCTTCCTAGCAAGCTCTGTCCTCTACTCTGTCGAGTTGCTTTTGCCAGTCACCCGCCTAAATGGAGGGGTAAAGAAGTGAGCAGCATAAGGAAAGGGGTAATGCAGAGCACAGGGAATGTGCCAGGCGAGCAGAATCTGGCAGGCAAACAAAAAAGGCGTAGAGAATAAAAATCACTACACTAACACACAGCAAGAGGACTCAGTCAGTCCCCCAGTCCCTGGTGCACCAGAAATACTAGCACACAGAAAGAGCATATTAACGGAAGGAGGAGACCAGCCAGAACAGCAAGAGCTGTACTAGTAGCCCAACCTAGAGGCAAGCAGCCCAGCCCTACACAACACAACTGAAGCAGGAGTGGCTCAGGACCGAATGCCATTACCATTTCTGATGATCCCTGCAACAGATTCAGGGGTTGGTGTAGCCTCTCCCAGTCAGGGTGCTGGCTGTGTGGCCAAGGCACACCCCTACCGCTACATTCATCAAGGACCTGCTTTATCGGTCTGTAGCCTCCTCTTCCTTCCCTGCACCCACCTGTCTCTTTCCCTTCCACAAGGCTCACTATAATGAGGGCTAACAGGTGAGTGTAAACAAACACTACCTTGTTTGAGGCTCAATAACATTTTTATTATCATTTTATATCAGAGGGAACAAAGCTTTGAGAAACCAGACAGCTTGGCCAAAGTCCCATGGCTAGTGAATGGTTTAGAAAGGGACCCAAGCCACCTGAACCCAAAGCCTTAACTGGTTGGCTTGGGAGGTAAAATCTTACAATGTCATCCCTCTAGGATCTCACTGGCCCTCTCATTTTAATGCATTATTCAAAATTCTTTCTTAGTGAAGTAGGTGGTAAATGTTTTATTTGGTAGAAAAACCCTAGAACCTACTATTATGTGCCTCTCTGACACAGCAGAACACAAGGACTTCACATCACCTACATGTTAATTCTGGAAAAAAAAATTCACCCTGAATCATCCATCCCTCTAGCCCTGTCTTCCAGTGTATAAGCAACAGGGATTGCAAAACAAAACACTGTAAGAACACAATCAGACAAATTCAGACTGTGGGACACACTTGATGACAAGATGACCGGCCTGTCCTCTTTACAGAAGATAACAATGTGAAGAGGAAAAGAGTGGAACTGTTTATTATGAAGAGACCAAAGAGACACTGCAAACAAAAGCACCACATGCACCTGGTTGGACCCTGGCTTGGGGAGGCGTAGGCAACAGCTATAAAAGATATGTTAGGGACAACTGGGAAATCAAATGTGCACTGCATAGCAGAGGATATGGCAAGATGACTGCTCAGTTCTTCATGTTGTAGTAAATGGTGTTGTGGTTACAAGACCACCCTCGTTCCCGGGAGAGTACTTGCGAGTGAGACATCATGCTATTGGCAATTTTAAAAAATTTCAAAAAAAAAAAACCACAAAAATAACACATAGACTCAAAACAAATACACATAAAGAGAATGGGGGATTCCCAGTCCCCCCCTCTCCATTCTGCAGCCCTCCATTCTTTTAAGCTCTGAGTAGTCATGAGTTTAAAGGCCCCAGATTTAAGATCTTGAAGTATCCTGGACTCGGCAGACCACAGGGACAAGGCCCATTTTCTCAGGCCCCAAGAATCCAGCAAGACAGAAGACAGGGGAAACCTTCTCCTCAGACAGACAATCTGGTTAGAGACCAGGTTCCTGAACAGGCTGCAATGACTCTTTTGGCCAAAGCCCTCTCTTTCTCTGGCAAAGGAACACTGTCTAGGCAGGTCTGTGATGGGCCAGAAGAGGCCCCTTTGGGCATCCCCGCCTCACAACACCCAAAGTCTTATTTTGCTGAAGAGGTCACAGTGATGGAGCAAAACCCTGGAGGTAGCCCCGAAAGGCAGTGGTGTTCTCCTCCAGCCACACCTAGGGGAAGGTCAATGGGGTGAGGGAAGGGCAGGGCTGCAGAGGACCCTCCTTCTCCCCACTGTAGGGTGTCAGTGCAGAGCTGGGGGACTCTGGGCATGGCTTGTGGGCTGGATAACTTTGGATTTAGGGGTGCTCTGAACCCTGCCTGACCACTGAGGATTTTAAAGGATTATTCCCAGAATAAACCCCACAGGTAGCTAAAATTGACAGCACAAATCAACCAGAATGAGAACTGCCAAAAGACAATGGTCCCTAGAGGGAAGAAAGACACTTCTTTGCAGGGGAGATGGCAGCAAAGGAGGAAGTGTCCAGCCACACTGCATCACAAGATCCCTGCAGCCATAGTGTCAGGGACAGCTGAGGGACGGTGTGTATCTTGAGGAGCAACTGTGCTATGGCACCCCGAGGCTGGCACTTTGTGCTCAGGTTCAGGTCTGCAATGGCATATATCTGTCTCATCATCATGGTTTCCCTATCAATTCTGGCTATTTTTATGGAACAAAACAGGTTTTCAGGGCACTAGCCACTCTTAACCATAGAGCCCAGATGAAATGAGGACGACCGCCGACTGCAGCACTTGCTCCCTCCCCACTCTAGCTTCCATGGAATGAAGGGCCTGTGCAGAGGCAGGGCCCACGGTAGGTCCTCAGGGTCCCTGCACCCCAGTGTGATGAGTATGAGGTGCCAGCAAGCAGCAGGCAACTACACAGACATACAGAACTTAAAATGCAACACAAGGAGCCACCTTAGAGTTGGAGAAGTCTTAGAAATCATGAACGCTGAACATGAGAAATCTTTTCCTTCTGATGCTTTAAGCCTGAGGACAAAACCAAACCGCTCAAACCTGCACAGGTCACCTGTAGTCCTCTGCAGTGAGGCTGGCAACAAAGCCCCCTCTGGGCTCCATCTGCCTTTCCCTCCCACATTGTCCCACCCTTGTAATCCTCTTTACCCCAACTGCTTATCTGTTTGATTCTATTTTGAGCAGCAAATACACAAACCTATTAAAATGATAATTCACAGATTATGGTGGTGGGGTATGTTATTAGAAACTAGCAGAACTAAAAGGATATTCATCTCAGTTATATCCTACAACTTCCCAAAATATCTTAGGAAGCTTATAATCTATAAAAACACAATATATTAAGATAATGGCAAAATGCTATCCACAGGACACCTGAAGCAGAGTGTCTCATTTTCACAAAGGAAACAGCTGCAGAGGTCACCAAACCAAGGAAAGGTAGGTCCCTCTAGCTTCTTGTTTGCCACGTGTTATGAGCTGCAGCCTTCAAGGCACAGTCCCAGTAGGTAGATCCCCTGCGAAGAAAACCACCACGGTTCCCTGTGCCCTACTGACAACCTAAGTCCCAGCCTCTTCTGCTCAGGGCAATCCCGTGCCAGGACATGACTTCCTGCCTCTGCTCCTGCTCCTGTCAGAATGGAAAAGCTCCCTCTTCATCCTTTGTGGGCCGAGAGCTGGTCGCAGCACCCGTGTCTGCAACCATCTATTCTATGACTCCCTGTCAAGTCCCTGGCAGGACATCACTGTCCTGCTGGCTTCACCATACTTCACTGTACACATACTGTCATCTTTGGCTGCCTCCATGAGTCAACTGCACCTTATACACAGACAAGTCACTAGGTGTGTGTGGGGCTAGGTCAGTGTTCTCCCTCTTTTCCCACGACAAGTGTGTGGACACACCACACCCCAACAGCCACAGAAATCCCACACCCCAAGACCAGCACCACGCCCAGGTGCCTCAGCACACCCTACCTGGCAGCATTTGCTCACTGCCAAGGTCACTGGGTGGGACACCTGCCTCCTGACATACAGACAAGCACAAGGCCACACACAGTGAGGATAGAAACCAAGAGGGCACCCACTGCTCCCTGCACCACAATGAGTATGGTCAAGCACTGTGAACAGAGAGCACAGTGATACCCTCCTCCACAAGCCAGAGCCCCCTATTTTTGGTTCTGAGCCACTCGGGACAGGGTGTCAATCCCCTCTCCTGTTCTTTTGCTGCTCACTGCTCTTGCAGAGGGAGGTGAATTACACCGCCTTGGGTTGTTCTTTTGGGGTCTTGTGTCTCTGATGGGAAAGAGGGTACTAACTTCCTAGGACTAAAAGCACCCACCCAAAGTCCCCCACACCCATTGATGTGTCACCTTAGGCAGCTCCGCTCGCCTGGCACAAAGGCTGGCCAAGCTAGCCCTTGGATTGATCTGGGGATGCAGCCCCACGTGAGGCAGACAGTGCTGCAATAAAGACATCTACCTTCTTCAGCTCAGCCAGCCATCCCATCTACAGGCAGTGCCCAAGTTTACAGATGCATTGGCCTAAAAGTTCACTGGTGAGGATCATTTCCTCCAGCCAGCTGAAGCTCCTTCATTCACTCTGGGCTTGTAACGCAGAGATAAAGATACTGTGCCCAAAGAACCAATGGTGCTGTTGCCACGTTCAACTGCCTGGCTCAAGTGATCCATCAAAGGCCTGGGCTTGGCTCCCTCCTCAACAGGTCAATGACAACCCTGTTCCTTTCCTCTGGGTTGCCTGAGGAGACCCTCTCTTTTCTTGGGCATGGTGGCTGTAGGCTGTCCACTGGGGCTGGGAATCTGGGAACCCCGGAACCCCAAGGGCTTGTAGCTATAGAGCTTTCAGTGCACACGGCTTCCTTCCACCAGCAGACCTGCAAGGGAACTACCATCTGCTCTCAGGACACCACCTACACTGCAACCAGAACACCTGGCACTGCTCACTGTCCCCCAGTAAGGGCAGTCTTCTTGATTCTGGGTCATCAGAATGCAGACCACGACTTCCACCTGCCTTCTCTACTGTGTTCCTCTCTCTGCTACTCCCCCGCAGGGAAGGACAAACCCTAACTTAGACTATCTCTGATGGAGCAAGAGACAGAACCTGCATGCTTACTGAGGACAGTCCAGGAAAAGTGGCTTCCTACCGCAGCCTAGCAGAGTCTTAGAGGAAAGTAAGAGGCTGCACTATGAAGAGGGCAGAAGACGGGGCAAAGAGAGGAAAAGACAAGCTTGCAGGAAGAGGAAGGAAAGGATGCTTCCGTTCCTCCCTGGGCTAGCTCCACATTCACTTAAGTTGGGCACTAAGGATGCAAAAGAGAACAAGCCAAAGCCCTGGCATTGGGGAGGGCAGCATGAGCCAGTGAGGAAAAGAGACATAAAACAAAAAGGGAAGGGTGGAATAGAGCAGCATGGGGAGGATGAACACAAGGTGCACGTGTGGGAATCCAGAGGACAGCAGAAGATTCCAAGGAGTTGGGCACGCATCAGAGGAGGGAAGGGCAAGCCAGAACACAAGGTATGCAGGTGTGTGCTAGGTGGATGGGGAGCAAAGACACAGCAGGGTGAGATGGCAGGGCACACAGAGATGACAGAAGGCAGGACCCAGAGGCACAGCTGAAAAGAGGCAGAGAGCAAGGGACACACTGGACACCAGGTACATCTCATTTTAAACAAGGAGTAGAACTTCAGCCTGGTCAGCCCAAGAAGAGGTGGAGGGCAGAAAGACAGAATGAGGCCAGGGCAGTGATGGGGTATACAGTGGGTCAGAATGAGGAGCCCTGGAGGAAAGAAGACCCACTGGGAACCTGGCCAACAGTCCAGGTCTGAACTACAGGAGGAGGTGGGAGGCGTGCTGGACAAAGAACGTGATCTGCCAGCCAATTGGGAACGAGAGGGAGGCTGAGTTTCCAGCCTGCACAACTGGGAGCGAGTAGTGCTCTTCATCCAGAGGACAAATGTGGAGGGGAACCCTGTAAGGGTGGGGTAGGGACCAATGGCAATCAGGACCCTGCCCCAACTCCAGCTGGTTCTTCCAAGCAGCCTTGGGCAACTGGAATGGCTCAGTGCCTTACGGGGCTTCCGCATCCCCCTTTAACACCCCAGTCTCACCTGCATCCAAATGTTGTCTGCAGCAAAGTTGTGATTCCCACGCAGAAGAAAATGGTCCCGATGAGCTGGCTGGTGGCCCACTGGTCATACCCCACACACATGGCGTCGGCCAGCAGAAAGGGCACTGCAATGGTGCCACTGAAGCATGTCAGATAGTGCTGTGGGTGAGAAAAGAGACAGAGAGGGAAAGAGGAAACCCTCCCTCATTTGTTCCTGATTTTATCCTAGCCTTGCTCTAGTATCTTTCAAATATAAACACAGTTCACATGAAGAATCTTTTCAATTTCTTATATGCCAAGTCACATTTTTTTCTTTTCATTGTGTTTTCTTGTCCTGTTACCCACTTATATTATGACTTACTACTTTCATGAATCCAGGCCAGCACAAAGGACGGACTCAATACAGCTTATGTATTTCTTACTAGAGACATTTGCTCCCCTACCCCAAAGCTTTTTTGGTTTGCTAAAACCATAAGGCCTTTCTCCTCTGATCTGTTACCTGTGTTATGCTGAACCACTCTTGCACTCTTGAAATAGACCCTGGTTAGTTAGGCTGTACTTTTCTTCTAGGATTTGATCTGCTAGTATTTTATATCTGCATTCCTAAGACAGTCTATAGTTATTTGCTTCTTTAAGAAATATATATATTTTTAGTTGTAGATGGACACAACACATTTTATTTATTTATTTTTATGTGGTGTTGAGGATTGAACCTAGCACTTCACATGTGCTACATAAGCACTCTACCACTGAGCTACACACCCAGCCTTATTTGCTCTTTTTTAATTCTTTCAGGCCAGGGGTTTAAAGCTACACAAGTTTCACTGCATAGGGTGTTTTCCATCTTTTTCTATGGTTTGGTATTGTTCAGCTGACATAATTTTTCTGTTCCAGTCAGGACAGGGTTAAGGACACAGTGGCTATAGGAACCTGCTTTACCTGTGGAGACCCCTCCCCACTCCTTGTAGTCCTAGACAGTCCCAGTACTCACAACTCACTTCCTTGCTGGTTCTTATTTCTTTTTTTTTTATTGTTTTTTTTTAGTTGTCAATGAAACTTCATTTTATTTAGATGTGGTGCTGAGACTCGAACCCAGTGCCTCACACATGCCAGGCAAGCACTCCACCACTAAGCCACAGCCCCAGCCCTGGTTCTTATTTCTGTTCTGCAAATTCCCTACTTTTCTTCCCCACAGCTTTCCATTTCTGCCCATGTTTGCCAAACCATTGCCTGCAGCCCATGAAGTGGGATGGAGCAGGTGCTCAGGTCTACTCAAGTCTGTGTGCTACGAATTATCAAGAAGAGCAATACAGATGCAGGATTTTTCACTCCTGTTTGACTAGGGGAGACTTCTAGAAATACCTACAATAGGAAAGTTTCAAAAGGCAGGTTTCCTGCACTTGGTTCAGGACACTCAGCCCAAAGTATTTGCCAAGAGTGCTCAGCTCCTTTGGCTCTGATTCCTTTTCTAGACATCTGTAATGAAGGCTGCCGTGAGCTCTGACACCTGAAGGAACACCTGAAGGGAGGACAGAGCCTGGAAACCTGATCAAAGCACCAACCAGCAGTCAGCAGGCACTGCCCCACTTCCACATGAGTAAACGTGTCTGGGCACTGAGACCAACTTTCACAGCATCTGAGAAACTCTAGGGCAAATGATCATGCAATTTTTTTTTTTAATTTCTTTTAGTTGTAGATAGACACAATATCTTTATTTTATTTATTTATTTTTATGTGGTGCTGAGGATCGAACCCAGTGCCTCACGCATGTCAGGCAGGCACTCTGTCACTAAGCCACAATCCCATCCCCAATCATGCAATTTTGAGAAAGGAAGACTGGAAAGTCAGACCTCAGAACAGATCCAAGCTAATACCACAGAACCAATGAAGGCCAGTAGGTGCCACTGAGGAAAGAGCCTCCAGCCTTGTCCCCTTTCTCCAAAAAACCACTTTAATCCTGTAAGTGGGAAAAGGAACTTGTGTCCCCAGCCTACCCGCCCCCCCCACCCCCCCACTGGAAGCTGCAGACGGAGTGGCTACTTCCATAGCCATAGACAAGTTCCCATTCTTTTTAAACATAAGACCTTCCAGTAATGTTCCAGCCAAAAGGGCACTTTCCGGGGTCACCCATATCTCATGGCAGAGCTTGCCGTGGCTGTGGATTGGAGTTAACAAAGACAGGGATGGAGGTATAAATCAATTCCGCTGTGCTCTTCTGCTTTCTTCCTTCTTTTATTCTACCTTATATTCCTCCCTCCCACCTTTCTTCTTTCTTTCTTTATTTTCTGGTTTCGGGGATTGAACCCAGGGATACTCTACCACTGAGCTTACGTCTCCAGTCCTTTTTATTTGGCGTCAAGGTCTTGCTAAGTTGCAGAGGCTGGCTTCGAACTTGTGACTCTCCTGTCTCAGCCTCCGGAATCACTGAGATTAAAGGAAAGTGCCACTACAACCAGCCTTCTTTTCTATTTCTAGTAGCTTCTTCTTCCCCCTTCCTTTTATTATGCCCTGAACATTTTTCTTTCTTTTCCCATTTTCTCTCTCTCTCTCTCTCTTTTTTTTTTTTTTTGGTACTAGGGATTGAACCCAGGAGTGCCTTACCACTGAGCCACATCCTCAGTCCCATTTTATTTTGAGACAGGGTCTTGCTACGTTGCTGAGGTTTGAACTTGCACTCCTCCTGCCTCAGTTTTCCAAGCTGCTGGGATTACAAGCATGTGCCACTGCGCCAAGCTTCCTCTGCTATTTTGAAATTGATGTTAAAAATGTCCATTCATCACTCATAAGAGTAAATTTATGATAAAATATTCAATAAATAAAAATCAAATTTGAATTTTCCAAAAACTCAAGTGATTGACTGTTCAGGCATCTGACAAGTGGTTACATATTCTGAAGGAATTACCTTACCTGCAATCCCAGAAATATGCACAGGTACCAGGGAGGAACATCTTCTATGGTGTAAATCATGTCTGACCTTTGGGGGTCCAGACTGCCAGTGCTGTCCAGAGTCTCTGCAAGAGAGCTCTATGGGCGAAGGGAAAGGACATAATTAGTGAATGCCCAGAACAAGGTAATTCAGTTCCATACAGCCCACTGTTGCTGAAAAACAACTCTAATCTCAAGGCTTCCTTTCTCTAAATTTTGAGCCGTGGCCACATTTGAGGTGAGGCTCAAGTATACTCAGTGGGACAGGTGATCCTCAGAATTTTGGATTCTGCATCCCTTGGCATCAACTCATCCCCGCAAGCACCCAGCTTGCTCAGAGCTTCTCTCCAAGTTTGTGGATCCTCCTAGTTGGACAGAGATGCTCCCTCCCAGGTTGGGACCATGAAGTGACACCCTGAGTAAGACCCCCAGTGAACAGATGTCGTAAAATGTAAACTGCTTTCAAACAAAAAGCACTGGTCTGCCCCTACCACCCAACCCCATCCCACTGCATCCCTGTAAGGAAAGCATCTTTGTACCTAAAAATAAAGTCCACACTTTCCTGCCAAAACACACTTGCTCGGATAACAATACTTCGTAAATGAGAAAGACAAAATTCAAATGTATATAGACCTTGGGGCTTGAGTCAAATTGACACCCAGACCTGACTTTAGTACTCAAGCTCTTAACCATTTCTCTCTGACATCCTGGTTGAGGCTAGAAAAAATATCTAGATAATGAACTCTATAAGGTTCACATCTTAACTACCATTAAGACAATTGAAAATAAGTAATTATGATTCCTCTTTCCATTACAAAGAGAACAGAACAGATCCACAGATACATCCTTGCACAGGAGGTAGACCCAGAGCCCCAGGCCAGGGACATCACCATCCCTGCAGCACAGGATCCAGAGCAGAGGCAGGGGCAGGGCAGAGTACCTTCTCAGCAATGCCGTTTTCTGTAGTGTAGATTGCCATGAGCTCTGTGTCTTCATTGTCCTGCTCACCACTGGACGTGGCCCCTCCATTGATCACCACCTAAGGAGAAATATTCTATTAAGAGGCCTTGTCACAAAACTCAAAGTGGATCAAGGACCTAGACATTAGACCAGTGACTCTGCACCTATTATAAGAAAATATAGGCCCGAATCTCCATCATGTCGGCTTAGGAACCAAATTCCTCAGTAAGACTCCTAAAGCATCAAAAAGCAAAATTGAAAATCAATAAAAGTTTGTAAACAATCAAGAACGTGAAGAGAGAGCCTACAGAATGGGAGAAAATCTTTGCCATCTGCACCTCAGATAGAGCATTAATCTCCAGGATATACAAAGAACTCAAAAAACTTAACACCAGCTGGGTATGGTGGCTCACATCTATAATCCCAGCAGCCCAGGAGGCTGAAGCAGGAGGATCGCGAGTTCAAAGCCAGTCTCAGTAACTTAGAGAGGCCCTAAGTTACTCAGACCTTATCTCTAAATAAAATATTAAAAAGGGCTGGGGATGTGGCTCAGTGGTAAAGTGCCCTGGGTTCAATCTCTGGTATTAAAAAAAAAAACAAAAACAAAAACTTAACACCAAAAAAACAAACAAACCAATCAATAAATGGGCAAAGGAACTGAACAAGCACTTCAAAGAAGGAATACAATCGGTCAACAAATATATGAAAAAATGTTCAACATCTCTAGCCATTAGAGAAATGCAAATTAAAACTACACTGACATTTCGTCTCACTTCAGTCAGAATGACAATGATCAAGAATACAAGTAACAATAAATGTTGGTGAGGATATGGGGAAAAAGGGTCACTCATACACTGCTGGTGAGACTGCAAACTCTCAAATGGTGCAAACATTCTGGAAAACAGTATGGAAATTCCTCAGAAAACTTGGAATGGAGCCACCATTTGACCCAGCTACCCCACTCCTCAGTATATACCCAAAGGACTTAAAAATTATCATATTTCAGTGATGTAGCCACATCAATGTTTATAGCAGCTCAATTCACAATAGCTAAGTTATGGAACCAATCCAGGTGCCCTTCACCAGATGAATGGATAAAGAAAACGTGGTACATATACATGATGGAATATTTACTCAGCCATAAAGAATGAAATTATGGCATTTGCCAGTAAATGGATGGAACTGGAGACTATCATGCTAAGTGAAATAAGCCAATCCCAAAGAGCCAAAGGCTGAATTTCTGTCTGACATGTAGATGCTAACACACAATAAGGGGGAGGGAGGGATATAGGTTCATTGGATTAGACAAAGGGGAATGAAGGGAAGGGAGGGAGGATGGGAATAGGAAAGACAGTGGAATGAATCAGACCTAAATTTCCTGTGTTCATATATGAATACACAACCAGCAAAAGTCCATATCATGTTCAACCACAAGAATGGGACCCTAATTAGAATAAGTTATACTCCATGTATTGTATAATATGTCAAAATACCCTCTACTGTCACGTATATCTAAAAAGAAAAAAAAAAAAAAAAAGTCTATGTCAGTGCTTACCACTCTGCTGTAGAGAAAACTGGTTTTCTTTTCCCTTTAAAAAAGCCATCTGTAAGGCTCATAAGCGTCCGAAGTATGCATTTCTCCCATGGTAGCAGCTAAGCTTTAGTTCTCTTAAATGAAATTCTGATGATTCTGTGCTGCAACAGTGACCAGGGCATGTGTTTTTGATGGAGGAGGTGTCGTGTCTCACAGGGTGAAAATATGTGACAGAAGCTAAGCCAGGAGAACAGAAAGGAAACATCCCAAAAAAAACCCAAGGCCAGGGAAACAGGCTCAGAGAAGCCAGTGCTAAGAGGCCAGAGCTGCTGTTCAAATAACCAGGCCATCATCACTGAGCAGGAGAGAGTATCCAAAAGCCACCTCTGTGAAGGTCCCTCCCAAGAAATCACCTGACACCTGCCCTGGGTGGAGGAACTTCTAGTTAGAGCAAGTGGAGCCCTGCTCTTCCTCTGACTAGCTTGCTAGCATTTAATTCTCACTGCCATTAAGTAGACTAGCCTGCTGGTAGGTGCTCCCACTTGGGGAACTAGGGGGTGGGTGGGAACCCAGTGGCTGTACCAATTACAATTCAGTTTTTGGGTCTCCCAGGTAAGGGCCAGAACTCATCCTGGGGTAAATTCAAAGGGACATCTGGCACGCAGCAGTAGGTCACAGCCTCTTTCTCTGCCTGCCCTTGGTGGGGGGCAGCATAATCATCTTGGGTTCTACCATCCTGTAGGAGGAACGTTAATATTTTTACTCTTTAGGCAAATGTTTCCATTTCCTCGCAATCTTTCCTGAAGAAAAATTGAAAACAAAAAAGGCCTAACCCAAAGAATGTAATCACTGCCCAACTATAACAAGTAATTAGTTATAAACCATTATTTACACCCAGAATACAAGAAAAATTAATTTGTAATATCAAGGAAACATACTTATTAAGTTAACTATAACAGCACAACTATATTTTTAAAAAATCTTTTTCTTTAGTTATAGATGGACACAATACATTTATTTATTTATATGGTACTGAGATTAGAACCCAGTGCCTCACGCTTGCTAGGCAAGCGCTCTACCACTGAGCCACAACCTCAGCCCCAACTACATTTTTAATATACAGATAAAAAACAAAATATATAAAAAGTTTAAATTACAGCACTGTGAAATATAGTAAAAAGAAAAAAATAAAATTAAAAAAAAAAGGATGTGATGGCCTAAGAGAAAACAGACTACATACAATATGTAGAAAAAGGGTCTGTCACGATAGTTCATAAAGTACACTTAAAATCAATAATAAAAACAAACAAGTCAAAGGAAATGGGCAAATGCTAGGAATATTAAATTCATGGAAGAAAATTAAAATATGCAATAAGCATACAAATACCTGTCTCACTTCATTTAAAATTATAGAAATGACATGTAAAATAAAACTCTAACACAAATTTGAGGAATTTAAAATTGTTGACCAGCGGATGGGGGGCAGCAATCATCCTATATTCTTGGAGAGAGCGGTTCTTGGTGGAATGGTCTTTGTGAAGGGTAATATGGAGAAGGGATTTAAAATAGGTGTTTTCCTGGATCTAGCAACTGCATGCATACAAACTCATTCTTCAGAAATATCCATGCCTGGGGTATGTGTGTTTAAAGCTTACCACTGCAGCACTGTTTGAATTATTGAATACTTGGGGACAAGGTAAATACTCATCAAAAAGATAGATACTAGGCTGCGGGATGTAGCTCAGCACTATAGCACTTGCCTAGCATGTCCAAGGCCCTAGAGGTTCAATCCTCAGTACTGCCCACAAAAAATAAATAAATAAATAGACAGCTAAATTACAGTACACTCAGATAATAATATTTAGCTATAAAGCTGATGTGCTGAAAAAGAATGAACTCCAACACTGTGAAAAAGATAATAATGTCATAAAACAAACATAAAATTATCACAATTGTGCTTTAAAAAATAAAGTTTTAATAACCTGCCTATCTGTTCAAACACTTCAAAAAGGATCCAGAAAAATTACAAATCACCAGGAAGGGTTCCCTTGGGACAAGATAGCCATGGAAGACACCTTTCCCATTTCTTCTTCCAAACTCTTCTTGGGTGTTTGGCTCTTTTACAATTAGTATGTATCCATATATTGTTTGCGTATTACTTTTTTAATAAAAGAGATATAGTCCCAAATATTAACAGTGGTTGTTTTTTAATCAGTAGTCCTGAATTTTTTACCTTCTTTTCCCCTTTATCTGCCAATTTCTATAATGAGCACAATTCATTTCTACAAGGGAAAAGAAATTAAAAAGACAAAAGGTCTAAGTAGCCTAGCAGAGACTGAGAAGGTCCTGAGAGATTTCCAATCTACTTAACTTTTAGTTAAAGAAATCAGAACAGTGAAAAAATTAAATGGTCCTTTCAAGGTCATAAAGATTATAAACCAAGTCTGAGGATGTTTTCAAAGTATTCCAGAGATCTCAAGTGACACTATGCATTCTTTCAGGGCAGAATTTTTTTATAGTGTTTTAAGTAAAGATCTACTTTTAAAACTATTTCTAAATAATGCTATAGCTTATACACAAGCTAACTGGGTTTGTGCCATTAGTTTTCCTTATAAAACTAGCTGCTTAGCAGGATGCACACCCCCAGCCAAGTTAAGATCCACACGAGAAACTAACATGCAATGGGGACCATGTTCCACATATTACAACAGCACTCAACACTCTGAGAAACCATGAGGGGTGCACACTCAGATGAGCTCTCCTAAAACAAGGGCACCTGGTTACTAAATCATCAGAGAAACTCAGGTCTGGTTTGAAGTCCTACGTGAGCTGAGACTACCCTTCCCCTGCATTCATCCTGGCTTGCTAGAGAACCAGGGTGCCTTTTGGAGTGACGGAAATTTTCTGGAACTAGCTGAGGTGGTGGTTGCACAACATTGTGACTGTGTTATATGTCACCAAACTGTTTGCTTTCACATGGTTAATTTTATGTCATGCAAACCTCGCCTCAATAAATCTTTTTTTTTTTATTTATATGGCATCAAGGAAGACAGATTTCATCAAGAGTTAGCACTTCTTACTACTCTCTTTCTGCTCTCACACACACGAATTAAATACTATAAAATGCAGACACTGCCAGGCCTGGTGAAGCACCCCTGTAACCCCAGAGACTTGGGAGGCTAAGCCAGGAGGATCACCAAGTTCAAAGCCAGTGCCAGCAACTAGCGAGACCTAGAGGTGGTGGTGGTGGGAGGAGCATAACAGGGGTGTAGCTCAGTGGTAAAACACTCCTGGGTCTAATCCCCAGAAATAGATAGATAGATAGATAGAAAATTTAAGGATTCTTCAGCCTAAATAAAGGCTTGCATACTTGTTTAACCCTGGCTGTCCCAAGCAACGAGGATGTAGTCCTGCTGCTCCTGGACAGAAGCTCAGTCTAGAGAGGCATGTGGCTAAGGAATTCCAACTTAACACAGGAAGCAGTAGGGAACCAAACACAAAGGGATGCCAAACATGCGAATCCATGATCAGATGTGTGCTTTGGACAGCCACTCTGGCTGCAGCAGGGAGAATGGATGGGTGGTGGAAAATAAAGGGAAGACAAGCGCAGAGGCAGGCAGCTCTTTAGGACAAAAACAGTGGCCTGGGTTGAGGTTTTAATGGTGGCCAGGGCAAGGTTCAAGAGAGAAAGGACATGGACTAATGGACCATGGGGATGCCTGGATGGGAAGTGTAGCTTGTGCAGCTCTGTGGGGGAGTGAGCAGACACTGTAACAGTACCATGGGCAACACCCCAGCCCTGGCCCTGATGCTGGGGCAGAGGGTGGCTGGCAGACAGAGGTGCGGATTCCAAAGACTGGTGTAGGGAGCATAGAGATCACCCCAGAAAGGAAGATTTCTTTCCTAAGAGAGTCCAGGAAGTTTATTTAACTGCAAATATCACTGACCTAAATAACCTGTGGTTTCTAAAGTACATGCACAAGGCCCACCTTCCACTTGCTGACTTCCTATTGCAGAGCTAAGGTGCAGCCCATCCACCTCCCCTCTCTCTGAAGGACAGGAACATGTCTCTGTCTCCCTCAAGCACCGCCGGAGTTCCAGCTGGTAATGGGAACAAACTGGGAAGACTGGGCACAAAAAAGGGCTGAAGCCATGACAGATGGGGGCATCCTCAGGGGCTGCTCTTGTCTTGACTCCTCATCTTTTGTTTGTGTGCAAGGAGCTGCTAAGTTTTAGTGCTTAAAGGCAAAGATTCTATTCAAAATATGAATCTATTTCAATAATATTGTTTTCTTTAGTTGATGAAATCCACTTATTCCAAGGATCTACTTTTTTAAAAAGCACATGAAATTTAATTTTAAAAATTAAAATGTTGGGACTGGGAGTACTGTCGCTTGCAGTGCTAAGAGGCCCTGGCTGGATCCCCAGCAGTAGGGGGTAATAAAATCAAATATTAAATAAGTTATTTGAGAAAGGCATTGAGTTGGTTTCTCCTTTTACAGGAAAAGGATGAAAAAAATGTTGCTGATAGTACAAAGTTTCACATTTGTGGACCTTTAAACATTATTTTAACCAGAAAATAAAACATGTCTTAGAAAGCTTTCTAAACTAATGAAGTCTGGTTTTATTTGGTGCTATTAGGAGCAACACAGATAATAAGGGAGAAACTTGGCATCTCTCCTCTCAGGAAATTGATCAAGTTTTTATAAAAATATTGGTAGATGGTTTATTTATAACCCTTTTGGGAACAAGATGTTCTTTTTCCTCCAAAACTGTTTGAAACCAAACTTGTGGCTTTAAATTTTGTCTCCCAAACCACTATTATGCAGTCACTTCATCAGCTCTGAAAGCAGGTTTTTAATTTCAATTTGTTGGTTGATTTTGTCTGTCTCCAAAACAGTGCTATTTTGACTCTGGATGTGTATGTGTGTGTGCAGGAGGGGTGAGGCTATGGCCCCACAAATGGGTCATTTTGCTCAAGTGCTTTATTTCTACTAAACTAAGCCAATGGTATGTTTGCCCCAAAGCAGTTCTCCTGAGATGTTGGAGGTGCTCTTGTAGGCAGAGGGCAGAGGCACCTGGAACCCCACGCCTCTGATCAAAGGATTTAGAACTCAATTTCCCACCTATTCAGGATCCTCTGTAATCCATCCACCACAGTAACATGTCTAGAAGCTACGTGAAGCACTTTATACTAAGCCAATCACTTTCACAGTAGGAATTAAGTTCCCCCAAATTAACAGTTTTCTGTTCTTAAACAGAAAGGTAACACACACAGTTCTTAAGTCCTTCTTCCCAACAGATAAACACAAAAGATAATTTCCTGATATCCAAATCTATCTTACAAATTAAAATGTATTTTGAATAAAGACTAAAAATATCAAGATTAGTATCTCTCCAGTCTATACTCCAAGCCCCTTGCCCCTTTTTTTGGTACTGGAGATTGAACTCAGGGACACTCAACTACTGAGCCACATCCCCAGCCCTATTTTGTGTTTTATGTAGAGACAAGGTCTCACTGAGTTGCTTAGCGCCTCGCCATTGCTAAGGCTGGCTTTGAACTCGCAATTCTCCTGTCTCAGCCTCCCTAAGTGCTGGGATTACAGGCTTGCGCCACCGCGCCCGGCTCCAAGCCCCTTTTTAATGAACAAACAATCTTCCACTTGCCTTCAGTATTACTGGAAATTCCAAAATTAAGGGCTAGGAATGTAGCTTAGTGGCAGAGGGCTGGCCTAGCATGCACAAAGCCTGGGTTTGATCCCCAACACTGCAAACAACTCTCTCTCCAAAAGCAAACCAAAAACCAAACCAACAAAACTAACTACCATGAATAATAACTCAAGGTGAGCTTAATGTAACATATGCCAAACCTCCAGAGGCTATCAATCTTGTATCAGGACACCCCGAAAGCTGCAGCTCATAGCTCTAACATACCACTCAGGGCCCTGAAGTGGGCTGGTGCTCCAAAACCCCAAATCTTACTTTCACTACCTCTTCAAACAAGATGGCCCCCAGCAACACCCCTGGTGACCCCATGCAAGCAAAACCATCAGGAGCAGCTGGCACTGCAGCCAAAAGCATACAGACCCCAGGAAATTTAGCCTCCTGCACCCACACTGCCCAGCTCCTAACTTCTCCAGCGGATTCTCCAGTGGAGATGCAGCAGCCAGAGCACCATCAGGCTTCTGGTGTGCCCCCTCCTGGCCTCCTGCACCACTTATCCTTTGAGAGGAGCCAGAAGATGCTCACTTCCCCAATTCTAGCCCTCAGCCATAAGCACCGGATGGGGTGACATGCCTGTCACTGTCCCACACTGAAAACGCCGTGTAGTTTGTGTTCCTGCTCCCACACAGCCCAAAATGGAAGGTGGTGGGGGTGGCTAGTGTCTGCCTGGCACATACTCAAGTTAGGCACTGGGCTGAGCAATAGATCAACATCTCTCTGAGGTGAGGCTTATAAACAGCTAACTAGAGATGTCTGCTGTGGTTTGAATATGGTCTGCTCCCTCTAAAATTCATGTTGAAATTTAATTCTCATTATGAAATATTAAGAGGTTAAGACCAGGTGGGACCTTTAAGAGGTGATTAGAAGCCAGCCCTTATGAATGAATAACCCATTCAAGTGAATAATAGATTAATGAGTTATCTCAAGAGTGGGTCTACTACAAAAGCCAGTCTGGCTAGGCTTCTGGCACACTCCCAGTACCAGTCACGTGACACTCTGCACCATTTCCAGATTCTGCAGGTAAAAGGGCTATCACCAGTCACAGCCTTGTGAAACTCAGACCAGACCATGAGCCAAAATCTAGCTCTTCATGACTTACCCAGTCTACAGCACTGCATCAGTAACAACAGAAACAGACTAAGACTATGTCCCTGTGGACCAGGCCCTCAACTGATTGCAGAACAGATTCTAAGGGCACCTTAAGAAAGACAGAAGCATGTCATGGATACCAAACTGAGTTCTCTGATAAACCAATAAGAAAGGTCAATGTTCCAACAGGAAAATAACCCTGGAAATATAAATGGCCCATCTTTTCAAATGTTCAATCTCACTCATAAAGATGCAAATTAAGGGCTGGAGTTGTAGCTCAGTGGTAGAGCACTTGTCTAGCATGTGAGAGGCACTGGGTTCGATCTTCACATCACATAAAAATAAATACATAAAATAAAAGTACTGTGTCCATCTACAACTAAAAAAAAATTTTAAAAAACAGATGCAAATTAAAACCATGATAAGAAACTTTTTTCCACCTACTAAATTGGCTGAGACCACACATTCTGCTGCCAAGCATGTGGGAAACAGGCATTCATACACGGCTGATAAAGTTACCTTATAGAAGGCAATTGGTGGCACCCCTCCACTTTTCACGGTATGTCCTCTCTGACCCAACAATCCCACTCTTGAAAATTTATCCTTCAATTACATCTGAGTGGAATGACTTATGCGCAAATTCATTCACTGAAGTGCTATTTGTAATAGCAAAATGAGAAACAGCCTAGATGTCTATCAACAAGAATTGCGTAAATGATGGTGTATTCATACCATGGATTGCTCTGCACTTTGAATAAATCTGTTTTTCTTCAGCAGCCGTTGTCTCCTGAGTTTTAGTGAAGCCCAGCAATGGAACCTCTGTTCCCAATAATAGATAGTGACCACATACTAACAACATACCATATACTAACTTAGGGACATACACATCATCCATACATATCAGTAGCTAAACAGAGCAAGAGCAGCTAGGTGCAGTGGTACACATCTGTAATCACAGCTACTTGGGAGGCTGAGGCAGGAGGCCACCCTCAGCAACTTACAGAAAAGTCTGTTTTCAAAAAATAAAGGGCTGGGGATGGAGCTCAGTGGTAAACAATCCCTGGGTTCAATCTCAGGTACTGGGGGAAAAAAAATCAAGACAGAGTGGTAACATACAGGTATGTTGACGCATACACTAACATCTCTCATTTAAAACTACCAAAATTCTATTCAAATTTAAAGTCAGTTGCAATATAAGAATCTATATAAAACCTCAAAACCAGAACAGAAAAATTAATTTTTAAGAACACTGAAAACTTAGAAAGGAGTAAGGAAAAAAATCTCTTACCATGCATAAAAACCTTCATTTGCATCTCAGCTTTTTGATGTTCTTATTTCAAAGCACATATTGGTATATTCCTTTTCAAAAATTATTTTTCTTTTTTTTTTTTAATATTTTATTTTTTTAGTTGTTGATGGATTCTTATTTTATTCATTTATTATTTGTATGTGGTGCTGAGGATCGAACCCAGGGCCTCACGCATGCTAGGCGAGCGCTCTACCACTGAGCCACAGCCCCAGCCCCCAAAAATTATTTTTCTAATGGAAAAGTCTGATCATCTTGTTTGTTCTATTATGACCTGTCAAGAGCGTTGCCTCCCCTAAATCATGGCTATACACAGTAGATTCAAATTCTTTTCTTACAGAAAGAGGATTATACCAATAGAGAATTATACTGATTCTCTAGGCTGACTCCAGGAAATGGTCTCCTGTCACACACTGACCCTTCTCAGAATCACACTGTCAATCCTGAGACCTATTATTCTTACAAAAAGAGAACATTTTCTAAGATAACTGTTATTACTACCCAATCGAGACTTTCAACTTTAAAATCTAACTTTCTACTTAGGAATCCACAAGAAAGAATCCCAGGGCACCTGGTCAAAGTCACAAGAACAAGAATGTGTTCTGGGCTTCCCTGTTTGATTTTGAGAATAGGACTGTTGATATTTAAAAAACAAAAACAAAACTTTCTGTCGGATTTTCATTGCTCAAAATGAACACATTCAGCCAGGTGTGGTGGTACATGCCTGTAATCCCACTAACTCAGGAGGTTGAGGCAGGAGGATCACAAGTTTGAGGCCAGCCTCAGCAACTCAGTGAAAACCTGTCTCAAAACAAAAAATAAAAAGGGCTGGGGATGTTGTACTTATGGGTTCAAACCCAGTGCTTTTTTTTAAAAAAAAAAAAAAGGAAAACATTAAAAATCTGCCATCACATCATCTGGAATTTAGAGGCATCAAAGCTGCCATTAAATGGCCTCTTCATTCACGCCAACCCGTGTCTGTCAAGGTTGCTTGTCTTCAAAGAGAAAGGAAGGGAAGAAAGAATAGAGAAGGGAAAAGGACAAGAAAGGCAGCCCTGGAGTCTAGTCTGGGGATTGGCCCTCCGCCTGCTGCTCCAACCTGGCACAGTGGGCTCTGGGCCTCTGTAACCCTCGCCTCCTGCCTGCTCAGCAAACCCACCAGGCTACAGTCCTTGGGGGTCTCAGGTCTCCTGGAGTCACTTCCAGGAAAGAGTCTTGCCCCTTCTTTTTAAAGTGGCTACAATTCGAGGCACCACTGCTCCTCCCCACACTCTCTCCAGGGTTGGGGCGTTCCTCATGAACTTTTAGTTGTTGTAACTACAAAGGGCAGAGGGAGGGGATACACCTCTGCTTCCTGATCAATTCCTTAACTATCCAATTCAGAAATGTTCCTCTTAATGCTTTACTGCATTTTCCAAATTTCCTAATACAAGCATGTATTACTTTTATAATCACCTAGGTCTAATCATAGAAGAATATTCAAAAAGTTTCTCCTGAAGAGCATAAAAATGCTTTCGGCTACTTCATATTCTTTAAGTTTGGTTGTAGTTCAGCTGGTCATATACTGTATCTTCTAAATCAGTGCCCCTGTGAGTAAGGGAAAACTATCAATAAATACACAGAAGCGACAGGTGTAAACCAGGACTGCCAAGGTAAGTTGAACACGTGGCCTCACGTCCTGTGCCTGTCATGAAACAGCCCTTCATTCACCCTGCATCTTGACTTTTCTCAGCCCCCTTCCTAATGGGTAAATTAGGAAACCATTCTGTGCTGGAAGATCCAAGGTAAACAGTGCTCACATCTGACACCAGCCACAGGAAGACCAGCTCCCTGAGACGTGGATTCTCAGCTCTGGCTGACAGCAGACAACAAGTGGGAAAAGACTGTTCAGGTGCAGAGGAATCGGTACTTTCTGACTACATGAACACCGAAAAATAGCAGAGTTCTTAACTCCACAGTCTGTCAATGCATTACTTCCCCACATCAGTTTCAAAACCAAAAGGCCCTCTGTGTTTCTCGCTTTGCTGATGGGCATCACCAACACATCTGCAAGCCATTCCAGACTTCTGGTCGTACCTCATCATCCACATTCAACCCAACACAAATTCTGGTCAGACGTACCTCGTCTGTTCCTCATTTGCCCGACTCTTTCCTCTTCAATACCTAAAGGACCCCAATTCCCAAAGCTCCTTGACCCCACTAGGCCTGTCAAATCCTGAACTTCAGTGCATTTCATTGTCCCCAGCCCCACATCACCCTCGTTCCCCTTGTCGTCACTACAATCGCGCTTGCACACATTCACACCTCCAGTGCCTTCTTTGGTAAGACAGAGTGCCATTCCCCAACACACACTGAGCTAAACCAACAGCCAACCCTGATCCTGCTCCAGACGTGTGTTCACACGCTTCCTTCACTGGCTTCCAAGATAGAGCTTTCCTGATTCCCTGCAACCCTACCAGTCTTACCTCTCAGCTGCCCCCGTCACTGGTCCTTTCTCAGTCCCCATATCTCTTTCCTCTTTGGCAACATTGGTGCTGTCCAGCCCACTGGCTTTAAAAGCCATCTCCACACTGCTACCTGCCAGCCACTTTTTTCTTGAGTACCACAATCTCAAATCCAATTCTCTGACCCCAAAACTGATGTTCCCATAGGCAACACTGCACTTTTAACGATTCCCTCCTTTGACCTGTTCTTCCTGCAGTGTTCTTCATCTCAGTACTTGACCAACCCTTCCAGACGGGGGAATGGCTGGAAGTTATCCTTACCTCTTCCTCTTGCTCCCACCCTTGTCAGGCCCAGAAGCCAATTCTCCAGGGCCAGCCACTTCTTACCTCCACAAGGCTAGCACCTTGGCTAGGGCCGCATCAGCTCCCCTGCCTGTAGAGTTAGCTCCTGCCTGGATCAAAGCCCTCCAACAGCTTTTCACCACCCAGAAAAGGCCAAAACCTTGATCTAGACTCTGAGGCCTACACAAGCTCCAGCTGATCCCACCTCTCCAGCCTTGCTGCCAAGCACACCAGGCACCTGCCTCCCTGCCTCAGGATCTTTGCACTTGCTGCCCACATGGTCGTGACAGGCTTCCCTCCACTCCTCCAGGCTCTCCTCAAATGCCACCTTGATGGTGGTGTCTTTCTGGGCTACCCAAACTTTCAACATGTTAATCCTCTCCCTTGTTTTTTCTTTAGTACATATTTATATCTAATGTCATCTGCACACGTGACTTATTTCTACTGTTTTGTCTGTCCCCCCGACAGGACAGAAGCTCCATGAGGTCAAGGATTTGGGAAGGCACTGATTACATACCTCTTAGAAAATTAATGCACAGCCAGCAGGTCCCATATGATCCATCTGACCTCACGTTCTATTGCTCACTATCTCTCTTTCCCGATTTACTTGTCTTCACAGAACTGGCCAGTGGCTGCCATAAGATTCACGTATTTGCTTATTTAACGTCTGTCTCCTCCCGCCAATGCAAGGAAGGCAATTCTGCTACAGCAGAACCCGGACTTACAAAAGATTCCTATCTATTCAAATCCACAACTTTTCAAATGAAATCCCTTATCTCCCATCTCCCACCCTCTAAACTTATGATTTTCCCTAGATTCCACATTTTCTACAAAGGCACTGTGTTAGTCAGCTTTTTGACACTGTGACCAAAATACCTGACAAGAACTTAAAGGAAGAAAAATTTATTTTGGCTCACAGTTTCAGAGGCCTGAGGTCTTGGTCTATGGTTGACCAATGCCAGAGCAGAAACACCATGGCGGAGGAAAGCTGCTCAGCTCAAGGAAGCCAGAAAGTAGAGAGAGAAAGAAGGAATGAGAGTGAATAAAAGGACAGGAGAGAAGATAAACGCTTCCAGGGCATGCCCCCAGTGCTCTACCTCCCCCAACGAGGTCCCACCTCCCAGCAGTCCATTCAGCCATCAATTCACTGATGATGTCAGAGTCCTCATAACCCAATCATTGCCTAAAAGCCCCCCACCTTTGAACCTTGCTGCATTAGGGACCAGGCTTTCAAAACATGAGCTTTCTGAAGAATATTCCAGATCCAAATCATAACAGGCACCATGCCGGTGCTGGCCACTGGCTAGCACAGGTACCAACCAGGTACCTATGTAAAAAACTGACAGGCATCATGAATTTTCCCCTTCTCTTGGCCCCCAAATCTTAGCATCCTTTCAATCAGCCTCATGTCCATTCTTACTGTCCCCACCTGAGTCCAGGTCTTTGGTACTGCCCAAGCACCCAAACTCTTACTATTCTAATCTGTTCCCAAACTAGTCATCCCAAACAAGGGGCCTTCAGTCCCATAGGTGGTACCCTACAGGAACCCCTCCTGCAGTGCTCACTCTACTCCACTGTGCTGGAATTGTCGACTCGCCACTGCCGCCCACTTACTGCTCAAAAGCTGAGTAAGCTGGAAAGCTCTAGGCACAGATAATGGGCCACCTCTTAAAGCATGCTGGGGCTTGAACCCAGGGTCTCACACACACTAAGCACTTGCTCTACCACTGAGCTACGCCTTCAGTTCACTCTTAAGCCATCCCCAAGAATATCTGTTAAAATAAGAATGATCAATGCCCTGCACCTTCTATCAGTGTGGCTTAGGGGCAGCTCAGATCTTGCTTTCCTGCCTAGGAATTCCTTGGGGTCAGAGTCTGTGTGGTCTGACTAATAAGAACTTTACATAATTAAACAGGTCATGTGAACTAGAGGTTTTTAGCAAATACCTGCATTTTACCTTCCCCAGGACCAGTAGGAGAGTTCTAAAGCCACTTCCAGCTCTAAGGCTGTGGGATTCTATGAAATTTCTGTTTAGACTTTATGACTAAATGAAGAACAGATGCACATGTGCCCCAGAGAAGTAGTGACCACACTAATCCTCTCCCTAACCTCCACCTCTGTCCTGTCCATTAGCAAGTCATTCAAAATGACTTATATTTATATCCAACTCAGGGTTACCACATTCCCAGCTCCCCTGTGCCTATAAGGACTCCTGGTAATGGTGGATCTGGACATTAATGCTTTGAAGAATGTGTCTTCCCAACCACACCCTTACAAATGTAACAGTGGAGAGGAAAACCCCAAAATAGGCAGACTTAAAAAAAAAAAGTTTCCACACATAAGAAACATAAATCAATAAATGGGGCTGATGCTGGAACCTGCTGGGCTTGGACCCGGAGGCCCTCTAGCTGGGTGGGGAACAGGGAACTCCCTCTCCCAGCCATGCCTGCACAAGTGGGACCTAAACTGGTTCGAAGCCCAATACCAGGACTCTGCAGTACTTCCAAGGAAGATAACAAAGTCTCCACTGTAAGACCTGATTCTGGACTTACGCAGGACAGGAAAGTGCCTTTGCACTTTTAAATAGTTTTCTATAGAATCATAGAGAAGAAAATACCAAAAGACTCCAGAGGAAAAGAAAACAATGGAGGAGAGACTATAAAATAAGTTTGTTAGTAACCAGGCTGGTAGCAATCTATTACTAGAGAGGCAGAGGTAGGAAGGTCACAAGTTCAAAGTCAGCTTGGACAGCTTAGAGAGACCTTGTCTCAAAATAAAATTAAAAAATAAAAAGGGCTGGAAACATAGCTTAGTGGTAGAAAGATTGCCTAGCATATTTAAGGCCCTGGTCAACTCTAGTACTATTTGTTATTGTTGTTGTTTTAAAGGTATATTAGTGCTCTTAATGATTTAAATGAAGAAACATTTTTTAAAAACAAATACATATAAGGGCTAGGGGCATAGCTCAATGACAGAGTGCACACCTAGCATACAGGAGGCCCTGGGTTCAATTCCTAGCACTACAAAAACAAAAACAAAAAACAAATACATATAAGAAAAAAATTTTAAAAACCACAAATGTACAAGAAATTAAGAACTAAAGATAAGCAGAAATGAACCAAGGAGAAATTGTAATCATAATAACAATACAACATCAACACATGATCCTACACAAACAGATAAAGTAGAAAATACTGGGGGGTTCATCTAGAAGGCAGCCCTGAGAAGGGTATGGAGAAGCAGTGGAAGAGAAACAGTGCATAATTAGAAGTTCATTCAAAAGTTGAGGGCAAGAAACAGTAATCCTTTAGATGCAAAGACTAAGAGTCACCATCTACAGACCCTTGGTGTGTTTTAAAAGAAAAGTGAATTAAGTGGCAATCAGCAGGATCCAAGAGTCAACAGGGAACATGAGAACTACTAACATATGCTGGTGAATTTAAGTATAAAAATATCACCAATTCAGTGCTAAAATAAATTTACCTAAAATCCTAGACTCTAATGGCAAGGCAAGTGGGAGGTGAAGTCATGGTTCAGTTCTTATTTCTGAACCAAAGAAGTGTGGGAGGAGTAAATAATCTGCTGGTCTCTAAGACCAAAAAAAAAAGCCAGGAGAGACCTGCAAAAAAACTCCTTTTCACTCTTCAAAGCTGGTCTAATTTAAACATAAAAAGCAGACTAACAAACTCTAGTCTCTCTCCCTAGAAAATGTGCCAACTTAAATCTCCAACATGATAGAAAATCCAGTTTCATAATTATCACTTTATAGGCAAAAAGAAAATGGTGATGCCAGTTGCAAAACTCAGTGGACATTTCTTTAAGAGCTAAGGTAAAAACCAAAATGTGAACACAAGTAGTCAACCAAAATACTTAGAGATGCATGTTCACACCTTGCCTTTCTTATTGAGCACTACCCACCACAGGAGGAAAATTCCAGAACCAGGTTTTAAGGAACCCTAGAATAGCATTCTTGCCATTAACCACATTTCCAATTTTAAACAACAAACACCATAAAGCAAGTTCTCTCTAAAGAGCTTTTCTCCTTTCATAACCAATATTTTTTAAGTAACTTTATATACATCAAATCATAATCTGATATCCTGGGGAAAATATTAGTACTGAATGTAATGAATGGGTGTGATCAGCATTATCTGACTGATACCACTTCTTCAGATGAAACTACATCTACCCTGCATACTGTTGCCATAACACCAAGCATGGGCAGGGGGTTCCAAACGATATGCTATTCACCCTCCCACCTCCCACCTCGCAATACAAGTAGAGGTTAGATTACATGTTATTTCATAACGGCACATTCTTGGAGAAAAAAATTAAGCCTTCAACATCCTGCAGCAAGCACAAGGCTAGTTTTAAAATGTTATTAGCAATGCATGGTTCCTCCCTGGAGTTAATCCCAGCAGCGGACTCCAGGCTGAGTGCAGGGCTTCAGTTCAAAGACAAATAAATTTGCACTTGCATTTCAAAACCTTGACCTTCACTGAAAACACATGTATTAAAGCCCACTTTTACACTGACTCCACATAGAACTACTTTAGAGTGATCTAAAGAATGAAGACCAGGAGCACTATTACCGGAAGAGTAAAAAAAGTGGGGTGCTTCGTGTCATCTTCGTATTTGCCTTCTGTGGAACTCCCAGCCTCCATTGATTTGGATGTGGTGTTCTTGCCAATACCCATCATCAAGAGAAGCTAAGTAAGTCCTCGTGGCCGGTGGCGTGACTGCAGTGAAGGCTTACTCAAGCCAGAAGCTCAGATCAGCCAGCTCTTCTGGTGCCTGCAGCACCCGATTCTCAGATGAATATGAGACCTGTGAGCACCATCTCTTAGCACCTGCAAGAGAGATTACAACCAAATCACCTCAAAACACACACAACCCAGGACCCAGGATTACTTAGTTCCTTGCACAGAAAAAGTCATATTGGTTAGACATAAATCTCCAAAAATACACTTTTCAAGTACCCATTCTCTTTATTTTAGTCGCCTGTTGCTTCTGAATTGCCCCCATGGAGACAGGGACCACTAAGGTAGATTATAAAATATCACAATACCGGAGAGAACAAAAACCGTTAAGGTATTTCTCCCACATGCATTAGGATATATCTCATAACACAGCTTTACCTAGCAGAACATTATGCAATGGAAATGTTCTGTATCTGCCCTGACCAGTAGTCACACTGGCCACCTGTGGTTCTTATGTGCACTTGAAATGAGGCTAGTGCAAATGAGGAACTGAATTTTAATTAATTAAATTTATATAGCCACTTGTGTTCAGTGGCTACCACACTGGACAATGTGGATACTGGCAACTTATCATGATTGGATGGATGTCCAAATAATTCTGAATTCACTACATGTGCCCCACTGAAGGCACAGGCAGGCATTCAAAGCATTAAAAAGGGAAAATAAAGCCAACTTAAGAGTAAATGGTCACACAGAATTCTAGGAAGGCAGCAAGATGAGTTTTGAAATGGGCAGAATACCACAAAAAAGGAGTCAAAACACTCGGTATCAATGAAATGACAACATAAACCTAAGAGAGAAACTCAAACCCTTCCTCTTATCCCCAAAAAGGAAGGTAAAGTGGTGAGAGACAGGAAGGGATAGGAGGTGGGAGGAGGGGGATCAACACTACCAGATCCAGGATGGATCTAATAAGCCCAGAGAATCTGAGAGACTTTGGCATTTATTGAAGAAAAGGTATCATACTTCGAACTAAGAGAAAAATCTAAGAAAAAGTCAAAATAAGAAAGTTTCTGGAACAATTCTACATAGCCAAGTCTCAGTGAAGCAGCAGAAAATAAAACCTCAATTTTAAACCATGAAGTATGACCTGAACAGTAAAAGTGACCCACCCCAGATTAATGAGTATTTGGATAACTCAACTTTGAAAATGAGAGGATGCCAGGGATCTCTGTGTGGGCTGGCACACATAAGTAAAACGTGCCTAGGTATGCCTGGATTTTCACAAAGAAAAAACAACGCTCACATGCAGCGGTTGGGGGGTGGGGACAAAACCCATGGTCACATTTTACCACCAATTAATGAACTAATTTTGCCTCTGTCAAGAACAAATAATCCAACCAAAATGCCCTGCAAATGTGAAGACAAGTAGTACATGGAGTATGGAAATACAAGTAGGAAACTCTATACAAGGAATTAATCATGGGACACTTGTTCATTCAACAAATCCTGTGGATGAGCAGGGGAGGGGAATAAAATACAAGCAGATAAGAAAAGAGAAAGAATTATGCAAAGTTTGAGAGTTCAATAGTCAGAGGACAAAAAGGAAAAACGAAAATAAATTGCTGGAACAGCAACTTGTACCAACAGAATAAAGAGAGCTAGGTATGCCCAGCACATTCTTCTGAGGGGCTATCCTTGTTTACATTTTCATTCCTGTCATATCTGTGCTTGTTTAAATCATTCTCAACCCACAATGATTCTGCTATCCAGAGGACACCTGGCAAAGTCTGGAGGCATTTGGGGCCATCAAGGCTGGGGGAGAGCTAGTGGCCTCTAGTAGGTAAAGGCTAAGGTGCTGCTTACCATCCTCAGTGCACAGAAAAGGGGTTGTGAGGAATGAAGCAGGGAGAGGGCTTCAGAATCAGGAAGGGGACAGTGATGGGGCAGAGAGAGGAGGAAGACAGTGACTGCTGAACAAAAATATATATCCTTGGAAACTGCTACAAGTCCCCAAAAGAGAGCCTTCCAT
This sequence comes from Xerus rutilus, assembly GCA_028644305.1. Taxonomy (NCBI): domain Eukaryota; kingdom Metazoa; phylum Chordata; class Mammalia; order Rodentia; family Sciuridae; genus Xerus; species Xerus rutilus. Next base: position 151,642,709 of record CM053401.1, on the reverse strand, counting down.
ATCCTAGTCCACAAGGCTGGTGAGGACGGTCTCAAGGTCAGAAACCACGCATCAACCTGAGATAAGAGGTTTTATCCACAAAGGATAAACTTTTATGTGAGTAAATGCCAAGGCCTAGAGGCAAAATGCAAAAGATGAAAGGAAAAGGGAGAGGACAGAATGAAGTTTAGGGTCTGTATTCAAATTCATATTCAAACAAGAAGGAAAATCTGGGGAGAGTTTACCAACTCATGGTGCCCCTCATCCTGCTCCCTGCAAAAAGAAAAATAAGAAGCAAGTCCACCTGCTGTCTTGTCCCTCACCACTTAACAGGGGAAGGAGGGACCAAAGGATGAAAGCCCATGTTGATGATGACAGCAGCAGTAACAACAGCAGTTTTCTAGTTGCTAAGCGTCTACATGTGGCAGGAACACCTCTTACCTCTCATTATATAAATGGCAATTATTACTAGCCAGTGAGTGTAATATCACTCCTAACTTCACAAAAGCAGAACATGAGCTCCAGAGAATTAACTCACCAAAGGATACACAGCCCAAAGCAGTGGAACAGGATGCAAACTTGAATCAGTTTTCTCACTTGTCCTATTTATACAAGCAAGACATAAAACTGCCCTTTCAACGCTCAGCTATAGATGACCTCCCTGGACAAACAGAGGCCAAGGCAGGTGGTCTCTGAGCAATGCCTCAGCAAGACTTGCAGGTCGTTTCTTCCTTCCTTGTCATTCCCGAGGATTCTCCAAGGGTGGGGGACAAAGCTGAGTGCCTTTTCCAGGGATTCTGCCTCTTATTCCTGCAGCCATCTGGCTGGGCAAGCAGGTGGCCATTATTTTTCTGTATTGCAACCATCTTAATGGTCCTCAGACACTGTGAGGCGGTCACAGAAGTACTAATGTAAGTTACCCAACGGGCAAAAGGAGAGGTTCTCACCCTCATCAGATCAGGAACTCCCCAATCTGCATTTCTTCCTACCCACCTGACTACTCTTCAGAACAGGTCATCATTATCTCTCAGAAGCATCACCCCAACAACTTAAATCATCTTCCTGTTCCATCTTGATGGCCCTAAACACTTGTCCATTCTGCAACCACTAAGAGCATTCTACAAAATGTCATCATGCTCTTTGATGGCTTGATAATTAGTTTCGGAATAACAAAATTCCTTCACCAGGCTGAAAGGAACCTCCCAACCTCCTCTCCAGGTCTTGCTTTAGCCCTCTAGTGTGCTCTACTTCCGTTCCTTGTAGGTATTGGCCCTCTTCTAACCCTCTGGATCTTGCATGTGCCATCCCTCAAAAATGGTCAGCCTGTGCCTCATCCCTTTCTTTTGGGGTATCTCCTGTCAATACCTCTTCTAATTATCACATCACTGTGTCTCAGGACCATTAAGATGGTCTCAAAATAGAAGGATAATGTCCACCTGCCTGCCCAGCCAGACAGCTGCAAGAGCAAAAGGCAGAATCTAGAGTCTCACTATCAGACCTATGAACTTAGCTTGTATATTAAAGGTTCTTTAGAATTTTTTGGAATGATGAGTTGTCTTTTCTTAAAGGAACCTAACATGTAACAGTGACTTTTGTTTAATACTCTTACTACATCACACCTATACGTGACAGGGCAAGTGCATTAATAATGTCAGGAACAAGTCGGTGGTGTCAACATCACTGCCAGTCTAAGAGGAACTTGAAGCTTTCACTCTCATCTGCATCTCTGTCTCCATTTCACATCTGTTTCCTGTGCTCTGAGTCATCTTGTATTCCACGAATAGCAGACCTGATCGATAAGCATCTTGTGATGAATTGAAAGGCCTAACCTCACCAATCTTGAGATAATGATGGACCAGACCATACCTGATCAAGATGCATCTGCTTTGGTGGCGGTGCAAAGCTTCCAGCTGTGCAAACCCCCACCCTTGCTCTCATTTCCCTTTCTACAAAACCATAAGACTTTGCCAGTCCCTCCAAGATAGAGCTGAGAACATGGATGCCTCTTATCTTCCCAGTGTAGTTACACTCTAGTTACTTACTCTGCTTTTCACCATTATTATTTTTTTTTAATTTAACTTTTATTTATCTATCTTTATGTGGTGCTGAGGTTTGAACCCAGGGCCTCACCTGTGCTAGGCAAGCACTTTACCACTGAGCTACAACCCCAATCCCCATTACTTTTCTGTTTGGTTTTTGGGACAAGTGGCTGGACCTGATGTGTTGGGTGAGGCCTAAGACTCTGGTAACATTAGCACTGGACACAGAGAAAGATGACAAAGTATTCAAAAGAAAAAATCCAAACTATAACTGTATCAAGAGACCTGATAATCAGAGAATCTGCAATTAAATAATTATAAAACACAGGAGCAAGTAGCACATGCCTGTAATCCCAGCAGCTTGGGAGGCTGAGAAAGGAGGATCGTGAGTTCAAGGCCAACCTCAGTAATAGCAAGGCACTCAGTGAGACCCTGTCTCTACATAAAACATAAAATAGAGCTGGGGGTGTGGCTCAGTGGTCAAGTGCCCCTGAGTTCAATCCCTGGTTTTTTTAAAAAAAGGCAAAATTCTTTCTATGGAACTGAATCAAACATTTCCCAAACGCCAGCATTAAGTGTCTACATCAGAAGCTGGCAAACCACCAGCTGGCCTCTTGGTCTCCAGCTAAGAATGATTTTACATTTCTAAAAACATTGTGAACAACAAAGAAGAACCTATGACAGGGACCATCTGGCCCATAAAACCTAAGTTATTCACAGAAAAAAGTCTGTAAACCCAATGAAACTAGAAGGAAGGAATCCTGTTCAAAATGGCAATAATGATGATAAATATTTATAAATAAAATTTAACAAAGTATGAAGAAAACAATAAAATATTACTAAGGAACATGAGATTTGAATAACTAGACAGACAATAGTCCTGGACAGAGAAACTACTGCCAGGATGTTCACTTTTTAATAAACATGACCATAAAGATTTAATAATTACCAATTAATACTGCAAAGGGAGACAGGAAGGATTGCTAGAAATTTCTCTGGAAGAATAAGTAAGAATAGCCACAAAAGTCTGAAAAATAGTAAGAGGAATGTGCTCTCTCAGCTAGAAACCCTAATCTAAGGCTGAAAGAAACAGAAGAGTTTATACCAGAGATACAAAACCAAACCTACACCAGGTAACAAAACCCCACAGGCTGACAAGGGCATGACATGGGCTACTTCAAATCACAGCACAAGACGCAGATGTTTCAATACATATGCCAAGACAACTTGTTCACTACAATAAAATCCAGAAAAAAATAAGACCTAAGGCTTAAAAAGAAAAGGCTGCTGCTATGTGATTATATATGAGGATGGGGGGGGCTCAATTTCTTGGACAAAAAGGAAAGAAAAGCTAATACAGATTTTACAATATAAAAAAATGTTTAGACTTCTATATGAAGAAAAAGCACCCAAAGTTAAAGGACAAAATACAATAGGTATAAAATAATGTTTAAATATCTTTACTATTTGAATCATTCTTACAAATCAACAAACTGAAAACAAAACCCTCAATGTAAAAATGGGCAAAACAGGAGCTAAGCCTGTAGCTCAATGGCAGAGCACTTGCCTAGCATGTGTGAGGCACTGGGTTTGATGCTTAGCACCACATAAAAATAAACAAAGGCATTCTGTCCATCTACCACTACAAAAAAAGGCGGGGGGGGGGGGGACATACAAGTTTCTAATCATCAATCCATCCAAACACAAATAGTAAACTAAGTGCTTGGTTCTTAATTAAAACCAAACAAAAGTGTACAGAGGGACTGGGAGTACAGCTCAGCAGTAGAGCACTTCCTTAGCATGTGTGAGGCCCTGGATTCAACACTTGGCACCAAACACACAAACACACACTCTGACTGAAATAAAGACCAATTTTTACCTATGTCAGCTATTTTTAATAGTCTCATTGGCAACATGGTAAAGAAATAGACAAACTCATACATTCCCAATGAAAACTAAAGTTGATAACAGGAAGGTGATTTGGCTATATCAAGAGAGTTACAGACATTCATATTCATTTTTAATATCTGTCCTGAGTATATATTTCTTTTAGGAACATATTCTAAGATCATGACTAGGCCACACAAAGATTTAGCTGCTACAAAATTGTGTGTCTTGTGCATCATAACTTTGTTGTTAAGAAAAAAACAAAATAATTTAACATCCAATATTAGGAGGTGAGATGGTACAACTGTGGTCCATTCATGAAAAAGCAATACCATGTGGCCATTAAAGAGACTGCACGGAGAAGCTGAGATTGTAGCTCAGTGGTAGAGCACTTGCCTTGCATGTGTGAGGCCCTGGGTTCAATCCTCAGCACCACAAAGAAAGCAATAAAATAAAGACATTGTGTCCATCTACAACTAAAAAATATTAAAAGAAAAAAAGATTGCACAGAAATACTGATAGAAAGGAAAGATGTTCACCCCATGATAAGCAAAAAAGCAAATTAAAAAATTATAATGAACAACATCATGCTAAGTTAAACAAGCCAGTCACAGCAGAGCATATACTGAATGATTCCATTTTTATAAGTGCTATCTAAAATAGTCCAACTCAGCCAGTGCAGCTGTACATACCTGTAATCCTAATGACTTGGGAGGCTGAGGCAGGACAATCTCAAGTTCGAGGTCAGTCTCAATAATTTAGCAAAGCTCTAGGTAACTTAGCAAGATCCTACCTCGAAATAAAAAATAGGGGCTGGGGAGCCGGGCACAGTGGCGCACGCCTATAATCCCAGCACTTTGGGAGGCCGAGAGGGGAGAATCGCAAGTTCAAAGCCAGCCTCGGCAACGGCGAGGTGCTAAGCAACTCAGTGAGACCCTGTCTCTACATAAAAGACAACATAGGGCTGGGGATGTGGCTCAGTGGTCGAGTACCCCTGAGTTCAATTCCTGGTACTAAAAAAAAATTAAAAAAAATAAAAAAGAGGGCTGGGGATATAGCTCAGTTAGTAGAATGCTTGTCTTGCATGCACAATGCCCTGGGTTCAATCCCCAGCACTACATAAAAATAAAAAAATAAAAATGGCAGGAGATTAAAGTGCCCTTGGGTTCAATCCCCAGTACCAAAATAATCATCAGCATTGTCATAATAACGACTCAGAAGCAAAGAGTAGGGCGGTGGTTGAGAGGGGCTTGAAGTAGGGGGAAGTAGAAAACTGCCATTCAACAGATACACAGTTTCAGTTATACAAGATGAGTAAGTTTTAGAGACCTGCTGTACTACATGATGTGATGTACCTGCCAATACTGTATTGTGGACTTAAAATTGGTTAAGAAGGCATATCTCCTGTTAAAAGTACTTAACACAATTTAAAAATGAGGAGAAAATCCTGATTTTTAAAAAATGAGGCCATGAGTAAAAAAAATTTAAAACAATTAAAAAATATATAGATATAGCACTAACAATATCTGTGTCAAGTGTGTGTATGTTCACATGACAAAACATTCATCAAATACTTGAATGACAGGAACACAAATAACTTGATTTTTCTTTTCAGATTCTTCTATATTTTCTAAAATTACGTACTTGGCAATGAAAAACAGGCTCACTTTCTCTCCCAAGAGCCTGCCGATGTTCACATTAACACAGTTCTTTCCTCCTCTTCACACTCCAACCCAGGGCAGTGGCTGGTTCCCTTTAGAGCATCCCTCGCCACACACACAATATAAAGCAAATTTCTATTGACAACTAAGGACACAGTAGTGTGGAGCAATGTTTTCATGTTTAAGGTTCTAAAATAGCTTATCGGAAAACACTGGAGGAAAGTCGAGGTGCTGCAAATTATGCTTTGCATCTAGGTTATTATAAAGGTCCCCTGCAGCCAGGGTTAAAAATCACTACCTTTCAGCAAGCAGGAAATCATCAGTCTCAAAATAAAACTCACTTCAAAATAAACACAAGGCTGACATGAAGCAGAAAAACGGCAACTGGAGAAATTTATGAATAAGTACACAAGTGAAACTTCAGTCTTCAACAAATCTTTTAGTACCTAATGGATGGAACCCCTAGCTCTGTGGGTCACCCATAATCATGCAAAAAATGCAAAACAAAAGGTTACTGTATCAGCTATTCAGCCAATAGTCATTTTTTTTGTGCTCAATGTTTTTTCTTTTCTTTTTGGGGGGTACTGGGGATTGAACTCAGGGGTACTCACCACTGAGCCACACCCCCAGCCCTATTTTGTGTTTTATGTAGAGACAGGGTCTCACTGAGTTGCTTAGCTCCTCGCTGTTGCTGAGGCTGGCTTTGAACTTGTGATTCTCCTGTCTCAGCTTCCCAAAGTGCTGGGATTACAGGCGTGTGCCACCACACCTGGCTGTGCTCAATGTTTTTTACCTGGCCATGTCTCTCCTACCCAGGAATCAGTGTCACCCCTCACTGTAGCTTAATCTGCCCCCTAACTTGAAAGTATGATGGTATTAGCCAAAGAGAAGTTTTGTGTTGTTTCTGTACTGGGATTGAATAGAGGTTCTCTGCCACTGAACTACATTCCCAGCCCTTGTTTTTGTTTTTTTAATTTTGTAACAGTGTCTCCCTAAATTGCTGAGGCTGGTCTCAAAATTGGGATCCTCCTGCCTCAGCCTCCCAAGTCACTGGGATTACAGAGCTACAACACCACGCCCAGCCCCAACCAGAGGTTTCAAGGACTGAGTGACTCCTAGAGTTAAATACTAAAACCCTGTTTCTGAGAACAACCTAAAAAACATGTATTGCCATGGTCAATACCTAGTAGAGCTCCCAGCACACAATATACAAAGCCCCCGACCACTGAAAGAATTAATCACTGAAAATTCTCCCCAAGTGTAGAATTCCCCCCTTCAGTGTACAAATCATCTTTATATTCCCAGCTGTTAGCATAAAACAGATGACCAACAAATACCAATGAAGGGGCTGGGGTTATGGCACAGTGGTAGCATGCTGGCCTAGCATGCGGGAGGCACTGGGTTTGATCCTCAGCACCACATAAAAATAAAATAAAGATATTCTGTCCACCTACAACTAAAAAATAAATATTTAAAAAAAAATACCAATGAAATACACATTTACCCCAAACAGATGGCTGGCTACTACCTCAAAAACAAATACACTGCAAATCCATCATGTGATCAGGGGACCTAGGCACAAAACCTACAGTTAAAGGACATAAGTAGGAGCTGGGCACAGTGGTGCACGCCTATAATCCTAGCACTTTGGGAGGCTGAGACAGGAGAATCACAAGTTCAAAGCCAGCCTCAGCAACAGTGAGGCACTAAGCAAGTCACTGAGACCCTGTCTCTACATAAAACACAAAATAGGGCTGGGGATGTGGCTCAGTGGTCAAGTACCCCTGAGTTCAATCCCCGATACCAAAAAAAAAAAAAGGATATAAGAAGGATAAGAGAGAAAAGATCAGAGAGTAAGAATCTGTGGTTCATACTTGTAAGCAAAAGCTCAAAAGCCATTTTATTCCTAATAGCCTTAAACTGGAAACACCCAATGGTCCATGGACAACAGGTGAATACTACTCAGTGGTACAAAGGAGGCAACTGCTGCCCTGAGTAACATCATGGATAAAGCCACAGACACTGTGTTGAGAGAAGGAGTCAGAAACAAGACATGGCGATTCCCAAAAAGCACAATCATCTACAGTGACAGGATGCAGTCAGGGGCTACCTAGTGTAGTAATGGAAGCAGGGAAGGGAGAAAGGGAAGCTCAGGAGTGATGGAAGCACGCTATGCTTTGACACTGGGGGCCCCCACCTGTAATGCATACCTACTTACTCTAGGTAAACTCGACCTCAACAAAGCTGATTTTAGAAGGAAAATTTGAAAACTTCTATAATTCCGCTTACAAAAAATGTCCCTCCTCAAATTCTGATTCCACAGATCTGCTTTAGGGCCTGGGAAGCTACACTTTTAACAAATGAAAAAACATTCTCATGCTTATGGTCCTCAGATCCACTCTGGGGACAAGCAACCTGGGGCTGAGATAAAGCTATTTTTTTCTTGCACAAACCTATCCAGACAGGTGGGAGTGTAGCTAAGAAGGTGATTTTGGGATGAGGACATCAAAACCCAACCTGCTGGCTGGAACTTCAGTCTTTACCAAGACAAAAACAAGAGCCACCAGGTTCAATGATAAAGCACATTTTAAAAGCCAAGTTGTGGTTCTGTGCTTAAACCCCATTATTAGGGGATTACAGTCAAACTGTGGCTGCTCCGTTAAATTCTGTTAAATGCTAAACATGTGACAAACGCTTTTAATCCAAGTAAAATAAAAAAGACTATTAGAACAAATATCTTCAACTTATATATGATCAACTCCCTTCAAATAAAATTACTTAGTTACCTAATACACAGTCCCCTGCTTTAGAAAGCTTACAGTGCTGATGCCGATCCTAGCTATCATTATGTCATTCAAAGCTCTGAGCAGTAATGAATGGACCTGTAAGTAGTGGTTATTATTAGATCTTGTGATGACAACTATGCTCACAGGGTGTGACTGAAAAATACTCAATTGTCGTGCAGCCTTCTCCAAAACAATTCAAGAACTCTCATTCTTATTTTTTACCCTCAAGTTAGTACCCACCAGTGGGTCATGAAATTAACTCAGTGGATTTGGGGCAGAAATTTTAATACAATGGAATTTAGAAGAATAAAAAGCTTCAGAACATCTGACAAGATAAGGGTAACCCAGTGCTGTGGCATGGATATGGCTGATATGGTAAGAGCGTGGTCTCCATGTTAATAGGTGGTGGGATTTTCAAGAAGTAGAGCCTAGTGGAAAGTCATCCGGGAGCACTGCCTTTGGAAGGACCCCCAGTTAAGGACTCTTGCAAGAGGCTTATTATAAAAGAACAAGCCTGTCTGGGGGCCTTTAATCCCAGCTACTTAAGAGGCTGTGGCAGGAGGATTCCAATTTCCAGGCTAGCCTCGGCAAATTAGCAAGACCCTGATTCCAAAAAACAAAAAGGACGGGGTATGCAGCTCAGTGGTTGAGTACACCCTATGTTCAATCTCTGATATTGGGGGGGGAGGGGGAGGAGGCAAGCCTGATCCCTGAATCATACTCTGAATTCCATCTCATCATGTGGTCTCTCCCTCTCGCTCATGCTCCCTCCGTGACGACATTCAGCATGGGCAGCCATGGAAAGAACTGACTCCATGCTCCAAAACTGTGAGATAAATAAATCTCTTTTCCTTACAAATTACCTGGCCCAAAGTGACTGATATATTCATTGTTTCAAAGTAAATGCCCTGTAATATGGAATTGATCGAAACAATTACTTTGTGTTACTGAAAGCTCTGCAGTAACACAAAGGCATATATTCCCAGTGCCCAACTTAAACCATGGGTGCTGACTCTGACCCTAACTCACACAGCCACAGAAATAATCTGCCAAAGTGAGAAAGTGGGGCAAGATGATACCAATAACAAAATATCCTATCCTCCCACTCTCTGTAACAGTGGTCCATTTTACGCTTTGAATATAGTTCTTGCTGCTCTGCCACTGAGATTCATTTTTTAAATGGGCATGTTTCTCTTCCTGATCCCTCCCTTCCTGAGCTGATCTTCTCCCTGGTCTTCTCCTCCCTGATCTCTCCTTCCCCTCCTTGAGCTTGCCTCCCAAGTCCCAGGAAACAGTATTCCTTTTGGATCACCTCTTTAAAAACCTCTGCTCACCCTGATGGGGAGAATCACAGCCTCTGGGACAGGAGTCCCCAGTATTTCTCCTTTGCTAAGCAAAGCAATAAAATTTCCTTTTCCTTTTCTCTTAAAACCATGCCCTTGTTACTGGACTGGCATCAGAGACAAGGGCCAAGCTTTCTGTAACACCTCCACAATGATGGACAGATTACCTACCATAATTACAACATCAGAGTGGTCTTTTGTTCATAAAATTAATCACAATAATCTACCAGAGCCCCACACCAAAGACCCTAGGTAATGCCACTGAGAGGTTCTTCCCTGCATCCCAATGAGCTATCTCAGCGTCTGTCACTATTTTAGTTTATGGACTTAATGCTCTTAAGAGGAAGAGAATTTCAAAAGAAGCCAGATAAAACCTGGATATCTGAAGGAGAGCTCTCAAACAAACAAATAAATAAATAAATAATAAAATGTATTAATCCCTAATCATTGCAGAAGCCACTGAAAAGCTAACTTTATATAGAATTTTAATGACAAGATAAAAACAACTGCAACCTCCACTGTCACTTCCAGAAATAACAAACATGATTTCACTTAATCCTAACAAAATTTCTGGGAAGGGTTGTTATCTCCATTACACCACTGAGCAACTGAGACTGGATGGTTTAGTTTACCCTTAAACAAAAGCCAAGGGCAAAAGTGGAAGACCAGATAAGAACTTTTTTTTTTTGGTCCTGGGGATTGAACCCATGGGTACTCAACTACTCAGAGCCACGTCTCTAACTCTTTTTCATTTATTTTTGAGGACAGGCTGCACTAAGTGGCTTGGGGCTCTGTTAAATTGCTGAGTTCTCAAATTTGCCATCCTCCTGCCCCACCTTTCTGAGTCGCCAGGTGTGCACCACTACATCCAGCCAGGCAAGAATTCTTGAATATACAAGTTGGGCAGCCAGAAAAGGCCTCAAAGATCACATCTGAAGGTCATTTTGGAGGAAGCTAAGGAAATCTCCTGGGTTAAAGCCTTCTCCTCTTCCAGGTCTCCAAATGCCCTTTGGCATATGACACCTTCACCTTCTGATACAGAGGCAACCCTGGAGGCTAAGGTAACATCCAGGAGATGGCTTTGCCCTACTACCCTAGCTCCACTGTGCCAACTGGCTCCACCCTTCCTCTGTTAGTGATGACTCTCTTCCAGGGAAGGAAGCCTCAGGAGAACCACAGGTCACCTCCACCTGAGTTTAAACTCACACTCCCTACTGAGAGAAGCATTTCAAACAACTGTCTACTCCTTTGCCTCAAGCTCAGTACCTATCAGCTCTCTCTCTGAATTATTCTTAGGACCATACCACTCCAACTTTTGCATGTTCTCATAGCTTCTTTTGGCCTCATGTGCCAAAACCAAATTTCCTTCTCTCACTTGCTGAGACCTCATTCCACTTTCCCCTTATTTCCTAATTATTCATTATACCAGCTCAGTATGGCCGGACTCTGACATAGTTTCTTAGTTCTCTCAACCACTTGCTCCCTTTCCATTTGCAATCACTTCTTCAACATCCTTCTCCTGTCCACCCATTCTTGCTGCCCCAAGAGTTACCTCTGCTGAAATTTCACCTACCTGGTGTATGAGGGCTGAACTGTGGGTCTTTAAACTGCACTGCAATTACCTGGGCTGGGTCACAGTAACTACCCCACGTGAACACCAAGCACATTATGATAGAAATAGTAAGACTTTTCCCTGATCCATTAAACAATTCGTGCCTATAGGTCACACTCCCCCCGCCAAAGGAACATGCTCCTCCTAATAAATTCATAAAAGAACATATCCACTAAATACAAAGAAAGCAATCACTTAGAACTGCATGCCACAGATACATGTGGCTTTTCTCTGGTATTTGAACCTTTTTTTGGCGGCGGGGGGGGGGGGGTAGGGATAGGAGGAGGACTGAACCCCAGGGACACACTGAGCCACATCCCCAGTCAGTCCTTTTTATTTTGAGGCAGGATCTGACTAAAATGTTCAGGCTAGCCTTGATGCAATCCTCCTATTTCAGCCTCCCAAGTAGCTGAGATTACAGGCATGCACCTCCATACCCAGCTAAATCTAGCATTCTTACTATCCAAAAACCTTAAAAAGGATTTAAAAATATATGCACTCAACTATATATAAGACTACATCTCTCCATGAAATGTTTCATTTATATTCCTTTTTGTGGACAATAAGACAATATAAAAACTATATATTCTTTTTTGCTTTTATACCTACTTTTTATCAAATTCCTAAAATTCTATATAAAGTAAAATGTTTTTAAAAAAACAACAACAACAGAACTTTGGCATTCCCAAGACTGGACTAAGAAAATAAAGCAAATAGGTATCTGAAAAACATGGAATCTGACATCTAACTGCTGCAGATAGGGATTTTATTGTTACTCTTTTTCACATACTAAATGAAGGACACTGCCTTCCAGAGTTGCATAAATGTTAATATTCGGCTATTAATATTTAAATAATGTCTGACAGCACTGGGAAAGGCTTTGTAGATTTTCTAGTAACCCAGCTGGGCAAACTTGAACCACAGGCTCCTCGCCCATCTACATAGTCACACACACAGAGGCATGCACAGGCAGAAAGATATGTATAGAAAAATCCCACATATGTTCACAGATACGAACACCCAAAGATGCACACACACAGAAACAGACACAATCGTGAAGCACAGACACATTCAGACACACACATGCACATGAATCAATCTGTTCAGCCACAGAACTCACCCTCACCCCCCAAAGCAGAGCTTCTATACCAAGAAACGGTCTTACCTTCAGAGTGAAACCTTACCCTGTCCAAAATAAATGTCCTTTAACCAGTGCCCCACCCACCACGCCTGTGCAGTGCTGTGCCTGTCCCGGTGCTCAGCATGAGCCGTTTTCAGGTGCTGAAGCAATTTTGGCTTTTATAACCCACACGGGCTGGCCCAAATTGTATAACCGCACCACCTCATTATAAATGCCATTTGTGTTACACAACAGCCACCGCCTGGTTACAAACGGTTACTGCAGGCCTCTATTATGGTCTCAACATCAATCTGCAGCAGGTTTCGACTTGGCAGCCTGGATATTCTATCGTAGAACCCCAGCAGCTACTGGGATTACACTTCTCAAATCCGCACAAAGAAGGGAAATTAAAACCTATCTTTCCAAACCCTACAGCTCAGATGAACAAGTCTACCCACGCTGCTGCCAGCTTAGTAAAAAGGGGAATTACTTTTACTCCCTAGTATTTTTTCATTTCCCAAATCAGGCATCCAACAATTGTGCTCAAAACTAAAAGAACTTCAGAGATCTCGTGATAAGATCCCTTCATCAAATGGCTGGCAAAGCCAACAAATAACTGTAATCCCAAAAGGCTGACCTCCAGAGCCCAGGTCCATGTGCTGTCTGATGTCTACACGGGCCTGGGCCTGCCAGAGCCTGAGCAGAGGACACCTTTGCCCTTCAGATGTACAAACTCCTACCTCTATCTTCCCTACTCCAGACTGAACGTCACACATCAGGCAGGGACCAAGAGGCTTAGAGGGCAGACAGCCAGGCAGGAAGGGCGTCTATCAGCAGCAAGGAACATCTTGGAAGAGGTAGTGTCTGGGATAAGGGTTGAAAAGGAACCAAGACAATTCCAGGAGAAAAGCTCTAGAAGTGTTGCTCATTCATGAAAATTTTGAGGAAGTAAGCAATGAAGAGAACAGAAAGACAACACGTGATGAGAGAAGCCATATGTTGCAGGCAAGAGACTGACCACTACAAGTGCCCAGAACACAGCTTCCCACATGACTGCCATACATGCCCAAGAAGCCAAGGACTGTAGTTAGGGATACTCCCCAATTCCAACCCCAGAGACAATGTACTGCAGGAACGAAGAGAAAAAAACAGGTGGGAAAAAAGAGGAAACTACAAAATATTTTTTAAAGTGGTATTTAAAAAAAAAAACTCAAGCCAAGCATGTTGGTGCACGCCTATAATCATGACTACTTGGGAGACTGAGACAAGAAGACAAGTTCTAGGCCAGCCTGGGCAACTCAGTGAGACACCATCTCAAAACAAAATAGTCAGGCACGGTGGCACATGCCTGTAATCCCAGCAACTCACGAGGCCGAGAGGCAGGAGGAGTCCAAATACAAGGTCAGCCTTGGCAACTGAGCAAAGCCCTGTCTCAAAATTAAAAAAAAAAATAGAAAGGGCTAGGGATGTGGCTGAGTGGCAGAGCATCGTTCAATCACCAGCACCAAAAACTAACTAACTAAATAAATAAATGGAAAAGAATCAGGCAATTCTATGAAGAACATGAACTGACACAATAAACTGGGATGGGGAAGAACTGAGAAGCAATAAAGAGAAGTGAAACAAAAGAAATCTGAAACAGAAGTGAAGGACAAGCTTGCGAAACTGAGAGAAAAGAAAACGTAGGGAAAGGCAAGCACAGCTCAGAGAACGGACAAGGGAAAGGCAAAGGGCAAAATGAATAATCAGCATTTCCTAACTGGACCTTTAAAGGAAAGGAACAAAGAGGCCAGTCATGCTGTGCAAGTCCATGTATATGAAATGTCCAGAATAGGCAAATCTACAGAGAAAGGAAGCACAGAAAGGGCTGCCTGGGGGTAGGGTGGCAAGGGAGTGACTATGAATGGATCTGGGGTTTCCTTGTGGGATGAGAAAAAATCCTCTAAAATTAGGCTGTGGTCATGGTGGTCGTGAAGCTGTGTGAATATACTGAAAGCCACTGAATGAACTTTAAGATGGTGAATTATTATGACATGTGAAAACCGTATCTCAATAAATCTTCTAAAAGGGCTGAGGACTAACTCAGTGATAGAGGGCTGGTCCAGCATGCATGAAGCCCTGGGTTCAATCCTCAGTACCAGAAAAGAAAAGGAACAGGGCTGGGGGATGTAGCTTGGTAACACAACAAAAGAAAAAAGAAATGGAATAGACTTACATAATACAGAAGATACTGAATAAAAAACTGTTCTGATATTAAGAAAAATCTCAGTGTAGAGAATTACAAGGACATACCACGTTCACGCAAAATAGTAGAGGAGAAATCTACAACCGAACATGTCCTACCAAAATGGCTTAACCACAACGATGAAAACGTCAGACACATCCAGGGAGGGTAAAATGTCTGGTTGTCTTAGAGTCTACGCTGTGTATTGGTGTTTTGTTCAGCAACAGACTGCATATATGGTGGTGACTATACCAGAAAGCCTAAGTGTGTCTAGGCTTTTGTAAGTACATTCTATGATGTTCATACAATAACAACATCTCAGAAAGTGTCCCCCTTTGTTAAGAACTGTATAACTGTACTGGCATTGCACCAGGACTTAGCCCCAGAACTGTCCATGACAATCTGATATGGCAGGAAATGAAGCTGGACCCAGTGGCACATGCCTGTAGACCAGCTACTTTGGAGGCTGAGGCAGGAGGATCACTTGAACTCACAATTTCAAGGGCAGCCTGGGCAACAAAAAAGACCAAAAAGACCACCCGAAAAAGACCCGGTACTTGGCTCCCCTTGCCCATAGCTGGTACCCTTTCCACTTTTCCATCATGTTGTAATACAGCCTAAGTCCCCTTAATAGGACAATGGTACCATGCTCTTGGACTTCTTTATAAAGTATGCCGCAATGGGTATTTTGTTATAGCAATGCAAATCAGACCAATATTGGGAGTAATAGTCTAAAACCCTTCTCCCAAAGAGACAGCATCTTAGATGCAGAAATATAATATTTGTTAATGTTGGGAAGGAGGTTGAGAGGAATGCTGGGAACAGAACCTAGAGCCTCATGTATACTGGGCAGGTATTCTACCATCGAATATCACCAGCCCAGGGAAACCTTTATTAGAATTTTAAACAGAACACAGACTAAAACACAAACTAAACCTATAAACAAGTTAAATTCATTTAATTAAAAATACTCTTTGATCTTGTCAAAAAATAAATCCCAACACTCGAAGACAAAACTTCAGTTAAAAAAAAATTAATGCTGCCTTATTAGTTTTTAAATGCCAAACACAGGCGGGGGGATGTAGCTCAGTGGTAGAGTGCTTATGTGGCATGTGCAATGTCCTAGGTTTAATTCTCAGCACTGCAAAGAAAAAAAGTCAAACACCATGGAATTCGTGTCAGAAAGTATTAAATGAGTAAGAGGGTCATTTTACATTGGTAAGTATAAAATTCACAATTATGGTGTCAATCTTTATGTTCTGAACATTCTTTCACTGAAATAAAGCCCATGTGGTTAAAAACCCAGAAGAAACAGCAAAAATTTAACAAATTTAGCCATTTCCAAGAAGATGGGGTGTGGGGGGGTCACAATTAACACAAGACTCTCTTTCCTTGCTTATCTTGCAGTATTGATTAGAGAATCTAACCCATATGATGAATAAAACTAACATAATGGGTAGCAAATTTTGCACCCGACAGAAAATAGTTTCATTTACAATAGTAAAGAGCATTTGTAAAAAATGCCACAAGGTAAGTTTCAAATCCCACAATAAAGATATATTTATATTTTCCACTGTCTTACTACAGTGTCAAAAAGAGACTAAATACAATTATCAAGATCCTCTAACAATTTCAAAAGCTTAACCTTTCTCCTGAATAATCACTGGATCAAAGACAAAATTGAAATAATAAAAGTATCTGAACAGTTAAACAAGAAAAAATAAGCAATGAAATACCCTGAAGAAAGTAAAATGATGTAAAGAGGATCACTGTCTAGAAAGTAAGTAAAAGACTTGATAAATTTGATTAATAAATTCAAACAGTTCTTGGACAAGCCTCCTAAGGACAGAGCAGACCATTCTCTCAACCAGGCACCCAAGGACTTCCCAGGCAAGTACCAAACACCAAGGTTCAGTCACTTCACATTACTCAGAAAGCTCCAAAGCACCAGAAAAGGACATGACAGACTAATATAATCCTGATAGAAAATGGGACAAGAACCAAGAAAATGGGAAAGGCTAGTACATACTACCACTCACATCAAGAAATAGGAGGAGGAAAAATAGTAGGACCAACAGAAACCAAAAAAGGCATCTGATAAACCTCAGTGTCAGTTTTTGAATAAAACTCTGAGCATATAAGACACAAAGAAAAAAAAGTTCTTTAAAAAAAAAAAAAAATCCCCATGTCATACCAAAAGCAATGAGCAACTTGCCCTGAAAAACCCTCAGAGGTACCTATTAAACCCAGAAGAGGAAAGAAGTTTGATGGTCCTTGTTAGGGAAGGCTGATCTGGAAGTTCTAAACAATACAGCAAGAAAAAGATTTTGAAAGCTCAATTTATAAAAAAGGAATGCAGAAGAATTATTTACAGGTAGTGGATCTGTCTACACAGAAAATGAGGTGGTTTTTGTTTGCCATGCTGGGAACTGAACCCAGGGCCTTGCACATGTTAGGTAAGTGCTTTTCCATGGAGCTACGGCCTCAGCCCCAGAAAATGAGTTTTTTAAAAAAGCAGTATCAGAATAAGATACTTTAGAAAAGTAAAATATTATAAAATAAACATATTAAAAAATATTCCATGTACTCACATGATCTCCTCGTCTTTTTTAAAGAATTGTGCATATACATGGTACAGTTGTGGTAAGGAAACAGATGGCTGCATCCCATGCAGTTTACATGGCAATCTCTGCAAAGTGTGACTACAGGTGTTTGTTTTGGTACTTGGGGTTTAACCCAGGGATGCTTAACCACTGAGTCACATCCCTAGCCCATTTTATTTTTTGAAACAGAGTCCTGCTAAGTTGCTTACACCCTCATTAAACTGCTAAGGCTGGCCTCAAATTTGTAATCCTCCTGCCTCAGACTCCTGAGTTGCTGGAATTACAGGTGTGTGCCACTGCACCCGGCTAAGTATTTCTTTTTTGTATTTGTCTGTATTTCCTAAAGTCTGCTTACATTCCTCCCATTGTACTAGCAGGCAAAATGAGCAGCTCAATTCTTAGCACCTAAGTGTGTAAGTTCAGAACAGAAAAGACTACAAAACAAGTAAAAAGCTCAACTTGGACAAATACAGGAAAAAAGAATTTAATTCTTTAGAAATATCTGTGCATTTTAAAAATACCTAATTTTATTAATGTAATCTGATTCATGTTTCTGATTTAAGAACAAACTCTAAAGTATGTTTCCAGAATTTTAAAAAAAGCCTTTCATTTATGGTGATCACCTGCTTATACCTGTCCAAACAAATGTTTTATATATATATATATTTTTTCTTTTTCTTTTTTTGGTACTGGGGATTGAATTCAGGAGTACTTAACCACTGACTGAGCCACATCCCCAGCCGTATTTTGTGTTTTATGTAGAGACAGGGTCTCTCTGAGTTGCTTATTGCCTCGCTGTTGCTGAGGCTGGCTTTGAACTCAAGATTTTCCCATCTCAGCCTCCCAAAATGCTGGGATTATAGGCGTGTGCCACTGTGCTCAACCAAAATGTTATATATTGACACTTCATTGCCCCTACTGTTATATAAAAGAGTAAAAAGATATTTAAGATCACCAATTGGGCAAAAACTACTCTGATGCTGTGATCAACAAGGGGGGCAGCTGTTGTTCCATAAATACAAAGAGCAAAACAATCAAGTACATTAACCAACAGCACCCTCTAGTGTTATAGTATCTACTTGGCACTTGGTAAAGGTAAGTCATAAGAAAAATTTTTAAGAAAATCTATTTTGGAAAATTTCAAACATACAGAAAATTAGAATTAAAGCACATTTTTATTTCATACCCAACTTATTTCTTATTATTGATTTTATACTCATGTGGACACTTCTATGTTTCATTAACAGAGATGAGACATTCTCTCAATAATTCAACTAATAAACCCTTGATTTTTAAGCAGACAACACAACCAAATAAGACAACATTTCCCAGCTTCCCTTGCAGATAGATGTGGCCAGCTTTGACCAATGGAACATGAGCAGAATAATCATGCCTTTCCCCCATCCTATGTCTCTCTTCCCCCTGCTGCAGAAAACAAATCTTAGACCATGTTAAAGAATCAATACTCTCAGGATTAAGGGGAAGGGGGGGGGCAAATTATGTGAGAAAGCAACTTCTGTCAGACTTGTTAAACTGGTTTCTTTTCATTATTTGGATATGTTAGAGCAGCCAAAACTACATCCAGCGCATGCACGCACAAACACAGAGATGCACATTTTAAAAATGAAGAATTCTGGGCTGGTGATGTAGCTCCACAGTAGAGAGATTACCTACCATGCATGAAGCCCTGGGTTCCATCTCCTAGCACCAAACACACACACACACACACAAAAGGAAAACAGAAAAAGAAACCTGATATTTCAAAAACAATTTTATATTTAAGTAATCTATAAGGTGCACATTTCAAAAACAAATCTGACATTAAAAAAAAGATGCCACACAGAGAAAAAAGTCTGGAGAGTACTGGCAAGATAATATTATTTGGAATGACTCGAGTTACCAAATTTTCAAAAGTAAACAGATCAGCACATATTCAAACCTGGGGGAATTTGGGGTGGGGGGAGTTATTTTCCTTCAGAAGGACCAAACAAGGTTCATGACAAAGGGTAAGTGTCTGGGAAAGATGAATAATTTCATTGTTCACCTTGGCTATCAGACTTATTAAACTGGCCTGTTGGCAGACACTTAAAGGCTAGCCAGTCATCCAGAATCTCTAGGCATGACTCGGAATGTGTGCTGACAAGCGCCCACCAGAATTCCGGCAATGAGGTGAAAGCAAAGTTCACTCAACTTTGCCAATCCACTATGAAGACTGCGGGCTTCACCCTCGAGACTCTCGTCAGTGTATCTAGCACCCACAAGAAGCCTCAAAGAGGTTAGTGAAGAAACGGCTCTGCACTAAGAGTCCAGAACCCCTCTCTAGACCACGCATGGTGAAGCAATCACAGCAAAGTCATTAACCAGCGGGCAAAATATGTCCCGCTCTGTAATATAAGGGTGTTGCACTGCATCTGTGGGTTTCACACTTCTGTTTTTAGTAATGGAACAAACATCTTCAAACTAATCTTACTCAAACCCTGGAGAAGGGGGGCGGATAACACAAGTAGGTGGATGGTGTCATTAAAATGAAGACTTGCCACTCTTCACTGCAAAAGTTTTAATACATATTTTCCAGTAAATCAAAGATTCAATAATTTAATGAACTTACTCTCAGAATGAAAATACATTTACCGTATTTTAGTTTACAAATATTATGCTATACTAGATCCCATCTTTATCATTATTTGGTTACCCTAACACAATGCTCTGGTGGTTTTTTTTGTTTTTTAAATATATATTTTTTAGTTGTGGATGAACCTTTATTTATTTATTTTTTACATGGTGCTGAGAATCGAACCCAGTGCCTCACACATGCTAGGCAAGCACTCTACCACTGAGCCACAACCCCAGCCCACAATGCTCTCTGGTTCTGAACTAAAGAAGAAAAGATCACTCTAGAGCAAGGAAAGCAAATATCAATTACCTTAAGTCATTTAAAAATATAATCTGATTTTTAAAACCTCATTCTTTGAATTAAAAAAATCATATAACAAAAAGAAAAACAGCTAGCTAACACAATACCAAATGCTGACGAGGACAAAAAGTAGGGCTGGGAGTGTGGCCAGTGGCACAGCACTTGCCTCGCACATGTGAGGCACTGGGTTTGATCCTAAGCACCACATAAAAATAAACAAAATAAAAGGTATTGTGTCCATCTACAATTTAAAAAAATTAAAAAAAAAAAAAAAGGACAAAGTAACAGTCAGTCATTCCTGGTACGTGTGCAAAATGGTACAATTATTTTGGAAAACTGGTCATTTCCTACCAAATTAAACATGCCTTTATCCTAAGGTCTAGCAGTGCTACCTCTGGGTATCTACCTGGTGGAATGAATTCTGTATATAAACATTTATAGTGGCTTTATTTGTAATAGCCAACACCAGGAAATGATATGTACCTTCAGCCAGTGAACGGACAAATCCCAGCACATCCCTATTAAAACAACAGATAGCCAGGCCTGGTGGCGCAAGCCTGTAATCCCAGTGGCTGGGGAGGCTGAGAAAGGAGGATTGCCAAGTTCAAAGCCAGACTCAGCAACATGGTGAGGCCCTAAGCAATTTAGTGAGATTCTATCACAAAATAAAAAATAAAATAGGCTGGGGATGTGGCTCAGTGGTTAAGTGCTCCTAAGTTCAACCCCTGGCACCAAATTTTAAACGATAAATAGTGTGTGTGTGTGTGTGTGTGTGTGTGTTTCATACCCATCAGATAAGGCCAGAATAAAAGTTTAATGATACCAAGTATTGGCAAGGCTATGGGCAAACAGGAATTCTCCCTGCTTGTTGCCAGAAATGCAAATTGGTTCAAACACCTGGGAAAAGAATTTGGTAGCACACTGTAGGCTGAAGAGGGGTACATTATGCTCCAGCAAGGCCAGGCCCCAACATGTTCTGCCCTGGAGACGCTCCTCCAGGTAAGGTCAGTCCCCACGCTCTTTATGCTGCTGTTCTTAATAGCACAGGACCAACTCTCCAGCAGGAGAATCTGGAAGTTATGGCATATTTAAGCAGTGGAATAAGTGAGCAGGTACAGCAAATGACCTCTAGCCACTTGGCTCAACATGACTTGAAAACGACCACTTATACGCCAGAGTGATTAAGTAGGCTTCAGAACACACCACCCATGAGGTCTTTTATTTATGGTTTTAATCATTCAGTCAATACTGTACATTGGTTTATGGATGTGTAAACATGAATCATAGAAGGAAAAACATGGATTGCAAAGTTACCTCTGAGAAGAAAGGGAGGAGATAAGATTAATGAAGTTACAAAAAGCCTATCTGAAATGCTTTATTTTCTTTAAAAAGAAAAAAACTGAAGCAAAAATGACAACATGCTTAGACTTATTAGATCTGCGCACCTAGCAGGAGTGTTCATTCTTTCATTTTCTTTATATTTGTAATTCCACCATTAGAAACAAACAAAAACGTCTAAAGACCATCTCTATGATCAACACACCTGTAATTCTAGCTACTCAAGAGGCTGAGAAAGGAGGATACTAAATTCAAGGTCAATCTCGTCAATACAGTGAGACTTTGCCTCAAAGAAAGGCTTTCTCTAGAAGGATCCACAAAACCCAATAGTTGCATCCAGTGAAGGGAACTGGAATCACATAGAAGGGAGACTCGCTCTCTACGCCTGTCTCACACAGCCTTTTGAATTTTATTCTTTTATCTATTTATATCCTTTACCTATTATTTTAATTACAAATAAGCCTGATGTTCTCTTCACCTCTAATCCCACTTTGGGGAGTGGGGCCGACCCTCTAAAGTATTCTTACTAAGATAAGGAAATGCCACTGAAGAGAGGGGATTCTAGCCCTGACTGTGCTATGAAGAAGCCCTACCATCTAGGCAGTGAGATTTAACCTTCCAATTCCGAAGGTCGTACCACTTCTAAAATTCCATCTTCTATGAAATCATAGACATTTCCCCAAAAGCCAGAGACCAGAAGTTCTCACGCTACTTGGGCAGGAAAACGCTCAGAACCTGTTAACAGCAGCTCCACACAGACTCTCTGCAGTGATTGCCTCATCCTTCGTGGATACACAGATAGCCAGCCACCAACAGTCAACACACCAGGAGGCAGGAGGGCAGGAAGTTGGGGGGGAGGGGGCACTTATCTGATGACTTGTTTTCTTAATGACCTAAGAAGTGGAGGTCATGGTTGAGACTAAGGAGGCCAAGTATAGGATTGGACAGAAGAGGCTGTGGAGGGAGGAAAAGTGTAAGTAAAAGGATCTGATCAGAAGATAAGGATAAAATTCAAGGTCCATTTGAGCCTAGAACTCAAATTACTAAAAGAGAAAATAGCTTCTCTCCAGCAGAGTTCAACCAACAACAAAACAACACACACGCACACAATTTAAAAAAAAAAAAAAAAACCCAAAAATTTAAACAAGACTGAATCACTGAGGAAACTTGACTATTCCAGGGGTAGCTCAAAGAAAGCATGATGCTGGTAAGGTAACAGTCCTGTGGCTACCTACAGAGCCAACAGCGAAGCTAGAGACCACCAAAGGGCATGAGGAACAGGACTGCTAGAGGCGAGGAATGAGAGTTACCAAGGACGGCAAGAGTGTACCCAGGACACTCTCTAAACTTGAGATCTCTTAAGTGTCATCTGAGAGATGACAATGGCTCAGGAGAGCAGAGTTGAACTGGAGGTAACACTTCCTCCGAACTGGAGGTAACACTTCCTCCAAGAGGTGAAAGGAAAAGAGGTTCGGGAGCCACAGGAGCCTACAACTCAGAGCCTAGAAGACACGGTAGAAAGAAAGTGACAAGCCAGGAGCTGACATTCAACGAGGATAAAACATGGCCAGGAAGTGGGCAGATGACAGTGAAAAAAGCTAAAGGGAATGTTTCACAGAAGACTGATGAGGTCCTCAAAACTAACAAGTGTGGCTGAACTGAGGCTGGAGGGCTTGGCCTGCGGTTCTCTCTACCTGGAATTGCTGCAGCCCCTGGAGAATTCCTAGTCACATTTCAGACCTCTATCTAATATCGATGGTAGCAAATCCTTCCTAGACACCTCAAAATTCAAGTCGCACACTATGCCCTTTGCTGTTCCTTCAAAGCAATGACCATGGTCCACACCAGCTATCCTTCCTTGTCCATATCCACGCTCTTCTTGAATTCATTCAGTGAGGAATCCATGTTTTCTGAAACTATGGTTCCTAAGTTGTGGCTAGCAAAAAAATAATACTTTGTAGAGTAAATGGAATACCTAAAAATGTGTTGGGCAAGTCAACATAGTCAGGAATGCAGGTTCTCTGGCACACTGGTTTCAGGACTCCTTAGCCACATTGCCTGAGAAGTAATCTGTTTAGATCCAAGAACTGCCAAGACTGCAGAGGTTCATTTTTTAGTTTAATGGGATTCTCATTCCATTCCTAATGGGAATATGATCATGTGTGAGTTTTCTTATAAGAAAAATGTAAAAAAATTATAAAGACTATAAAATTAAACTTTACCACTTATGAATGAATCATAAAATTACCAAATTATTTTAATGTCCCTTTATGCAGAGAAGCACATAATATACGAGTAATAACAGGCAAATGTTTCTAGGTGGTCTTTTAACATCATTAATCAAAAGCTCTAAAAATATACATAGGCTTTGACTCAACAATTTTACTCTTAAAGGAATTTATCCTAATAAACTAATTAAATCAGGCTCAAATTTTTCATTATGAAAGTGTTTGCTAAAATACTACTTGGATAATGCAAAATTGGATGGGAAAACATTATTGCCTAATTTTTTTCCTTTTCTTTTTTTGCAGCACTGGGGATTGAACCCAGGTCCTCACATATGCTAAGCAAGTGCTGTACCACTGAGCCACATCACCAGTCCTGGTATTCTCAAAACAGAACATCATGGGGATTAAAATACTGGTAACAGAAGTGCTCACTGACATGGCAATGTGTTGAGTGTATCTGTAAGTGGAGGAGCAAAAGGCAGATCAAAACACAAATGTGATAATCCCCCATTTCAGTGAGTGTACATATACACATGAAGAAAAGGAGAGAACAGCTGGCCATGGTAGCATCCTTAACCCCAGTGACTCAGGAGGCTGAGGCAGGAGGACTGAAAGTTCAAAGCCAGCCTCAGGAACTTATCGAGCCCTTGTCTCAAAATAAAAAAATGAAAAAGGCTGGGGATGCAGCTCAGTGGTAAACCACCCCTAGTTTCAATCTCTAAAAACAAAGAAAAGGGAGACACACCAAAAAGAAAGTGACTATCTCCAGATGATTTATTTTTTATATGTTCTTATTTTTCTACACCGTGTATGTATCACTTTCATAATGAAGAAAGTATTGCCTAAGGACAATACTGAAACTCTCACCTTCAACTTGCCTAACATTATAAGCTACAGAACATAATTGTGATTCTTGGGTTTTAAAAAACTGCTAAACCTATGTACATTAATTTAGACTATGTTAAGGAAAAAAATTTGTTCCTCTTAAACCAGGGTGGAGGGGATTCAATTTACCTGTTGAACTAATACTGAAGTATTTTCCAGGAAATGGAAAACCTCTAAAGTTGAAAGCAAAAAAGTGAGGAAAGGGAAGCTGTCAGGGCATCACTCAGCTATGAGCATGCATTATTTTGCAGCTCCTGAAACAGAAGTGCCTCCGTTATGAAAGCCCCAAAATTCCCATAGCTGAGAAGTTGAAAACATTACTCAATGGGAGATTTCTAGTGCAGATTAGCTACTACAGTAAATTTCATGTTTCTTTTTATTTTATTTAATGTAGCTCCTAAATAATTACCTGTGTGACTCCCATTATAATTGTATAGGACAGCGCACTGGTCTCAAAAAAGTGGACTCAAGGAAGTGAGAAAAGAAAGTATTATTTCTGAACACACAACCATAGTAATCATGCTGACCGTGAGAACTTCCTCTTTCTCTCTCTCTCTCTCTCTCTCTCTCACATACACACACACACACACACACACACACACACACACACTGGCATGGCCATGAATATTGGCCCAAACAATAAAGCAAATCCTATAATTGATATTCTACACAATTAGTTCTGCAGCCTGCATGGAAGAGAGTAACTGCTGTGACCTAAATTTTCACACATGCAGAACTGGGAGAAGGAAGGAAGGATCCAGATGTGAGTGAGGCTGAAGCAGAAATCCATGTGCTAACAACAAGCATAAGCTGAAAGGTCAAAAGGGCTGGCCTATTTGAGGGCTCTTTGCTGGAAGCCCAGAACCAGCACAAGAAATCTAAATAAAATAGAGCCCACAAGGTAAACATAGCTCAAATCCAGAAGGGCTTCATAAATACCAAATTGCAGGTTCCCGTTGGGAATGGCAAACCTAAAACAAAATAATACCTGTATTTAAGAAGGATTATCATTAGAAAGAAGGGAACAATTTATTGGGGACATTTTTCCATACCACATAGAAAAGACAGAAAATGACTTGGACAACTTATAACCAGTTGGTCTTAATCCAACACTAACTTGCTGATTTTAAAAAATATCCAATTGAAAAGGCCAGAGTTGTTCTAATCTGCTTGAAATCTCTTTCATGGTAACCGTTACACAACCATTCCATCTTCTTTTCTTCCTTCTTATGTAAGCTCTATAATCACCACCAGTGTTTACATAGGTTTTTGAAACTGTCCAATTTCTCCAGTAAATATTTAATTTTCTTGTTGCTATGAATCAAACCATAAACAATACAGCATTTTTATATAACATGTTTAGTAATGAGAGAAAGTAAGACTGATGTCAACAGCACACGGAGTCTATAAACCAAAAACACCGGAATTACCAAGGAGGCCTCTCTAGGAAATCAGGCACCAATAAAATGAGAATTTCTCCTCACTGCTTAAAACTTTTGATTGAGTTTATATCCAACTCCTTCTACATACGTGATAGTTCTAGCAACTTCTAAAATGTACCTGGATCAGGCTCCTGGCACTGAGTAGAACAGGTGTTCTCAGCTATAAAAGCCAGGTACCAGACTGACACCTGTATATTCTTGATAACACAGATGAAAGGTCTTCTCTTTTCTCAGTTTAATAAGATAGTTTAGGATCTGTACTGACAGCCTGAAAGCAAATGGAATGAAACCAACCGTTCCACTACTTTCCTGACTCAGACAATGGTCTAAGTGTGGAGATGGAAATGGACCACACTGGAAGCAACTTGCCCGCCAACTGAACAGACAAGGATGATGAGTAAATAACAGAAGAAACACAGTAACAACCACAGAGCTGCGGGTGAGAGCTCAGGAAAACAGAACTCCAGGCTTGAAATCATCAGAAATGGCTTTGGGAAGTGGGACTTGAGGTCAGTGTTGTAAGACAGCCAGAGCCTTACAGGGAGGCCACCAGGGAGGTCCAGAGAAAGGCCGGTATCTGATGAGTCTCTAAATGAGGTGAAAACACCAGCCTAGCCACAGCACACAGAGTGAAGTGGAGGAGAAAATCCCTTCACTTTGATACAATGTCCTCACTTGTTTCTTCAAAATCGCTCCCTTTATAGATTTCAAAGTGATTTTCAAAGAGTCAAAGAAGCATCAAAAGTCAGACTAAATGCAGCACAGCTTTAGGAAAGATGGCCTTCAGGGTAGGTGATAAGAGCAGTCCACTGCAAGATCATCATAAACACGTATAAGACCCTGGGCTCTATCCCTAGTACTACACACAAAAGAGGCCACGTGTTAACCCAAGTGCAGCTGTCACTCAGTATCTGGTAGGGACTGGTTCCAGCCCACCCTTCGTAACACTAAAAATCCATGGAAATTTGAGTTCCTATATCAAAGGCATGGTGTTTGCATATAACATACACATATGGGTCTTGTGTATTTTAAATCATCTCTAAATACGTATCATATCTAACACAATGTAAATGCTATGTAAATAGTTGTTGTATTGTTTAGGGAACGGTGGCAAGGAAAAAAGTCTGTACATATGTAGTGATTTAATCTGCTGTACATTAAATTCACAGATACAGAACCCATGGGCATTGAAGGACAATGTAAGGACCTTGGCAACTAAGACAATGGACGTGATTTAAAAAAAAAAAAAAAGTGGATGAAAGAGGAAGTGATTTCAAAGAAACATGTGAAGACCTGGTGTCAAAGAAAAGAACAAGGATGTCCCCTCCAGAAATAAGGTAATGGAGTCTGGGATATAGCTCAGTGGCAGAGTGCCTGCCTAGCATGCATGACGCCCTGGGTTCAATCCCCAGCACCACGAAAACAACCAACCAACCAAAACCCCTAGGAACAGAAAAAGGAAAAAAATGAGCACAATGAGGCAAATCAAGAAGAGTGTGGATGAGCTGAATCCAAGTGGGTAATGAGGACATCTGATAAGTACCCACCAAAGACCACCAGATATAGTGAGAAGGGCTCTATGAAACAACAGCAGGGAAAGAGCTCTGTGAATGAAATCTAAAGGCAATAACTAAAACTCTGAGAGTTGGAAACCATTTACTTTGCAGGTATCCCTAGACAAGACTCTTGCTCTCAT
The DNA here is from genome assembly GCA_028644305.1 of Xerus rutilus. Lineage (NCBI taxonomy): Eukaryota > Metazoa > Chordata > Mammalia > Rodentia > Sciuridae > Xerus > Xerus rutilus. Next base: position 151,614,952 of record CM053401.1, on the reverse strand, counting down.
CTCCATCATTATTAATAAATGTTTTAAAGAATATAACATATGTACTTTGATGATAATGGCTTAAGGAAAAAACAAAGCAAAACAAAAACCCCAGGACACAAAAGGGGGGCGGGGGGGGAATGGAAACAAATACACAAAATGTTCATAGTGGTAGGAACAAGAATATTTTTTTCTTCCTAATTTTTGGAACGTTCCTAATATTTGGTTCTGTTCCTTTTTTTCTTTTTAATAGTAAACATAGACTTCTTTTACTAGAAAGTAAAAATAAAGTGCTTTCTAAAAACAGAAATGATCCATTCTATGTATTAATGAAAGCTTTTATAGATGTATACCTAAATAGTGAATTTCACTGTATGTAAAAGTAAATAACAACAACCTTGACGTAACATTTTACACACCCTACTGAATAAATTCATTTTGGACAAGATAAAGCATCAGATCCAATATCAATAGAAGTGTCATTTCTTTTTTTTTTTGGTACTGGGGATTGAACTCAGGGGCACTCGACCGCTGAGCCACATCCCCAGTCCTATTTTGTGTTTTATGTAGAGACAAGGTCTCACTGAGTTGCTTAGCGCCTCGCTGTTGCTGAGGCTGGCTTTGAACTCGCGATTCTCCTGTCTCAGCCTCCCTAAGTGCTGGGATTACAAGCATGAGCCACCACGCCCGGCTGAAGTGTCATTTCTTGTAGCTTTTGTATAGGACAATTTGCCAATATCTATTAAAATTTTTAAATTATATGCCCAACAATCTTGGCACTACATTGTTCTTTCTAAGAAGAAGAAAGTTATTGCAATATTATTTATAAGAGCAAAAAAAATTTAAATAACCAAAAGTGTCCACTGAGGTAGAGGAAAGTAGAGGAAATAAAGAAGAATGTTCCCTGGCAATGTATATGTGCTTAGTCTCATTAACTAAACTGCAGATTGCCTGGAAAAGGGTGAAGGAACAGTTCTTAAATCACTTTACCCCAGAGTCCTCATGTGTGACCCTGACCAAGGATCCAACAGCAGTAGGCACTCAACAAAGGACTGCTGACAATTAAAAAAAAAAAAGGTAAAAGCATGGGGGGAAAAATGAAAATATTTACCTCCTACCTTGTAATTAATATAAGTGGCAAGACTGTGCCTGTTAATTTTCTAGTTTAATCTACTTACATGGAATTTGGCCTAAAGAAGTCCATTACCTTATCATTAACAGTAACCTAACAATTCATTATTCCCAGGTTGTGTATTTAGACCATTCCTGACACGTACAAAGGGCAAGGTCAAGTACAAAAGGGTTCTGACGATAAAGGGCTGTCAGCATAATTCTATCACGAAACAGAACTGGCATTGTGTTTTAGATCCACCTAAATGCTGTGGTACAGACCTGTCCATATGCTCTCCCCGTTACAAGTTGCTGAGCTACATTTCCTTGTGCTGCCGACGTCCAAGCTCAAAGCCCCACGAGAAGTCCTGGTTGGTGGACTCAAGTCCTAGCTAGAGAAAAGCAAATGACAAATTAAAATTAAAAGTAATCATAGCTGAGTGCAGTGGCACATGATTGTAATCCCAGGGGCTTAGAAGGCTGAGACAGGAGGATCATGAGTTCAAAGCCAGCCTCAGCAACAGCAAGACACTAAGCAACTCAGTGAGACCCTGTCTCTAAATAAAATACAAAATAGGACTGGGGATGTGGCTCAGTGGTTCAGTGACCCCGAGTTCAATCCCCAGTACCTGCAACCCCCCCCCCCCAAAAAAAGGTAATCATAAACCCAGGAGACAGTCTGCATGAATGGAGTCTACACTCAGCCATGCCCAGTCCTAGAACACACTCTATTACTTCTTCACTCTTTTGTTTTGCTTTTTTGAACCCAGGGATGCTTTACCCACTGAACCACATCCCCAGACCTTTTTATTTTGAGACAGAGACTCACTAAGTTACTGAGGCTGGCCTCAAACTTGCAATCCTCCTGCCTCTGCCTCCATAGTTGCTGGATGACAGCTGTGCGTCGCCATGCTAGGCTCGAAAATTCTCTTAATAAAATTCGTTTGTAAAAAATTGCTTGCATCGCTACTACCCAGATAAAGCCAGCCTTTCATTCACTTATGTACTTCTACACAAATACCAGTGGTTTCACCAAGTTGCTCAGGCTGGCCTTGAATTTAGGATTCTCTTGCCCAGTCTCCACTGGGATTACAGGCATGCACCACTGCACTCAGCTATTACTCTTAAAGAACGCCTGTCTTTGAGACATCAGCCCAGTCCTAGGCTGGGTCACAAATTGCACTCCCAGTTCCTTAAAAATCAACTCTCCAGGCTGGGATTACATACACCTATAATCCCAGCAGCTTGGGAGGCGGAGGCAGGAGGATCTCGAAGTTAAAGCCAGCAATAGCAAGGTACCAAGCAATGAGACCTGTCTCTAAATAAAATACAAAATAGGGCTGGGGACCTGGGGATGTGGTTCAGTGGTTGAGTGCCCCTGAGTTCAATCCCCAGTACCAAAAAAGAAATCAACTCTCCAACTGCACAAAATATTTTTAAAGAATGGTATTTTTAGACACCTGTAAAAAAGCAATTGTGCACTCATTTGGGATTTTTATCCTGGATAATTTTTAAACTTCATAATCACTAGCACAGGGCTTTGATTTAAAAGAAAAAGAAATTAAGACTTTTTAGTTTAACTAAAAGCCAAGCATTCTACTACATGTCACACGTGCATCATTTCATCTTCACAACAACCCTTGGGACCTACCTCATCCACATTTTATAGTAAGAAACCCCAGGAGTGCCAAGCCTCCTAGTCAAGTTTATGGGCTTAAAACAGAAAGTAGCGAACAGTGTAGGAGACAGAACCCATCAGAAGTACAACAGAACCCTCACCTTTAATTGTTGTTCTATGTTACCTTAAATGTCAACACAAATATAAACTGAATGTATTGTCTTTATGAGAAAAAAAGACTCATTAATACATTGGGACAGTGCTTCTCAAAAAGCTGAAAACATTCTATTTCTGAAGCTGGGATGGCAGCAGGTACACAGATGTTCCTGTTATTATTCATTAAATGAACATGTTTTATTCACTCTTGTACCTGTGCATACATTTCACAATAAAAACAACTCAGCCGTACTCAGTGGCTGTCTCAGGAACAGCCAGTGCTGCCCCAGCAATGAGCATGGTCCTCTAAAGTGAAAAAAGATGCACAACAGTTTACCCAGATTCTCAGTGGAAAATAGCTGTGCCGGGAATCTTTCAGCTCCTACCATTAGCTCTTGGGTGAGTCGGCACAGGGCCCAGAGGCCCAGAGGTAAATAAGCATTCAAATGCCAACAGACTTACACCAGTCCAGCCTTCAGTGAGCCCAGAGTGAGCCTGTATTCTCTTTCCCCCCAGAAACTAAATACTGGCCCTTCAATGACCACAAAAAAACAAAACAAAAAAAAACAATGGCTTTCAGCTAAATAAATTGTAATAATGTATACTGTTCTTTGAAAAATGCACATTGCACAATATGCATAGTATGATCCCACTTTCACTGAAAAGAAAAATTATATGGTACATATTTGTGTATACAGCTAAGGGCTGGCAAGGATGCATATCAAGCTGCCTTGATGTAGGGGGAGAGGAGTGGAAGAGATTGTTCAGCTTTCCCAATTTACTTTACACAATTCTGACAAGTTAGAATTTTTCCAATACGTATATACTTCTTTTGTAAATCCTTTAAAAAACTAAGACATATTAATTATATATATATATTTTTAAAAGTTCCATGAGGGCAAAATTTCAAATTAAAAAATAAACAAATGTCATTTTAGTTGCAAATCCAGAAAAATTCTGAAAGATCACATGAAAATACTTTGACTCCTTAAAGACTTATTTTTGGAAAGTATTTTTCTATGCTGGTTGGTAAGATGAGTGGAAAGACTTGGCTTCCTATTCCACTGGACAAGTATCCAAGACAAAACCAAAAAACTGGGTCAGAAGTTCTAATACTGCAAAAATGCAAAATGCACTTTTGAGAAAGGAGTTAAGCAGGAGGAACCACTTTACAAACAAAAACAAGACTGGGTCATTAGTGAGCAAGCACCCTTGAACTTCTGTCAGAGTACAAGCAGAATGCCCCTCCCGTTCATAGGCTCTACCATGCTCTAGAAACATGAAAATTTGCCCTTCACACACAAGGCCACGGTGCTAACTTCAAAGCCCAGACCCCTGCAACAGGCCAGAGGAATATGGCTGGGAGCACAAGGTCAACCACCTGACTTTTCCCCATGAAGGCTATGCTGAACTCAACAGCCACTCTGCTGCTTCCTAATTGAGGTTTATAAAAGTACTACAAGGTTAAGCGTCTCCAGTTAAAAAATCCAAAAAACAAAACTTTTTTAATGCAAATTCTACATCACAAAACTTTATTTAATGCACAAAATTATTTTAATATACTGGATAAAAGTATCTTCGGGGACTGGAGATGTTCAGTAGTAGAGCATGCGCAAAGCCCTGGGTTTAATCCCTAAAACAGGGAAAAAATACCTTCAGGCTATATGTATAAGGTATATATGAAACATACATGAATTCTGTGTATAGACCTGGGTCTCATCCCCAAGGTTTCTCATTATGTATATGCAAATATACCCCCCCCCAAAATCTGACACTTCTGGTTTCATGCATTTAGGATAAGAGATTATACTAACTGAATATGCTACAGCTTCCAGTCTTTGATTTCATAGAAAAAATAAACAAAAACCACCAAAACTTGGGAAGGAAGTAATACCAAATTGCCATCTTTGTCTTTTACCATGTTACTTAACGTCCACCTCTGACATTCACCGTCATTTTCCTCAAAAAGCGATGTAAAATGTTTCAAAAGCAGAAGGGATAGAACCCCAGGGCCCACACCATCCACAAACCAACATCTCTGAGCTGCCAAATCAATGTTATCAATTCAGTAAAGGCCAAAAACACTGACCAAATACTATCTCCTGATTTAAAGAAGCAAAACTTAATGCATATCAGAAACACTTCCTATATATGCCAAAGATACCTTTAGAAAACAAGGGCAAACACAACACACTACCTATTCTTTATGCTTTTATATTTAGGATATTTTTTCTTTTTTAAGGTTTAAAAAACAAGCCAGGCATGGTGGCAGTGGCGCAGGCCTATAATCCCAGCACTTTGGGAGGCTAAGACAGGAGATCGCAAGTTCAAAGCCAGCCTCAGCAACAGCGAGGAACTAAGCAACTCAGTGAGACCATCTCTACATAAAACACAAAATAGGGCTGGGGATGTAACTTAGTGGTCAAGTACTCCTGAAATCAATCCCTAGTACCAAAAAAGAAGATTTAAAAAACAACAACATAAGGCACAGTGGCACATGCCTATAACCCCAGTGATTCTGGAGGCTGAGACAGGAGGATCACAAGTTTGAGGGCAACCTCAGTAACTCAGTGAGGCCCTCAGCAATTTAGTAAGGCCCTGTTTCAAAATAAAAAATAAAGCACCCATGGGTTAAATTTCTAGTAGTAAAACACAACACAAGTGTATACTAGGAAATCATGACACAATTGGCAAAGTTTTTAGGAAAATTATCTTTTTGAAAACCTGAACAAAGGTAGGCTGAGCAAGTGGTAGAGCGGTTGTCTAGCATGCACAAGACCTGGGTTTGATCCTCAACACTGCAAAAAAGAAAACCTGGACAAGTAACAATAAGCAAATAGAGAAAATTACAAAAGCAAAGAAAGAGCCTCAAAAAAGATGCAGGCTCAGACTAGTTCGCAGGTCAGTTACTTCCCAACCTTCTGGGTAAGAAATGGTAAATGGGAAAAGCTTCCCAATTTCTTCTGGAAAACAAAACCTGATAAGCTGACAAAGAATAAGAGAAGGAAACTGAGTTAACCTCAGTTGCTATTTCTACTTTGTTTAAAAAGAAAATTTTTTGACATAAAAAGAATAACATCTGGTTCCTATCTTGAGTCCTTTGATCCACGTATCTTCTTTTATGAACGCTAAGTGCCTTTTACCCATTTTTTTCAGTAGGTGCTAGAGTTTTTCTTATTTATTTGCAAAAGCTCCTAAAGTTTACGCTTTGTTGTGTTGCCATTTGTTATACCACTTGAAACAAAGGTCATTTAAAAAAATATTTCTGAAGTCAAATCTAATCTTCTGCAATTCCTCCTATCACTTCCACACTTAGGAAGTCACATCCCACTACAAAATCAGAGAAACAGTCATCATCATTTGTAGCTAGATGTTTTTGGTCAAAAATCATTTTAAGCCAGGTACAGCGATGCACGCCAGTAATCCAAGTAGTTTAGGAGGCTGAGACAGGAGGATCATAAGTGTGAGGCCAGTCTCAACAACTTGGTGAGAACTAAAGCAACTTAGCAAGACCCTGTTGCAAAATTCAAAAAGGACTGGGGATGTGGTTCAGCGGTTAAGCACCCTTGTGTTCAATCTCCGATACCAAAAAAAAAAATTGTACATGTTTAACATCTATAAAAGTACATATCCAACAAAATCACTGTTTTATGAAAATCACTAGATGAGTATGTCTGTATTCACTTCAGTTATAACAAGTAAATGTTCAACATTTAACGACAACCTAAATTATGACATCAAGGTACTGATAAAATACTATAAAGTCATTCTGTAGTACACTATGTAATGACATGGAAAAACAGTCCATCTGTTATTAAATGGGGCAGGTAGAACAGAACATTTCCACTTTTATAAAAGCCACCCTTGGTCAACGAGTCAGGCAGAGTAGGACACTTACCTATGTATTGACTATGACTATACTTAAGTATTAACTTCCAAGGGTGTCAGACTGCAGGTAATAATATCCTCTTTATGCTGTTCTGTCTTGTGTTACTAATGAACATGCGTCATATTTATGACTTTTCAAAAAAGTTTAAAATTCATAAATACATATATAAAACAAGTCACTAAAAATAATTGTGCTCAAAGTTTAAGTTGGCACAATTAAATATCTTCAAAAAAATTAAAGATGTCTTTCCTTTACTTAGCATGTTTAATCTCATGTTTAAAATGGGATAATAAACTTTCAAGTCTAGAAAAACAAGGGGAGATGAGAAAAGAGAAAATGGAGGCTTGGCCAATTCTAATTATGTAAAGGATCTAAGAAGTAATGCCCCAATTTTGCCAGGTGTCGAAGGACACACCTGTAATCACACACCCAGTGGCTTAGGAGGCTAAGGCAGGAGGATTACAAATTCAAAGCCAGCCACACAATTTAGCAAGGCCATCAGCAATTTAGTGAAACCCTGTCTCAAAATAAAAAATAAAGAGTGCTGGAGGTGTGGCTCAGTGGTCAAGCATCCCTGGGTTCAATCCCAGGTACAAAAAAAAGGAGAAGAAAAAGAAATTTCAATTTATATTCCTGGCAAAAATGACAAAAGAAAAAAACAGTCCAATGACAATTACCAGGGATAATAAGTCAGACTCAGTAACACAAATGGTGCTGCTTTTCCCTTAATCAACTGTGCTTCTGCATATGAACAAGTACTTCAACTATGCTACAAAGGCTATTTATTTTATGTGAATTAACCCCAAAACTTCCCAAAACCTTTTCCAAAATGTCTTGGAGTGATTACTGTAATCAGGTTATTACTACGGTGTAATACTCTGCCTATAGCGACTTGGGGATCAGAATTTTGAACTCTGAACTAGGAAGAACCTGGAAAAGGTTTTGCCTGAGTGCAGGGACAGGCTGCTCTCGCAGCTGTGCCCCCACATCCAACCCAGCACCATGGCCAAGGACTGCGACAGCATAGATGGGTAAAGGAATAAACACCAAGCTCAGAATCTGGCAGCCCCTCCCTCTAAGGACAGTGGAGGGCACAGACAGGAAGGACTCACACTCAGCTGGACACAGCTCTAGAAACAGAACCCAGATGGATCTCATTTCTCATTAGAAACCGTCTGGAGGAAAATGCCATGGTGTGCACAGAGGATGCTGAGCTCCGCGCCCCACTATACCAGATGCCAGGCATCTGTATACAACCTCAAGGAGTCAGAAAGACTAATGGGCCCTAAAACCTAGTTAGGACAAGTATTTCCAGAGACCTGGATGGAATACAAGAGGCAGCTCATTTTTGTTTTTAATAAAGAGTCTAAGGGATAACATTAAAAAGAGTTATTTGAGGCTATCATTTAAGTCTGATGCAAAATTCTCAAACTTTACTTTGTAATTCTAAACTGGAGCAAAAAGCTTCCCAACCCAAAACAAACATCCTATGCGCCCAAAGGAACTAAACCTCGAAAGTACCCAAACTTAAAACTTGAGTGGAAAATCTGTAAATGACACCTGGTACCTTTTTCTTGCTATTTAGAATACCCAATCTCCAGAAATTCTCATTTACTGAGACAATGATGCTGAAAAATAATCAAGTTCAAAATTTGCTTTTCCCCCCCACTGTTCAAAGGTGTTAGCTATTGCCAAGCATATTTTAGTACACAAGCAAAGTTGAAATATAAAAATTACTTTAAATAAAATTACGTTAAGATTTTTATTTAGCCTTAAGAAAAATCTTGTGAAACTTTAAGGTTTGAAAAATGAGACTTCTAATTTGAGAATTAAACCCAAGAAAAATGACCTACAAATAAAATTTATTTCCCCAATGCATCATAAAATGAAATTACAAGACAAAATGGGGGAAATATTTACAACATTTATTTAAGTGCTAATATCCTTGATATAAAAGAAACTTATAAACCACAAGGGAAAAAAATACATAGACTAGAAAATCTTATAAAGTAAATGAATAAGCCAAATAAAGTAACAAAGAATCATTAAGAAGTGTTCAAACTCACTAGTTATCAAAAGAAAAGCAAAATAAACATGGTGATTCTACTTTCTGCCCAAATGGGCAAAAATGAAAAATAAAAATGACAGTAATTCACAATATATTAACCTGAATGAATGTAGGAGCTATTACATATGTATGTTATGTATGTTAAAGCCTTAAAAATGCAAATGTCATTTTCAAAAATTTAATGAAATTATCAGAGAAGTGCACATAGATTTATATAAAAGGCTGATCTCCACTTATTATGTCATTCAGAGAGGAAAAAAAAGACTCATAAGCTATAGATCTAAAAAAATAGGATTTGTTAAGTAAACCATGATGCATTCAGCACAAATGAGCTGTTAAAAATCATGTCTTAAAGAACTATTTAATGATTCAGTCATGTTCCTAATACACACTAAGAGGTTTAAAAAGCCCCTGTATGATTTCCATTTTGAAACAAATACAGATACACATTATGTGTGTACATTTATACATATATAAAGAAATTTTACTTTCAAATATAACCAGAAGGGTTGGAGTTGTGGCTCAGTGGTAGAGCACTTACCTACTAGCATGTGTGAGGCACTGGGTTCCATCCTCAGCATCACATATAAATAAATAAACAAAGGTTTAAAAATATAGAGATAGATAAAACGGGGAAGGGATACTCAATGAGTAAAATAAGCTACTTTCCATATATTTTTACCACAGTACTAATATTCCTTAGCATCTCCAAGATAGGATTGCCAGTCCCACTTTCAGGTATTTTCCTAATCGTAATTCTGACCAATAGCTTGAAATATTTCAATAGTAACATTAGCCAGGCGCAGTGGTGCATGCCTGTAATCTCAGCACTTTGGGAGGCTGAGACAGAAATATCATGAGTTCAAAGCCAGCCTCAGCAACGGTGAGGTGCTAAGCAACTCAGTGAGACCCTGTTCCTACATAAAACACAAAATAGGGCTAGGGATGTGGCTCAGTGGTCAAGTACCTTGAGTTCAATCCCCGGTACCAAAAAAAAAAAAAGTAACACTAACCAATAACCTCAGTGTTCTCTATATGATAATTCCTAAAAATAGCTGTGGATTTCCTGCATATTTTTCTCAATCCATTTCCAATTACAAAAAGGTCAAAGTACACAAAAGTTCCTGAGAAATGACACTCTCCAGGGACTCTGTTCTATCTTTGCTCTCTATGTAAAACAGAGACATTCTGTACACCCATGGGGAAGTCAATTGCAAAATCATTAAATTTCTTGAGAGAACGTCATCAGTGATCACATTAAGCTGATATAGTGCTCAACCAGGCCTCTCTAATATGTGCGTCACCAAAGATAACACGAGGATCTATAATTAGCAATATGCATGCAATTTCCATCCCAACTTAATGTTTAGTCAACTATGCAAAGGCTTTAAAAGTGGTAAATATCTAAGCATAGCTCAGAGATGGAGTATTTGCCTAGCATGCACAAGAACCTAGGTTAGATCCCCAGCACCACAAAAAAATAAGTGGTAAATACCTGAGACTTCATTGATTTTCCACAAGAGTTCTCAATTCTAGCTACACACTGAAATCACCCATAAGATGTGTAAAAACTACAAAGCTCAGGCTGAACTCCTAGTAAACTGCACACCTGTCTCGGGGATGACACCAGACTTCCATAGTTTTTAAAAGTTCCCCAGTTTGGCCAGGCATGGTGGCGCAAGCCTGTAATCCTAGCACTTTGGGAGGCTGAGACAGGAGAACCGCGAGTTCAAAGCCAGCCTCAGCAACGGGCAAGGCGCTAAGCAACTCAGTGAGACCCCGTCTCTAAATAAAACACAAAATAGGGCTGAAGATTTGGCTCAGTGGTCGAGTACCCAAGTTCATTCCCCAGTGCCAAAAAAAAAAAAAAGTTCCACCTGGGGACACAGCTCAGTTGGTAGAGTGCTTGCCTTGCATGCAAAAAGCCCTGGGTTCAATCCCCAGCATCACCAAAAAAATGCCAGATGTGCTAGGCATACCTATAATCACAGCCACTTGGGACACTAAGGCAGGAGGATCACAAATTAAGACATCAGTCTGGGCAACTCAGCAAGATCCAGTCTCAAAATGAAAAAGAGCTGGGGAAGTACCTCAGAGGTAGTGTGCCTGGATTCAATCCCCAGCATTGCAAAAAATAAAACAAAAACGTTCCCCAAATGATTCCAATCTACTATCAAAGTTGAAGACCACCATCAGGCTCAGTAGCACAGGCCTTTACATAATCGCAGCAGCTCGGGAAGCTGAGGCAGGAAGATTGCAAATTCAAAGACAATCTCAGCAATTTAGTGAGGCCCTAAGCAACTTAGTGAGATCCTGTCTCAAAATGAAAATCAAATAGGCTGGAGATATGGCTCAGTGGTTAAGCAACCCTGGGTTCAATTCCTGGTACCAAAAAAAAAAAAAAAAAAAGTTGAAGGCCATTGATTTCAAGCATAATTTTCAAACATTAAATAATAAATGACCCATGCAAATGAGAAGTCAATTCAATGAGATGGAGCCAGCAAATTATTTTATTTGTTCCTGTTAAATATACATGACAGTAGAGTGTATTTTGACATATACTTAAATGGGATATAACTTCCAATTCTTGTGGTTGTACATATAGAGTTACAGTGGTGATGTATTCATATATTAACGTAGAGAAGTTATGCCCAATTCATTCCACTCTTTCCTATTCCCCTCCCCTCTCCCTTTCCTTCATTCTCCTTTGCCTAATCCAATGAACTCCTAATTCTTCCCTTCCCCCCACTATTGTGCGTTAGCATCCACACAGAGAAAACTTTCTCGGCCTTTGGGTTTTGGAGATTGGCTTATTTCACTTAGCATGATGATAGTCTCCAGTTCTATCCATTTACTGGCAAATGCCATAATTTCATTCTCTTTTATGGCTGAGTAATATCCCATTGTACGTATATATCACATTTTCTTAATTCACTCATCTGTTGAAGGGCACCTAGGTTGGTTTAGATATTGTGAAGCACTTAATTTAAAAAAAAATAATTAAATGGAATAGACTAAGCTTTTAAAAAAGTATCAGAATGCATTGGTCCTAGTGCACATAAATATTATCTCATGAAATTTTTCAGTTAAAATTATGTAATTATTGGGGCTGAAAGTATAGCCCAGTGGTAAAGCACATACCTAGTATGCATGAGGCCCTAGGTTTAATCCCCAGAATCTCAAATAAATAAGTCTTGTTAATATTACCCAAACTGATCTACCAATTGAATGCTGTCAAATGCTGTCACCATCAAAATCCTATCCACCTTTTTAGCCAAAATTGACAAATCTTGAAATTCATATAGAAATACACAGGACCCAGAATAGCCAAAACAATCTTGAAAAAACAAAACAAAACTGAAAGATTTGCTTTTCCAAACTTCAAAACCTAATACAAAGCTATGGTAATTAAGATAGTAGAGTAATAAGGCATACACAAACACTAAAAGATCAACTATAGATTAGTGGAAGATAATTCAGAATCTAGAAATAAACCTTAACATGTGATTTTCAAACAAAGAGGTCAGGACAATTCAGTGGGAGAAGAGTAAGTAGTCTTTTCAAAAAGGTAGTGCTGAGACACCTGTAAAAGAATGTAAGAGAATGAAGTTGGACACCCCCCTCCCAACTGCACAACATAGCAAAAAAATAACTCAAAATGGATCACAGACATCTAAGGGTTAAAATCTATAAAACTCAGAAGAAAATAAAAGGTAAATCTTTATGACCTTAGGTCAGGCGTGGTTCTTTAGATATGACACCAAAAGCCCAAGCAACCAAAAATAAATGGAAATAAACTCCACTATTATGTGTAACTACAATGGCCCAACAAAAGTTTTTTAAAATTCAGTTTCAAAACAATAGATAAATAGGACTTTATTAAAATTTTGCTTCAAAGGATACCAGCAAGAAAGTGTGAGGACAACCACACACCTGTAATCCCAGCAACTCAGGAGCCTGAGGCAGAAGGATCACAAGTTCAAAACCAGCCTCAGCAACTTAGTGAGGCCTTATCTCAAAATAAAAAACAAATTTAAAAAAAGAGGGGAAATGTTACTGAGTGGTTAAGCGCCCTGGGTTCAATTTTTTAAGATTTGAAGCCAGGCATGAAGGCACACACCTATAATTCCAGTGGCTCAAGATGAGGCCAGAGGATACACTGCAAGTTCAAGGCCAGCCTCAGTCACTTAGTGAGGCCCTAAACAATTTAGCAAGACTCTGTCTCAAAGTAATAAAAATTAAAATAAAATAAAAAGGGCTACAGATATAGCTCAGTGGTTAAGCATCCCTGGGTGCAATTCCTACTACCAAAAAAAAAAAAAAGGTAAGATTTAAATGCTTAATTCTATTAAGAACTCTTATAACCTAACAATAAAGGGGATGGGGTTGTAGCTCAGTGGTACAGCGCTTGCATAGCATGGGTAAGGCACTGGGTTCAATTCTCAGCACCACATACAAAAATAAATAAAAGAAAGATCCATCACTTAAAAAAAAAAAAACCTAACAATAAAAAGATAAACACAATTTTAAAATGGGCAAAGGATTTGAATAGACATTTCTCCAAACACAGCACACAAATTGGTCAATATGCACATGAAAAGGTGCTCAACCTCGTTAGTCGCTAGGGAAATGGAAATCAAAACCACTGCACACCTGCTAGAACGACAGTAGTCAAAAGGACAGACAATAATAAGTGTTGGGGAGGATGTGCTGAAATTGGAACCCTCACGTATGGCTGATGCCCCACTTTGGAAAACAATCTGGCAGTTCCTCAAAATGTTAAACACAGAATTATCATGTGACCCAGTAATTCCACTTCTAAGCATTTTCCGAGAAAATGAAACACAACCACACAAAAATCTGTTTACAAATGTTCATAGTAGCATTATTTTATAAGAGCCAAAATGTGAAAATAACACAAATGCCCACCAAACTGATTAATTTATAAACAAAATGTGGTAGGATATTATTAGCAATCTTGAGGAAGTACTGACACAAGCTACAACATGGATAAACCTTGAAAATATTATGCTAAGTGAAAAAGTGAACTGCAAAAGACCCCATGATGTAAAATTCCATTTATATGTCCAGATTAGGCAAATCTATAGAAATAGACTAGATCAGAGGCTGCCAGGGGCTGGAGGAAAGGGCATGGGAAGTGACTGCAAATAAACACAGGGCAAAAATGCTCTGAAATTAGAAGTGGTTACAAAACTCAAGGAATATGCTGAAAACAACTGAAGTGTATCTTTTAAAGTAGTAAATTCTGCCAGGTGCAGTGGTGCACACCTGTAATCCCAGCAACTCAGGAGGCTGAGGCAGGAGGATTCCAATTCAAGGCCAGTCTCAACAATTTAGCAAGGCCTTAAGCAACTTGGTGAAACCTTGTCTCAAAATAAAAAATAAAGAGAGTTGGGAATGTAGCTCAGTGGCAATGCATCCCTGGGTTTAATCCCCAACACCAAAATAATAAATAAAAAAATAAAAGGAGCTGGGTGCGGTGGCGCATGCCTGTAATCTCAGCACTTTGGGAGGCTGAGACAGGAGAATCGTGAGTTCAAAGCCAGCCTCAGCAACCGCGAGGCACTAAGCAACTCAGTGAGACCCTGTCTCTACATAAAACACAAAATAGGGCTGGGGATGTGGCTCAGTGGTTGAGTGCCCCTGAGTTCAATCCCCAGTACCAAAAAAAAAAAAAAAAATTATCTCAATAGAGCTTTTTGTTTTTAAGTATTATTCTGAGCATCAGTAGTACCTCCTGCCTTTCCCACAGAATCTCACGCAGTTCCTTATCCATAAGAGTATGACTCGATAACCTTTCTTACTCAAAGGTTTTATTTCAAGCTGTGTACTTCAATTTAGTGTTATAACCAAGTCCGCTTTTTCATGAAATAGGAATAGAAAACATCAGAATACACAGCATATACAGTGATATGGATGTTTTACAAAACTTTGATGTACACATCGAGATATCTATATCCATATATACACACACACACAAGTATCAAAGAAAAGTGGGTCAAAACAAAGTCTGAAAAATATACTTTAGGAGTTGACAGATACCTCAAGAAATATAACAAGAGTGAGATTTCAGAGTCAAAAATGGAAACAACGAAAGTTAAAGGTACTGTGGCACATCACCATAAGCAAGCACTGAACTAAACACCAGGAGAACTGAACCTGATCCTGTGTGGTTTTATTTTTGTTTGTTTTGGTACCAGGGATTGAGCCCAGGGGGCTCTTTTTATTTTTATTTAATTTTGAGGCAGGGCCTTACTAAGTTGCTGAGGCTGCCTTTGAACTTGTGATCCTCCTGCTTCAGCCTCCCAAGTCACTGGGATTACAGGGGTGCACCACTGGGCCCAGTGACCCTATGTGTTTAGACAGATCACCTGTAGTAATGAAACAGATTCCCTACCTAGGCTACCTCCCAGGCCTCTGCAAAGGGCTCAGAGAAGCTTCCCGCCCCCACTAAATTCTTGGTCCCTACAGTGGAGTCCATAGCAGACCCCATAAGGTGCTCAGAAAGGAAGGGTACAAACACACACCCTATACCAATCGCACTAGAGAGCAGTGGGGGAATGCAGGGCTTCAGGATGGGCAGCTTGGAAATACAGGGCCAGAACTCACACTGGGTGTCAGCAGGCAGAAAATGGAGAACCTCAAAAGCACCTAAGGGAGCCGACCCAGGAGAGAAGGAAGAAAGAGCAATTGACATTGCTAACACACTCCATTTCTCTTTCACATGGATGAAAGAATAAAGAGAAACAAGAACCCATAAAACTTCTGAGGGAGAGAAAGTTTCCAAAGAATCCCTGACACAAAAGATGTAAGCAGCTGTACTATACAACAGCATGGGCTAAAAAATAAAAAGCTCTTGGGATGAACCTGAAGAAAGATAGAGCTGGATTAATTCCTCCTGGTGAGAAACTTGAGATCATTCTCAAATCAGCAGAGAAACACAACTATGTGGAGAATTACTACAATAACAGCGACAGATTCAACCAGGGATTCCAGGGTCAATGTCAAGGTGATGGGCTTTGCTCATTGAAACACTAGGTGAGACAGGAGAATCGAGAGTTCAAAGCCAGCCTCAACAATGGCGAGGTGCTAAGCAACTCAGTGAGACCCTGTCTCTACATAAAACACAAAATAGGGCTGGGGATGTGGCTCAGTGGTCGAGTACCCCTGAGTTTAATCCCCAGTACCAAATAAATAAATAAATAACACTAGGTATGGTACTGACATTATAATTCAGTGAAAAAGACACTGACAAGTGGACACTTCAATAAAAAACAAGAATAATGAGCCAGGCATGGTGGCACATACCCGTAACCCCAGCAACTCAGGAGGCTGAGGCAGAAGGATCACAAGTTCGAGGCCAGTTTCAGCAATTTAGCAAGGCCCTCGGCAACTTAGCAAACTCATCTCAAAATAAAAAATAAAAAGAGCAGAGGATGTAGCTCAGTGGTTGAGTGTCCCTGGGTTCAATCCCCAGTACAAAAACACACACACAAGAATAAAAAAGGACTACCATCACAGTTATGTTCTGCAGTGTTCCACAATGCACTAATATAAAGAAATAGGAGGAAAAATAGCAACAACAAAATGACTACTTGCTGCTATTATGATGGCCTAAGAAACTCAAATCAACCAAAAAATAAGAATAATGGAGTTTGGTCAGGTAGTATTGCAGACAGACACAGTGCTGTTTCATTTTCTTCCCAGGCACACAAAAATGTCTTATGTGCACAAAAATTCCAAAAAACTTAGAAGCCACATCCCTTTTTTTTTTTTTTTTTGCAGTGCTGGTGATGAAACCCAGGACCTTGAGTATGCTACACACATCCACTAAGCTACAAAGTCAGTTATGTTAAAAGATAGAAGGGCCCAGATCCCTAAGTCACTACTTAGAGAACCACACAGCAAAATGTGAGCAAGAAATGTTTTTATTTTGCCAGGCAAGATTTTGGTTAGTGTTAAGTTCCTGACTGACAGAGGCATCAGTTATAAGAGACATACTCTGTAAGCAGTACACTTGTTACATATTTGCTCTGTACCAGTTAGGAAGGGATAATCTCATTCTAAATAAAAAATATTTTTAAAATAAAGGACAACAAACAAGTAATCTACAGCCCATATTTTAGGAAAAATCTAAAGAAATTGCTTTTGTTCTGCTCATGGGCAAGTCAATATTATCAAGATAGACCCTGAGTTCAATCTCAGCCCTCTGACACACACACACAAAGACAATTCTCTGCAAATAACTCATACATTTAATGAAATTTCCCATCTAAAGTATTCTGAAATCCTAAATTAAACAAATATCAGGAAAAAAATACAACATAGGCACTACCAAATATTGAAGCCTACTATAAGGTAATTAAGACTAAGATAGTTAAGGCCATGGCAAAACAATAAAAATAAATTTTATAAAATCCCACCACAGGACCAGATGCAGCATATGATTAAAGAGTTATTTCAAGTTAATAAGAATGAATTAGTAAATGGTGATAGGAAAAAATGTAAACAAGGGAGGAAAATAATCCTTACCTCATATCATACACCAGCACAAATATCAGATTAATCATGGCCAAAAAAAATTTTTTAAAGAAAATATTGGGTAAATACTGATAAAATATCAGGATAAAGAAGGCATAGGAAAGGGAAAAAAAGACTGACAGATTTGAATTCAAAGCTTACCAAAAATATCTGCAACTTAGGACCAAAAAAAACCAAAACTTTTTTTTGGGGGGAGAGGGGGAGGTTACCAGGAATTGAACCTAGGATGCTTAACACTCACCCACATCCCCAGCCCTTTTTATTTTTTATTTAGTTAGAGACAAGGTCTCCCTAAGTTGCTTAAGGCCTCACTAAATTGCTGAGGCTGGCTTTGAACTAGCAATCCTCCTGCCTTGGCCTCCTGAGCCACTAGGATTACAGGTGTGTACCACTGCTCCATCTAAATATGCAAATCTTTTTTTTTTTTTTTTTTTGTAGATGGACAACATGTCTTTATTTTATTGCTCTGTATGTGGTGCTGAGGATCGAACCCAGGGCCTAACGCATGTGAGGCAAGCGCTCTACCGCTGAGCTACAATCCCAGCCCTAAATATGCAAATCTTAACGGCATATTTCTTGATCCTTAATGGCAAGGATCAAGCATAACCTATTTACTCAACTTTACTCAAAGATCAAGGAGGAAAAATGCTTCATATTAAAACAAGCACTGATGTTTCTGGAATAGAATAGTCACATTAACTTTAGATAAAACAAAGACTTAAAAGAAGTGTCATGCTGGTTATATTTCCAACATTTCCAAATATTCACATATTCCCCCACACCATACATTTGTGGAATATTTTGTGAAGCAATGTCTTAAAATATAAAGAGCTCTTGATAACACAAAAATGTATGAACTCAACCAAAAATTGTCAGCACTGATCACATCTTATTGTAAAGCAGGGATCAGCAAATCTTTCCTCTTAAAGGGCCAGATAGTACATATTTTCAGCTTATCGGT
>CM053401.1:151526543-151596109 GCA_028644305.1 Xerus rutilus | reverse complement strand
CTTCCTCTATTTTTAATGAAAAAACCTGTCATTTTACTCTACCCTCCATTGTTGGTGCGTTTCATTCTTCGGATACATGGGACAAAGAACCTAACCTCCTCATGGCTGTTCCTATCAACAGAATGTAAAAAATATTAGGAAGCAGTGGCTTGAGCCAGTGCCTCTCAAAGAATGATCCAAAAGCCATCAATACCAACTGGGAGCGGTGGTGCCCTGCCAGCAATTTCAGCAGCTCAGAAGGTGGAAGCAGGAGGATTGCCCAGTCTTGACAATTTAGTGAGACTTTTCTGAAAATAAGAAATAAAAAGGAGCCGGCACCGTGGCGCACACCTGTAATCCCAGCACTTAGGGAGACTGAGACAGGAGAATCGCGAGTTCAAAGCCAGCCTCAGCAACGGCGAGGCGCTAAGCAACTCAGTGAGACCCTGTCTCTACATGAAACACAAAATAGGGCTGGGGATGTGGCTCAGTGGTCAAGTGCCCCTGAGTTCAATCTACAGTACCAAAAAAAGAATGAAAAGAAAAGAAATAAAAAGGGCTGGGGATGTAGCTCAGTAGGAAAGTGCCTTCTGGGTTCAATCCCTGACACCAACAAAACAACACATGCACAGGCTCACGCAAAAAGCTGAATCACTTGGGGAGAGGCAAGGCTCCGGGGAACATTAACTTGCTCGTGGCCGCAGCTTCCTTATTTGCACATCCTCATTAGGGTGGAGGCTACAGGGCCTTTGGCATTCCAGTTCTGTGTATTCAGGAAGTCACTCTGACTCCCTCCCTTCTTTCCTCCCTTCATTTTTTTTGAAGCACAACATAAAACTTGCTGATTGATTGATTGATTTGGTACTGGGGGTTTGAACCCAGGGGCACCTAACCACTGAGCTACGTCCCCAGTCCTTTTTAATGTTTTATTTAGAGATAGGGTCTTGCTAAGTGGCTTAGGGCCTTACTTAATTGCTGAGGCTGGCTTTGAACTTGTGATCCTCTGTCTCAGCCACCCCACTCCCACCCCCCGGAATCCCTGGGATTACAGGCTTTCCTCATCGTACCCAGCTAAAACTTCCAGTTTGTAAAACCAAAATACTATTACCATCATTCACCTATTCCTGTCCCACCTCACCCAAGTCCTTGACAACACCTTTCAATTTTCTGTTACTATGATTTTGACTGCTCTAGATTTTCATGTGAGAGGAGTTGTACTGTGTATGTCCATTTAGCATAATGTAATGTTTTGCATAATGATTCATGCATATTGCAGCATGTGACATGATTTCCTTCTTTTTAAAATTTATTTATTTATTTATTTATTTATTTATGGTTGTGGGAATGAATCCAGAGAGTGCTAAAACGTGGAGCCACATCCCCAGCCCGTTCTATCTTTATTTTTTATTTTGAGACAGGGTCTCACTAAATTGCTTAGAGCCTCACTAAATTGCTGAGGCTGGCCTTGACCTTGCAATCCTCCTGCCTCAGCCTCCCGAGTTGCTGTAATTATAGTCCTGAGCCACCACATCTGGCTCTTCTTTTTTAAAAGTTCTTTTTACTTCCTGACTGCTGCCATGGTGGGTCACATGCTTGTTCCCAGGAAGGGCCTGTCCCCATCAGCTCTGCCCTATCACCACATCATCCTCACCTGGCTGAAGTTGACATCTGACGACATGAAGGAGCAAATTTTTTTTTTTTTGGTACCAGGGATTGAACTCAGGGGCACTCGACCACTGAGCCACATCCCCAGCCCTATTTTGTGTGTTATGTAGAGACAGGGTCTCACTGAGTTGCTCAGAGCCTCGCCATTGCTGAGGGGGGCTTTTAACTCACGATTCTCCTGTCTCAGCCTCCCTAAGTGCTGGGATTACAGGCTTGAGCCACCGTGCCCGGCTATGAAGGAGCAAATTTACCAACTGGTAGAGATGGTATTGGGGGACTTACGTAGTGTTGCACAAGTAGATTTTGTGACTGGCAATAAAATCTTGAGAATCCACAAGTCAAGAGACTTGCACCTGATCTTCCTGAGGATCTCTACCATTTAATTAAGAAAGCAGTTCCTGTTCAAAAACATCTTGAGATGAAGAATGTTAAATTCCTTCTGATTCTGATAGGTAGCAGAATTTACTAATTGACTCCATATTATGAGACCAAGTGGTGGGTCCTCCTCCCAAATTGAAAATAAGTCATCTATAGCCTCCGCCCTGGGGGCATAAATTTGTATGTACTCAAGCAATAAAATCATTTTTTAACTAAAAACAAAATTCATTTTAAGGTACTGGAGTTGGACCCCAGGGTCTCATGCATGTTCAGCAAGTGCTCTGCCACTCAGCTACATTGATACTTCCCCAGCCCCTCCTTCTTAAATGCCGCATAACATTCCATTATGTGTATAGGTCACATTTTCTTCATGTGTTTGTCCATCCTGGGTTGCCTTCGCCTCTTGGTGATTGCAAATAGCACTGCAATGATTATGACTGTGCAAATATCTCTTTGAGATCATGTTCTGAATTCTTCTGGACATATACCCAGAAGCAGGATTGCTAGATCATACAGTTATTCTACTTAATTTTTTAGCAGTCTCCAAAGTATCTTCTGCAGTGTACCATTCTGTAACATTCTGATTTTTTTCTTAAAGGTTGTAAATAGTTTAGGCTTTGGTAGCCCTATGACCTCTATCACAACTACTCAACTCTGCATTGTAGTGTGAAGGCAGCCATAAGCAATACATAAATAAATGTGTGGGACTGGATTGCAATAAAACTTTATTTTACAAGTTGACAATCAAAAAAGAAAAAAAAGAAAAGTTGGCAGTAAGACTGGCTCCTCGTATATTTTGGGGCAGGGGTACAGAGATTGAACTCAAGAGTGCTTAACCCCTGAGCAACATCCACAGCTCCTTTTTATTTTTTGAGACAAGTTCTCTCGAAGTGGCTTAGGACCTCGCTAAATTGCTTAGGTTGGCCTTGAACTTGCAATCCCCCTGCCTCAGCCTCCTAGCTGAGGATTACATGCGTGTACCACCGTGCCCCCTGCAAATCTTTTGTTTTGTTTTGGTTTGGTTATTGTCAGTGGTGGTAGTAGTGGTGCTAGTGTTGAACTCAGGACCTCTAGCATGCTAGGAGCATGTTCTATCACTGAATTACACCCCAGCCCTTCCTTTAAATCTTGGCTCCTCCCTTCTTCCTATAGCTGGAGCACTAATCAATATCTTCCCAGAGTTCTGGAGGGCCAGCTCTCACCCAGGTCTAAGGCAGAATGGCCATATTCTTTTGAGGGTTGCTACCCCGTAAATGTAGAATATGGAACCTTAAACAATAAGAAGTTGCTTGTGGATCAATGCTGAGGAAGAATTCTTAACATTATTTAACGTTTCATTGAGATGTAATGTACATGTAGTAAAATGTTCTGATTCTTCTTTTGTATTCTGTGCCGGCATTGAACCCAGGGCATCACAAGTGTACCACTGAGCTACGTCCTCAACCTGAAGTTCAGATCTTAAGTGTATGTCTAGTTGAACTTCTCTGTATGTATACATATATCCAGATGACCTCCATCACGTTCAAGATTTGGAATGTTTCCACTACCCTAGAAATTTCCTTTGTGCCTCTTCTAAGTTAGTACCTTCCCGGAAGATAATCATGCTCTGACTTTTACATATTCTTATTTTCTAATTTTCTGCAGTACTGGGGATTGAACCAGGGCCTTGCCCATGATAGGCAAACATTCTACCACTGAGCTGCATCCCTGATCCTTTTCATTTTTTATTTTGAGACAGGGCCTTGCTAAATTGCCCAGGCTGGCCTTGAACTTTGAACCTTCCTGTCTCAGCCTCCCAATAGCTGGGGTTACAGGTGTGAGACACTGAGCCTGGCTCATTCCTTTTTTAACCTCCAGCTTTTTTTGTTTGTTTGTTTTTCATTCACAACTTTTTATTTTGAAAGTTTCAAACATTTGCAAAAACTTTCAAGGAAGGTACAGGAAACACCCATAAAGTCTTCACCAAGATTCTCCAATTGCACAATTTTTTCCTTTCTCTCATTTTCTCTGTTTTTCCTGAACCATTTGGGAGTTACAGCAGATGTTATGACATGTCTCTGTACACTTCACTAGCAATATCCTAAGAACAAAAACGTTCTCCTACGCAACCACAGCATCACACTCAGGAAATGTAACGGTGAAATTAGCATGGTTCTCTAACAGTCAGTGTATATGCAAATTTCTGCAAGTGTTCCAATAATGTCCTTTGTAGGTTTGTTTCTTTTTGATCTTGAATCCAGTTAAGAATGACAAGTTGCATTTAGTTGTCACTCTTCTCGAGTCTCTTAACCTGGAACAGCTTATTTACCTCCTTCTGTCTTTCATGACGTTGGTATGTTTGAAGATTCCAGGTCATTTATTTTGCAGAACATCAATCAATTTTAGTTTATTGTTTCCTCATGATTAGATTTAGATTAAATATTATTGACTGGTATCACAGATATAATATTGTGTCCTTGTCAGTGAATCATGTCAGGAAGCATTATATTATTTTATTGTTTTGTCCCATTATAAACAATGTAGGGCAATTATCTTTTTATTCATTGTGATATATATCACTTAAAAAGGAATTTTTTTTTTTTGGTGCTCTACCTCTGAACTACATCTCCAACTCTTTTTTGTTAAATATTTTTTTAGTTGTTGATAGACTTTTATTTTATTTGTTTGTATGTGGTGCTGAGAATTGAACCCAGTACCTCACACATGCTAGGCAAGCACTCTACCACTGAGCTACAACCCCAGCCCCTCCAACTCTTTTTTGATTTTTGTTTGTTTTGAGCTAGGGTCTTGCTAAATTACTGAGGCTTGCCTCCAACTTTCAATCCTCCTACCTCAGACTCCTGAGTTCCTGGGATTACAGGCCATTTTAATCATTTTTTAAATGTGCAGTTCTGTGGCATTAAGTACATTCACATTGTGCAACCATCACCACCATCCATCCCCAGAACCTTCTCATCTTCACGAACTGTAACTCTGTATGCATGAAATCCTAACTCATTATCATCCCTGTCCCCCTAGTCCTGACAACCACCATCGACTTTCTGTCTCTGTGATATTTATTTATTTATTTATTTATATTTTTTTAGTGATACCAGAGATTGAACCCAGGGTCTTATGTAGCAAGTACTCTACAAAGGAGCTACATTCCTAAACCCCTTTTGGGGGGTGGTACTGGGGATTGAACTCAGGGGCACTCAACCACTGAGTCACATCCTCGGCCTTATTTTGTGTTTTATTTAGATACAGGGTCTCACTAAGTTGCTTAGCATTTCCCTTTTGCTGAGGCTGGCTTTGAATTCATGATCCTCCTGCCTCAGCCTCCCAAGCAACTGGGATTGCAGGTGTGCACCACCACGCCCTGCTTGGTGCCCTCTTTAATGCAGGATATTAACAAAATATTTCTAGGTCACCTAAATTGGAACTCAGATTGTGATTCTGTTGGTCTGGACCCAGGCTGGAGATCTGCCTTCTTTAAATTTCTAGGTGATGCTGATGTTGCAGTCTGGAGACCACACCTTAGGAGAAAGGATTAGTCTTCTTTTCTCCCCAAGACTTTTATTTCCTGTTTTGCCACAGATTGAACCCAGGGCCTTGTGCCTCCTAGGCAAGTGCTCTACCATTGAGCTATACCCCCAGCGCTTCTTCCCAATTCATTTTGCATATCATTGTGAATTTATTTTTCTAGAACACTATATTTTTTTAATAATTTTTTTAGTTGTTGATGGATCTTTATTTTATTCATTTATTATTTATATGTAGTGTCAAGAATTGAACCCAGTGCCTCATGCATTCTAGGCAAGCACTCTACCACTGAGCTACAGCCCCAGCCCCTAGAACTTTTTATGGTATAAAAAGTTCCAATGATTGTTGAAAATCCATGTCAATAACTTTTCACTAATTCTTTTTTTGTGGGGGTGGATACTGGGGATTGAACCCAGAGGTACTTTACCAATGAGCTACATTTTTATTTTTCTTTTTGAGACAAGGTTTCACTAAGTTGCTTAGGGCCTGGCTAAATTGCTGAGGCTGGCCTTGAATTTATGATTCTCCTGCCTCAGCCTTCCAACCTATTAGTATTACAGATGTGTGCCACTGTACCCAGCTCACTGTTTCATTTCTAAAACCACAGAATATTTTGGTTTTCCCAATACAGTATCACTGCTCAGCTCCCCTGTGCATGGTGTGCAAGTCAGATATAATAGACGTATTAATTGAAGTTGAAGGAGAGGCCTTTGGAGGTTTTGACCCTGAAGTTTTTCTTCAACCCACTGAGCTCCAGGCCACTGTGTCCAACCCACAACAATTTAAAACTGCACAGAACTCAGCTGGAAATCAGAGATTTCATTCTGGTATTCCAAGGCTTTGGGGAATTAAGTAACCTGTCTAAAGTCACGTAGCTGCAAATCCTAGATTCCCCATCCCCATCCCCTTGCATTCTTGTCCCAAGGGCATCTCCTCAGCCCTTCCTCCCAAAGCCCAGCCCAAACCTCCTGCTTTCTGCCCAGCTTTTGTTGCCCTAGTCACACCTGAGAACCAATATATCTAGGGGCTTACCTCCACACACAAAATGCTGCAGCCTTGCCTAATCTCCTCTATCCCAAACTGTCTTCTTAAAAACAGGTTTAGAAGTGGTAAGAAAAGCCGGGTGTAGTGATACACGCCTATAATCCCAGTGGCTCCAGAGGCTGAGGCAGGAGGACTGAGAGTTCAAAGCCAGCCTCAGCAAAAGCAAGGTACTAAGTAACTCAGTGAAATCCTGTCTCTAAATAAAAATACAAAATAGGGCTGGGGATGTGGCTCAGTGGTCGAGTGCCCCCGAGTGAAATGCCTGGTACCAAAAAAATAAAAAAGAAAGAAAGAGAGAGAGAGAGAGAGAGAGAAAGAAAAGAAAGAAAGAAAGAAAGAAAGAAAGAAAGAAAGAAAGAAAGAAAGAAAGAAAGAAAGAAAGAAAGAAAGGGGAAGGGAAGGGAAGAGAAGAGAAAAAAGAAAAGAAAAAGGAGGAAGGGCTGGGGCTGGGGCTCAGTGGTAGAGCGCTTGCCTCGCATGCGTGAGTCACTAGGTTCGATCCTCAGCACCACATAAAAATAAATAAATAAAATAAAGATATTGTGTTCATCTACAACTAAAAAAATATTTTAAGAAAAAGGAGGAGGAGGAAGGAAGGAGAAGGGAAGAAAAAGTTTCAGGATATAGCTCAGTGAGTTGTAGAGTACCTGCCTAGCGTGCGTGAGGTCCTGGGTTCCATCTCCAGTACTGAAAGAAAAAAAAATAGGTAGTAGGAAAAGCAGGTTTATCTCTTTCCCCCCTCTTACTCTGAAATTCTTTCCACCTTGTCCAAAGGCTGAGACCAGGTGATCCAGGATAGAGCAGGTACACCTCCTTGACTGCCTGGCCTCAAGGTCTCTATCCTGTGGCCACAATCTCTGCCAGGTAAGCATTCCCCCTTATCTTCATGCCCAAACCAGAGAAGCCACCCCTCTGCTCAAATTGGGGCTCACCTTCCCCTGAAACCACCTTTCTTTCCTGCCTAGCATGTAGGTCCTTATTCATCTCTATGCCCTACACACTCAGAATGTCCTTGTTATTTAATAAGCTGTGGTGATTTTGTGAGATTTTATTTTATTTTTTTCGATTCTGGGACTTGAACCTAGGGCCTCACCTATGCTAGGCAAGTGCTCCATCACTGAGCTACGCCCCCAACCCTTAAATTAAAAATTTAAGATTACAATGAAAAGTCTTTAAGGAATGTAACTGGGAGTATTTGAGAAATTAATGCCTCTTTTTTCATGTCTTTTTAAGGTTGTGGCTCATCAGAAGTGAATAAGAACATCTTTTCTTTGCCCTTTTTTTTTTTTTTGCAATGCTGAGGAATTGAACCCTGGTCCTCAGGTTTGCTAGGAAAGCTCTATACTGCTGAGGAACATCCCCAGCCCACATCTTTTCTTTGTCACCTTACCACTCAACTACAGCAATGTGGGAGAGACTAGCAGCTTTCCTTCTAAAGTTCTGAACTTTTTGTGTTAGACTATCCCTTTGAAAAATTAAACTAGATAAAAATACATGGAAAATATCAACTACCAAAAATTGTTCAAGGGCTAGGGACATAGCTCAGCATGCACAAGGTCCTGGGTTCAATCCCTAGCACAGCAAAAAAAAAAAAAAAAAAGTTTAAGAAGAAATGGAAAACTTGAATACATTTATGCATTAATGAAATTGAATCTGAAATTGAAATTCTAGCCACAAAACACTTTATAAGTCCAGATGTTCTGACAGGCAACTTTTATTACATCAAGGAACAGAAAACCTCTATCTTACCCAAACCAAGAAACAATATCTAACAACTTGTAGAAAGCTAATGTCATTAGCTGCTGCCAGTGGACACCAAACCAGAAAGGACAGTGAAAGACGGGAACTAATAGTTCATCCATGCTCATATAGAGGCAAAAATTAGGAATAAAACATTAGCTATTCAAGCCGGGCGCGGTGGCTCAAGCCTGTAATCCCAGCACTTAGGGAGGCTGAGACAGGAGAATCGCGAGTTCAAAGCCAGCCTCAGCAATGGCGAGGTGCTAAGCAACTCAGTGAGACCCTGTCTCTACATAAAACACAAAATAGGGCTGGGGATGTGGCTCAGTGGTCGAGTGCCCCTGAGTTCAATACCCGGTACCAAAAAATAAAAATAAAAAACATTAGCTATTCAAAAGCAGCAATGTGTAAAAAAAAACATTGCCAAGTAGTATTCATCTCAGGAAGACAAAGATGTTATTTTACCATTAGGAAGTAGCAATATAATTTACACAGCTATACAATAAATAAGTGAAAACCATATGATTATCTCAATGGATTCAGATAAATCTGTTGAGGAAAAAGTCAACCAGAATTTTAAAGAAAGCAAATAGTCTTCATGTGGGTTCCCCTAGAAGCAGACCCTGAACTAGGATTCAAATGCAAATAGTCAACACAAGAACCTCTGGGGAACGTTCAAGATCCAAACTATAGTATAGTCCTGATAACAAGAACTATCACAAAAGATTTGTGATAAAAGATTCTGATAAAAGAATCACAAAGATTCTTCTAGAACCACCACCTGGCACAGGAAAGACTTCTGCAAGGGTTTGTATCCATCAACTGCTTGTCCAACCTTGATGCCACCCTTGTTATTGATCCTTGTAGGCAAGGATGATTGATTGAAAAGAATTTAGATAATCTTTCTCATTTTGTCCTTAAAACTTCCTGTTACCTGAACCTCTTTGAATATATCCTAGTTTGCTCTGGCATTCATATTCCCATAGCAGTGTTCTGCTAGTCCCAAAGTCTCATTATCTCTGGAGAAATGTGTTCATTCTTTAGGTTGAAAGTATATAAGAGAGTTGGGGATGGTGGTGCACGCCTATAATCCCATCTACCTAGAAGACTGAGGAATGAAGATTGCAAATTTGAGAGCAGCCTAGCAATTTACCAAGACCCTGTCTCAATATAAAAACTGAAAAAATAAAATAAAGAGAGCTGGAGATGTAACTCAATGGTAGAGGACTCCTGGGTTCAAATCCTGGTACTGTTAAAAAAAAAAAAAAGGCTGGGGTTGTAGCTTAGTGGTCAAATGCTTGTCAAGCATGTGTGAGGCACTGGATTCAATCTTGAGTACAACATAAAAAATGGATAAATAAATAAAATAAAGGTTTTGTGTCCATCTTCTTTTAAAAATTCAAGCTGTTGGATTCCTCTTAACAGAGTTTTTTTTTTTTTTTTTTTTTTAAAGCTGAAACTTTAGAAAGTACATAAGACAAATGGGTTACAAATGCATAGGAAAAGAAGTGGGCATTAGAAAATGTGACTGGGACAATGGATTGTCCAGAAAGGAAAAAAGAGCCAGGCACAGTGGCACACACTGTAATCCTAGTGCCTCAGGAGGCTGAGGCAGAAGGATCACAAGTTCAAAGTCAGCCTCAGCAATTTAGTGAGGCCCTAAGCAATTTAGTGAGATATTGTTTCAAAATAAAAAAGAAAAAGAGCCGGGCGTGGTGGCTCACGCTTGTAATCCCAGCACTTAGGGAGGCTGAGACAGGAGAATCGCGAGTTCAAAGCCAGCCTCAGCAACGGCGAGGCGCTAAGCAACTCAGTGAGACCCTGTCTCTACATAAAACACGAAATTGGGCTGGGGATGTGGCTCAGTGGTCAAGTGCCCCTGAGTTCAATCCCCAGTACCAAAAAAATAAAAAAATAAAATAAAATAAAAAAGAAAAAGGGCTGGGGATGTGGCTCAGAGGTTAAATGCTCCTGGGTTCAATCCCTGATACCAAATAGGGAGAAGAAGAAGAAGAAGAAAAAAGCACCAATCCTTAGCCCACACCACAAACAAAATAAAATTCTAGGTGGATTAAAAGTGAAAAAAGTAAAATTTTTAGAAGAAAATACTGAATTATTTTTAGGCCTCTGGGTAGGAAAAAAGATTCATTATCATCTAATTCAACTAAATTAAAATTTCAAGTTTTGTAGAGACCCACCGAAAACTCTTGTACAGTCATAGAAAGTCATACAAAATGACAAGAAAACCTACAAATTAGGAAATAATTTTTAAATAAAACACAATAGGGCTGAGGATGTGGCTCAGTGGTTAAGCATCCCTGTGTTCAATTCCTGGTAAAAGGAAAGGAGGTAGGGAGGGAGGGAAGGAAGGAAGGAAGGAAGGAAGGGCTGGCTGTGAAATTTTGTCTACTTCTCAAACTTTGATGCACATTTGAATCACCTGGCGATCTTATTAAAAGGCAGATGCTGATTCATGGGACCTGGAGTGGGGCTAGAGGCTCTGCATTCCTATTGAGTACAAGAGATGGAATGCAGCTGGTTCCAGGGCCCCACACTGAGAGGTTATGTTCTGGAAAACTCTGTCCCAGGCCTCATGAAGTGGAAGTGAGGGGCCCAGCTCAGAAGAGTGGTTATGAGGCACAGACAGGGGAGGTTGCAGATGCTGAGGGTGCCTGCAGCTTTCCTGCCTATTTTAGGACATTCTAGAAGCTTGGTGTGTCCTAAAAACCTTCTTTCAGTCCCTCCCCAGCTGCCTCTAGTTGGATTTTTTTTTTTAAGCTTGCTATCCTTTTCAACCTCCTTCCTGACTATCTTTTTATTTTTAACTTTTCATGTGGTAGGTTTGGATTCCCTTTTTATCTTTCCAGCCTTTGTAAACCTTCTTCCATTGTGCTTTAGCTGTGTGCTTTGCTTTCATTGTTCTGTTTTAAATTCCTAATCTGACTTTGGAGGATTTTAAGATATAGCCTTTTATCTTGCTTCCCCACCCCTACCCCTTGCCTTCTATGTCTTCCACGTAACCATCACCAGTATCCTTCTGTTTTCACTGACTCATTACCTTTCCAGCCCTTCTTTCTTGCTCAGTTTTTCTTTTTTCTTCTCTTTTCTTTTTCCTTGCTCTATTTCTGTTTTCCTTATATTTTTTCTAACTCTTTTGATTTAATCCTCATTGTTTTATTTATTCATGTATTTAGCAGTACTGAACCCATATTGAACCCAGGGGCACTGTATCCCTGAGCTATATTCCCATCCTTTTTATTTTGACATAGAGTCTTGCTAAGTTGCAGAGACCAGCTTCTAACTTGCAATACTCCTGCCTCAGTCTCCCAAGGAGCTGGGACTGTACCTGTCTAATCTTCATTGTTTTCATTCTCACTGATTTAATGCCTCATTGAAGAATGACCAACCAAGAATGCCATCCTGGTTGACAGCAGGTCTTTGGCACTGGGTTGTTTGACTTTAAATTCTGCCTCTAGTCCTGTTAATGGGATTTGGGTTAGGAGCTAAAATTCTCTGTGCTTTAGATTCTTCGTGTGTAAAATAACACCTACCTAACAGGGTTATAAGGAAAATGAAATGTGTTACTACATTAGGACAATGTCCTGCTCAAAATAAGCACTACAGACAAGTTAGCTGTGTTTTGGTTTGGATCTGGAATGTCCCCTAATGTGTCATGTGCTCAGAGGTGGGGCTTTTGGAAAGTGAGTAGACAGTAGACCATGAGGGCTTTGACCTCATCAGTCGATTAATCCATTGATGGCTGAATGGACTACTGGGAGGCTGGACCTAGCTGGAGGACGTAGGTCACAGGAGGTGTGCACTGGAAGAGTTTATCTTCTTCCTGGCCCCTTCTCCCTCTCCCCTTCCTAGTTGTCATGAGCTGAGCCATTTTTCTCTGCCATGCTCTTCTGCCTTGATGCTTCTGCAGTGGAGTCAGCCAACCCTGGATGAGACCTCTAACACTGAGTCAAAATAAGTCTTTCCCCTCTAAGTTGTTCTCGTCAGGTATTTTGGTCACAGCAACAAAACACTGACTAGGTATTGAATCTCCGAGATGGTTCCCAACCATCCTTACCTCCTGGTATTCCAGTCATCGTGTAGTTCTCTCTCATATTGAATGTGAGGAAAGTGGCTGGTGAAACAAATAAGAAATTACAGAAAAGATGGTAGATGGCTTCTGTTGCTTGGATCTTTTTTTTTTTTTTTTTAGGTGCTAAGGATTAAACCCAGGGCATTGTACATGCTAGCCAAGCTCTACTACGGAGCTATCCCCCCAGCCTTGGATTACTCATTTTGAAGGAAGCCAGATGCCATGTCCTGGGGACTGAGGCCTTGTGCCAATAGCCATGTGAGTGAACCATCTCAGAAGTGTATCCTCATACCCCATTAAGTTTTCAGGTGATTACAGTCCCCTGCCACAGCTGCCATCTTGACTGTACCCTCCTGAGAGACAAGACAGAAATGCCAAGATAACCCATCCCCAAATTCCTGACCTACTCACAGAAATGTTTGTGGTAGTGTTAGATTGCTAAATTTGAGGCTGATTTATTATGCATTAAGAGATAAATTTTACATGTTTATTAAATTTTCTAATTGAGTTCATTTTTTAAATAAAGATTATTCTTTTCTAAATTCACATTTTTATGTAGACTTTCATATGATTTTCACACACATTTTTTATTGGTGCATTGTAGTTGTACATGCTAACCCTTTTTCTTTTAGGATTTATTTTCACAAAGACTGGGAAGTGGGTGAGGGACAGAGACATTTATATTATCAGCTTCTCTTTAGCTTCCTAGGACTATTTGACTGGGGTAAGAATGACCTTGAAAGATTCTCACATCCCCAGGAGCCTGGGAAAATAACTGCTTCTGTTTGCCACAGGACCGCAGGCCCCAACAAGCACATTTGATACGCTGAGACTTGTTGGTATGGTGTTGACATCTCTGAGCCCTCAAACTGGAGGGCTGTGGGCTGCAAGGAACTGCATATCATGACATCCATGTATTGTTCAGATGGAGGGGTGACAAACTGCTGAGAATCAGAAGGGGCTGGAGAGGAGCCAGAAGGTGTGATCTGGGGTTTCTGGGAGTCAGCTCAGTCAGGGTTCGGTAGTCATATCCTGCCAAGAAGGGTCTATCCATAGAGAGTTGCTTCAGGAGCTTCAGATAGACTCCTGGATTCTCTTTTGTGTCCATCAACTCCATCCTTGGTGCCTGGACCAGTCAAGTGGGGTGGAGATGCTCCTGACTTTTGAGGCCATCTTTGCTTCCCTGGGGAGGAGCAAAGGAACTTGGGGAGGCATTGCGGGATTGCTTGAGGGACTGGTATGCAATTCTTGGCAGCATAAAATCATGGCAAGGGGCATGGGCTCTGGAGTTCACACAGAGACTCTGCCGCTCACACAGAGACTCTGCCGCTCACAAACTGTGTTCTTGGCAAACACTTAACCTCTTTGTGCCTCATTGGCTTCTCTATATGAAGGCAAAAACTGGGCTTGTCTCATATGATGCATGTGAGGTTTAAAGGTGTTAAAATATGTAGAATGGGGGCTGGGGTTGTGGCTCAGCGGTAGAACGCTCACCTAGCACGAGTGAGGCACTGGATTCAATCCTCAGCACCACATAACAGTAAAAAAATAAAATATAAAGTGATTGTGTCTGCCTACAACAACAACAAAAAAATATACTAACAACAATACGTAGAATGGAACCTGACCCAGGTAAGTTCTCAGTCTTCATTACTCATCCTTGGAGACACATTGGAAGCACTTGTAGATGGTGCTCAGGCTGCACTGCACATCACTGATTTCAGAATCTCTGGGGAAAGAGACCAAGTTCTCAGTGCTTCTGAAGCCCCCCAGGTGACTGATTCCATTGTACAAACTGGACTGAAAACTACTACCTTGGGGAGACTTCTAGTTTTACACAGATAAATTCTGGATTTGATGAAATATTCCTTTCCAAATCTCCACTGGGTCATTTTGGAAGACACCCCGCCCCCCTTTTTTTTTCCTGTAGTACCAAATATTGAACCCAGGGCCTCCTGCATGCTAGGAAAGTGCTCTGCCACTGAGCTATAGCCCCAGCTCCTTTTTCCTAAAATTTATTGTGAGACAAGTTCTCACAAAATTACCTAGGTTGCTCTTAAACCAGGAATCTCCCCTGTCTCAGCCTCTCAAGTAGCTGAGATTACAATCATTCACCACCATACCCAACTATTTTTTAAAAAAAATTTTTGTAATTGTAGATGGAAAGCATGCCTCTATTGTATTTGTTTATTTTTATGTGGTGCTGAGGATCAAACCCAGCGCCTCACATGTGCTAGGCAAGCACTGTGCCACTGAGCTACAGCCCCAGTTCCACCACACCCAGCTTGAAGAACCCCTTATTGGAAGTCTTATTTGTCTCATGTTTGACAAAACCATTCTCATCTCCCCTACCGAGGTGCAAATCCTACCAAGGTTCAGGAGTAAAATAATTTCAGCAACTCTGTCCAGATAAAGGAAAAGTTCTCACTGACTCACCCCACCCACTTTCTTGCTCCCTCTTTGGAGGAGGCCACTTCCTAGGAGACATTCTGGAAAAATTCTCCTTTGGTGTCTCCAAAGAATTCAGCTCCCCAAACAACAAATCCCATCATTATGTACAACTTTAATGTGCCAATAAAATATATGGAAAAAGAAATAATTCAGCTTCCCAGCACAAGTGACAACAATATAAGAATTCACCTCCTACTAAGGAATGATTAAGGTCTACAATATAAAATTATTTAAAAGAGGGCACCAGACAGGTATGGTGGTGCACGGCTGTAGTCCAGGGACTCAGGAGGCCGAAGCAGGTAGACTGCAAGTTCAAGGAGTCTCAGCAGCTTAGTGAGGTCCTAAGCCATTTAGTGAGACTCTGTCTCAAAATAAAAAATAAAAAGGGCTGGGGATGTGGTTCAGTGGTAAAGCATCTCTGGGGTCAGTTCTTGATACCGAAAAAAATACAGTTTATCCTAAACATGGTTTGATAGTTTGGAAATTCTTAATATTATGCCTTTTTCTTGAACACATGGAGAATAAGAGACCTAAAACTATGAATATGGGAAGAGGGAGGAATGCTTTAAAATCAGCCCTGGAAACCATCAGTGTTATACATCACGTTAATGGGAACGAAGGACAAAAGCAACATGATGTTCTCAATACATAAAAAGCACTGGATGAAGCTGGGCGCAGTGGCACACGCCTGTAATCCCAGCACTTAGGGAGGCTGAGACAGGAGAATCGCGAGTTCAAAGCCACCCTCAGCAACGGCGAGGCGCTAAGCAACTCAGTGAAACCCTTTCTCTACATAAAACACAAAATAGGCTGGGGATGTGGCTCAGTGGTCGAGTGCCCCTGAGTTCAATCTCCAGTACCAAAAAAAAAAAAAAGCACTTGATGAAATTCAACACCTTTTCATGACAAATATACTCAGCAAACCAGGGACAGAAGGCAACTACCACAACATCATAAAAGCCGTTTATGAAAACGCCACAGTAAACTTCATACTCAATGGTGAAAGATTGAAAGTTTTTCCTCTAAGATCAGGAACAAGACAAAGGTGCCTGCTGCTTTCACCGCTTCTATGAAACCCAGTACTGGAATTTCTAGCCAAAGAAATTAAGCCAAAAACAGAGCAATAAATAAATAAATGCCCTCCAAGTTGAAAAAGAAAAGGAAAAACTACTCATTCACAGATGAGACAATATATTTTTTTGCATTGAAAAAGAACTTGATTTGTTTTAAAATTTTGTTTTTCATATACGTATTGGGCTGGGGATATAGCTCACTGGTAGAAGTCTTGTCTAGCAAGCATGAACTCTGGGTTTGAACCCTAGCACTACAAAAACAAAAGTACACATTGATAGGGTTCAAGTCGATATGATCTTATATGCAAAAAACCATAAAGATTCCACCAAAAAAATACTGTTAGAATTAATAAATTCTGCAAAGTGGTAGGACACAAGTACAATGCACAAAATTAGTTGTGTTTCCATTTTATTTATTTATTTTGCAATTCTGGGGATTGAACCAAGGGGTGCTTTGCCACCAAGCAACATCCCCAGCCACTTCCCTCCTCACCTTTTTAAGACAGGCCTCACTAAGTTGCTGAGGGCCTCACTAAGTTGATGAGGCTAGCTTTGAACTTGCGATCCTCCAGCCTCAGCCTCTAGTGTCACAGGTTACAGGTGTGCATCATTACACTTGGCTATGTTTTTATACAACAAAGAATAATCTGAAAAAAAATTAAGAAAACAATTTTATTTATAATAACATAAAAGGAATGAAGTATATAGGAATTAACCTAATGAAGGAGGTAAAAATATGTATACAATGAAAACTACAAATTATTGCGACTGGGGTTGTGGCTCAGTGGTAGAGTGCTTGCCTACCACTGAGGCACTGGGTTCCATCCTCAGCACCACATAAAAATAAATAAATAAAATAAAGGCATTGTGTCCATCTACAACTAAAAAAAAATTTAAAAACTACAAAATATTGCTGAAAGAAATTTAAAAAGACATAAATAAATGGATAGACATCTCATGTGCCTGGAATAAAAGGCTTAAAATTATTGGTCTTGAAAATGAGTAAAGTTGAAGAACTTAAATTTTCTGATTTCAGAAACATACTACAAATCTGCTGTAATTAAAACAGTGTGGTATTGGCCTGAAGGTAGACATATATCTATCTCTGAGCAAAAGCCCATTATTATAAATGACTTTTGATGAAGTTACAAAGACCATTTTGTGGGGAGGGACAGTCTTTTCAATGTGTGATATTGAGAAAACTGGGTAGCTATGTGTGAAAAAAAATGAAAGTGGATCCTTATCTGGCACCGTATACAAAAATTAAGTCCAAATGGATCCAAGAACTAAATGTAAGAGTTACAACTACAAAACTCTTAGAAAAAAACAAGGAAAATTTCACATTAGATTTGGCAATTATTTCTTAGATATGACACCAAAAACACAGGCAGCAAAAAAAAAAAAAAGAAAAGAAAATTAGGCTTCATCAGAATTTAGGGGATGAAGCTGGGCATGTTGGAGCACGCCTGTAATCTCGGCAGCTTGAGAGGCTGAGGCAGGAAGATGGCTAGTTCAAAGCCAGCCTCAGCAACTTAGCGAGGCCCTAAGCAACTCAGTGAGACCCTGTCTTTAAATACAAATAAAGGGCTGGGGCTGTAGCTCAGTGGTAGAGCACTTGCCTAGCATGTGTGAGGCGCTGGGTTCGATCCTTAGCACCACATATAAATAATAAATGAATAAAATAAAGATCCATCAACAACTAAAAAAATTATTTAAAAAAATACAAAATAAAAAGTTGCTAGGGATGTGGCTCAGTAGTAGAGTGTCCCTGGGCTCAATCCCTGGTACCAAAAAAAAAAAAAAAAATGCTGGAGAAACAGAGGAAAGCCAATTTACAGAGAGAAAAAAAGAGGAAGAAAGAGGTACAGAAAGATCAAGAAGAGGAGGATAAGAAAAAAGCCAGAATGCAAAGAAAGGCAAAGACACAGAGGTAGAGGAACTGTTGTCTGAATTTCTGACTTGTCCAATTTTGGGTTCCAGTCTGTCCTGCAACTTAACTGCATTTTTGCATTTCCGTATTGTAAAGATGGACCCACATCCTTATCATAAATTCTACTCTTTTCATTTTTAATACATTTTTATTTTTAAGGGACACATAGACATTTCAATACATATATACCATGTGTAATGATCAGATCAAGGTAATTGGCATCTATTTCTGCCCTTTTCTTGCTTACGCTGTTTGAGTTTGCAAGCAGAAGAGCAATGGGTAATACAAATGCAGTTTCCTTTCGTACGCCATTTTTGGTTAGGCCCATTCTGTCTTCAAAATATCATTGCCTTTTTCCAGTTTTATTTTTCCTTAGTCCCAGTGATTTTTTTTCTTTTTACTACTTTTTATGGGTGGGAGGGGGGCGGTGCTGGAGTTTTAACCCGGGAGTGCTTTACCACTAAGCTACATCCCCAGTCCTTTACCACTAAACTACATCCCCAGTCCTTTTTATTTTTTATTTTGAGACAGATTCTTGCTAAATGCTGAGAGTCTTGCTAAATTGCTGAGGCTGGCCTCAAACTTACAATCCTCCTGCCTCAGCCTCCCAATTCGCTGGGATTACAGGTGTGCACCACTGCTCCCAGCTACCTCTTTTACTACTTTCTGTACACCAGGTGCAGGGTGATTTCAAAGTCTTTATTTTTAATATTTAAGTATTGTTTTTATGTATGATACTGGAGATTAACTCAGGGGTTCTCTACCACTGAGCTATATCCTCAGCCCTTTTTATTTATTTTGAGGCAGAGTCTCACTATTGCCCAGGCTGGCCTCGAATTTGTGATTCTTCCTGCCTTAGCCTCTCAAGTCACTGGGATTACAGGCATGCACCACGATGCCCTGCAATATCTAAGTAATTCTTGCCATCTAAGTTTGAAAAATACTGAGATGGGATGTCTTTAGGTCTCTGAACTGACAGACAAACTCACCCTCTCCCAGCCTTCTGAAGGACTGTTGAAATTCTTTCTCTCACACCATCATTATTCCATTCAGTCCATTGGCAAATCATCTTAACTTTATCTTCAAAATATATTCAGAATTCAATGTCCTCTCACAGTCTCCACTGCTATTCCCTCAGTCAAGATGCTCTCTCCCTGGAGGAACTTTGGTCAAAGGGAAGGGAGAGGGGAGGGGGCATGGGGACAGTAAAGATGGTGGAATAAGATGGCCATCATAGCCCTAGCTTCATGTATGACTGCATATATGATGTGATTCTACATCATGTGCAACCAGAGAAGTGAAAGGTTGTGCTCCATCTGTGTACAGTGACTCAAAATGCATTCTGCTATCATGTATACCTAAGTAGAATAAATAAATAAAAATAAATTAAAAAAAAAAGATGCTCCCTCCCACACCCTGGATGATTGCAGTAATCCATTTCCTGATAGGGCCCTCTCTTCCCCTATTGATTTTCTATGCAACAGCCAGCCTGACTCTTTAAAAATGTCAGGTGAGACTTTACAGTCTCTCTTCTGTCTATTGAATTATATCCTCCAAATGCACATATTGAAGTTCTAACTCCCAGTTACCTCAAAATGTGACTGTATTTGGAGACAGAGTCTTTAAAAAGGCAATTAAGTTAAAATTAAGTCATTAGAGTGGGGCCTAATACAGTATGACTGGTGTCTTTATAAGTAGAAGAAAATTGTATACAGACGTTTACAATGGGAAGACACAGGCAGAAAGTAGCCATCCATAAGCCAAGGAGAGCCAGGCACAGTGGCGTATGCCTATAATTCCAGGACTAGGGAGGCTGAGGCAGGAGGATTGTAGGTTCAAAGCTAGCCTCAGCAATTTAGTGAGACCCTGTTTTTAAAAAAAAGAAAGAAAGAAAACGGCTAGGGATATGGTTCAGTGGTAAATATTCCTGGGTTCAATCCCTAGTACCAAACACAAAAACAAAAAATAAGCCAAAGAGAGAGGCCTTGGAAGAAACCAATCTTGCCAAGACCTCAGTCTTGGACTTTTGGCTTCCAGAATGATGATAGAATAAACTTTTATTGTTTAAGCCACCCAGTCTACAATGCATTGTTATGGCAGCCTGAGTAGACTAATCTTCTCAACAACAGCTCCCGATTTCGCTCAGAGAAAAAGCCAAAGTTCCCACTTAAACCTGAAAGAACTAAAAATAATAATAAACTTACCAGACTTTAAGTGTTTTGCTTGGAAACTCATTATTTCAGCAAATTGTAAAGCTAAAGAATTACCATTGTTAATGGAAACTAGATTAACGAAGTCTTTGTTACAACATGAAAAAAATCTAGCATTAGAGGAAAATTGGCCATCAGTAAATATTAACTTTAATGATTGTCATATAAATTAAAATCTCATCTCAGAAAGTCTAGCCAATTCTGCCTCACTCCTTTCTGATTGATCTGGCCTTTCATAGACATCGTGGAAACAATTTTTTTTAGTACCTAATACATAATAACAGGGTTCATTTTGACATATTCATAAATGCATATGACACAGCTTTCTCCATCATGGAAATAATTCTTAAGCACTTTGTAGACGAGACAAGACCACACAAATCCCCTCAGTCATTAGAACTGGTTATCGATGGTAGGTTAAGGGCTGAAATACAGCAACACATGCAATTACCTGGTGATTTATTGCTGAAGGATCATAAATCTCTAGGCGGTTGCACTGTTTCCATTGAGATGTCAAAACTGCTAATGGAAGTTGGGAAAGCTGGTTGGCTTCTGTCCAGGGCAGGCAGCTGGTATTCCATCTAGGAAATTAGCTGGTTCTTGTAATTGGCACTGTAGGTCCCAATGAAGAGAGAGCAGACAGATTTAAATGAGCAGTGTGTGAGAGGGTATGGCTAAGCAAAGGAGGGCTGGTTTGGGTGAAGAGGCTCCATGAAGAAATAGTGACGGCTCTGGGCACAGTGGCACACACCTGTAATCCCAGCACTTTGGGAGGCTGAGACAGGAGAATCATAAAGCCAGCCTCAGCAATGGCGAGGCGCTAATGGCGAGAGTCTAAAGTCTAATGGCCCTGTCTGTAAATAAATTGCAAAAAAATAGGGCTGGGGGTGTGGCTCTGTGGTCGAGTAC
The DNA here is from genome assembly GCA_028644305.1 of Xerus rutilus. Lineage (NCBI taxonomy): Eukaryota > Metazoa > Chordata > Mammalia > Rodentia > Sciuridae > Xerus > Xerus rutilus. The sequence goes on along the minus strand of CM053401.1, from coordinate 151,575,118 downwards.
CCCTGAGTTCAATCTCTAGTACCAAAAAAAAAAAAAGATATAGTGATTCCTTCTAGATCTTATGTATCTGCTAGCTAAGTCCACTTAGGCTGCTTTAAACAAAATACCACAGCCTGGGTAAGTAGCTTAAATAACAGAAACTTTATTTTCTCCCCATTCTGGAAGCTGGAAGTTCAAGATTAAGGCTTCAACGGGATTGATTTCTTCTAAGGCCTCTCTTCTGAGTTGGCAGAAGGCCATCTTCTCTCTGTGACCTCACCTAGTCCTTCCTCTGTGTGTGCACATCCTTGATGTCTCTCTGTGTGTCCTGATTTCCTCTTCTTATAAGGAGACCAGTCAGGTTGGAGTAGGCGACCACCCTAATGGCATCATTTTAATTCACCCTCTTTATTATAGTTCCTACATCTCAATAGAGCCACATTCTGAGATACTGGGGTTTAGGGCTTCAACATATGAACTTTCAGGAGACACAATTCATTTTGTTCAACTACCTGGTGCAGCTGTGAGTGTTGGCACAGCTTTTGCCTTCTCCAGAGGATGGATCTTGGCTAACCGGGATCACCTTGCCTTGGGGGTTACCCGTTCTTCAGTAACCAATGCTGCCCGGCCCCATCATACCTACGCTGGTCCTCTTGCCTCAGAGTAAAACTGACACTGTGGTGCTTATTCATGCTCTGAGTTCACTGTGGGATCATGCTAAAACTAGATTGCAGATGAAAATCACATCTTTGCTCAATTTGTACCTCTGTTCCACCCAGACTACCTTCTCCCAGGAGCTCTACCGCCAATAAATCATAGGCACCTGAATCCCTGTCTCAGGTTCTACTTCTAGGGAACTTGACTGAAGACAGTGTTATTTTAGAACTCCTTTAAAGATTTTCTTTCTTTCTTTTTCTTTTTCTTTTTTTTTTTTAATGATACTGAATAAGATAGGTTAGATAATGGGTCCCAATTAACATTTTCTTTTCCTTTTCCTTTTTTTTTTAAATGTAAAGAGCATTCCATGAAGTGAACCTGTAGAAACATTCCAAGATAACTCCTTTGTCTCAGGGCTGTGTGAGAACGAAGGTAGCCAATAGCCTTAACACTTTTCCGATACTTGTTTAGCATAATTTTTTACCAATAACCTTGGTACTTTTCCAAGGCCTGATTAACATAAATTTTGATCAGTACCTCTACCCAGTCACTATAAACTCCTACATTAATACTTTTAAGTGGCAATTCCTACCAGGTCCCCTTTCCCTGTGTGGGAGCTCTGTCTCTTTTCTTCTCACTTGAATAAATCCTACTTTTTTTTTTCTAAGTGTCGATGGACCTTTATTTTATTTCTTTATATGTGGTGCTGAGAATCGAACCCAGTGCCTCACACATGCTAAGCAAGTGCTCTACCACTGAGCCACAACCCCAGCCTAATAAATTCTACTCTTATTCTCTTCCTTGTTCATGGATTTTATTCTTTAAATTTGTGACAAAAGAACCTGGAAAGAAGTCACTGGCAGGCAGCTGGGTTTGGCCCATATTGAGAGCTACGACGTGCTAGTAGGTAGTAGTGGAGAAGAATCCGGCTTGGCTGCAACCCTCAGAGCTGACACCAGCAGGCATCCCTGTGCTGTGATTAGTTGCCAACACTAAAATTGGCTTTCTCTGCTGCAGAGGCTGCAACTCATGCAGACCCCACCCGCCAGCAGAAGAGAGAAGCTGGTTTCGTCTTGAATTCTTGTTTCAGTAGCAGGGATTGAACTTTCAAGGATGCTGTACCACTGAGCTACATCCCCAATCCTTTTTATGTTTTATTTTGGAACTGGGTCTTGCTAAATTGCTAAGGCTGGCCTTGAGTTTCTGATCCTCCTGCCTCAGCCTCCCATGTCACTAGGATTACAGGAATGCGCCACTGTACCTAGTGAATAATTTCATTTTTACCACTAGAATCTAAGGATAGAAGGTGAAAAGTTATACTGTCATCATATTTTGTCTCCTCTCTCTTTGACATAGCCCTTGAATCTCTTCCCTCCTTTCTGTTCCTACAAGCACTGTCTTCACTTACAGCATTATCAATCAATGCCCGGAGAAAATATCACACACTTTTTCCTGCCTTCATTTCTCCAGAGTGCATTTTTGTAATACTGTTAGGATTATATTTTGTTTTGGCTTAAAACCTTCTATCATGTTGGTCTATTTCCAGTTGCTGGAACGAAATACCCAAGGCTTGACACTTTGTAAAGAAAATAGGTTTTTAAAATTTTTCATTTGTTCTTTTTAGTTATACATGACAGTAGAATGTATTTTGACATATCAGACATACATGGAGTATAACTTCTCATTTTTGTGGTTGTACATGATGTGGAGTTAAACTGGTTGTTTATTCATATATGAACATAGGAAATTTATGTCTGATTCATTCTACTGTCTTTCCTATTCCCATACTCCCACCTTTTCCTTCATTCCCCTTTGTCTAATCCAGTGAACTTCTATTCTCTGCCCTTATTATGAGTTAGCAACTGCAGAGCTTTTTTGGGATTGGCTTATTTCACTTAACATGATAATCTCCAGTTCTATCCATTTACTGGCAAATGCCATAACTTCATTCTTCTTTATGGCTGAGTAATATTTCATTGTGTATATATACCACATTTTCTTTATCCATTCCTCTGTTGAAGGGCACCTGGATTGGTTCCATAGCTTAGCTATTGTGAATTGAGCTGCTATAAACATTGATGTGCTACATCACTGAAGTATGATGATTTTTAAGTCCTTTGGGTATACACTGAGGAATGGGATAGCTGGGTCAAATGGTGGTTCCATTCCAATTTTTCTGAGGAATCTCCATACTGCTTTGTAGAATGATTGCACCAATTTTGAATCCTACCAGCAATGTATGAGTGCACCTTTTTCCCTACATCGTCACCAACATTTATTGTTACTTGTATTCTTGATCATTATCATTCTGACTGGAGTGAGATGAAATCTCAATGTAGTTGTAATTTGCATTTCTCTAATTGCTAGAGATGGTGAACATTTTTTCATGTATTTGTTAACTGGATTGTATTCTTTTGTGAAGCATCTGTTCAGTTCCTTTGCCCATTTATTGATGGTTATTTGGATTTTTTTTGGTGTTAAGTTTTTTGAGTTCTTTATGTATCCTGGAGATTAATGCTCTATCTAAGGTGCCGGTGGCAAAGATATTCTCCCATTCTGCAGGTTCTCTTCACCTTCTTGATTGTTTCCTTTGCTGTGAAAAAGATTTTTAGCTTGATCCCATCCCATTTATTGATTTTTTTTTTTTTTTTGTGGCACCAGGGAATGAACTCAGGGGTACTCAACCACTGAGCCACATCCCCAGCCCTATTTTGTGTTTTATGTAGAGACAGGGTCTCACTGAGTTGCTTAGAGCCTCGCCGTTGCTGAGGCTGGCTTTGAACTCGTGATTCTCCTGTCTCAGCCTCCCAAAGTGCTGGGATTACAGGCGTGCGCCACTGTGTCTGTCTTTATTTATTGATTCTTGATTTTGCTTTTTGCTCTTTAGGAATCTTGTTGAGTAATTTGGTTCCTAAGCTGACATGATGGAGATTTGGGCCTCCTTTTTCCTCTAGTAGGTGCAGGGTCTCTGGTCTAATGCCTAGGTTTGTATCCACTTTGAGTTGAGTTTTGTGCAGGGTGAGAGATAGGGGTCTAATTTCATTTTGCTACATATAGATTTCCAGGTTTCCCAGCACCATTTGTTGAAGAGGCTATCTTTTCTTCAATGTATGTTTATGCCACCTTTGTCTGGTATGATAACTGGATCTATGTGGAAGAAAACAGGTTATTGAGCTCACAGCTTTGGAGGCTGAATGTCTAAGATTGGACAGCACCATTGGTTTGGCTTCTGGTGATGGCCTTGTGGTGACTGGCATCATAGTGGCAGAAGTGTATCAGAAAGGGAGAGATCACATGATAAGATGGGAAGTCCGAGAGATTTAGGGGTTAGGCTCACTCTTTTATAACAACTCACTCTTGCAAGAACCAGTCAAGGTCCATAGAGAACTACACCCATCACTTCCAAAGGCAATGCTCCCAATGACCTAATTATCTTCCACTAGATCTCACATTTTTATTTGTTTGTTTTTAGACCTTACTTATTAAAGATTCCACCACCTCTCAACACTGCCACACTGTGAGCCAAGCTTCCAGCGCATGAACCCTTGAGGACCACACTCAAACCATAGCATTCTCCATTACTTACGCTCCTCACTTGCAAGAGAAGTCCATATTCCTTACCATGACCTTCAAGGCCCTGCCCCAGGATGGTCCCACTTTGTGCTCTCAGTCTCCATACCCATCAGACCAGGTGTTGATTCATGCTGCCCATTTTTATTACCTAGACAGAATGCCTTTTTTTCCTCTCCTGCACTCCCATTTCACCTGGAAAAATCTTGCCTTCTTTTCCCAAGGCCCCACCACCTCTATGTCCCCTCTATCCAGCTTTTCCTTGCCTTTCCCCTTCCCCAGCTATCATAGCATAGCAAGAACATCTTCTTTTCTGCCCTGTTAGTAGTTGTATATAAGGCTACTGCTCCTGCTGAAATGTGAGCTCTTGGAAGAAAAGCAGCATGCTCTGTCCATCCTTGAACCTCAGAGCCTCAGACAGGTTCTGATACATAGCAGTGCTCATTACATTTCAGATAAACTGAACTAAACACGTTTTAGGCCAGGTGGGGTAGAACACACCTGTGATCCCAGCTGCTCAGGAGACTGGAGCAAGATGATTCCAAGTTTGAGGTCAGCCTGGGACACAATCTTAAGAACAAAACAAACAAACAAAAAACCAAGTATGTTTTAGAGAAAAAAAGAACCTAGTTTCTTCCTGGAATGTAGTTAAGTCTTGGAATTCTGCATGATTTAAGAGAAGATATCCAGGCCAGAAAAACTACTGGTAGGGGTTTTTGTTTGTTTGTTTGTTTTTTGTTTTTTCAGTACTAGAGATTAAACCTGGGGTATTCTAATACTGAGGTACATCACCAGCTTTTCATTCCATTTTAATTTTTTTTTTTTTTTTGGTACTGGGGATTGAACTCAGTACTCAACCACTGAGCCACATCCCCAGCCCTATTTTGTGTTTTATGTAGAGACAGGGTCTCACTGAGTTGCTTAGCGCCTCCCCATTGCTGAGGCTGGCTTTGAACTCGTGATTCTCCTGTCTCAGCCTCCCTAAGTATTCATTTTAATTTTGAGACAGGGTCTCACTAAGTTGCCTAGGCTGTCCTCAAACGTGTGATCTTCCTGCCTCAGCTCCCCAATAGCTCGTATTACAGGTGTGTGTTACCAGGCCTGGTATATTTTCTTTTAGGTACAGGTAAGAGAGGTTTGTCCCTAACCCATTAATTTGCTACAATATTCCCTATCAAATCTTGAACTTCAACCATATTGGTTAATATCAACAGAAGGTTTACATGTTAGTTACTTTTTCTGTGTAACAAACTGCCTCAAATTTAGTGATTTGGAACAATGATAACTACTTATCATCTTCCGTAGCTTCTGAGTTTTAGGAATTTGGGATTGGCTTGGCTGGGAGTCTCTGCTGAGGTCATGGTCAGATATCAACCAGGGTTGCTGCTACCTGGAGGCTTGGTCAAGCCTAACCCCAATGGCTGGCACATTGGTTCCCTCCCAGCTGGGCTTCTCATCTCATAAGATAGCCTGGGTAGTCTCACGGCATGGAGGCAGCTTCCCCCAGAGAAAGGAATCCCAGAGGTTAACACAGAAATTTAAATACCTTTTATGATTCAGCTTTGGGAGATACACAACATTACTTCTGCCATATTCATGGATCACACAGGCTAACCTTGCTTCAAGACAAGAGAAGAGCTGGTGACATAGCTCAGAGGTAGAGCACTTGCCTAGTATGTGGAAGGTCCTGAGATCCAGCTCCAGTACTAAAGAAAAAAAATATCAAAACAAAACAAGAAGAACTATATGGGGGAAGAAATCTCATGAAGTGAACTATATTGAAAGCAGATGACCACAACTAGACTGAGAACTTAGTTTTTTTGTGTATGGTACTAGAGATCAACCCAGTGTCTCATGCATGGTAGGCAAGCGCTCTACCACGGAGCCACAACCCCAGCCCATAGATGTATATTTCTATATAAAAGAAATAAAAGAACACAATTGCTGCTGGGCATGGTGGTGCACATCTGTAATCTCAGCAACTCAGGAGATGAGGCAGGAGGAACCAAATTCAAGGCCAGCCTCAGCAAATTAGCAAGGCCCTAACTCACTTAGTGAGACTTTGTCTCAAAATAAAAAATAAAAAGGTCTGAGGACGTAGCTCAGTGGTAAAGCACCCCTGGGTTCAATCCATAGTACCAAAAACAAACAAAAACAACACACATACATAATTAGTATGATCTGATTGTGGTTTGAACACTAAAACTCATGTGAAGGCTTAGTTCCTCAATGCAGTATTGGGAGGTGGTGTCCAGTGGAGGTGGTTGGGTCATGGGGCAGAGCCCTCCTGAATGGATTAATGCTGTCTGGAGGGAGTGAGTTCTTCCTTTTGAAGGACTAGATTAAGTACCTCAGGAGCAGATTTTTCCAAAGCAAGGTTACTCCTTGGGTTTTGATTTTTTTGCACACAGGCACTTCCCTTCTACCTTCAACCATGAGGCCTCCCCAGAAACTGACCAGATGTGGACACCCAGTCTTGGCTTTCCAGTGCCCAGACATGTATGCCAAAAATAAACCTTTTTCTTTATAAGTTACCCAGTCTCAGGAATTCTGTTATAGGAACATAAAGTGGACTAAGACAATTACCCAAAGATTACTAAGTCTTATGTTATACCTTCAGAGGTTGCTCCTAAAACTCTGAGTGTTGGAAAAATTTAATTTATGCATAAAAGGAAGAAAGAAAATTTCAGACCCATTGGCAGCAATGATGTAGCTTAATTGATAATATTACTTATTTAGATAGCATTACAAATCTGGTACAGTGGAACATGCTTGTAATCTCAGGTACTCAAGAGGCTGAGGCAGGAAGAGCACAAGTTTCATATCACTCTGGGCAATTTAGTGAGACCCTTTCTCAAAATAAAGGTCTGGTGATGTGGCTTAGTGGGAGAGCTACATCTCTAGTAATATAAAACAAAAAAATAAATAAATAAAATAAAAATCATATATATGTATAAGCTACTTATTGATTTATTTGTTTCATGGATTCCAAAGATAGAAGCCCACAACCTTATACAATATCTCCCTGGTACAAACCAAATTCTAATTCCCTTGTATGGTAAACTGTCTGAATTTGAGATACTCTCATGTATGTAATCAAGAAATTTTGTATATTTGTTGCTAAAGGATTCTTCCTTCCATACTCTTTAAAAGTGTCCTGTGCAGGTGTGTCTTGAACCCTGTGCCATTCAACATATTTATAAGTGTTCTGGAATGAAAAAATGGAAGAAATGTTTATCAAACTATAAAAGGCTCAAAGCTTGAAGAAATAGTTAGTACACTGGATGGTACCAACAGGTTTTGCAGCAATCTCTGTGGACTGGAATGGAAGACTGCACCTGGAAAATCAAATTTAACAGGGATATGTGAAAAGGCCTATATTCAGATTCAGTTACTTAATTATTTAAGTCTTACAAGTCCTCCATCCACCAGTCCTTTCTATAACAAAGCACAAATGGTCCTGTTGTTTTTGAAAAATGCCCCTTCTTTCCTATTTCTGATACCCCATTTTGGCACTCATACCCTACTCAAGATCTTCCCTTCAGGATTTGGGGGAGGAGGTTCAGAGAAACTAGGCAAAAAAATAAATCCCACATGCGAGGCAAGTGGTCTACCATTCAGCCGTATCCCCAGCCCCCTGGGTAGGCTTCATAATATCCTTTGTTCCTCTCCTAATTTCCACCATTTTTTTCCTCACCAGGAGCCACACTAATCCTCATTTCAGGATTAGTGGGGAAATGAGCAAGAAAGTCCTCTTCTATGAAAGACCCAAAGTTTGGGTTTTACTTTTTTTTTTTCTTGAAAAAATAAACCACTCAAATGAATTCATTAGTTTGAAAGGCACTTGTTAATAAACCCAGGAAGAAAACATTAATCCATTACTGAAAGCACATGAAAGAGAATACAAAAAGAAAAAGAAAATGGAAGCAGAACCCATGAACCAGTGATGCTTTAAGCAGCACCTGAGGGACACATCTTTGGGGAGAAAAATGGCAAGTGGCCATCATGAGGGTCTGGGTTTTATAGGGCCTTGGAAGGGCCAGGTCATAGAAGGAGTTTGGTGGTGGGATCATTTAGAGTAGGGCAGGAGGGCAGATAGGGGAACAGAAAGGTAATTTCCTTGGGACTATTTTACATATCCTTCATTTTAGACTCTGAAAGGGGTATAATGAGTTGGGGTTACATCATCATATCTGGCTACTTCCTGCCGAGAAGGGGTGGAATAGGGGATCTCCTGTCAGAGATCTGCAAGAAGATAAGGAGATAGGAGGTATTTTAGGCTCCTATACAGTTCTGGTGGTTGTGGCTTGAGGGGGTGTAGAGGGAAGGAACTTTGACATCATTGTGGGCAATTCCTTCCTTATGAGAGTTATTCCTTCCTCAGGAGAGTTGTGTTGTGAATGAAGGAGGAGAATGGCTTTTGCATGTTCTCAAGAGATGATCTGGGCTAGACAGGTCACCTTGTCAAGAGGTTGCTTCTGTATAAAGTTAATAAAGTAGGAGGAAAAGGTTATTGCAAGAAAAATGAGTATTAGGGGGTTAAAAGAGGGAGAAGCCAGCAAGTCCACCATTTTAGGAATCAGTTTTCATCTCTGCTGTTCCAACTGGTCCTGGAGTTGTTTAACCTTATTCCTTATCAGTCCTGATTGATTGACATAGAAGCAACATTCTTCCCTGAGGAAGAGGCAGAGGCCACCTCATTCTGCAGTAAGGAGATCTAGGCCCTGTCTATTTTGCAGGATGACAGATGCCAGGGAATCCAATTGATTTTGTAAAGTCAGTACTGAATTGGTGACCTGTTGGATATTTTCAATAACCTGCACTGACAATTTTTATAGCAGTGAGGAGAGGTTCCTAATCCTGCTGCTCCTGTGCCAATCCTGGCAGATATCTCTAGCCTTATGAGTAAAAGAATAAATAAAGGGCTCTCTTGTGTCTGCTGTGCACTGTTATTGGGATAGGCAAACTTTTGGTTGTAGGTAAAATGTCTATTTGAGGAGTAAGGAAGACCCAGGTACAGAAGCCAACCCAATTTTTGGTAGGCAGAGGTAAACATGAGACTTACAAAGGAAAAAATGCCTCAGAATTTGGGATACAGCAGGGCCGTGGGGCTAACACAAATGTACATCTTAAGCTCTATTAAAAGAACTATTTTATTTTCTTTTAAATGCCCATGTGTGGCTGTACTTTGGTTACAACTGTTTTTGCTAGGTGTTCAAGGCCAAGCTGATGAAATTGATCTTGTTCCTATCTATTATTAAGAGTCAGCTGAAGGGCTGGGATTGTAGCTCAGCGGTAGAGCGCTTGCCTCGCATGCGTGAGGCCCTGGGTTCGATCCCCAGCACCACATACAAACCAAAAAAATAAAGACATTGTGTCCATTTATTAAAAAAAAAAAAAAAAAAAAAAAGAGTCAGCTGAATTCCCTCAGGGGGTCACTCTTGGAGAACTTAAGAAGCCTCTTAGCTCTTTTAGTGACGTCTACCAGGATAAGTCAGGGTCTCCTTGACCATGTGGCTTCCCTTGGAAGCATCAGGGATGTCTCCCTTCTCCAATGAACCTCCTCTTTTTTGCTGTATGCAAACCGGTTGGCTTTCTGTTCTCTGGGGTCTCATGGATGCCTTGATTGGGAGATCATGTGGCCCAGAGTTGCAAAGCCCTTAGAGAAGTTCCCTTGTTTCCTGGGTTCAAGCTGATTCAGAGGGCAAGAATCAAATATTGGCTATTTTCTTTGTTGGCCCTTTTACTTCCTTAATTTTAATCTTTAAGCCTTGGTCTTAAACATCCAGCAAGCCAGTTTCATCAGTCTTAAAGTAAGAGTACTGAATTTTAACTTTAATGTCTATAACTTTACAGTCATTTACCCCTTTTATTTAATTGGGGTCAGTATTAGTACTGGAAGTTAGTCTTACATCCTGTCTGTCTATAGATGATGGCCTACTATCTCAAATTAGCTCAGGTTGTTATATTGAAAGTTATACTTCTTTAAGGCGCTAACAGAAAACAGTTAAAGTTTATAAAGAAAATACAAAATGAAATTAACAAGAGTAAAAACACATTGAGTTTGTATAATAACTATGAACGAATAAACATATTTTTTATAATTTTAAACCTTATATATGTCCTGTTTATTTTGAGATCATAATAATCTTTGTTTGTTTGTTTGTTTGTTTTGGTACCAGGGATTGAACTCAGGGGCACTCGACGATTGAGCCACATTCCCAGCCCTATTTTGTCTTTTATGTAGAGACAGGGTCTCACTGAGTTGCTTAGCACCTCACCCTTGATGAAGCTGGCTTTGAACTCACGATTCTCCTGTCTCAGCCTCCCAAAGTGCTGGGATTACAGGCGTGCGCCAGCACGCCTGACTAGGGATCACAGTAATCTTTATTAAAAAATTTATCCTTTGAGGCTGGGGTTATGGTGCAGTGGTAGCATGCTCGCCTAGCACACGTGAGGCACTGGGTTCAATCCTTAGCACCACATAAAAATAAAATAAAGATATTCTGTCCACCTACAACTAAAAAATAAAATATTTTTTTAAAAAATTATCCTTTGAACGTAACTTTAAATGAGCTTAAGTCTAGCCTACTTTGAAATTATCTTAACATGGAGTAAGGCAAGAGGCAGGGTCTTAGGTGACGTGGAGCTCTTGGCAAATTTTAGGTAAAGTGTTTTATTTCTGAAGCTGATCTTTGCCTCTTAAATATCATTTTACAAAGTTTACATATATTGTTTCCTGAGTCTATATGAGTGTTAGCTAGCGCAATATAACATTACATCTGAAACATGAATTAAACAAAAGCTAAGAGAGCTTTTTAACTAGCTTTTGTGGGAAAGTGGCAAAATGTTTTTATGTTTTACAATAATGACCTTTAAACAGATTAAGCTTTCATCATCTTTTTTTTTTTTTTTTTTTTTTTTTTTTGGTACTGGGGATTGAACTCAGGGGCACTCAACCACTGAGCCACATCCCCAGCCCTATTTTGTGTTTTATGTAGAGACAGGGTCTCACTGAGTTGCTTAGTGCCTCGCGGTTGCTGAGGCTGGCTTTGAACTCGCGATTCTCCTGTCTCAGCCTCCCTAAGTGCTGGGATTACAAGCGTGAGCCACCGCGCCCGGCTAGCTTTCATCATCTTTTAAAAATACATTTAAATTTCTACCCCAGTGTAAAAAGTAACATAAAATTTTACATATATCTATCTTATTGATAACAGGTCCAGTCATAGAATATTAAATGATATAAATAAATCCCCAATAAAATTTGTTAATTTTGTAAGTCTAAAATTACCATTATAAGCTAGGCATGGTGGTGCACTCCTGTAATCCCAGTACTTTGGGAGGCTGAAACAGAAGGATTGCGAGTTCAAAGCCAGCCTCAGCAAGGGCGAGGCACTAAGCAACTCAGTGAGATCCTGTCTCTACATAAAACACAAAATAGGGCTGGGGATGTGGCTCAGTAGTCGAGTGCCCTTGAGTTCAATCCTCAGTACCAAAAAAAAAAAAAAAATTAAAATTACCATTATAGACAACTTTAGTTTGGAGACCACCCGCTTGATAAATGCTCTTTTTTTAATTAACATTTTTTTAACTTGTTGATTGACCTCTATTTATTCATTTATTTATATGTGGTGCTGAGGATCGAACCCAGTGCCTCCCACATTAGAGGCAAGCGCTCTACCACTGAGCCACAATCCCAGCCCGACAAAATGCTCTTTTGAATCTCCTACTTTAAAGACTTGTATACCTGGAAGATATGAACACATTTAATATATAAAGAACACAGTAATAGCACCACAATTACATTGATGTTTTTATATTAGCCAAGTTTAGCTTTTAAAGAAAAATTTATACCCTGTAATGTAGGGTAATACTCTAAAATAACAGTTGTTATTTAACCAGAGTTGTATAAGTCCTAATTCCTTTAAAACCAGTTGCTCTAACATAGATTAAACTTTGGTTTATACCAGAACATTAATATTTGACTTTAGGAAAAAGCCTTAAATAGCTTTAATTCATCATGCCAATTGTATATATGACCAATTTACTTACACACACACATTTTTGAAATTTACCCTTTACGAATTCTTTTGTGACTTGATTAGACATTCTACAACTATACTTTACCACACAAAGACTTTCTCACCCAGAAACATTTTCTTTTCCTTCTACTTTTCATACTAAAATACATTTCTATAGCTAGAACCTTCTTATTTCTCTTTCATAGCTATTGACCTCTTCTTTTCTTAATTCACACTCTGAAACAATCCCTATGAAATTTTTGAATTTAGACAACTTATTCCACTTTAATAAGAAAAATACTTTATGTTATTTACAGTACTCTAATTGAAACACAGCTGAAACTTTTGGATCCTTTGCATAAAAAATTATACCTGTTAGAACTTTAACTTTTGGTAACCTTGTTTTCATTGAGGACACAGACAAATCAATCTTAAAGTTTTCCCATTTACCAATATATGAAAAAACACATAGTTTTAAAGTATATTACTCTATGGAATTCAAGAAGTGAAGAGTACTTGATTTTATATTTAACAGTTAGCACTTTAACTTTGTAAATTAATCAGATGTCTCTAACAAACCCATTTGTGATTAATATCATTTATGTTAAATCTAATTTACTTATTTTAACTGTGAAAACCAAGATAGCTAAGTGTAGTTAACAGTACTAGCCATCTCTTTCCTGTTAAATAAAAAATCCTAGAAGCAATGGATATTACATTGTAGACACTTTATAGAAATTAATATTCTATTAATTGTCTAACTACCTAGAAAAACTTTTGAGTTAGTAATGTTAAAAACATATTTATTCTCATCTGTTTACCTAATTTAACCAAATGAAAGCACATGAAAGAGAATACAAAAAGGTAAAGAAAATGGAGGCAGAACCCATGGACCAGTTATGCTTTATTCAACACCAGAGGGGCATACCTTCAGGGGTCAGGGATGGCAGCAGGTGACAACAAGGGTCTGGGTTTGATAAGGCCTTACTTATCATAGGAGGGTCAGGTCATAGGAGGAGTTAGTTACTTTTGGCAGGCCCTTTTGGTGGGCAGGGCCAGGTCAGGGGAGGAGATTTGGTGGCAGGATCCTTTAGGCTGGGGCAAGAGAGCAGGTAGGGGAACCAGAAGGTGATTTCCTTGGGGCCTGTTTTCCATATCCTTCAATTATTTTTTGCCCATGGTAATGAGAATCTAGAAAATGCTAATGTAAGTCTTTGAGATGTGGAACCACCAAGTTCTATCAAAATGTCAGTTGAGATGATTAGATTTAATCTGAACTGCCCTCAGAAGGGGGGAGGGGGTGCTGCAAAGATTGTTGGTTTGCAGACCGCTCCCACTCATGCTCAGGAGATGGCTTTGATGACACTGAGTCTTGTATCGCCATGCTCAGATCTTCGTGTAGTGCACTTTTTCCCTCCCCTAGAATTATCATGGAATTGTTTGCTTTGGGTTCCCTAGGCAAGCCTTTGGTTGGCTAAAAACTAGAAAAGAGCACAGAGGGGAAATGATCCACATGTTGCGTGGAAACTCTACCCAATTACTGCTGGAAATATTGTCTTTTTTTTTTTTTAGCAGAATTAGAGTTATCCAGAAGAATTTCCCATAGATTGAGGTTGTTCATTTCCCTCTTCATCAGAAAACAATGGTACAAAATGGTGGTGAACCATGGCTGTCTTATCTTTATGTTTAAGGGAGGCAGAAGGTGACCACTGGTGGGACAAAGTCCAGAAGGAAGATCCAGTCAAGTTTGAGGTTAAGCAATAAACTGATTTCTCTAGAGGGCCTGATTCAGGAGATGACACAGATAAAGTAGAAAAGGAAGAGGTTCCCTTAGAGGTAGTTGGAAATTTGTGTGCAGAGATGGGCTTTTTGCTGAGGGAGTAGGTACAGCATCTGCATCCCAGAGATTGCAAATCTCTGCTTGTCCTTCTGATAACCATGTAGTTGAAGAAATAATGGAGGGAGGTACACTGTGGGCAAAAGTGACTTTGGATCCTCATCATACAATAGCATCAGGTCTTCTGTTGAATTCCAAGCATTTATTTTGAGTAGTAGAATTTCCTAGGACAACACAGAGCCAGCAGGCAACTGCATGTCTTGGTGCTGCTCGTTTCAATCCTGCTTTTTATCTTTATTACGTAGTCTTGCCACCTTAAGAAGCTTGTGCTTCTTCTCTGAAGCAGGAATTTCTGATGTGGAGGCAGATGAACATGCTGTTGGTGAGTTACCTGTACCAGGTAATCTTTTAGGAAATGTCATGGGAATAGGAGGTACATCATCTAGTCTGAAATGCCACTTCCCTCTTTATACAGCATCTATTCATTCATTAGCAATGTTATGACTTCCTTGGAGTTTTCCCAGATATGATAACCTTGATCTTTTCCAGCTTCATCTATGTGTTGAAAGTCTTTTAGTATTTGAAGATTACAGAACCCCTTTATGCAATGATGAATAACGTTCTTGGATTCATTCTTGATGAGATAATCCATTAGGGTAAGGGATTTATACACATGGTGCCAGTGCTTCTCATGGTCAGTGAGTCTCTGCCACAGCATATTCATAGTCTCCAAGAGCAAAATTGTATTGAAAGTCAAATCACTGATATCCAACATCAGAGCACTAGAGGGACCTCAATGGTCATTAGAAGTTGCTTCCTTGACTTTTATTTCAGCATCTGAGTGATTTTTCATGAAGTTTTTCACTTGCCTCCTGAATGCCATAAGTAGGACAAGTTTGAAAGTAAAAAGAGGGCTGAGAACAATGGAACAAGAATTTATGTTACTGGTTTATAAAACTCATGACAGGTAGTTCTGCTGCTCCCAAATACAAAGGATTAATCTCCATGTTGATAAAGTATCAGTTTCCTGAGTGGAAGGTGCCAGCCATGGCCTGGGGTCTTTTTCCACTCACATTCAAACCTTTTGAATTTTACTTTTCTTTTTTTTTAGATTTTATTTTAAATTGGTTTTTTTTTTTTTTTTTTTTTGGTACTGGGGATTGAACTCAGGGGTACTCAACCACTGAGCCACATCTCCAGCTCTATTTTGTGTTTTATGTAAAGACAGGGTCTCACTGAGTTGTTTAGCACCTCGCCATTGCTGAGGCTGGCTTTGAACTCACGATTCTCCTGCCTCAGCCTCCCTAAGTGCTGGGATTATAAGCGTGTGCCACCACGCCCGGCTTTTAAATTGTATTTTAATCTGAATTTCATCCTTTGGACGACTAAAGATCTACCATGATCACTCATGGTCCATTATCTTTTCTTGGAGTAGGTTAAAAAAGCAGGTATGAACCAGGTGTGCTGGCATACTACTGGGGAGGCTGAGGTGGGAGGATCACTTGAGCTCATGAGTTTGAGATCAGCCTGGGCAACACAGTGAGACTTCACCTCAAAAAACCAAAAACCAAGCCAAGCATGGTGACTGAGGCAGGAGGATTGTGAGTTCAAAGCCAGCCTCATCAATTTAGCAAGGCCCTAAGCAACTTAGTGAGACTTTGTCTCAAAATAAAACATAGAAAAAGAGCTGCAGGGGATCACCTACATCCATCTCCAGAAGAAACAAGGAAACTTAAGAAAAAGCACCTGACACACAATCCCAGTTCCTACTCTATGGATAGAAGTGGAATGGATATAAAATCCCCAAGGTGTGCTAATCTTCTCTGGTTTTGGCCATGTACAAATGGGAGCTTTGTGTATTGTCTGCTTTACTGTTCTCTGCCAGCCTCAGGAGGAAAAGGGTGGCTTCCAGAAGGACACTCCTTCAGAGAAGCAACACCAAAAGCACCCTGAATCAAGATGTGTGGAAAACCATCCCAATACACACAGTTTGAATGAAAAAAAAAAGAAAAGAAAAATAAAAAGAAAACCTTTTGTCATCTAGATGCCCCACTTCCCAGCCTCCTTTATGAAGTTAATCATGATTACCAGTTTCTCGTGTCTCTGCACCCCCAAAGTGGTCTACAACACACACGTTTAGATACATGAGTCTGTTTTGTTGCATACAACATATGTTGTATATAGTACATAGAATATGCAAAAAAAGAAAGAAAGAAAAGAAGAGAAAAAAAAGGCTGGTGCAGTGGTGCCTGCCTCCCAGCACTGTGGGAGGCTGAGACAAGAGAATTGCGGGTTCAAAGCCAGCCTCAGCAAAGGCGAGGCACTGAGCAACTCAGTGAGACCCTGTTTCTAAATACAACACAAAAAATAGGGCTGGGGATGTGGCTCAGTGGTCTGGTCAAGTACTCCTGAGTTCAATCCCCAGTACCAAAAAAACCCAACCAAACAAACAAACAAACAACCCCCCCACCAAAACCTTGCAGATAGAGTTTAAAAAATAACCCCAGGCCGGCACAGGTGCACATGCCTGTAATCCCAGTGGCTCGAGAGGCTGATACAGGAGGATTGCAAGATAAAAGCCAGCCTCAGCAAAATTGAGGTGCTAAGCAACTCAGTGAGACCCTGTCTCTAAATAAAATACAAAATAGGGCTGGGGATGTGGCTCAGTGGTCAAGTGTCCCTCAGTTCAGTCCTCAGTTTGGTACCAAACCAAACCAAACCAAACCAAACAACAAAAAACTCCAGGATCCAGGTTAAGGAATAGAAATGAAAAGCTCCCTCCCCAAAAGCCCCCATGTGCCCCTGCCTGATCATGACTGTCTCATTGCTGTAGATACTCATGATTTTGACTTTTATGATGGTAATTTCCTTGCCTTTAAAAAATAGCTTTAGCCCTTGCATATATCTCCCCAAATGATATGAAATTTATGGACTTGCATCATAAGAAAATTCTCTTCTATGTATTGCTTCTTTCAATTAACATTTTGTTTGT
This sequence comes from Xerus rutilus, assembly GCA_028644305.1. NCBI lineage: Eukaryota > Metazoa > Chordata > Mammalia > Rodentia > Sciuridae > Xerus > Xerus rutilus. Next base: position 151,558,062 of record CM053401.1, on the reverse strand, counting down.
CATTTCCACTACTGTATAGTATTTCATCACAAACATATCACAACTTATCCATTTTCCTTTGAAAGGACATTTGAGTTTTTAATTTATTACATGAAATCCTGCTGTCCATGGGTCTCCGTGCACATGTGCACATGTTTCTTTCATATGTATACTCAGGAGGAGAATTACTAGGTTTTAGAATATAAACGTCTTTGGTTTTAATAATAATACCAGACAGTTTTCCAAAGTCATCATACCAGTTTACATTTCCACCAGAAGTGTAAGAATGTTCCAATTTGCTATAGTTTTATCAATGCTTAGCACTGTCAAAGTATATAATTATTAATCATTTTACACAAATTGGAGAATAGTGTACACATTCATCCTCCGACCTTACCTCTATTTTTTTTTTCCTTTTGGTGCTCGGGATTGAACCAGGGACTTGTACATGAGAAGCACACACTCCTACCACTGAGCTATACGTACAGCCCCCCCCAACCTTATTGATTGATTTTTTGGGGGGAGGATACAAGCATTTAAACCCAGGACTGCTTATCCACTAAACCATACTGCCCCATACTCCCAGTCCTTTTTATTTTTTATTTATTTCTTTTATTGAGTCTAACCATTTTCTTTTCTCTGTTTTTTTTGGAACTAGAGATTGAACTCAGGGGCACCCGACCACTGAGCCACCTCCCCAGCCCTATTTTGTGTTTTATGTAGAGACAGGGTCTCACTGAGTTGCTTAGCGCCTTGCTGTTGCTGAGGCTGGCTTTGAACTCGCGATTCTCCTGTCTCAGCCTCCCCAAGTGCTGGGATTACAGGCTTGCACCACTGCGCCCGGCTCCATTTTCTTTTTATTGGCACATTATAATTATACCTAACAGTTGGATTTGTTATAATATAGTCATATGTGCACACAATAAAACAGTTTAATTTGATAAATTTCATTCCCCAGTACCTCCCCTCCTTCCCCCGATCTCCTTCTATTTTACTGGTCTTCCTTCTATTATTATTATTTTTAAAATTTGTTCTAATTACTTATAGATGACAGTAGAATGCATTTTGACACAAGGTACACAAATCGAGCGCAACTTCTCATTCTTTTGGCTATACATGTTGCAGAATCACACCAATACTGTAATCATACCATAGATACATACCATATATACATTATACTATATGTATTATATATACTATATATATTAATATTATATATTATTATATATACTGTATTTATTAATATAGTACATATTATATACACTATTATCATATTATATATATATTATAATGTCTGTCTCATTCTACTATCCTTCCCATCCCCACAGCCCCACCACTCCCCATACTCCCCTCTGCATAATCCTAATTTCCTTCATTCTTCCCTACCCACCCCCTTACTTATCACATCCATGTATCAGAGAAAACATTTAGCCTTTGGTTTTCTGGGATTGGCTTATTTCACTTAGCATGATGTTCTCTAGTTCCATCCATTTACCTGCAAATACCATACTTTTATTCTCCTTTAAGGCTAAGTAATATTCCATTGTGTACATGTACCACATTTTCTTTATCCATTCATCTGTTGAAGGGCACCTAGGTTGGTTCCATAGTTTAGCTATTGTGAATTGGGTTGCTATAAATATTGATGTGGCTACATCACTGTAGTATGCTAATTTTAAGTCCTTTGGGTATAAACCTAGGAATGGGATAGCTGTGTCAAATGGTGGATCCATTCCAAGTTTTCTGAGGAATCTCCATACTGCTTGCCAGATAGGTTGCACCAATTTGCAGTTCTACCAGCAATGTATGAGCGTGCCTTTCCCCACATCCTTGCCAACACTTATTATTGCTTGTATTCTTGATCATTGCCATTCTGACTGGAGTGAGCTGAAATCTTAGAGTAGTTTTGATTTGCATTTCTCTAATTACTAGAGATGTTGAACATTTTCTCATATGTTTGTTGACTGTGTTTCTTCTTTTGTGAAGTGTCTGTTCAGTTCCTTAGCTCATTTATTGATTGAGTTATTTTTTTTTGGTGTTAAATTTTTTGAGTTTGGGGCTGGGATTGTGGCACAGTGGTAGCATGCTTGCCTAGCATGCGTGAGGCACTGGGTTCGATCCTCAGCACCACATAAAAATAAAATAAAGATATTCTGTCCACCTACAACTAAAAAAGTAAGTAAATATTTTTTAAAAAAATTTTTTGAGTTCTTTATATATCCTGGAGATTAGTGCTCTATCTGAGGTGCGTGTGGTAACCCTTTTTATGTTTTATTTTGAGTCTCACTAAGGTGCTTAGAGTCTCACTAAGTTGCTGAGTCTGACTTTGAACTTGTGATCCTCCTGCCTCAGCCTCCTGAGTTGTTGGAATTATAGGTGCGCATGACCATATCCAGCCAACCTTACCTTTTCAAAAACATGATACATCTTGAAATTTATGTTACTTGGAAAATATAGAATATATGGACATTAAATTTTCATGCTTGCAAAACATTCTATGGTGTGAAAAACTTATTTTTTCTCTGCTGTCTTGAATAGCACATCATTCTCAACACAAGGAAACACTTGCATGACAATGATGGCATCTATTCACAGCTCATTTCTTTACCCATAGTAGGTATTACTAATTAATCATGGCACTCTTTCCCACTGAACACAGATGTAGCCTCAGATTCCTCTCAACACAGTGCTCTAGTACCATGCTTCTCGTAATGGAGTCATAGGTCAAGAAACACCAGCATAACCCGGGAGCTTGTGAGAAATACAGAATCTCAGATCCCACCTCAAACTCACTGAATTAGATTCTGCACTTTAGCAATATTATATTTCCATGTGATTCACCTCTGCAAGGAAGTCTGAGAAGTGCTGGTGTCGGCAGCCCCCACCCATCAATCAAAGGCATTCCATGGGATGAAACGCGTGTGTCCTCCCTATTTCAGACGCACATTATAATACTCTGACCTTGGTCCTGTCCTTTTCCAGGCAGTTATTTGCGCATTGAATCAGGATCTAGGGAGCAGGCTGATCTGATTTGGCCAACAGTAAGAATCTCAAAGGGGTAGCTTGGACACTGAATTGTAGAATTGGGATACAAACACACTAAAAGGGTGGAGTGAAGGACTGACTGACAATTGGAGTAAATACATTTTTTTCTTTTTGGTACTGGGGATTGAACTCAGGTGCATTCGACTACTGAGCCACATCCTCAGCCCTATTTTGTATTTTATTTAGAGACAGAGTCTCACTGAGTTGTTTAGTACCTCACTTTTGCTGAGACTGGCTTTGAACTCACTATCCTCCTGCCTCAGCCTCCCAAGCTGCTAGGATTACAGGTGTGCACCATCGTGCCCAGCATGGAGTAAATAAAATTTGACCAAGACAAACAGAATCCTTTTGAAAATAGGATCTTAGGAAGTATGGCACACCATCTCTCTTCTGGAACATGCACCTTGTGTTCCACAGAAGGGTTTCATTCCAGATTGGTTTGGGAAATGTTTCTTTGCTTTTTCTTCCTCTTAGAAAGTCATTGCATGCACTAGAAAATATAGATTCTCCTAAGTGTCCAGTAAAGATGCCAGGTTCTCTTTGTTTAATTCAGCAGTTCCCAAGCAAAGCACTTTGTGCACATTATCTATTAATGTATCACAGGAACACAGCATGGGAAATACTGGCTTGGGACTTTTTTTTTTTAAATATTTTTTAGTTATAGATGGACACAATATCTTTATTTTGTTTATTTTTTTTTTTTTTTTTTTTGTGGTACTGGGGATTGAACTCAGGGCACTCGACCACTGAGCCACATCCCCAGCCCTATTTTGTGTTTTATGTAGAGACAGGGTCTCACTGAGTTGCTCGCTTAGCGCCTCGCCATTGCTGAGGCTGGCTTTGAACTCGCGATTCTCCTGTCTCAGCCTCCCTAAGTGCTGGGTTGTTTATTTTTTAATGTGGTGCTGAGGTTCAAACCCAGTACCTCACATGTACAAGGCAAGCGCTCTGCCAACTGAGCCACAACCACAGCCCCTGGCTTGGGACTTTTAGGTTTGGGGTGTGGTTCATGAAAAAGATACTATTTTTGAAACACATTAAGAGAAGTATAGTGGTCATGGCCAAAAGGAAGAGGTGCACTGTTCCCTGCATCTTGATAGGCACTAAGTTGACTTCATAGGTAACTATGGGGCAGGGCACGTGGAGATACTCACAGATCTGCAGAGATGGACAGAGAAGACCCTGAAAAAGGAAAAGTCTCCTTGGGAGGACTTCACACTCCCTTCTCTCCACAGGAAGTAACTGCTATGAAATATTTGTTGGAACATTCTGGAACGAGGACCTAAACATTTCTCAGAGGGAAACCACACAACAAACCTAAAGTAGGTGGATTAAAGGCTTAGCGGTATAGCTCAGTGATAGAGGCCCTGCCAAGCATGTACAGGCTCAAAAAATAATAACAATAATTAACAAAATTTTAAAGTAGCTAGGTGTGATGATACACACTTATAATCCCAGTGACTTGGAAGGCCGAGGCAGGAGGATCACAAGTTTGAAGCCAGGCTCACTAATTTAGCAAGATTCTGTCTCAAAATAAAAGACAAAGTTTTGGGGATGTAGCTTATTGCTTACCTAGCATTCACAAAACCCCAGTTCAGTCCCCAGTATGGCAAAATATATTTCTAACAAAAAAAAAAATAATAATAATTATGAAATTATAGAGGTAGGAAAAATCTCACCATAACACAATAGAATTAAAAATTAATAACAAAAATTTAAGCCTCAAGTTTAACCTGAAAATTTTTATAAAATAATTTTGGGTTTCAGATGAAATAACACAAATTATAAACTATTCAGAAATAAACCATAATTAAAGAGTCACATGTCAAAATCTGGGACATGAGGTCAAAGATGTACTCCGGAAAACACACACTCACATGTGCGTGGTGACAGCATGAGAGAGACTGACACTACGTGAATTGTTCTCAACCTAAGAAGCTAGCAAGTGAATGGCAAAATAAACCCAAAGGAAGTATAATCAGAAGTGACTAGAGATAAAGGCCAACATCAATAAAATAAAGACAAAACCTAATGATAAATTTGATCAAACCAATTCCAAAGAAAAACAATACAATAAACTCTTAAAAAGTGTGACCAAATAAAAAAGGAAGAAAACAAAAATAACATTTGTAGTAAGAAAGAAGACTAAAGCACAAATATTTGAACATATTTTTTAAAAAACATAGGCACAACTTTATAGCAATAAGTATGAAACAGTTTAGAAAAAAAAGTGTGGTTTTTTCCCCTTTTTTTCCCTTTCTCTTCTCCTTCTTCCTCTTCCTCTCTTCTTGTCCTTCTCCTTCTTCTTTTTTGAGATGAGGTCTCACTATGTTGCCCAAACTTGCCATGAACTCCTGGGCTAAAGCACTTCTGCCTCAGGCTCCTGAGTAGCTGGGACTATAAGCACCTGGCAATGGCTCAGATATGATTGCGGGTGTGTGTATGTTGGTGTGAATGAAATGCAAACATCCAATGAATTAATGAAAAGATTAAAAACAGGTATAGGGGGTTGGGGCTGTGGCTCAGTGGTACAGCGCTTGCCTAGCACCACATAACAATGAAACACATTAAAAGCATGCTATTCATCTACAACTACAAAAGAAAAATATTTAAAAAAAAACAGGTATAGGAAGGCAGGTTTGGTCTCATTATAAGGAAGACTTTACTAACACGTTGGAAGGATCCATGATTGACATGAATCACAACACAAGAAAGGGACATGGCAGCTCCATTGCTGGCTGTGAAACAGACCATTTGTCAGAAGCAGGGGACTGGTGGTCCTGGGGGATTGGAGCAGAGAAATTCATTTCTAAGCTTTTCATAATCCGCCTCCCTTAACGGTGCGTTGCCTTCTATCAATGGTCCTTGTCATTAGGGTCCATGAAGTTGCTCTAATGATCTCTTCAAGGTCAGCAAGCAGGAGAGAAGAAGCAATAATGAGTGTGTGGCCTGCTTTCTTGGACTTGGAAGAGGACAGGAGGCCAGAGCAAAGTCCCTCGCCACTCTACCTCCACCAGCTTCCCAGATCCCCTGGATAGGTGTGAGGATGCTTCTGAATGATTTGGTTAAAGCCAGGGCCTGTCTAATGACTGGGCTTTGGAACAGAGCTCTGGTTCTGGGGACACATCAGGGTCAGGAAGTGACCAGCCCACGAACCCACTCTGACTCACTGTGTTGTGTGGGGAGCAGGTCATACCCCTGCCACACCAGAGATTACACCTGTAGCTCAGATTTGAGCTGCACTGGAGACAGGCAATGCCATGATGGGAGGTAGGTTGCACTGGAGACCCTCCCCATCCCTCATCATCCCTGGGATGACCAGAGAAGCAGGGGCTGACCCGAGCAAGGCTGGATGGGAACTGCCATGGAGGAGAATTTGCCTATAAGGCTCCCAGCTATGGCATTCTGCTTAGGCCTCACCTTTCACCCTGGCTCTCTTCTGCCCACATATCCATATTGGCCCAGACTGGAAAACCTCACAGCCTTGCTCAGTCATGGTCAGGCCAGCCAAGGCCAGTAAACCAATAAGTAGGTGACACATCATTGTCACACCATCTTGCCTCCTTCTGGACTAGGCTGGGACCAGCCAGCCAAGTCCCATGGCCTGGCCTTGGGCCACTCTACGGGCCAGGCACAGTGAGTCACTCTTGTTTGGAGGACACTGCCTTTCTCTGATGGAGAATGTGAAGTGCGTCCTTCTCCTTCTAGAGTTCCGGAACACCCCATAAAAAGCAAGGGTGGGTATCACAGCAAAAAAAGCATTTCTTTAAAGACACAAACGTCAAAGCCCCAAACACACCCAAAGGAACTCCTTTTGGTGCTACTCACACCTGATTCAGGAGGATATACCCCGAATGTCTCTGGGACCAGAAAGAATAGCACTGATATGGGTCAGCTCCTGTCACCCCTCATGGACATGAGTATATTCATCTCCCCACTAACTTCTTTGTTTCCAATCCTTTGCCACCGCCTCTGGGCCCCCCTGCTGTCAACTCATACACATGCAAGTCCTGGTTTAAAGCCTCAAAATGCTTCTATTGACTTCAAAATGAAGCTAATATTGCACCCTGTCCTAGCTTGGGTTTCTGCAAAAATGTATTCTGGGTACAGGTAGTTTGTTTAGAAGTGAGTCCAAGAAGTGGAGAGTAATACAGGGAAGGAGGGGTACTAGTAGATCCAGACTAGCACTGTACCTGAGCTGGGTAAGTGTCCGTGGTGCTGGAGAAATTCTGGAGGTTTCTGAAGTGAGGATATGTCAGATGTCCAGAAACTGTCCACCATTACTGCAGATGAATATTCCACAATATCAACAGTATTTTTTGCTCCACCATCCACCATCAAGATTTCTTCCTGGTTGCAAAATCCATACCACAGCTCCAGTGATCACGTCTGCATCTTGGGCCAGTAGAAAGGTTAAAATAAAATAAAACTCTTTGCAGGCTGGGGATGTCACTCAATAATAAAACCTAGCAAAAGTGAGGCCCTGAGTTCTATCCCCAGCACCGGGGGGTGGACATCTTACAGCGGACAGTCTCCTTTTAAGGAATTTCCCATACAACTTCCACTTATATCCTGTCGGCCAGGACTTAGACACATGACCATACTTACAAGGGATGCTGGGAAACTTTCTTTGTATATTGGTGGCCATGTTCAGCTAAGCTGATCCAGTGTATTGCTTGTTCGGCAAAGAATCTGTGGTTCTATTACTAAGGAAGAGGGGAGAGTGGATGCAGGGCTGGGCCTCCAGCCATCTGTACTACATGGCAGTCCCTTTGGGAGAATATAAACACCCCATTCTCTTCAGCACTGCTGTTAATACCAAAGATGATAAGAAGACAACACTCACCTGCCCACAGGAACCACGGGCCCTGCGACATTCTTGTCATTCATAGGAGAAGATGCATGGGGGTGTGAAGAAAGATGGAACCCCCTTTACCTGCTCTCCAGGCATTTATGACATTCCCTCCACATATCCTGCTCTCAGTAGGGGAAGCTTCCCTGCTACAGTTTCCAACAGAGTCATTTCATGCTCAAATACTTATTCCTAACTTGTAGGTTAGTCCCTTTTGACATACTTATGCCAAACTGACGGTACCCCTCAGCCCTATATCAGGTGATGTCTTTGTTCCTCTTCTTTCTGGGAGCTTTGAGCTGGGTCCTCCTTTGGGACTCCTTCTGTTGAGATATCTAGTCATGTGTAGAATGGCCACTGGATCCTGGTAGGTGGTATGGCCAGCCTGGAAGTGGCTTTGATCCTCTGAGAGAAACTACTTCTCAATTCAACCATAAGGTTTGTCTGCAATGGTCTCACCTCTTCAACCTACAAAGGATCTTTTTTTTGGGGGGAGGTACCAGGGATTGAACTCAGAGGCACTTGACCACTGAGCCATATCCTTAGCCCTATTTTGTATTTTATTTAGAGACAGAGTCTCACTGAGTTGCTTAGCACCTCCTTTTTGCTGAGGCTGGGCCTTTGAACTTGCGATCCTCCTGCCTCTGCCTCCTGAACCGCTGGGATTACAAGCATGTGCCACTGCACTCTGCCTCACAAGGAATCTTAATTGTTAGAAAACCGTGTTTCATGTATTTGGGTGCCACCACAGTATCTCCCAAAGGTCTGTATAAGGTAGGAGTTTCAGATAAATCTACTTGTTCACTGCTTGGTTGCTTATGATCTGTCAATTATCTTTTTTTTTATAAGATTTTTTAAACCTTTATTTTATTTATTTATGTATTTTGTATGTGGTGCTGAGGATCGAACCCAGTGCCTCATGCATGCGAGGCAAGCGCTCTACCACTGAGCCCCAGCCCCAGCCCTGTCAATTATCTTTGAAGAGAATGGCTGCTGCCATTTTCTTCTTTCCTATATGTTAAAGTTGCAATTTGCTTCAAGAGGTAGAGTCTAATTCCTCTTCCTTTGAATAAGGGCTGGCCTCAGTGATTTAGAGTGGAAAGGGCATTTTGGACACTCAGGCCTCAGTTTTAAGTGTAGGGGAAAAAGTGAATGAAGGAAATAAAGAGAGAGGGGAGGTGGCTCAACAGTAACACAGATTTATTTGGGACAAACCTGCAGAAGGGGCCCAGTGGAGACTGAGACCCATCTTCCAATTACAGCCTGGGGTAGCTAAAGGGTCATGAAGGAGTGGGGGAATTTTTATGGTTAGGCACTGCTAGGGGGTTGTTAGGGAAGGGTCCTTTTGGTCGTCATCTCTATTCTCTGAGGTGGTCATTGTTCCATGTGGAACCATGTGTTTTCAGGATTTCAGTCCCATATAGCAATTTCCTTTCTTTGCATGATGATGAAGTATTGTCTGGAGTTTAAGGTCAGGCTGAGTTAGAGTAAATGTGAGGTAACTCTTATTCTAAGCTGGCGTATATTGCAAAATGGCGTTGCCTATGTCAAGTTCTACCTAACATTAAGATGCCTTATGGTTCTCATCTGGCCATCCTGGAACATTCACTCCTGAGATCTTCCCTCTCAGACCCCAGCCACCATGCTAAAAGGACTTCCATGTCACCTGGGAAGGCTTCTCAGTTCATTGCCCCAGCTACGTTCTCAGTAGAGTTAGCATCAACTACCAGCCATGTAAGAAGCCATCTGAAATTTGGACCCAATCAAGTCTTCAGATAACTGCAACCCTAAACAACATCTCCACACAACCATACAAGAGATCCCAAGTGAGAACTGCAAATCCTGAGCTCAGTCAACTCACACAATCATAAGAACAAAACCAATATTTAGTCACTGTTAGGGTCATTTGCAATACAGAAATAGGTAATCAGAGAAGTAACAGAAAGCAAACCTCCAAGAAGTTGTCTTGGTCACCCAAGAATCTTGCTTGAGAGAAAGTATAGCCCAGCTCACCTACTTGGCCCCTTTCCTGTTGCAGGTGTGCTAAGGACTGTGGCAGATGACAGCTGGCATCTTCCACTGCAGTGGTTCCATTCGTCCAGATATAAGCAGTATTAAATTATGGAGTGGGTGAAGATTCAACAAATATTTGCATAAAAGGATTTTTGTTCACTCTGTACAAATACCCTGGTAGGTTTTATTTATTGGTTGGTTCTCTTTTTTTTGCTTTGTTTTGTTTTTCTTTTTGTTGTTGTTGTCGCTATGGAGCAAATGTGGCAGAAGAAAAGAAACAGGCTTCTCAGAAGATGAATGCACTTTTTGTTTTTCTTTATTTTCCAGGAACCCCGTTTCCAGGTGAATGGCAACAGAGAGGTTGTCAGGAGATACTTGAAAGTCAGATGATCGCATTCTAGATGCCCAGGAAATGATGAAACTTGAGAGTGGGAATATATTTGATCGAGTCATGAATGAATGCCTCAGCTCAGGAAGTATGCTTCGCTGGTCTATATGTGGCCTAATGCAGGGCAGGGGCAATCAGAAATGAGTATGGCTGTGTGCAGCTGGAGAGAGATGAAGACTTGAATGTACATACTGGGAAATCTATATTGATAATTACAGTGATATGTACAAATATAGATATCAATATGTGCATTTAGAGAAAGAGATATACAGAAAATATAGGGATTGTGTTTGTGTATGTGGTTATTTGCCTATGTATGGCAAATGCAAGTTTTTGTATTGTAGGTAGATGTTTTTCCTAGTGAGACAAAGATGGGATAGAATGTTGAGAAGAACAGTAATTTTAAAAATATTTCTAAAACTTTCTTTAGTTATCTTTTCAATAATTATGGTTATGGAAACTGCCAAGCAACCTAGGGGTATTCCTTCCCCCCACCCCTTCTCTCTCTCTTACTGGGGATTAAACCTGGGGCATTTTACTACTGAGCCACATTTAGTCCTTTTTTTTTTTGGTACTGGAGATTGAACTCAGGGGCACTCGACCACTGAGCCACATCCTCAGCCCTATTTTGTGTTTTATGTAGAGACAGGGTCTCACTGAGTTGCTTAGTGCCTCGCTGTTGCTGAGGCTGGCTTTGAAATCGCAATTCTCCTGTCTCAGCCTCCCAAAGTGCTGGGATTTCAGGCTTGTGCCACTGTGCCCAGCTATATTCAGTCCTTTTTATTTTGAGACAGGGTCTTGTTAAGTTGCTGAGGCTGGCCTCAAACTTGTGATCCTTCTGCCTCAGCCTTCTGAGCAGCTGGGGTTATAGGAGTGTACCACCACGCTGAGAAATCTGGGAATGTCCTCTTTTGCTGTTGTTTTGTTTTGTTTTTGAGGTGCTGGGGATTGAACACATTCTGAGAATACCCTTTTTTTAAATACTTTTTTTTTAGTTGTAGATAGACACAATATCTTTATTTTATTTATTTATTTATTTTTATGTTGTGCTGAGGATCGAACCCAACACCTCACACATGTGAGGCAAGCGCTCTACCACTGAGCCACAATCCCAGATCCCTGAGAATGTTCTTAATGTCAAATTTAAAAATTGGTAGGCAGAGATGGATCTGGTAGCACACAACTGTAGTCCCAGTGGCCCAGGAGGATGAGGCAGAAGAATCATAGGTTCAAAACCAGCCTCAACATTTAACAATGTCCTAAGTAACTTAGCAAGGCCCTGTCTCAAAATAAAATAAAAATGGCTGCAAATTTAGCTTAGTGGTTAAGCACCCGTGGGTTCCATCTTTGGTGCCCAAAATTTAAAAAATAAAAATAAAAAATGAAAAGGATTGTCTAGCACATGGTGAGGCCCAGGGTTCAATCCCCAGTACTGAAAAAAAAAAAAAAGGTACACAGATTAAGTTCAAAAAGTATGTTACGATGACAAAAACTGAGATACAATATGTGCAATATGCAACAAATGTGTTAGACGAGTGAATTTGGGATGATTACTTTTATTTACAAATTTTTATTGTTTTTGCAATGTTTACGAATAAACACAAGAAGTAAAAGTTGAATCCCAGCTACTTAAGAGGCTGATGCAGGAGAATTGCTTGAGCCCAAGAGTTCCAGGTCAGCCTGGGCAACATAGCAAGATACTGTCTATTTTTAAAAAAAGTAAAAGTTGGGAAGAAAATAAAGAAAAAATTGAGCATCAAAAATTTAAAATGTGGGTCACCCAAGTAGGGACAGTGATTTGCCTCAATGATGTTGCAATTATCTCAAGACCCAGGAAATACTAGGTTTGGCCTCTAAATTCACTAAAGCATAATACAGCATTGTGATGGGCAGATGCTGACATGGAGGTTTTCCAAGTCCCTTCTATAGGAAATCAGGCCAGAAATTAAACACGAGAAAGCACTGACTCATCCATGCTCTTGCTTCCTCATTTAAGAACTGACAGCCCCACACTTGGGCTGTACAATAGGCCTTGGCTCTCTACTGGTCTGTGCTAGAACCATCTACATGCCCAGAACACCCCTTATACTACTCGTCCTCATGTAGCTCTGTGATATTCTCAAAGACAGCTTAACCCAGGTCCAGGAGTCAGGGAAAGATGATCTAGGGGTACCCACAGAAATAGCTGTGAATGGAAGCTGAGACTAAGAAATAATTGGAGAAAAAAATGAGATGTCCAGACTGCAGAGACCCTGGAGGTCCAGCTTAATTATAGGAACAGAAGTTTATTGTCGAAGGATGTTTTTAAAGGGCTATGACCATACCCACTGACAGGTACCACCATATGTGTTTTTAAGATCCTTCCTAACCTGCCAAATATGAAAATGTAAAAAGAACATTTTGACCTCGGTACCACTTGGCTGGTCACTAAAGTGACTTTCACTGATTTTGTGCATCCTCTCTGCATTCCCAATCTGTCATACCAACCACCAGCAATAATCTTCCTACAAATTTTAATTTTATTGCTTCCCTGCTCAAAAACCTAAGAACTCCCCAGTGTCTGTTGAATGGTTAGATTTCTTTTCCTAGTCCATCCAGTATCTGAAATTAACCAAATCTCCAGCATGCTGACCTCAGTCAAATCAACTGAGTCAGCAGCCATGCAGAGGCAGCTCTATGGCTGCTGTTACTTCCTCTCCAAAGCTGACCCTGCTTGGGTCCTACAACACATTTTTTTTTTTTGGTAGAAACAAACTGAAAAGAAAAATGGCCAAATGTATAGCAGATCCCCTTAGATATAGGAAAACTGCCAAGGTGAGGGCAGGATAAGATGACTCTTATTTTTTTTTTTTTGGTACTGGAGATTGAACTCAGGGGCACTCAACCACTGAGCTAACATCTCCAGCCCTATTTTGTGTTTTATATAGAGAGACAGGGTCTCACTGAGTTGCTTAGCACCTCGCCGTTGCTGAGGCTGGCTTTGAACTTCAGATTCTCCTGTCTCAGCCTCCTTAAGTGTTGGGATTACAGGCTTGTGCCACCGTGCCCGGCTATAAGATGACATTTTAAACTGGTTTTCTATAAACACTCAACCTGGAAGCTGTCAGTAGGTGTGAATCAATTTGTATCCTACCTAGGAGAGTATGACATACACAAATACATTTGCAGTTCTGAAAAATTTTGTGTTTAAAACAATTTCTATCTTAAACCAGTATTATTCTTGGCCTCGATCACATGCAGTTGACCCTATACAAGTGCAGTCACCATTTACTGCTTTTTCTGATCAGAATTGTGCCTCTATCATTTAGGAAATGCTTCCCCACTTTCAAATGGCATAATGCTTGGGGATTCTACAGGATCCCATTTCTGTCCATGGAGATGTTCTAGGAAAGAATATCTGTTCACCTGATGCTGGTAGGAGAGAACTTTTGTCCTTACTGGTCACAAGACTATAAGAACATGAGCTTAAAGCATCCTGAGGATCCAGTTCTAGCCTTGTTGTGGAGTCTGATGAAAAACAGAGGTAAAGCAGCATAGTAACTTTAACTGAGTTCCCCTCAAATGGACTCCTTCCTCTGGCTGTTATGGCCAAGAAACCCAAACAGATCCAGCAGAGACCTAAGGAGGCATGTGCTTGGGTTTCCAGGGGGAAAAAAGTGGTAGTGGTTGGGGAGCTCCTTCTTGGAAGCCCCAGAAAGTGAAAGCTGTGGATGAGGAAGGATTTAGCCCATAACCACTGGTGTTATTCCCAGCCTGGATGGGAAGGAAGACAATGTCTGTAGTCAGCCAAGTCATAATGAGAAACTGGGCCTGGTCACAGTATTTGAGCCCTGGATAGGACTATTCAGGTATAGGAGTCTCCAAATTCTCTTGAACTCTCTAGCTGACTTGATTGGAATTTTTTTTTTTTTAATTTGCACTCTTCAGAGTTCTGAATGATTCATAGGCTCTTTTTGGAAGTGGCCCTATTTTGAGGTCATTTTAAGGAGTTCTTTAAATATCCTGAATGCTCCATTTATAAGGGTGAATCAAAAAGAATCTCTTCCTCTGGGAGTGGGGAGAAGAGAGAATTAGTGTTTCCTGGGTATAGAGCTTGTTTTGCAAGATAAAAAGTTCTGAAGATGCTGTGCAATGTGAATATACTTAACACTACTGGTCTATATACCAAAAATACTTCAGTTTAATGTTATGTTTTTCTTATAATAATTTTTAAAATTCATGTAGAATGTAGGTATATAAATGTATCTAAATGCATCAAGCAGTAGAGTTAAAATGAATGCATTTTATGGTTACATAAATTGTGCTGGGTAAAGTTGATTTAAAAAATAAAAGAGCTGGGTGTGGTGGCACATGCCTATGATCCCAGTGGCTCAGGAGGCTGAGACAGTAGGATTGCAAGTTCAAAGCCAGCCTCAGCAATTTAGTGAGACCCTATCTCAAAATTTAAAAAAGGGCTGGGGATGTTGCTTAATGGTTAAACACCCTTGGGTTCAATCCCCAGTACCAAAAATATGGAAAGAAAAAGAATACATTCCTTATGGGGCCCAACTTTATGACATCCTCTGAGATCATGTTTCAGAATTGCTGTCAGGATTTCAAGCATTGCCCAAGCTCCCTTTACTGGACAAGGACTGTCCTGGGGCAGATGCTGTGCTCTGGTTTTTAAGCCCCAGAGGCAGTGACTGGGGAGACAACCACGAAATACTGTTGGATGGATGGACCTGCCAATGTGTAGATGCCTGACATATTCTCTGACCAACATTCTTTATTTTTTATTTTATTTATGTATTTAGGTACTAGGGATTAAACCCAAGGACACTTAACCACTGAGCCACATCCCCAGACCTTTTTATTTTTTGTTTTTTATTTTGAGATAGGGCTTGCTAGGTTGCTTATGGCCTCACTAAATTGCTGAAGCAGGCTTTGAACCTGTGTTCCTCCTGCCTCAGCCTCTCACACCACTGGGATTACAGGTGTGTGCCCCTATGCCTGGCTAACTTATGTCCTTTAAATTCGTTTATTCATTCTCTCAACAAGCATTTACTTAGCAGCTGCTGTCTGACAAGCACACAGTGACCAAAGCAAGCACAAATCTATGCCCTTGTGGATTACAATCTAGAAGGGAAAATATACATAAATAAATGAGGAAGATATGATAGATGGTGGTAGGATCTAAGGAGGAAAAATATTAGAATCAGGTTAAAGAGATTTGGGGATGATATCTGAGTAATGACATCATGAGTGGACCACAGACATCAACCTCATTGTACTGGGGAAGATTAGTAAGAAAATTGACCCAGAAGAAAAGGATGGATGTCAACATATCAATTGGTCACAGTCAGGGCCAGTATCAATACTGTGTGGTCACATAGGGACCTACACTTAGGAAGTTTAATGTTCTGTCGTCATCTTGAAATCTTATACGATCTTTTTAAAAGAGACCCTGCATTTTCATTTGGCACTACCTACAAATTACATAGCTGGTCAGTCCTGCATACAGTACTTTGTTCTTCTGGATAAGCAATGCCTTCTCCCTACTGTACTCTTAGAAAGCACAGGCAGTGCCAGCAAACACTACTGATTCATATTTCTTAAGTATTAGTATCATGTGTTTTTCCTTTGACAGTTGTGAAATAGGAGATAGAAACTATACCAGTTAGGATAAGCTGGGTTATGCTGCATGACAGAACTCCCAAATCCAGTGGCTTAAAACAACAGAAATTTGTTTCTGTCTCAAACTCTGTGTTCATTAGGGCCAGCTGGAGGCTCTGATGTATATCATCCTTACTCTAGGACCAAGGAAAAACAAGGGAAATTGTTCTCTGGCTCTTCCCATTTCTTCTCAGAAGTGACATAAATCACTTGAACTCATTTCATTGGCCAGGGAAAGTGACATGGTTGACATCTATCTTCATGGGATGAGGAAGTATATTTGTTAATCAGTTATTCCAACACCACCTATTGAATAATCCACCCTTTTACTGGTGATTTTTCCCCTAGTGATTTCAATTGCCCAATAATATGCTAAATTATTGATATTTGGGCTTATTATTGGATACTCTTTCTGTTCCACTGAATTACACTTTTTTGTCTTCTGTGACTTTATAATGCCATTTACTGTCAAAGAGGGTAAGTATACCTTCAAGAGTCTCCTTTGAAATCTTTTCTAGATTATCATATTTTTAATCTCTAAATAGATTTCAGAATCACTTTGTTAAATCCCTCCTACTCCTTCTATGTGATTTGGATTAGAGTGGAATTGAATTTTCCATGAACTTACATTTCTTTATAGTAGAGGCTTACTAGTTCAAAAAAATACTTCTTTACATATAAAGTTTTAAGATTTTCATCAAATATATTCAGTAACTTCCTAATAATTTAATCCCCAAGTACTTTGTTTTATAGTTATTGTGAATGAGACTTTTTGTT
This sequence comes from Xerus rutilus, assembly GCA_028644305.1. Classification (NCBI taxonomy): domain Eukaryota; kingdom Metazoa; phylum Chordata; class Mammalia; order Rodentia; family Sciuridae; genus Xerus; species Xerus rutilus. The sequence goes on along the minus strand of CM053401.1, from coordinate 151,541,356 downwards.
TTATTAAACATAAATAAGGTAAATACATGTTAACTAAACATTATTCTACTATAGTAGAAACACTCAGTTTTGATATTCTTTGTAACCATGCATCCTACTAAATTAACTTTTTAGTTTTAACTGCTTAAAAAAAAAACTATTCTTTTGGAGTTGGATGTGGTGGTGCACACCTGTAATCCCAGCTACTCAGGATTCTGAGGTAGGAGGACCACAAATTGGAGGACAGTCTGGACAATTTAGCAAGACCCTGTTTCAAAATAAAAAGTAAAAACTGCTGGAGATGTAGTGCAGTGGTAGAATGCCCCTGATTCAATCTTTACTATCACAAAAAAGAAAATGAAAAATTTTAAAAAAGAATAAAAAGAAAATGAAAAATTGGCTAAAAAACAGTGAGAGACTAATAATTTGTAAATAGATTGCAACTAGAAATAAACAATAATTTATTTATTTTGTGGTACTATGAAACCCAGGAGCACTCTAGCATTGTTTGATCCCCAGCCTTTTTATTTTTTATTTTGAGATAGGGTCTTGCTAAATTGCTGATGCTTATCTTAAACTTATGATTCTCCTGCCTCCTCCTCCTGAGTAGCTGGGATTACAGGCGCATACCACTGAATGCATGACTTAGCCAATTTTGTACTTCTTATTTTCGTAGAGTGAAACTTGCCATGTTAGCTGATAAGCTTTTCATTTCCACTATTTCCTGGAACTTCATGACTCCTCTCCAGCCTGGCAGCAGCTAGGGTGTTCTGTATCCACTGGTTTAGGGACAGGATGACACAGCAGAATGTAGGAAAAGGCAGTCAAGTTCTAAAGTCTTTATCAGATTTGGTACAGTAGATAAGGAGGTGACCAAGTCCATACACCATGTTACTCTGTGGACCACTGCTGGTCCCTGAACTGTTCGTTAATTATCAAGAATAAACACTTAAATAATAAACGTTTTTCTAGGCGGTGCACAACATCCAAGGTCATGATTGACAAACTAATTTCATCAGTGTATAGGCCAAAAATATTAATCTATGACAACTGGAAGCAAATAGAACTGGTCCATCACCACAGATTGCTTGATAAATGCTTCTTTAGACTAACTAGAATTCTCAGAGAAAAACAAGTGGGCTCAAAATTGCAACGTGAACCAGGCAAGATTGTATACATCTATAATCCCAGCTACTTGGGAAGTTGAGGCAGGAGGATCCCAAATTCTAGGCCAGCCTGGGCAACTTAGCAGAGATCCTGTCTCAAAATAAAAAGAGTTAAAGATGTAGAAAGACCAGGGGCAAATGTTCCTGGGTTCAATCTGCAGTACCTTCCCCAAATAAAACAAACCAAAAAAACAACAAACCTGTGAGGTGTCTCTGCGTCTTGTCCCTATCCCCTGGAAATCAAAGCATTACCATGAGTGGATGGTAGGGGTTAGAAGGGAAGAGTTGCAAGCAGGAAGACAGACATATCCTTGAAAGGCCGGGAAACTAGAATCTGAAAAAACCTATCCCTTTTTCTAAGTAGAATCTCGGAAGCAGCAAGATCCTACCAATTCTTTGGAAAATAAAAAGGGTATGGGCATAGTTAGGCAGCTCCTATAGCATGGGGCTAAGAATAGCAGAATGATTTGACATGTGTCCATAAGGAGCCCAGAGGCAGTGAAGATCCTTGAACAATTCTACCACGTAGACAAAGATCACTTAATTCTCTCACATGTCCAAATGGAATGCAGAAGCAGCAGAGACATAGACCTACAGAAACATTCACAGCTGAGAATCAGGAACATTACGGGTTGCATAGTGCAACTTTTTATATGCAGCAACACCTGAGGTCTAGATGAGACAACTTAGCAAATGCCAGTGTGGTCACTCAAGGGTCAGATGTTTTCCTTCTGTCGAGGCCTTGAGGCTATGTGACACCCTGTCACCAAATGAGATTGCAAAGCTGTCAAGAAGAGAAACATTCTCATAATGACCAAGAGTAAATTTCCATCTCCTGGGAGAATGATGACTCATGATTGAAATTCAATGGAATTTTTTAAAAAGTAGAAAAAAAATTGGAAAGCCTGTTTCTTTCAAACTTAAGTCTGGGATGAGATTCTTGCCTTCTCTGGCTTCATTTAACCAGAATGACAGATGTATGCCTGCACTTTTACCTTTTTCTGATTTTAATGGGAATGTATCTGGAATTTTATTGTTATATTTGCTATTAATTCATCCTATTCTCAATGATGTTAAAGCCCATCAATTTGAAGTTGCCTAGGGTTTCATTTTTTAATAATAAAATAATATTGGATGTTGAATTTCATCTAGTGCTTTTTTGGAATCTCTCAATATGGTCTTATGACTTTTCTCCATCACCTATTAGAAATTGAATTTTTTTTTAAGTGCTTGGCATTGGACCCAGGGCCTCACACACGCTAGGCAAGTGCTCTACCACTGAACTGTACCTCCAAACCAAAATGGTTTGTTTTTAGGTACTGAGGATTGTACTCAAGGGTGCTTTACCACTGAGATACATCACCAGTCTTTTTTATTTGCTTTAATTTTGAGACAGGGTCTTGCTAATTTGCTGAAAATCTTGCTAAATTGTCAAGGATGGCCTCAAATTTGCAATCCTCCTGCCTCAGCCTCCTGAACTACATGGCACATTTTTTTTTTTGGACCATAACATCCAGGATTTATTTATAGATTCTCAATTCTGTTCCTTTGACCTATACAATATCCTTATGCCAGTACCACAAAGTCTTGATTATTGTTGCTTTGTGAAAGCTTTGAAATCAGGACATGTGAGTCAACTTTGTTCTTCTCAAGGTTGTTTTGGCTTTGGAGGTCTCTTGCATTTCCATATTTAAGACTGGCTTGTCAATTTCCAAAGATGCATTAGCAAATGGTGGCACCAGGACCAGGATTCAGGTCTTCTTACTTCCAATCTATATACTTGGTCACGTATATGTAAAAAATTTCTTCTAATTAAACAGGATTATTTCTTCAACACAGCTGTTGCTTTCTCTAGATATACACTCGGTTTCAGAGGCTCAGTACATGGTCAGCTGACTGCATTGCTCTGGGCCCAAGATGAGGTATTATGGCAGAAGGTGTAGCTGAGGAAAACAGCTGAAGATTTGGAAATCAGTAATCCCAGATTACTGGTTTTCCAGATTTTCTTAATATACCTTTAATTTTGCCCATTTGTTTTAATTCACAGCTAGGGTTTATTGTCTTATAATTTATTTACAATTTTAAAAATCAAAATTTGTAGATGTTTGGTCTGTACATTTTTTGCATACTTATTTGGACAAGCTTTGATATGGGGATTATACTAGGCTTGTAAAATGAAAGATAATGCCACTAAACTTTTTTTAACACTCCAGATTCTAGAATGGAAGACTATCTAAAAGTTTGCTTCAAGGTGTATTAGAAATTTTCCACAATATTTTTCAATTGGGGCTGAAAATTTGGGGGCAGTAAAACTTTTAATGCCCCATTTCCTATCCACCAGAGTTGATCTATCTGAATAGTTTGAATATTCAGATTTTGCATTTCTTTCTGAGTCAATTTTATTATTTTATAAAAATACATTTTCTCCTTTTGTACTGAGGATTGAACTCAGGGGTGCCCTACCCCTGGGCTACATCCTCAGTCCTTTTTTTATTTTGAGACAGGTTATCACTGAATTGCCAAGACTGGCCTGGAACTTGCTATCCTCCTGCCTTAGACTCCCAAGTCACTGGGATTACCCCATACACAGCCAAAAATGTTTTTTAAAATATAAACTACAAATTGCTAAAATTGATTCAGATGAGCCAGGTGTGGTTGTGCACACCTGTAATCCCAGCAACTCAAGAGGCTAAGGCAGAAGGAGTGCAAATTTGAGGTCAGCCTTGACAAGTTAGCAAGATTTTCAGCAAATTAGCAAGACCCTGTCTCAAAATTAAAGCAAATAAAAAGGACTGGTGATGTATCTCAGTGGTAAAGCACCCCTCAGTTCAATCCTCAGTACCTACAAACCATTTTGGTTTGCAGGTACAGTTCAGTGGTAGAGCACTTGCCTAGCATGTGTGAGGCCCTGTGTGCAAAGCCCAGCACCAAAAGAAAAAAAAAAAAAAATTTCATTTCAATCTCTAAACACTGTCACAAAAAGTCATTCTTGATATTCTGTTATCAAAGCATCTCTCCCTGAATCCTGGAATTAACTTTAAGACTAGATCGCCTCATCCAATGTCCTAATGTCCCACAAATAGCCATCTTCTTTTTGTGCAATTTTCCCAGTTATTGGTAGCAACTCTTCTCCAATTATCCTGCTCCACTTCCTTTTGTGCTCCTGAATCTTTTCAGAAGCCAAGAGCTGCTTCTAATCTTTATCCAAAGGAGCCTGTTTTTGTATAGTGTCAGGAGTTGTGACAGGGCTCTCCTGTTCTAATCTTCGTGTTAGAGAACAAATGCGATTTTTCTGGTTTTATTTACTAGATTTAAATGGATGAGCTGAGAGTAAAGAGAAGGGCAGGAACCCAAGGGGGCAGGGGACTAGAGGCCAGACACTTGCCCATGACACAAAGAGCTCTCCAAGATCATACCTGCCTGTATCCCCTCCCAAGATTCCTCCTATGATAACCTCCCAGGTATAAGGAAGTCAGGCAGTTCTCAAGGCACATCTACTGTGTCACCTTACACCAAGCTGCCAATGCTATTCCATCTGCCCAGGATGCCCATGTCAGGTTACAGTACAACTTTAAGTTTCATGTTTTTTGTTTTTTATTTTGTTTTGTTTTTAGTGTTGGGAATTGAACTCAGGGGTGCTCTACCACAGGGCTGTATCCTTTGCCCCTTTTATTGGTTTTTAGTTACACATGACAGTGGAATCCATTTTGATATAACTATACAAGCATGGAGTATATCATTCTAATTAGGACCCCATTCGTATGGATGAACACGATGGTGGGATTCACTGTAATGTATTCATATATGTACAGAGGAAAATTATGTCAGATTCATTCCATTGTTTTTCCTTTTCCTATTCCCCTTCCTTTCCTTTGATTTTCTTTTGTTTGATCCAGTGAACTTTTATTCTTCCTCCCTCCTTTATTGTGGTTTAGCTTCTACACATCAGCAAAAACATTCAACCTTTGGCTTTTGGGGACTGGTTTATTTCAATTAGCATGATAATCTCCAGATCCATCCATTTGCCAGCAAATATCATAGTTATCCTTCCTAAATGGTTGAGTAATACTCCATTGTGTACATACACATTTTCTTTTCTTTTTTTTTTTTTGGTACTGAGGATTGAACTCAGGGGCGCTTGACCACTGAGCCACATCCCCAGACCTATTTTGTGTTTTATTTAGAGACAGGGTCTCACTGAGTTGCTTAGCGCAGTGCCCTTGCTGAGGCTGGCTTTGAACTCATGATTCTCCTGTCTCAGCCTCCCTAAGTACTGGGATTACAGGCGTGCACCACTGCACCTGGCTCATACACGTTTTCTTTATCCATTCATCTGTTGGAGGGCATCTAGGTCAGCTCCATGGCCTAGCTATTGTAAACTGAGCTGCTATAAACCCCTGGCCCTTTTTTATATTTTATTTTGAGACAAAGTCTTGCTAAATTGCCCAGGCTGGCCTCAAACTTGTAATCTTGCTTCAGTCTCCTGAGTACCTGGGATTATAGGCACGCATCACTATGCCCAGCTAAGAGAAAAAAAAATTTTTTTTAGAAAACAACACAATTTCTATTTGTCAGTTATAATCCAATAAAGTGAAAGAAAGACAGAAATGAAGGAAGGGAGAGGAGATGATATTTGCCCTTGTAAACTCATATTCTAACTGGAATTAAGATGGAAAAGGAAGTAAGTAAATTAAGTAGTGTGTTTCAAAGTGACATACTATTTATGGAAAAGGCAGAAATGAGCAAAAGGAAGACAGAGTGATGGTGCTAGGGATAGATGTGTGGGCAGGCTGCAGCAGGAAAGAGGCTGGGGCAGGCCTTAACTGAGAACAAGCAATTTGAACAAAATCTTTTTTTTTTTTTTGGTACTGGAGATTGAACTCAGGCACACTTGACCACTGAGCCACATCCCCAGCCCTATTTTGTGTTTTATGTAGAGACAGTGTCTCACTGAGTTGCTTAGCACCTCGCCGTTGCTGAGGCTGGCTTTGAACTCGTGATTCTCCTGTCTCAGCCTCCCTAAGTGCTGGGATTACAGGCGTGCACCACTGCGCCCGGCTTGAACAAAATCTTATAGGAGTGAGGAATTCTTGAGAAGGAACAACTAAAGCCAAAGTCCGAGGATGGGAGTGGGTCAGAAGTCAAGGATCACAGAGGAGTCATGGCTGGAACAGAGTGTAGAGGAGGCAGCACAGCAGATGATGCCAGAAAAGTGAGGGTGGAGAGAGCACAGTGGGCCCCGTCCACCACTGCAGGGATGCAGGCTTATCCTCTGAGTTCAGTGTGGAGCCACCACAGAACTTTGAGAGAAGAATGACATGACATATTTTAAGGGATCACTCTGACTGCTATGCTGATAAGTGAATATTTTATGTTGATAAGAGAACATATTGAGATAATAAAAGATGTTAAGGTTACAAAGTAAAAATTGATTGCTATAAAATGTAAGAGAGTCCTTGGACATTAGAAGAGTTGGAAGGAAAAACAGAAAAATTTCTCACAAATGACAAAATATGGAAAAAAAGACCAAAATACAGAAAACAGAGATAAAATGACCAACATCTTTAAAAAATTCCCAAAACAGGAAAGAGAGACATGTGAAGGAATGAAATTATCAAAGAAATTAATTTCAGAAAATTCCCTAACAGTAAACCACATGAGTTTCCATATTGGAAGGGCCCAATGGCACAATGTACAATGGGTGTCAGATAGTAACAGGTCAACAAGACACGTTTGTGAAATTTTAGAACACTGAAGACACAAGCATCCAGCAAGCTAAATAACAAAGGAAGAGCCAAAAGTCAGAGTGGCTGACATCTCCACAGATGTCACACAAAAGGCTGGAAGGCAATGCAACCACATTCTCACCTCAGGTAAAGGACAGGGCAGCAGGTTTCCTCATGGAAAGTTCTTCAAGATGAAATGGATGGAATACTAGGAGATGCATAAAAATGGGAGTCAGTCTGGGCTTCTAACAGAAAAATCATGTGAACTAACAAGACTTAACTCCATGGAAAACTAAATTTGTGCCAGAAGAGGAAAGTAAGTCATTACATACAGCCTGGCTCAGTGTACATGGGGTGCATACATTCTTAGTAATGTCAGTAATTGATACTGATCCAACCCAAATAACACAATGATATGGACAAAACAGAGGGACTGGAAGCATCTATGATAGGGGATAATCAGGGAACATCTAAATCTCCATCTTCCACCAGATAAAGTCACTTGATAAGCCCTAACAGAAAAATCATGAAGTAGCAGTATCAATATTTCATGTGGAGAGATCAAAGTCAATACTAACAAATTTAGCTGGAGCAGCTGAGGAGAGAGGGAGGGGGGACTGCATATGATAATTGATTTTCAGGATAAAAAATATGCAGTGATAATTTTGAGGGAAAAAATTTTAAGAGAAAAACTACCATAGCTCCTCATTCCAGAGCAGGTCACAACCTAGTCCTGTGTCAGTTAGCCAACTTCAATCCCCAACTCTTCCCATGCCCAGCTTATAGGCTTCAGATCATAGCACCCATTACCAGCTTTGGGCTAGCCTAAGTCCCCTTGGTCTAACTCAAGTGAGACTTTTCCAGACCTTTTTAGACCCTGCTGAACCTCATTTCCTCTCCAATCCACTTACCAGAGCAACTATTTTTAAAAATTAATCTTTTATTAATGCTAATCATTTAGGACTGGAGATGTAACTCAATAGAATGCTTGTCTTGCATGAACAAGGCCCTAGGTCTGATCCTTGATACAGATTAAAAACAAAATGTATTTGTCCAGCTAGTTCAAATATGGATCTCATCTTCCTGAAGTATGTTGCAAACTCCTGGAGGATGGGCATAGTGGGCAATTCCTTACAGGTGCTCAAAAAAAACTTCATGGATAAACTTAAAGGAAGGATTCAAGGTGAATTAATACGCAATTTAAAATCAAAGTTTAGAGATAAAACCAGGGTTAAAGCTGTGACTGATAATAGTTAAAACATGTGAGGGACTTAATTGTGTCAAGGCAGAGAGCTACTTCCAAAGTTCTGTGATCTACTGTTTTTGGTTAATGTTTAAGTTGAATTGTTTTAATAAAGAGATATTTTGTTCTCATAGTACTTCAGTTCCAAGTTTCAGTGACCTGGGGGTTGGAATGTAAATATAGGTCCACTCTGCTAACATCTGATATGACTATATGATTTTATAGACTTTGTGCCACCCTCCTTTTTCTAGATTGCAAAATCCTGATCTTGCACACTCACACGTTATGTTCTTTTACTGCAAATCTGATAAGACTACTGGAGAAAGAAGACTTTCTTATCCCTTATTAGAGGTAGAAAGATGTAAATATCCAGGACAGCAACCCAGTAGAAGATCTTCATGAGTCAATGTTCAGAATGAGCAAGAGTTTTGAAATCAGATCAAAATAATTCCGTAATTCTTTTGGTCTCACTGTGGTTTTATTTCTCAATAAATAGAGAAAATATTTGGCATTCTCTGATACCCCTCATTCAACATAAGCAAACAATAAATGTGACACACCACATTAACAGAAAAAGGGACAAAAACTATATGATCATCTCAAAAGATACAAAAAAAGGACATGACAAAATTCAATATCCTTTCATAGAAAAAAATGTCAAGTTATAGAAAAAATGCATCTCAACACAATAAAGGTCATGCACAAGAAGTCACAGTCAACATCATACTCAATGGGGGAAAGTTGAAAGCCTTTCCTCTAAGATCCAGATCAAGACAAGAATGGCCCCTCCCATATTTCTGCAGGTCTTAGCCAGGGAAATCAGACAAGAAAAGAAATAAAAGATGACAGGCACACTGGCACACCCCTGTAATCCCAGAGACTTGGGAGGCTACAGCAGGAGGATCCCAAGTTCAAGGCCAGTTTCAGCAATTTAACAAGACCCTGTCTTCAAATAAAAAATAAAAAGATCTAGGGATGCAATTCAGTGGTAAAGCACCCCTGGGTTCAATCCCACCCAATATGAAGAAGAGGAAGAGGAAGAGGAGTAAGATGAAGGGGAAGTGGAAAAAGAGGAGTTGGAAGAAGAGGAAGAGGAAGATGATGATGACAAACAATAAAAAATACTGGAGTGAACATGGAGAAAAAGGAACACTTTTACATTGTTGGTGGGATTGTAAATTAGCACAACCACTATGGAACTCAGTATGGAGGTTCTCCCAAAACCAGGAATGGACCCATCATATGACCCAGCTATACCACTCCTCAGCATTTATCTTAAAGAATTAAAGTCATCATACTATAGTGATACATACATACCCATGTTTGTAGCAGCACGATTCATGAGTCAAACTACATAACCAGACTAGTTATTTACCAGTGGATAAATGGATTTTAAAATATGGTATATATACATAATGAAATTATGTCATCTGTAGGAAAATGGATGCACCTAAGAGCATTACCTTAAGCAAAAGAAGCCAAACTTAGAAAAATCAAAGGTTAAGCCGGGCGCGGTGGCTCAAGCCTGTAATCCCAGCACTTAGGGAGGCTGAGACAGGAGAATCGCGAGTTCAAAGTCAGCCTCAGCAACAGCGAGGTGCTAAGCAACTCAGTGAGACTCTGTCTCTACATAAAACACAAAATGGGGCTGGGGATGTGGCTCAGTGGTCGAGTGCCCCTGAGTTCAATCCCCAGTACCAAAAAAAAAAAAAAAAAAAAAATCAAAGGTTATATGTTTTCTGTCATATGTGGAAGCTACAGCAGAAAAAGGAGAGAGAGGTGGGGTGGAGCTCATGAAAATCAAAGGGAGATCAGAAGAAGAGAACAAAGGGAGGAGTGGAAAAGGAAGTACTTGGGAATGATACCACATTATATTGTTATATCATGTAGAAGTATGTATATGTAATAACAAATCCCACTATTATGATTATGCATACTCATAATACAAATTATAATGTACCAATAAAAATATGGAAAGCAACTAAACAAATTCAGTAGAGTTGTAGGTCAAAAAAATAAACATACAAAAATCAGTAGCATTTTTATACACTTAGCAACAAATTATGCAAAAAAAAATCAAGAAAACAATCCCATTTATAATAGCTACAAAGAAAATTTAGGAATGAATCTGACATTCCCAAGAATGGGAGACTTTGGCTCTCAGCAAGCTTTGTTAGTAATCTCTAAAGTCTTAAAATCATAGATCACAAGGCTGGGAGTGTGGCTTAGTGATAGAGCACTTGCCCAGCATGCATGAAGCCCTGGGTTTGATTCCCAGTACCACTAAATAAATAAATCTATATCTCAAATATAAAAACACATGGCCTGACTTGCTCCAGGTTCCTCCTATTTTTTTTTTTTTTTTTTTGGCACTGGGGATTGAACTCAGGGGCACTCAACCACTGAACCACACCCCTAGCCCTATTTTGTATTTTATTTAGACAGGGACTCACTGAGTTGCTTAGCATCTCATCATTGCTGAAGCCAGCTTTGAATTTACAATCCTTCTGTCTCAGCCTCCCAAGCCACTGGGATTACAGGTGCATGCACTACTGTACCCAGCAGTTTGCTATCTTTCACTGCTCACTATGGCCCATGGGAACAGCTACCCTCTACTTGGTCAGGCCACAAACTCTCCCAGCCTGTTCATGATTCAGCAGCTGCCATTGTTTTAGCTGTAGGGAAATATCAATGGTGGTCTTAGGGCAAACTCTGCAGATATTATTAATCCCAGAGAAAACTCTCTCAAGGCATTAACATCTTGGCCAAAAATCTTCATCCCTCATATTGGAGCATTTTCTAGCTAGCTGGCTCTTCTCAAGTTACTGAGAATGAAAGAATGGGTACATCAGACTCAATGGCAGGGCCACCACCTTCAAGGATTAGGGTTAACTCCTGAAATACCAGGCCTGCCTTCCAGAGAAACCAGAGGAAAAACCTGTTCTGCCTCTGATTGGGTCATAAATTGCACACTGTACCTTTGGTAGGTCTTTGGGGCATCAACACTCTACTCCTGCCATGGACCTTCTATTTCTTTATGCTTTGGTTTCTCACTGCTCACCAAAGGATCCTTACAAAATATTTCTGCATTGTCCCTGTGCCCTTTCTACAAAGCAACCGTAGGCCCCTGGGAGTTATTGTCTAGCCAGAGAATGATGATGGATCTAGAAGGGCTATACCTTCTGGGTGTTCCTCTACAACCACTCGCACAGCTGGAGGAGGCCCAGTCCCAAAATAAGAAAATGGAGTAGGTGGCACAGGGTGCCCTGACCAGCACTTCTCAGATACAGGCAGTGAAAACCCTAGGGCCTCATTACAACATGGGGTCTGATTTAGTGGGCAGGCCCAAGATTCTGCATTTCTAATAAGCCCCCAAGTGACATCCATGCCACTGATCCAGAGACCAGCACGAGTAGCAAGGGGCAAAATGGTGTGGGAATGCAGAGGGAGGAGTGGTAAAAACAGGGAAAGGGAAGAATAAGCTCCAGGAGAGGAAGTCTGAAGCGCCCCTGTGCTACCTCATCTTCAAGGCCTTCTCTGCAGGGCCTTCCTGACACAATGAAGTGCTCTGGTCTCCTCATTCTCTGCCCTGAAGCAAAGAGGTGCCCAGGCCCAGCAACATGCTGGCAAAGGGCCAGGGCTCGAGCTTTCCTCACAACCTCCAATAGGCAGTTCTGTCAGTGAACGAAGCTGGATTAGCTCCTGCCCCAGAATGACAGGTTCCTCAGGACAGCCCCAGGAATGGGCCCACACCCTTTACCATTCTCTGCTATATCCCAGGCCCTGCCCGCTGAGGCCAAGGGAGTGACCTCCACCCTCATTTACCAGGTGCTTACTATGTGCCAATCTCTGTACAAATTGCTTCATTACAGCACCCCCTGCCCCTTATAAGAACTGTGCTCCAAAGGTAATTAGTCCAATACCTTGCAGCCAACTAAGATTAGAGACTGTGACCTTCCCACCCATGCACTAAATTGTGATTGAACTACATACCTCTGGGACTGAATCTAGGAAAAAATTATCAGGATAAGAATTTAGATGACAGGTGAAGCCAACCAACGGACATTGACCTGGTATATGACCTTAAAAAGCCAGCAGAGGGCTGGGGCTGTAGCTCAGTGGTGGAGCACTTGCCTAATATGTGCAAGGTCTTGGGTTCAATCCCTAGGACTGTGCAAGTAAGTCAACAGTTATTGTCCCACAACCAGGCTCCCTTGGTATGTAACACTAATGGGAAGCTCCCCATGCCAGCTAGTGTGTGTAGGCCTGCAGGCTCCAGCAGAAAGCTAGGCTTCACTCACCTGGTAGCACCCACTGTCTGTACAGCAGCTGCTCTGCAGAACAGCTAGCAGAGGGCCATTTAGTAAAGTCTGGATTAAGTAAAACCAGCCCACTGCCTAAACCACAATGGAACAAAGTACACCTTGTGCAGTGGGCCACACCTATAATCCCAACAACAGGGCGGGTGGGTAGATGCTTGGAGGAATATCAAGTTCAAGGTCAGCTTCAGCAACAGAGCAAGACATCTGTATTCTAAGTCATTGGAATTATGCCACCATGCCAGCCAGAATGGAGTGTTTAAAAAATAGTCCTGGGGGCTGGGATTGTGGCTCAGTGGTAGAGCGCTTTCCTCACATGCGTGAGGCACTGGGTTCGATCCTCAGCACCACATAAAAATAAACTAAAGATATTGTGTCCATCTACAACTAAAAAAAAATTTTAAAAAAAATAGTAGCCCTGGACATGACTAATAGGAAGTATAATAGTTGTCACAAATATAGTTAGCACCTGGTTTAGCCAAACTTAAAAAGGGAGGGGCTGCTTTTAGGTAAGATATCCATTTGACAACTGACCTTGGTCCCTATTACTCCTCCTATCTATCCCTCTATTCATTTTTTTTTGTAGTAGTAGGTGAACAGCATGCCTTTATTTTTGTTTATTTTTATGTGATGCTAAGGATAGAACCCAAGTGTTCTGCCACTGAGCTACAGTCCCAGCCCCACTTTCATTTTATCTGCCCAGCCCTTAAAGTCATTCACTTAGGCTTTGCCTAAACGAGTCCCTAAAGAATCTTACCCAACTCAAGATTTTCCCAAGGATTAAAATGATATAGAATATTACTGTCAATGCCAAGAAGTTACAGGGAGTTTAATTTTTGGCATGATAAAATACTCAGGTAACAGGAATGCTCAAACACAGCAGCAAAGATCATTCCTTCAGGAGGCCTTAGAGAGGTATTCCTATCCCAGGTAGGAAGTCTTAGGACCCCATCAGTACATGCAAATAATGGAAAATTACAACAATGTGGCCAGAGGTGGGAGTGTGGCTCAGTGGTGGAGTGCTTGCCTAGCACATGTGAGGCCTTGGATTTGGTCCCCAACAGCTGAGGTTGGGGGAGTGATCTTTCCAAAGAAATCATGGAAAGCTATACAAAATAGAATGGAAAAAAAAAATTATAGAATTGTACAATTGAAGCCCAAGTTTTAAAAAAAAGGGGATAGTATCCATGTTTATATGCTTAGAACATTTCTGTAAATCATATAAGGAACTTAATTGGACAACCCTTGGAGGCGAGCTGGGAGGACAAATGTTTACTTTTGACTTCATATCTTTCTGTTCCATCTTGATTTTCCCCCTCACCAGCAGCATTATAAGAAAAAAAAAAACAAATAATTTGGCTAAAACTACTTGGTGTGAGCTTTGCAAGCACTGCCCAACATAAAGTTTTGTATATATCACCTCACACTTACACCAACAAGGCCCAACAACTTTAGAAAAGCAGATTCCCTAGGCTCTCTTCCCATTACTAAATGCACCCAAACTTGGAGGCTGTCCTCATTTCTGAGTCCTCTTCTCTGTACATTCACTCCACCAGTGATCTCATCCAGCTTCAAGGTTCTGAAAATAATGTCTAAACAGCGAATCCCACATTTCTATCTCTAGCTTAAACTCTCTCCTGTGAACTCCACACTGTACTGTAACTGCTGCCTCCACAGCTCCCTCTTGATGTCAAGGAAACATCTACATTTACATTTTTTTTCATTTTTACCCCCAAATGTGCCCTATTCACAGCTTTCCAAATTTCAATTGATGGTACATCCAGGTTTCTAGTTGTTCAAATCTATAACCTCTGAGTAAATGAATGACTGGAAAGTAGAGTTTGACTCATGATGCCAGTTACCCCAAAACAGTTATTCCTGGGTACTTTATATTATAAAATCATTAAAATATTTTCTACATTATGTCTAAAGTTAACTAATATTAAGTCCAGGATTTGGATTCTGACATTTTAATTACTTTTGAACAGAAGTCACTTTTTTCAAGCAAAGAAATAAAATCAACCTAAAGATGTAGTCCTCCAGGGATCCAAGCCAAGTCTCGAAATCTTCAGCAGAATGACACTATAGTACCAGGTGCTAGCAATTGGGTTATACACTCTAAATAGCAACCACATATCTTCATTTTTCATTAGGGAACATCCACAAGTCCAGTCTTTAAAAGCATGATATATAGAACATCATGATCTACAAAGGATAGAATGACCCAAATTATATGCAGGCCAACCTACTGGAAAACAAGATCAGAGCTGGCTAAGGATTGGTTATCAGAGACAGTGCTTATATTTTGAAAACTTACTCTGTGGCTTAAAAAATTCCTGGTTCCTGTCACTAAGAAACAAAGTAAAAAATACTACAGATG
>CM053401.1:151455680-151526043 GCA_028644305.1 Xerus rutilus | reverse complement strand
CATTGCTATTCTTCCATGATACAAATTCATGTGGAAAAACTTGAGTTTTGCCAGGGCCAGATGAAAAACACAGCGTTTCCTAATTAGCTAATTAAGCTCAGTGAACATTTTTGGGATGGACCCATAAACTCTGGCCATTGTTTTGTCAAACATCTGCAAACTGCATAATTCCTCAGCCCTTAGACATAGTTTCTGTTCAGTATCTTAAAGCTGGGTTCAGTCCCACTGTGACTTGTCTCAGGGCTGAAGTGAGTGTTAGTCATCAAAGTCTGGAATGTCATCATAGGAGTAACCCCGGTAGCCTTTAGATGCATAGTAGGCGATGCGCAGATGGTAAAATCCTGGCAGGAACACCAGAATGCCAATGATCAGGACGGGAACGGCCCGGTCTGCCCCCTGGTGGCAGAAGAAGGAAAACATCAGAACTATACAAGGTATAAATTCCAATTCTTAGATCAGTATTGTATATTTTTCTGAACATTTTCTTCGGATAGTACACAAGGAAAAGATTTACATCTTTAATTTTCTTTACATCTTTAATTTACATCTTTAATTTTCTTCCTGATTATAAACTGAAGGAAACACAGGGCATACTTGTAATCCTAGCTGCTCAGAAGGCTGAGGTAACTCAAGGCCAAGCTAGGCAACATCAAGACCCCTTCTCAGTCAATTAAAGGAAAACTGCAAAGTACCAAAAATTATAACAACAACAAAAAACTTATCCATTCTTATCCAGATACATGGCTTACTTCTTCTTTTAAAAGTTCTTAATTGTGGACACATCATATTCTGTGTCCTGTTGTCTCTCTCTTTTTTTTTGTACCAGGGATTGAACTCATGGGTACTTGATCACTGAGCCACATCCTCAACCCTATTTTGCGTTTTATGTACAGACAGGGTCTCACTGAGTAGCTTAGCACCTTGCTATTGCTGTGTCTGGCTTTGAACTTCCAATTCTCCGGTCTCAGCCTCCAAAAATGCTGGGATTACAGGCATGTACCACCGCATCCGGCTCTGTTGTCTCTTTATAACATGCATTTACCAATATTATTAAACTGTGTAACACTCCACTGAAATGGATGTATACTTTTTTTTTTTTTGGTACTGGAGATTGAACTCAGGGGCACTCGACCACTGAGCCACATCCCCAGACCTATTTTATATTTTATGTAGAGACAGGGACTCACTGAGGTGCTTAGCACCTCGCTGTTGCTGAGGCTGGCTTTGAACTTGCAATTCTCCTGTCTCAGCCTCCCTAAGTGCTGGGATTACAGGCTTGAGCCACCGCACCCGGCTTGTATCATACTTTTACTTAGCTGCTCTTTGCATAGTTGTTGGACATGTTGTTCCTTTTTCACTTTTTATAATTGTAGAGAATACCAGAATAAACCCATGTTTTTCTTGGTGTGTGTTAAGAGAATGGATGTGAATAATGGTCAGAATCAGTTCAGGACAACTGTGTATATGGGGACAGCCTGAGAAAGAGCTACTAAATATCACTTTAGGTTTCTAAGGTATATTGAAACTTAACAGGGACTCCAACCAAACCCAAGAAATTGATGTACGGTTCAGTGGCACCAGACCTATACAACATTAACTGCTTCTCCCCACTCACCAGTAAGTCTCTACTGCTGCAAAGCTACAATGACAGCATGCTACTCTAGCTACAGCCTCTTATCAAAAAGGAATCCTGGAAGCTAGGTTCAGTTATGCATAATTTGTCATAGTTCCAAACTATGACAGTGGGCAAATTGCTCAATATCTCAGTGTCCAAGTTTGCCTACCAGCCACAACCCACCCCACAGAAAATATAGGAAAAATTTGTTGCTCAAAGGAAAACACGTTTTGTTATTATACACACACACACACACACACACACACACACACACATTTTTTAACATGTCCCTCAGGTCTCCATTTGAGAAGTTTGGTTAAACTCACTGGCACCCAAACCAGGGCAACATTGCCCTACCTGGTGGCTCAGTATTAGCATGGCAACTCATCACTGGGACTAAAAGAAAATCTTTTTCTTCTTTCTGCTGGAAACTGCAGCTGTGGCTGATGTCTTAAAGATCTCATGGCACATTCCCACATGCCCATTAGCTTACCCCTTTGCTGATGTAGCCTGACAGCAGGAGGGAGCCTATGATAATAAGAAAGGCACCAATCAAAAACAGCACAGTGGCAAGTGCAATGGCCTTATAAGGAATCTTAGGAGGGCTTTTCTTGAACTGGAAAACAAAAACAAAAAAGACAAAGACCATCATTATGAAAATATCACGGCTACCAGAGCAAAAACACTTTAAAACAGGGAGGATAATTAAGAACCAAACTGGATGCTTCAAGTATGTTGAAGTATGTCCTACCATCCAGTGCAGCTCTGGGAGAGAAAGGGAAAGGATAAGTTCTAGCTCTAAGTATACTGGGTTACTCAAAGGAATTCCAATGAAATGTCATCTTTTCTAGTTTTAACCTAATTCCACAGACCATTCAGTGCACCTAAAAGATTTTTTTTTTCAAGAAATAAAAACAGGAACTACTTTATAGTCATTTGTTCATTAGATATCTATTTATTAAGTGCCTTGCACAGGGATGACTGAACTAACTTATAGAGATTTACGAGTAAACAACATGCTGAGGAAGAGTAAAAAAGTTAAGGGATTTGGAGCATTCAAGGTCAAGTCCGCACAACCGCAAAGATTTTTAGAAACAGAAAATTCCAAGCTGGGCACAGTGGCACATGCCTATAATCTCAGCACTTTGGGAGGCTGAGACAGGAGAATCACGAATTCAAAGCTAGCCTCAGCAATGGCGAGGCCTAAGCAACTCAGTGAGACCCTGTCTCTACATAAAACACAAAATAGGGCTGGGGATGTGGCTCAGGGGTTGAGTATCCCTGAGTTCAATCCTTGGTATCCAATAAATAAATAAATACATAAATAAATAAAAATTTAAAAAGAAA
Organism: Xerus rutilus; assembly: GCA_028644305.1. Taxonomy (NCBI): domain Eukaryota; kingdom Metazoa; phylum Chordata; class Mammalia; order Rodentia; family Sciuridae; genus Xerus; species Xerus rutilus. The sequence goes on along the minus strand of CM053401.1, from coordinate 151,523,081 downwards.
ATTCCATTTTTTTGGTAAGGCATTACCATTTTAACAGTTCACTTCAAGCTTAAGATTCAGACACAAACTTTCTAAGGTTTGGTTCATAGCTTAATCTGAGCTAACTGGCTGGAAGTTTCCTAGATCTATTTTTATCTCTCCTTTAAATATGGGACCAGAGAATACAAACAATAATTGATTTATTTATATTTAAAAGGATGGGTTCCTGCTATTTCATCCTTGGCTCTAGTTTTATCTAGAATATTCTACTTTAAGAGGAAGTGGGCAAAAAGAGATGATACGCTACTATTTTGTAAATAATGGTCAAGATAGAATATAAACTTATTAATATTCTGTTTCATTTACTGTTTATCAAAGAATACCTTTAATAAATTGGATCTCATGACATCAGGAAAGAATGAAGATTCCCACAATCTGCTGGCTTTAGCAGTTAATTTCTCCCTTAAAAGATGAACTTTGATTAAAGAGTAAGCAAACAATCCTTAACACAATTCTACTTAAAATCTGATTATTTTGGGACAAACTAAAGTACACAAATACTATAGGGCTCTGGCATAATAATTAATGTTTTTTTTAGAAATGGACAATATTGGAATTAGTTTGAAACTGCCCTGCCAAGGTTTGCTTCAGCAAGCTGGGCTAAAAGGGTCTCAGAAATGAGTTTACTTCTTACTGTTCACTCTGGTCCTCAGGGACAATTAGCAAAACCTCCACCATGAAGGTCTTCCTGCTAACTTATCGGAAATTTAGCCACCAGACTTGTCACTTCTCTTCTGTATTTACCTGAAGGTCAATGTAGCCATCGTCTGTGCTGGAGAGCCTTGAGTATTTTACTTTACTACTGGGGATTCCAGTAGCCAGATTAGTACGAGACGGCATCATAACACGCAGGCACAGCTACAGTCTAAAACAACAACGAAAAAACTGTTATTGTCTGAAGGTGATATTACATTAGAGCCAATGACTTCAGATTCTATCTACTGAAGTTCTGGGTTGCCATATCATATTGCAATTGATGATTTAGAGGCTTCACTGCTCTTAAAACCTGATATTCCTTTGACATAGTGCAAAAAACCTCAGCATATATTTACTTTGTCCTCATAGGAGGACAGCCAGGACATTGACCAAGAACCAAATCCCAGTTTACCTTACCACCAATATTCTCTGATTCTTCCAAAGTTGCAAGAAGAGTATTGGATGAGTAGGAACTTAAATTCAGGTGCACCTGATGCCAAAGACCACATTTGCAAACACTCTTCTATAGTACTGCCTGTCCCCTACCCCAGCTTAGGAACATGTACTAAAGTGATTTTCTTATTTGATAAATAAGAAATGCTGTATTCCTTCCTGATAGGGAAGGAAGAGAGAGTGGGAAATGAAATACAGCATTTTGCTTATATCCTCTTATTGGATATAATCCTTTCAAGACAAAGGATCTATAAAGCATTCTTGTAAATTTAGATAACCTCTTGGCTATTAGTACTACACCAGTGCTTTTAATACACCCCTCTGTTCCACTCCACGCACTGATAAGTAGTGATTCCATTTTTCCAGGCTGTGTGGCTACCTAAAAATGCTGAATTAAACAAACAAACAAACAAATCTGAATTAAAAATCTGGTTTGTTGCTCAAAATATTCAAAGAGAGCAGTAATGAAATTATTCCTATACTGTCTGTCTGAAAGTGGATAAGACTTAAAAGCAATGACATTTAAATTTTAAAAATTTGAAATCTGTACACTTTTCCTCCATGAAGTCACAAAGTTATGTGAACAAGTAAATTTAAATACAAAAGCATCTTTAAAGAGAGAAACTTAAGTATTTCAACAAGGGCAATGGAACAACAGACTGGCCTTTCTCCAGTGTGATACTTAGTAAATCATGATCATAATTTATCATGTGGCAGTTACCATTTACTTAGTCTTGGTTAGGTGTCAGGTTTTTTTCTAAATGCTTTATATATATTTGACTGAAAATTAACAAATTACTACAGTCAATCTAAAGTAATAGCATTATGAAAGAACTGGTGCTAATCCTGTCACTAGTCCAGTAATCAAGTATTGAAAAAAACAGAGTAATGCTAACCCATATGGTTTTTAAAAAGGGTGAAAGGGATGGGGATGTACCTCAGTGTTAGCATGCCCACCTGTCATGTACCAGGCCCTGGATTAAATCCCAAGTAAGGGGGGGGGGTTGGAGTAGTCAGGGGAGGTTAGAACAAGGTGCATTAAATACTAGGTTTTTAGTATAGCCATTCTGATGCCATGGTTAAAGTTAATTCTATAAAACTTAAAGTTCAAACTACTAATATATGTGAGTTTTGAGGGCATTTGTCCACACCTGATTTGTATAATCCTTTCTTTAAAAAATTACATACTCGGGGCTGGGGCTGTAGCTCAGCGGTAGAGCGCTTGCCTCGCATGCGTGAGGCCCTGGGTTCGATCCTCAGCACCACGTATAAATAATAGATGAATAAAATAAAGATCCATCAACAAGTAAAAAAAAAAATTAAAAAAAAAAAAATACATACTCCATGGGGCTGGGATTGTGGCTCAGTGGTAGAGCGCTTGCCTTGCATGTGGGAGGCACTGGGTTCCATCCTTAGCACCACATATAAATAAATGAATAAATAAAGGCCAATCAACAACTAAAAAAAATTTTTTTAAAATTACATACTCCATTAATTATTCGTACACTTGCATATAAGAAAAAGTCGCAGTGTGTGAGAGGCAGTGGAGAGACGAATGCTTATGAAACAAGAGTTTTGAGATGGGACTAAATTCCCTGCTTCACCAATTTCCTCTGGGTTCTTGTCTCCCAAATTTTGAAGACTAAAATCCACGGACAATCACGGAAGTAAAGAGTAAACGGAGGAGAATTTATTTAAGCAAGAAGAAATAGAACTCCGCCAAGCGGGAGGGGTCCTGATAACGGGAAAACTCATTTTGGTGTGCCAGCTTAGGAGTTTATATACTGTTTTGGGAAGAGCGTGAAGCAAAATCTATGTAAAATATATATTGAAAAAGATATCCTGGCTACCATCCGGTTCACTTCCATTGTCCTTCCAGTGCTGCTCATTAATATGTCTACCGCTTAGTCTCCAGGTGTGGTTGAATGGGGCCCATCCTGGTCATTTTACCATCTAGTTTATCCTCATTCCATTATTATTGGTAAAGATAAAGAATTCTAAAAGAAGAAAAAAAGAAAAAAAGTTGACAGAATATTTTCAAAGTATCAGTCTAAGTTTCCTACAGGCTTTTAACCAGCTCCACCGCAACCCCCAAATTCCCTCAGCACCTGAGTGTTATAAAAAGAATAAGAACATCAGTAAAGCCCAGTGCCTGACATTACGCTCCTCTACATATACTTATTTTCCTGCCCGCCTCCAGACGTCCCCACGCAGAGAAAAACCGACCCGCATTTAGACCAAAATCAAACAAAACTAGTTTCTGCAAAGAGGCCAACCCTGCCACGCAAGAGAACGCTTCACATCAAGGACTCCGGCTTGCTTCCGGCGGGAGCACTGGCTCGTAGCGAGGAGGGCGTGATGCTCCCGCCCCGCCCCGCCTCGTCCCATCCCACGCAGATCTTACCCGAGCTCCGCGCGAAGACTGAGGCTAGCAGGGAACTCGCCCACGACTACCAGCCGAGGCGTCCCAGGCCTCATGGCACAGACAACCTAACCGCCGCCCCGGCAAGCACTAGCCCGCCGCCGGAAGTGTCGTGCGAATGGAGGCGCACCGGAAGTGGTGTCACCAGGAGCGACAACTCACCCGCCGGCCGGGCACATCCCAGGATAGCCCTTTGCTGGCGAAAACATCTTGCTCCAAGTTTTGGGACTTCGCGCGATGGTGTTGGAAGGTGCTGTGATCCGGGTCAGCCCACGACCACCTTCATTATGGCAGGCGAGTGTACCTAGGGCCCCGCCCACCTGGGTCATAGTAGGGGCTTGGATAAACCTGCAGTCTAATTCCTTCCCAAGCCTAGGTACAGTGTAGTGGAGTTCCCAGGAGGCGGAAGCTGAGGACCTCAGTGCGCCCAAATCTCAATCCAGTGCTCAAGGCAGCCAGCCTTTCAGCGGGACGCGAGGCTGAGGTCAGCACCCTACCACTGCACTAGATTCAGTAGATATGTTCTTGTGCCCTTTCCTTTCCCTGGTGAATAGCCTTTCGCCCGGGCAAATGGCTTGCCCACAAGGGAATGTGAAGCTTTTTGAAATCAGGCTTATTAAGGTACAATTTACACATGGTAAAGTACAATTGGATGAATTCTAGCGAAGTTTGCAGTCCTGGAACTGTCACCAGTCTTAATATTTCCATCACCCCCAAGTTGTCAGACACCTTTGCAGCCAATTTCCTTCCCCATGTACTGGCAGAGTAGGTAGTGAATACCAAGTAAATATAGTGAGCTCTTAAAATCCAGAAAATGAACTCAAGTGCAAGTTCGATAGAAACCAGTCATTGAATCTATCAAACACAAGACACTGGAAAAAATAATAAAGTTCTCAATATGTGGCAACCCAGTGACCTCACAGCAATTACTGGAAAAAAAATTAACCAGCTTCTTAACAACTACACAGCCATTTTAGTTGGATACAACATACTTGGAATTTGAACTGCCCTCACTTTTTAAAGGAGTTAAGTCCTAAGCAAGACTACTCATACTAGAGAATATTTTGCTCAACTAAACTCTTTGGATTCCATCACAGATCTATCAAAGCTTCCAAGACTTCTTGTAAAAGACTCTCTAGGCTACCCAGAAACATTGTCCTTTAATACTAGCCTTATAAAGCTCACATAACTTTGGGTATATTAAGCTTCAGAAAAGTATTAACTTTTGCTAAAATGAATATTGAGAGCTTCTTTGGAGGTGCTAACAAAACACAGCTACTGTATACCTTGACTAAAGGATGGTCCTCTAGGAGCTGAGATTGTAGCTCAGTGCTAGAGCACTTGTCTTGCATGTGAGGTACCCGGTGTGATCGTCAGCACCACATGAAAATAAAATACAGATGAAAAGAAAAATAAAAAGGATGGTCCTCTATTAGAGATGGTTATCCTCTTTGACCCAGTACACACCTTCAGGAGGGATGCACATGGATGGAACAGTAAGGGGACACCAGCCTAGTTTGCCAGATCAGCCACATCAACCATGATCAGTGGAGTGAGACATGTTGCACACTGTCCTCACATCCACTTTTGCTAAAATGACACAATGAATACAGAATTTGATCTACTCTCGTTCATTCGTTGAACAAGTTAGAATGCCAAAATAAGTTTAACAATTACCCCCAAATATCTGATTATTATACTCGAAATATTGTCATCTTCTTACTGTAATTATACCAGGATGCTGTAGACTCAAAGCAAAAATCCCATATTTACATGAAAGGGTAGTTTTGCTAAGAATTTAGTAAGGTATTTGCAGTTAGTCATGGTTCAAATGAAGACAGTTTCCTGTGATATTTGAAATTCAGATAACTTTATTTAAATCAAAAAAAATTCTTAAAACTGCATTTAAAGTCAAGACCCCTTTGTTATAAAAATTACCAGAAGTATTTCTAAGTAAGGCAGAAGTATTTCTAGGTTAACAAAACCAGATTTGACTTTGGATTTTATTCATAAGCTGTAGAGAATGGAGCGGGAAAATAGGTTATTTACAGAAAACATTATCTACATATGTACTCAGTTATAAATTTGGTGACAGAAAAGACTTTCAGTACATGATGGCATCTCAGAAGCAGTTCTCAAAGAGCTTAGTTTTATTTCCTCAGATTTTAAGAATGCCTAAGATCCCTCTTCATCCTCGATCTTGGGAGCCAAATAATACTTTAAATGTCCCATGTCGGCAATTTTATACTCTACAACTGAAAGAGAAGAAAATAATGAATTACTGAAGAGGCAGTATCAAATATGCTACCTACAAAACAAAGTTCCAATTTATTATCATCTTACCAAGGGGTACATCTGCAGACATACTGAGTGTTACTGTAGGAGAGAGTGGAGTGGCTTTTGTAAAGAAGTTCAGGTACCTCAGTGCAAAAGTTAGCTGAACTGGTTCATTCATCTCTATGGTAACCTTCAGGAGAAAACAAAAGATTTATCATATTGAAGAACACCAAGAAAGTTGTAGGCCATAACACACACCTTTACTGGTCACTTTGGAGAGTATGAAGTGAATTTAAGGACTCCCCCGACCCCACCCCACACAAAAATGTATTTGGCTCATCTTTCCTATATAAACAATCAACTAAAATATGTGATAATAAGAAAGCTTCTTAGCCGGGCGCGGTGGCTCAAGCCTGTAATCCCAGCACTTAGGGAGGCTGAGACAGGAGAATCACAAGTTCAAAGCCAGCCTCAGCAATGGCGAGGCTCTAAGCAACTCAGTGAGACCCTGTCTCTACATAAAACACAACAAAATGGGGCTGGGGATGTGGCTCACTGGTCGAGTGCCCCTGAGTTCAATCCCCGGTACTAAAAAAAAAAAAAAAAGAAAGCTTCTTTATGAAAATACTTCTAATAAATCAGCTAATAAAGGAATTGAAGGAAATTATTATATTTCAGCTTTGCAAACCCTAATGACTTAATGATCTAGATGATAGCTAACATTACAGAAAGATATCTATACACCTTGTATCTCCTACCCAAGATATACAACATCGAAAGTATTCTGGCTCTCCCAAACTGAAAACAAACTAGAAAACATCTTGAATGTCATCAAGCCTCTAGAGCTGTAGCTACTGGTTTACAGAAAATAAGAGGGCAGACATACACATTAACTGACACACAGGGATACAACTGGCAAAATCCAGACTCTGAAAAACTCTAAACACAAATAACCTAGTTTCAACTAAAAGATTGTAATGAAGAGGAAAAAAGAAGCTGAAGAGTTAACCAGTAGGTGAAATGAAAGTTAAGGGCCATGTCGACCAATTTCATGTATGAACCTTATTAAAATCCTGATTTAAACAAACTGTTCTGAAATAGCCAGGGAAAGGTGAATATGAAAAATTCCTTACAATTATTGTCTTGGATGTGGTAATGTATGTAAGACTTTTAAAAAAATGTTTGTATAATTTTTAATTATTTGCTCATAAATAAGAATATAAAGAAAAAAAGTTTAATTTTAGGAAAACCTACATTTTAGGAATTAGGTTTTTGGGGGTTTTTTTTGGTGGTGGTGGGAGTTGATCCCAGGGCTTGGTGCATGTCAGGAAATTGCTGTATCAATGGACTATGCTCTCAGCCCAAGAGTTCTTTATCTTTTGGTTAAATGAGGGTTCTCTAGGCACTTTCTCAAATTGAGAAAAAAGCTTAAGTATTTACATGCCAATAAATGTTTAGCATTTAATGCAGTTCTTTCCAAGTTTTATGAAGTATATGTTCTGGCCTTAAAATACCCCATTTAAGCTTGATTCTGACACCAAGTCACTTAGTCTAAACTGTTTCTTAATTTTGCTTTATCTGCTTTTTGCTTTTCTGCCTTCAAAATGAGCTAACTGAACCTACAATACATAAAGCTAATAAGGACTACTGAGCAGCTCATAATAGCTAGACTTTCACCCCAATTCATCCTTCTGTTGAGTTGTTATCCTAGCCTAATTTGAGAAAAGCAGAGTAAGCATCTCTAGAAAGTTTAAGGTTATTTCAATCGCTCCTTAGAGAATGAATGGTTTTTTTCCACACCCCATTATTTTGTGGTTTGTAAAAGTGCTGAATTTGCACTCCCTCTTCACAGATGTTATTCTAAATTAAATGGCACTCGCCAATTTCAACAGTATCTTTCAGTTTTCACAAACTACTTAGATTGCGTTTTTTCTTTAATTTTGGCAAATAATCTAGTGGTAAACAGTACAGTTGTCTTCCAAAGTTTCTATTTAAATAGAAATTTAATTTTATTACTTACAGCTTCCTCTTCTTTATCAACATTACTTGTTTGTGACAACTTAATGTTTCCATTTCCAAGTTCTCCACTTGCAGAAAATTTCACTCCATCTTTTGCACAGGATATTACAACAGCATCTCCAATATGACTGAGGTCTCGGCATATACGTGCAAATTCACCAGAAGGCATCTTTACTACACAACTATACTCTTGTTCCTATGAGCAAAACAAAAATATCTCAAAGTCAGGGCTGGGACCTGGCTCAGTGGTAGAGAACTTGCCTAGCACATTTGAGGTTCTGGGTTCGATCCCTAGGCACTGCAAAAACAAAAAAGAAAAAGAAAAATAGATAATAAACGTTAACTGCTGTAAATGAAAAGACCTAGCACCCTCACTTTAAGATGTAACATCTTGCTGGGCGCGGTGGCTCAAGCCTGTAATCCCAGCACTTAGGGAGGCTGAGACAGGAGAATCGCGAGTTCAAAGCCAGCCTCAGCAATGGCGAGGTGCTAAGCAACTCAGTGAGACCCTGTCTCTACATAAAAAAAAAAAAAACCACAAAATAGGGCTGGGGATGTGGCTCAGTGGTCGAGTACTCCTGAGTTCAATTCCCAGTACCAAAAAAAAAAAAAAAAAAGATGTAACATCTTAAGAAAAGCTCAGGATATGAGATTTTCTGATTACTTTGAAATATTACTCATTGTATAATTCTCACCTCTGCCCCCAGTGCTGGGGATTGAACTCAGGTGTGTTCTATCACTGGGCCATATCTCTAACCATTTTTTATTAATGTTTAAAAATTTTTGAAGCTGGGTGCGGTGGTGCACGCCTGTAATCCCAGCACTTTGGGAGGCTGAGACAGGAGAATCGCGAGTTCAAAGCCAGCCTCAGCAATGGCAAGGCAATCAGCAACTCAGTGAGACCCTGTCTCTACATAAAACACAAAAATAGGGCTGAGGATGTGGCTCAGTGGCTGGGTGTCCCTGAGTTCAATCCCCGGTACCAAAAAAATAAATAAATAAAATTTTTGAGACAGTCTAAGTTGCCCAGGCTGGCCTAAAATTTGTAATCCTCTTGCCTTCGCTTCTTGAGTAGGTGGGATTATAGGAGGCTGCCACTGTGCTCAGTTCATTGTGTAATTGCTTAACATATTCCACTATCCATTGAACAAGAGCCTCCTCATGATCACCTTTCAGGGCTAAATCAAGAGGACATTACAAATCAGGATGCAGTGGCACATGCCTGTAATCCCAGGTAGATTGAAGGAGGAGGTATGCAAGTTAAAAAAAGAAAAAGGAAAAAAAAGGACATTATTTTATGACATAGAAATGATGGTGCAAACATACCCAATTGCTTTCTAAAAGAAAAGAGAAAATAGTACATTAGGCATTTTAAATATCCCAACATCTCTTCTCTCCTTTGATATTAATAAAGTTACAGGCGCAGTGGCACACGCCTGTAATTCCAGCACTTTGGGAGGCTGAGACAGGAGAATTGAGTGAGTTCAAAGCTAGCCTCAGTAATGGCAAGGTGCTAAGTATCTCAGTGAGATTGTCTACATAAAATACAAAATAGGACCGGGGATATGGCTCAGTGGTTGAGTACCCCTGAGTTCAACCTCCAGTACCAACAAAAAAATTTAAAAAAATAAAAAAATAAAGTTAATATTAAAATCTGGCTTTGGACTAGGAACCACCAGGTATACTTCTAGAAAAAGTTCTGTTAGGAAGTAGGCTTTAATTTATTCACATATTTTACATTAATTATTATGACTATGTGGTACTCCATAATCAGCAACTGATACTCACTGGAATTCCAAGTTGTTCAACATCTAAATCCATTAACTTCATTTCATAGTCTGAAACTTTCTCTTGATCTAAAAGAAAGCAAATGTTACTGAAAAAAGTGTTCATAATGAAGATGTATGCTTTACAATCTCTACAGACATTCTCAAAATCTTTACAGCTTTGAGAATTACTGACAGCACTGTAATTGTGTAATAACATAATTCAGTAAAAAGGTACAACTTACTTGGTGCTTCAAATACTAGTGCCAAGGTGTCCGCATTATCTTCAGCCCTTAATGTAATAATGTCTTCATTGCCAGCACATTTTAGTATTTTGGACATACTACAACACAAGACACAGGGTTTAAAATCAACAACACCTGCTCAATAATTAGATTTCTGGGCTAGGAATACTGCTTAGTGGTGGAGACTTGCCTAACACACATCAGGTGCTGAGTCTGACCCCTCACGCCTCAAACATCCCAACACCAGAAATTTCATCTGAGTATAAATTATTCTCTGAATTACAAATCCCTTCAGTGGGTAAATTATCAGACCACAATTATTAAAAAATGATCTAGGGCCAGGTGTGGTGGTACATGCCTGTAATTCCAGCAATTTAGGAGGCCAAGGCAGGAGGATCACAAATTCTAGGCCAGCACCGGCAACTTAATGAGATCCAGTCTCAAAAAAATAAAAGGGCTGGAGATGTCAGTGGCAGTGCACTCCCCAGTAGAAGGGAGGAGTGGGGATTAGGGCTGGAGGTGTAACTCAGTGGTAAGAATGCTTGCCTAGTAGCGGCAAGGCCCTGTGTTTGATCCTCAACACCGCAAGGGGAAAAAAATAATAAACCTATCAAAACATTGCTTGTATTTTAAATCAATATTTCTCATAAACGTAAAATGTAAATATACATGTGTACTATACGGGCACCACCCTGGATGAATTTTCCCACAAGTTCAGGATCTGAAAATACTGCGACTTTAATAATAAATAAGAGCAGAAACAACCTACTGTCCCTATATAGTGACAGTGACACAGTTTCAGTAGGGCACGTAATACGGCGATTAAAGTCAATCAGGACCTAAGGTTTCTCATTCAAGGTTGCTTGCATTTAGTGAGCAAATAACTCTTAAACAGTCTTATTCAGGCAACAGGGCAAAGACTGTCATTTTCCCGCCACCACCCTGGCTTTGTGACTTTGGCGCGGAAAGAGCCGGTTCGCGCAGCTGCCAGCGCGGGCTTTTCGGAACCGCGCGCTCCAGTGGGTCCCGCCTCCGGCATCGCAGGCCAATAAAAAGGCGTAGACGGCCAACGCCAGCCAATGAGGGCCCGATGTGGAAGCGCTCCCGCCAACAGTGGAGGCTGCGGGAGAGCCAGGGCCCGATTCCCCGCGGCCCCGGGGCTCACCTGGTGAGGTTCACACCCATGGCCAGGTTGCGGTCACAGCGGTATGTGTCAAAGCCCTCGGAACGCAGAGTGAGCTGCACCAAGGAGACGTGGGATGAGTCCATACTCTGAAGATTTACGCCGCCGGAGCTGATGTCCCAGCAGGCCTCGTTGATGAGGTCCTTGAGCGCTTCCAGCACCTTCTTCAGGATGGACCCCTGGACCAGGCGCGCCTCGAACATGATGGCGAAGTCTACGACGCAGCTACTGATAGGTGGAAAGGAGTAAGGCCTAGTCGGAGTTTAGGCTTCCCGAGGCCCAAAGAGAGCAGGCGAACACCGCGAAGGCAGAGACCGGCGAAGACAACGAACAGTGCGCCGCGCCTGCAACCGTTTAATGCCGCCGCGTCCGCAGGCGCGCGCTCTCTGCCCCTGCGCTCTGCGTTGCGACGTCACCACGCTGCCCCTCCCAACACCTGGACGGAGAGACCCTAGGACCAATTGTATCCCAGATCCGCTCAAATCCCACCTTCCAGAACATCCATTGGAGGACGTATGCGCAGGGGTGGGACACGAATGCTGCACCTCTTCCGAGCGTGTTTTTGGAGGTCGGCGGTGCAGTATAGCCCTTTTCCAGGCTTGTTACCTGATTCCTGAACTTGGGCACAAGACCAGTCTGGGTGTCCTGAGGGACAGGTCTGGGCCCAGATCAACCTAAGTCCCCTACTCCCCAAAAAGTGCACTTTAATTTTGTTTCTACAGTAGTGATGCTGTTCTCAAAATGTCAAGCAATAAAGAGGTGCACAGTTATTTTCGTTATCTTGAGCCCCTGGGCACCATATCTACCACTTCTCACCACCAACCTCATATAGTCAATCAATTGTTTACACATTCTAAGTTTTTTCTATAATATTTTAAGAAATACGTTTATACTGCAAACACTTTTGCAAAGTACCTAATATATTTAATTTTTTAAAAAAATATTTTTTTAGTTGTAGATGGACACAATGTCTTTATTTTATTGCTTTGTATGTGGTGCTGAGGATCGAACCCAGGGCCTCACGCATGCGAGGCAAGCGCTTTACCGCTGAGCTACAGTCCCAGCCCTAATATATTTAATTTCATGCCATGCACATCTTCTCTATATAAGTATCTATCAGTATTATGTATTCCACACATAAAAGATACATAATATTCCATATATGTAAACTAATTTATTCATTTCCTGTTGTAATTACAAGCATCTTGAGCATTTAAGTGTTTTTAGTGAGATTAACGTCCCAAAGTAGTATTGTTGAATGGAAGAACATAATATTTTTCTTTTTTTTTTTTTTTTTGGCAATCTTGGACATGGAATCTAGGGTCTTCTATATGCTAGGCAAGCACTCTACCACTGAGCTATCTCCCCAGCCCTTTTAAATTTTTATTTTGAGTCAGGGTTTTGCTAAATTGCCCCATCTGGCCTCCAGTTTGCTATCTCCCTGCCTCACTCAGCCGCCTGAGTAGCTAGGATTACAGACAGGTATGCATTACTACACCCAGCTAAACTTAAATTTTGATGGGTCACTAAATTGACCTTTCAAAGATTGCATTTTAGGGCTTGGGATGTAGTTCAGAGCCGGAGCACTTGCCTAGTATGCACAAGGTACTGAATTCAATTCCCAATGTTAAGGGGAAAAAAAGATTTTAATTTGTAGTCCAGCCAATACTGTGTATACGGGCATGCCATTTCCCTGTATCTTCCTAACTTTAGGTATTAGTGATCTTGTTTTTATTTTAGAATTTTTTCTAAAAAAATTGAACCCAAGGCCTTGCTAATGCTAGATGAGTGTTCTAAACACTGAGCTATGCCCCAACCCAGGTTGGGCATCTTTCATTCATATATGTATATATAATATGTATGTTATATATGTGTATATATATATTAGACATATATGTATACATATTACTTTTTTAAAAATTTCAGCACTAGGGATTGAACCCAAGGCCTCTCATATGCTAAATAAGCTCTCTACCACTAAGTAATACCTCCAGCCCCATGTATTTCTTGACTATTGCATTTTGAAAAATTATTAAGCTGTCTTTCTTATTCATTAAAAGGAATTTATTCAAATGAATATTTCTTATTCATTTTATTTATTTATTTGTTTTGGCAGTGCTGGGGATTGAACCTAGGGCCTTGTCCATGCAAGACAAGCACTCTACCAACTGAGCTATATACTCAGCCCTAAAAGGAGCATTTTACATATTATAATGTTAATCATTTGGCTGTGTGGTATGTATGTGTGTGTATGTATGTGTGTGCATATACATATATGTGTATATATATATATACATATATATATATCCATCCCCTGTTTTTTTATTTGTCTTTTGCTTTGTTTATGGCATTTCTCTTTAGTTGCTTTTATTTATTTATTTTTAGCATTGGGGATTAAATCCAGGGGTGCTTAACTACTGAGTCATATCCCCAACCCTTTTTATTTTTTATTTTGAGATAGAGTCTGCCTAGGTTACTTAGGGCCTGGCTCAGTTGCTGAGGCTGGTCTTGAACTTGCATCCTCCTGCCTAGCTCCTGAGTCACTGGGATTAAAGGCGTGCACCACCATGCTCAGCTCTTTAGTTGCTTTTTCTGTCTTACCTTGTTCCAGAGAATTCTTCAGTTTTTTGTTTGTTCACCATATATCTAAGTATGGGTTTAGTTTTATTTATCCTATTAAGCAAACTAAATATTCACTTATTCCATTATTTTGAATATTCTTGATATTATGACTTGATCTCCCTATTCTATTTTGTCCCTCTGGCATGTATCTATTTATATTACACATATCTATTTCACTAAATTTAATGTAACTTCAGTTTGTAAGATGTACTATTATTTTATGTAGCACAAGAAATAAAACACTATCAAACTATCATCTAATGCTTTATCATTTAAATTTTCTATTTTATGATTATTAAAAATGTTTATAATTAAAAGAACATTATTGTCATATATCACTGTTGTGTATACATTAAAAAAATTCATGGGGACTACAGATGTGCTCATTGGTAGAGTGCTTGCCTAGCATGCATGAGGTTCTGGGTTTGAGCTCTAGTATCATAAATAAAGCCAGGCACGGTGGTGCATACTTGTAATCCCAGCACTTTGGGAGGCTGAGACAGGAGAACTGAGCGAGTTCAAAGCCAGCCTCAGCAATGGCAAGGCTCTAAGCAACTCAGTGAGACCCTGTCTCTACATAAAACACAAAATAGGGCTGGGGATATGGCTCAGTGGTCGAGTACCCATGAGTTCAATCGCTGCTACCCCAAAAAAAAAATAAAAAAAAAAAAGTATAAATAAATAGATTAAGGCATTCCTGTTATTCTTTACATTCAGAATTTCCTACCCAGTTCCTGATACTGTGGTTTTTCTACATGCTATCATGCTGTGTTGTCAAGGGTTGATGATGTAGCATTTCTGAAAAGTGCTACTCTTTTGTCTCTTGAATTTCTCCCAAGACCCAGCCACTCATTTTTAAGTTTCGATGCTGGCACTTTCTTGCTTTATGTGTGATCAATTATCCTTTTGCACATATCTCCATATTAAAACATAATACAGGGCTAGAAATATGACTCAGTGACAAAATGAATGTTTAGCATGGGCAAGGCCCTGAGTTTAATCCCTAGCATCAAAAACAAAATCCAACCCTCCCACTATAATATATCTTCATCTATTTGTGGGAATTTTTCTTTTTTGGGTCCCTTAAAATAGCAGTTCCTCCAACCTAGGTGCTCTTCAACAGATAAATGGATAAAGAAAATGTGGTACATATACACAATGGAATATTACTCAGCCATAAAGAAGAACGAAATTATGGCATTTGCCAGTAAATGGATGGAAACAGAGACTATCGTGCTAAGTGAAATAAGCCAGTCCCAAAAAACCAAAGGCCAAATGTTCTCTCTGATATGTGGATGCTAACACACTATAAGGGGGATGGGGAGGGAAGACTAGAAATTCATTGGATTAGACAAAGGGGAATGAAGTGAAAGGGGAATGGGAATAGAAAAGACAGGAATGAATGGGACATAACTTTCCTATGATCATATATGAATACATGACTAGTGTAACTGCACATCATGTACAACCACAAGAACGGGATCCTAATTAGAATAAATTGTATTCCATATATGTAAAATATGTCAAAATACACTCTACTGTCATGTGTATCTAAAAAGAACAAATAAAAAAAGATGAATAACCACAGTTATTGAAAATGATATTAAAAACATTCCTCCTACAAAAAAAATAGTAGTTTCTTTAGAATATGTTCATTCTTCCAGTGAGGAACATTTGTTTGACTCATAATGAATTTATATATATATATATATATATAATTTTTTTTTGGTACGGGGGATTGAACTCAGGGGTACTCGTCCACTGAGCCATACCCCCAGCCCTATTTTGTGTTTTATGTAGAGACAGAGTCTCACTGAGTTGCTTAGCGCCTCGCCGTTGCTGAGGCTGGCTTTGAACTCGCGATTCTCCTGTCTCAGCCTCCCTAAATAATGGGATTACAGGCTTGCACCACCGTGCCGGCTTATAAATTTATGTTCTTTTGCTATTCTGTTTTAGTGTTCTGGGTTTACACAACATTTTGGTTTAATGCCATATCACAATCAGTCTGAATACTTTTTTCTTTATTGTTTTTGATGATGAGAACTGAACCCAAGGCCTCACACATGCTGAATACATGCTTTAGCACTGAACTACACCTCCAGTTCCCTGAAGACCTTTTAAATGACAAACTCCACCAGTATAGTACTTATGATGCACATGAATCTATTAAAATGAGGACTAAAAAATGTCTATGGCTATGACCTATGGTCAAAGAAGGCCTCTCTGAGAAGGTAGCATTTTACCAGAGAAGCTAGAAGAGTGAAAGAACAAGTATTCGAGGCAGAGAGAATAGCATGATTAAAAGGTGGGTATTAAGGCTAGAAGTATAATGGTAGAGTCCTTCCTACCAAAGCTAGGCTACAGGTTCAATCTCCAGCACTGAAAAAAAATAAAAGAGAGAGAGAGAAATGTAGGCATGCTTAGAAAGTATGCAGTTAGTGGTGTGTTGTAGCACAAAAAGGTTGATGTTCCCAGAGCATGTTGAGCCATGGGGAAGTAATGATGGTGAGGTTGCAAAGAAAGGCAGGGCAGAGATCATACTGGACTTCGTAGGTCCTCTGTAACTGCAAGAAAAAGTTATCAAAAGCAGGTCTTTTACATGATCCAATTCACATTCTAAGGGATCACTTTAACATTTAATAAAAGTACTACTCAGGGCTGGGGTTGTGGCTCAGTGGTAGAGCCCTTGTCTAGCATGTGTGAGGCACTGGGTTCGATTCTCAGCACCACATAAAAATAAATAAATAAAAATAAAGGTTCATCCACAACTAAAAAATATATATTAAAAAAAGTACTATTCAATCAATGGGAGAATGAATTAAGTACATTTAAAAAAAATTTTTTTTTAGTTGTCAATGGATCTTTATTTTATTTATTTATATGTAGTGCTGAGAATCGAACCCAGTGCCTCACACATGCTAGGTCAGTGCTCTACCACTGAGCCACAACTCCAGCCCCAACTAAGTACATTTTTAATCAAATAATGGGTTAAAATTTTATTTTATTTATTTTTAATGAGTTAAAATTTTATTTATTTATTTATTTATTTATTTTTGGGTTAAAATTTTAGAAAAGAATAATAATGATTCATCAAATTCTAGATACACTTAAAAATTCAAATAAATATAAGCACAGTAAGAATTGAAATTATATTTTAAAAATATTTATGAGATCTTACAATGGGTTTCTAAATGTAAAAGGAAAAATTCTATAAAACATAAAGAATGAGTACATAAGTTCAGTATGCCTAGGAATACTGTAATGGTATATGTTAGGTTTCAGTGGCAGAGGACATAACTCAAACTGATTAAAAGTATTAAGATTTTGGGCTGGGCCTGTGCTGCATCCTTGTAATCCCAGTCACTAGGGGAACTGAGACAGGAGAACCATAAGTTTGAGGCCAGCCTCAGCAATTTAGCGAGGCCCAAAGCAACTTAGGGAGATCCTGTCTCAAAAGCAAAACAAAACAAAACAAAACAACTATATTTTTGAGCTGGGCACGGTGGCAAGCCTGTAATCCCAGCACTTAGGGAGGGTGAGACAGAAGAATCGTGAGTTCAAAGCCAGCCTCTGCAAAGGCGAGGTGCTAAGCAACTCAGTGAGATCCTGTCTCTATATAAAACACAAAATAGGGCTGGAGATGTGGCTCAATGGTCGAGTGCCCCTGAGTTCAATCTCAAACAAACAAACAAAACTATATTTTGTATGAGGCCATGGATTTGGAAAAAGCACCTGCTCGGGGCCTAACAAACCAAACCAATATAGAGTTTAATCATAGTAACTAAGCTTGGTTGGTTGCAGAAGATCAATCATCTAGTTAAACTGCAAACAATTAATTAGTTAAGCTATGACCAATTAAGTGGTTGACTGACTAGGCTGTATTGAAGTAAGTTGTTTTCTATGGCACTATTGCAGTTTTTTTTATAAATGCTGTTTGATTACATTGTTGGCTATAGTTGTAAGAACCTGTTCTGATTCTGAGAGCTTTCTACTTTACCAAGAATGCTTTGTTTTGCTTCATTTTGTTCTTCTTTATGCAAATAAACTATGCTTAATTGATCTAAGAAACCCCTCCTCTCCTTTTTTTTAAAAATATTTATTTTTTATTTGCAGGTGGACAGAATATCTTTATTTTATTTTTATGTGGTACTGAGGATTGAACCCAGTGCCTCACACGTGCTAGGCAAGCATGTTACCACTGCGCCATAACCCCAGCCTTCCTCTCCTTTTTTTTTTTTTTTTGTTTTTTTTGGTGCTGGGGATTGACCCCAAGGCCTGGTACAAGCTAAGCACCAGCAATACCACTAAGAGTTCCTTTCTCATCCCCAGAATTTCTCTTTTAACAAGAGAAAAGGGGAATTTATTTACCTAAAAAAGCCAGAGGAATCTGGCTTCCAGGGTCCAGGCCTAGTCTTAATAAATGTGTGAAAAAATTATTAGTAACATTAATAAGCAAAGAAATATGAATTCACTAGTGATACAGTTTTCATCTACTAAATTAAGAAAAATCTGCTGGATGTTGTGGCACCTGACTATGATCCCAGCAATTTGGGAGGCTGAGGCAGGAGGATGGCAAGTTTCAGGCCATCCTGGGCAATTTAGCAAGACCCTGTTTTACAAAGAAAATGATGGGAGATGTAGTTCAATGGTAAAGCACCCGTGGGTTCAATCCACAGTACCAAATAATCAATCAATCAATTAAAGAAAATCCTGTTAACATCTGGTATTAGGAAGGAGCTAAAGAAATGGGCACTTATTTTGTTTTTTTGGGTACTGGGGATTGAACCCAGAGGTCCTTTACCACTGATACATATCCCTTGCCTTTATATGTTTTTAATTTTGAGACAGGATTTCATTAAGTTGTTTAGCAACTTGCTTTTTTGCTGAGGTTGACCTTGAACCTGTGATCCTTCTGCCTCAGTCTTTTGAGTTGCTGGAATTAGAGGTGTGTACCACGGTGCCTGGCAGAAATGGGCACTTTTATACAATGTGAGTAGGAGTACAAATTGGTGCAATTTTTTCTGTTAGGAATTTGAAAATGTGTATCAAACGTCTTAGAATTGTATTTAAGATTTTGTTCTTCTATGTAAGTGTTCACTTATACCTATTTTTTTTTCTTTTGGGTACTGGGGATTAAAACTCAGGGGGACTCGACCACTGAGCCACATCCCCAGCCCTATTTTGTGTTTTATTTAGAGACAGGGTTGCTTAGCGCCTGTTGCTGAGCTGGCTTTGAACCCGAGATTCTCCTGTCTCAGCCTACCAAAGTGCTGGGATTACAGGCATGCACCACCATGCCTAGCAAATACTTTGTTCCCGTTATCTTTTATACAGTACAGACCACCAGTTTTCAAGATTTCCTCATGCAAGTAGCCTTGATTTCTTTTCCCTCTTTCCAGGCAGCTCTGGTTCCTGCCACAGCTAACTGAGCAAACATGATTATGAAAGCAGAAATGAGCAGGTTGCAGTTATTAACAGAGATAAAAAAGAAGGAGTTGCCACTTCAATTTCTTTCCCCAAACCCCACAGCTCATGTCAAAATTGTAAACAGGAAATTGCAAATGCTCCTCTCTTCGTGCAAATGTTTCTCATTGTGAGATTACAATATGGTTAAGAACAGGGGACTCTTGTTTTTGAATTGTTTGCAAAGAACAAGTAGGAAGCACAGAGGGTGATGCCCAAGCAACACAGCTTTTAATGGATTCAGGCAGGCAGTATGTACAGTGGTTAGCTTGTCATCTGAATTCTAATTCTTGCTAGGCATTTTCTACCAGGTAAGTCTTGGTTAAATCATTTTCCTTCTTAAGTTTTAAATCCACTCAAAAAGTACTTAGAGGATTGGGGTTGTGGCTCAGTGGTAGAGCACTTGCCTTGCATGTGTGAGGCACTGGGTTCGATTCTGAGCACCGCAAATAATAAAGGTCCATCAACAACTTAAAAAAATTTTTAAAGACGTACTTAGGATGTGTCAGGTACATTGGGGAACCGCAATAAACAAAGTAGGCAGCATTCCTGTTCCCAAAAATGTCTTTCAACAATCCAGGAGCTGAACGGATAGCTCAATAACATAGACCAAGCTTACCATGCACTAGGCCGTGTTCAACCCCCAGCACCAAAACAAAAACAAAAACCCCAGAAGAAATCTGAAACACTGCAGATGATTTTACTTGTAAAATGAAAATCACATCCATTGCCAAGTGATGTGTGGTTTAAACAAGATAAACCAACTATAGCGCACTCAGCTCCGTGATTACTCAGTTCGATACCTAGAGACTGCTTGGCACAGCAAGGCAGACAGAAGTTTGGGTTTCACTTTATTTTCACGTGATTCTCTCCTCTTAACCAGGTTGGCTCACCAAGCCTCACCACTTAAGAGTCGAACAAATGGGTTCTTAAGCCTGGAAGCCAAGGACAGTAAATTCTTACCGGCTAGGCCCTCTGGGGGGCGCCTCTTGCCCTCAATAACCATTTACTTTTCAGGACTTAGAACGCCGGAACCGGCCATTCGCGGTCAAGCGGGAGTTTCCATTGGCTAATCTCTCGCTGACAGGCACATTTTCCCCGCCCTCTTATGGTGCTGTCCAATGCGGGTCTCTCTGCTCTGCTCCGCCCCGCCCCGCCCCGTCGTCCCGCCTCCCTAGTGTATTCCCGCTATTGGCGGATCTCCCGGGCCGAGATGGCGGCTGTGCGCGTGCGCGCTCTCTCCGAACCTCTTCCTAGGAGGAGGAGCGAGTGGGGGGAAGGCCGGCTCCTCCCGACTCCGGTGGAAGAGCGGCGGAGGCGCTGGGCGGAGCTCCTGGGCTGGCGACCCGGCTGCGGAGGGGCTTGCGAGTCGCTGCGGAGCTGCAGACCGCTCGAGCCGGCGGGCTCGGCCGAAGGAGTCCGCGCGTGCTCGCGCTGAGCTGCACGCTCCGGCGGCTGCGTTGCTGGCCAGTGGCGACGTCGCGCCGGGGTCTCCAGCATGACTGAGCTGAGGCAGAGAGCAGTTCGCGAGCCCGACTCACCGCCCGAGGACAAGGTAGCGGCAGCGTCCGGGTGGGCGCGGCCCGGGCAGCACAGGCCCGCGGGGCGCGCGCGCAGCGGGATGGTCCCGCTGTCCGACCCTTTGTCGCGGCCGACAGCATTGGGCCTGGGCAGCGCAGAAGGTCCTCCGGGGCCCCTGGGGGACACTGCTCTGGGTCGGGTTGGGGATGGTACCCGGGGGGCATAGGAAGGAGCGCGCTGAGGTTGCGCACGGCTGCCTGCTTCGCAGGGCTAGTTGGGGCATCCCCCACCTCTGTGAGGCCTTCCCGGGCGAGAAGACTCGAGACCCTGCAGTGCCTTCTCCGGAAAGAGGCTCCTCTTAGCGCGATTTAAGGCTCATTGCTCCAGTTAAAAACATTATTTGGTGTGGGGAAGTCGAGACAAGGCCATAGGATTTGTCTTCTGGGAGATTTAAACCCCTTCTTGGAAGTTAAATCCGTTGGCCTTGATCAGAGGTGTCTTGACTCACACAGTGAACCAGCCCGTTAGCAGGTGTTGGAGGGTCTACTTCCAGAGGGTTATTTTCCTGCGCCAAATGTGGGCTTTGGTGGGGTAAAGAAGGTAAGAAGGAGGCCATCTTGGCGGGGATACAGCTTGTTGGGGGGTGAGGTGGAAGAAAGGTGGACTCCTTTGGTTGAAATGTAAGATTTGTGTAGGGAAGTTGAGGAAGGTGAAGGGTGGTTGTGTTACTGTGAACGTTGAATGGAAACGTGAAGATTTGGTATTTTGGAGGTAGTATTTATGCTTTTCAAGTTAGTAATGGTCAGGAGCAAAAAGAAATTATTATTTTCCTCCAACGGCTGGTGATGGGACCCAGGACTTTATACATGTTAGGCAAGCACTCTACCACTGGGCTACAACCCCAGCCCAGGAAGCAGTGTATTTGGAAAATGATCATTCAGTGATGTGTAGAATAGACAGTGGAGCCTGAACTAGAATGATGGAGACTTAGTCAGGGATCAGGGGTTGCCTGTGGGTGACTTGCAGATGTTTTCTTTGACAAACATGTTCCCTTAAAAATCAGAAGATCTCTGCTAACAATCTGAATTTATATCCCTTTTTGGATTATTGGAGAATGTGCTATCACATCCTCACCTGATTAATGGTTGGCTGGAGCTGAGGATTATCTGTTCCTTAGCGATCCCTGTTGCCTTAAACTAGCTCCATAGCATCCACTCAGTAGTCTGTACTTTTTGGTTACCGAAGGAAAGGGACATAGGGAAGGAAGTGATTACATGATTCCGTGACAGGATGTCAACAGAACAGTTTTAGGAGAAGGAATGCTGTCATGAAAATAAATTTTTTTTTTTTTTGGTACTGGGGATTGAACTCAGGGGTACTCGACCACTGAGCCACATCCCCAGCCCCATTTTGTGTTTTTATGTAGAGACAGCTGGCTTTGAACTCACGATTCTCCTGTCTCAGCCTCCCTAAGTGCTGGGATTACAGGCTTGAGCCACCGCCCCCGGCTGAAAATAAATTTTTAAAACCACTCTTTTGTTATTGTGTAAAGTGGATCATTCAAGGAGACTGTCCATTTTGATGTTTAGGATATATTTTGGAGAAAATTTAGGGCTGGGGATACAGATTTAGGAGTTCTTGCAGAGATAAGGTACTTTGCAGTCTACTCCTTCTGATGAATATCCTGGTTCAGTCCCAAAAAACTCTGTACTCATCCTGGGTACGAGGTGGTGAGTGTTCATGTTTGAAGGCTCTGTAGCCTTGTTTAAGGATGAGCTCACACTTGGTGTTAAAGGAACTCTGTGAGCCAAGAAGGGGTGAGAAGAGAGAGAAGGATGATAACTTGTGGGCCTGTATTTTTGAAAAGCTAACTGTAATAACAAGACATGGTAAACAAAGCAAAACAAAACAATCCTGGGGTTATGAGATGAAACAAAGTTTTTACCCTCTCTACTCAACTCCTTGGATTCATCCCCCAAAGATAACATGCCAGTTGATTCTTAACTTTCACATTCATGTTTTAGGTAGAGAGGACTCTAGGAGCTGTCCAGCTAAAGGTACCTTAATAATTGCCACTGCACTTGAACTACTTATACAATGAAAGGACGCATGGGGTCATGAGGTCCACTAGGTGCTTACTGTTTCCTAAAAGGCAGCAGCTATGCATTCTGTTAAAAACCTGATGTAGTTAGTTCATTACCCAGGGCAAGATAGTCTGTCTCCCCATCATTATTTCTGAATTGTCATATATGAGATTTTAAAATAAGGGCACATTTGACTTTGGTGAATGTATACAGTGTTTTTAAAATTGCATTTGTGCTGGGTGCAGTGATGCATGCCTATAATCCCAGTGGCTCTGGAAGCTGAGACAGGAGGATTGGGAGTTCAAAGCCAGCCTCAGCAAAAGCAAGGCGCTAAAAAACTCAGTGAGACCCTGTCTCTAAATAAAATACAAAATAGGGCTGGGGATGTGGCTTAGTGGTTCAGTGCCCCAAGTCCAATCCCCGGCACCCCCCCCCCCCCCCCCCGCCAAAAAAAGTTGCATTCATTCTGCTTTATAATTTGGAAAATAAATTGCCAGTATTCTTGTGTTATAATCCAAGGGCATTAGAAATAACAAAATAAGGGTATCTTTTTAGAGAAATAAATCGTGAAATCGGAACTTTCTTATTTCATAAAAGAATCTAGAGAACAAATTTTCAGGTCAGTTCTTCAAAACAGCTAGAACAAACTTGAAAGATTTGTCAAAATGCTACAGTTGCTTAATTGCTGTGGCAAAGCTATCTTGTAAATAATCACTAGTATCAAAATAATCTGAGGAATGTGTTTATAAAACTTAGGAGATATTTTGTTATATTTAGCATCCTAGAATGGAATTTTTGAAGCCAATTGCTAATAAAGGAAATGTTCTCCTCTGAGATCTGTGCTTATAATTTTAAAGTCCCAAAGCACAGTATAGTTGCCAAGTACAGAAACTTGGAATTAAGCTTTGGGAATGATTTTCTTCCTTTCCAGCTTTTTTTCAGTGGAGCTTAGGAAAGAAAAGGATGAAATGTGGGCCAAAAAATTGGCATCATAAAGTTTATTGTTGGATTGGCATGTCAGGAGATTTTGAAATTAAAATTTTAGGATTTTCTTCTTTATGTAGATGCTGAAGTGCTATTAAAATTACAGCTTGGGCTGGGGTTGTGGCTCAGTGGTAGAGCACTTGCCTAGCATGTGTAAGGCACTGGGTTCGATTCTCAGCACCATATATAAATAAATAAAATAAAAGACCCATTGACAACTGAAAAAATATTAAAAAAAAAATTACAGCTTAACTTGTTTCAAGGCTTCTTTTCTCAATGAATGAAACCAGTATGGAGAGGAAGTAGATGACATCATTTAGAAAGGGGAGTTTTTATTTTAGCTGACGACAGTGGTTAAGAGCAGGGGCTTATAAAGAAGAATGTAACTGTGGCATTTGCTGGTAAATGGATGGAACTGGAAACTATCATGATAAGTGACATAAGCCAGATTCAGAAAGCCAAAGGTCAAATGTTTTCTGTGATATGTGGAAGCTAGTGCAAAATAAGGAGGGGGGGGGGGAGAGGGAAGGGGAGTGGAGAATTCCATCAAAAAAGAAGGAAGACCAGTGAGCTAAATGAAGGGATCTGAGGGGGAGAGAGAAGAGATAAGGAAAGAACAGAGGAATGAATTTAACCTAACCTTTCTGTATGCATATGTGAATATACCACAGTAAATCTCACCATCATGTATACCCACAAGACACTAACCAAAAAGAAAAAAAGTCTTGAAGTAAATAGCAGAAAGATTAGTAGAGTTGAGGGAAGGGAAGAGGGGAGGAAAGGAGATATACTGGGGATTGAATTTGAGCAAGTTATATTCCATGCTCTTTAAATTATGTCATTGAATTCTGATGTTATGTATAACCAAAAAGAAACAAACAGAAAAGCAGGGCTTAAGTGTCAACTAGATCTACCTTGAGCCTGGGCTCTGCCACTTAGCAGCTGTGTAACTTTGAGCTAATCATTTAACTTGTGAAAGTCTCAAATTTGTTCACCCCTAAAATGGGAGTGGTAAAATTTCATGTTCATCATAGAACAATTGAATGGAATTCAGTGAGTAATTATGTTTCATACCCAGGGCAGAGTTTGACACTTTGTAATAATGTGTCAGCTATTGTTTCTGCTGGTAAAATAGTTTTTTTCTTTCTTTTTTAATAGGAAAACACTTTCAGTCTTAGAAGGCGATTAAATCTTAAAGTTATTCGTGTTTGGAGTACTCTACTTACAGTCATCACTTTAAAGTTTTACAGGAAGGGTTTGGACTGCTGGGCATGGAAATGCTTACCAGTAACTTGGGAGGCTGAGGCAGGAGGATTTCAAGTTCAAAGCCAGCCTCAGTAATTTAGTGAGTCCCTGTCTCAAGAAGGACTGGGGATGTGGCTCAGTGGTTAAGTGTCCCTAGGTTCAATCCCTGGTACCAAAAAAAAAGAGGAGGGGGCAGTATTGGCCTTCTATAATTCATCATCATCAGTTTACTTTTGAGGAATTTTTTAGTACTCATAGTCAGGCCTTAAGTATAGAAGGAGCACTGGACATAGCTGCATAGCTGTATGCAGTTATTTCCTTTCTTTCAGAACACTAGTGAGGACTCTGGTGAATAATTAAAAAGGTTTTCTGGTAGAGTTTGAGAATGAACTATTGAAATAAAATTTAAGAGCTATGACTTATTATAGGTGTAGGAGGATTTTTTTTTTCTTTCTGATACCAGTGATTGAATTCAGGGGCACTAAACCACTGAGGCACAGCCTTTTTTATTTTTTATTTAGAGAGCTAGGTTGCTTAGGCTGGCTTTAAACTCGCAATCCTAGCCGGGCGCGGTGGTGCATGCCTGTAATCCCAGCACTTTGGGAGGCTGAGACAGGAGAATCGTGAGTTCAAAGCCAGCCTCAGCAATGGCAAGGCGCTAAGCAACTCAGTGAGACCCTGTCTCTACATAAAACACAACAAAATGGGGCTGGGGATGTGGCTTAGTGGTCGAGTACCCCTGAGTTCAATCCATGGTACAATAAATAAATAAATAAATAGACTTGGAATCCTCCTGCCTCAGTTTCTCAAGCTGCTGGGATTATAGGCATGTGCCGCCATGCCCAGGGAGAAATGCATTCTTTAAATATATATTTGTACACATAAACGTGTATGTGTGTGTATGTATTTGTTTATTTTTTTGGTGCTGGGGAACCAAACCAGGGCTTCACGTGCATGCTAGGCAAACGCTCTACCACTAAGCTAAACCTTCAGCCCTTCAAAACTTTTTTATTTTTTACATTGGAAAATGATTTGGGAATTGGAAAAGCAGTCAATCTGTGGGGCATCGTGGTGCACACCTGTAATTCCAGGTGTGTACTTGGGAAGCTGAGGCAGGAGGATCACAAGTTTGAGGCTGTCCTCAGCAATTTAGCAAGGCCTTGTCTCAAAGTAAAAAATGAAAAGGACCAGGGGATGTAGCTGGGTGGTAAAGTGCCTCTGGGTTCAATCCCCTGTACCAAAAATAAATAAGAAAGAAAGAAAGAAAAAGGAAAAATAAAATAGAAAAAGAAAAAGCAGTAAATTTTAGCTATGATTTTTAAGTCTCACTAGGGAGAAAGAGGTGAAAGATTGATTTGTCATATCACCTAGCATTCCAGATTTCTTGTTTATGTTGATCAAACAGTATAATTTTATTTTAAAAGCTCGATTACTTCTCAGTTTATGACTATAGAAATTCATTTTTTTAAAAATCTAATTTTGTTTCAAATGTTTTGTGATTGCACAGATTAATGTATTTCATTAGAAGAATTAGTATCTTTTAAAAATGTTAAATTGCTCATCATGCATTAGGAGTAGAAAGGACCTTAGAGGTTATTATTTTGTAGGACAGGATACCACAACCCATAGAATTTAAGTTTTTTGTTCAAGGTTACATAGTTGGTTAGATGCAGAGTGGTTAGTAGTATGAAGGGCATCTAATTCCTTTTTATTTCCTCCTTATTATGCTATATAATGCTGCCTTCAAGAATATAGAATTAATTTACAGACTTTAAAAGCATCTCCATTAACTTTGAAAAGATGCCTGGATATCACCTATTTTTCTTATGTGACTTCAAATCAGAAAAATAGCCAAATAAGTCTTTGAAAAGGTCAAATATAAAAATAAAAGTAAGCTAGGTGTGGTGGCACACTCCTGCAATCCCAGCAACTCAGGAGGCCGAGGCAGGAGGATTGCAAGTTCAAAGCTAGCCTCAGCAACTTAGCGAGACCATGTCTGAAAATAAAAATAATAAAAAGGGCTGGGAATAGTCCTCAGTACCTAAACAAGTAAATAAAGGTCTCCATAAGTGTGGAGATCTTATAGAAAAAAAAAATATTTTTTATTTTTTTTAGTTGTAGATGGACACAAGACCTTTATTTATTTTTTTATGTGGTGCTGAGGATCGAACCCAGTGCCTCGCACATGCTAGGCAAGTGATCTACCACTGAGCCACAACCCCAGTCCTATATATATATATTTTTATTTTATTTATTTATTTATTTTTATTTTTTTTAGATATTGATGGATCTTTATTTTTATTTATTATTTATATGTGGTGCTGAGGATCGAACCCAGTGCCTCATGCATGCTAGGCAAGCGCTCTACTACTATGCTACAGCCCCAGCCCCCTATATATTTTTTTGATAGAGAATGTTGATTAGGTCAGGTTTTCCCAGTTATTGGGTGACTGGTGATTTATATATTTTGAAACCCTTTCCTGGGAGTGGCCACTGGAGTTTTTAAAAGAAACTCCCAGAGTGATGCTTGGAGACCACAAGACTCCACTCAAAACAACTTAGGTGAGGCTGCCTGGAAGAGCTTTCTGGTTGATGGCTTTTAGTACCAGAACCATTTGTTCTGGCAATCATCAGTCATTCTGTATTCAGCACTTCATTCACTGGCTCCAGTCTGGTGTATGCAGTGTCAGTGCTTATGAGGATACTATCCAGGATTTTATACTAATTTTGATGCTTGATAATCCATTCTTTTTTTGCTGATTAAAAAAATCATTTATTTATTTTGCATGGTGCTGGGATTGAATCCACACATAGCATGTAAGTGCTGTAACACTGAGTTACCCAATAGTCCTCAAATAGAAATAATGATAAGATCTTTGTTTTTGTTGTTGTTATTGGTACTGGGGATTGAATTCAATAGTGCTGAGCTACATCCCCAGTTCTTTTTTTGTTTTTTGTTTTGAGACAGGATTTCACTAAGTTGCTGAGTAAACTGTTTGAAAAAGTTTTTGTCAATATTTTCAACTTTTCTGTCTTTTCTGGGATCTACATAGGTAGAACATATTCCTCTATCCAGTGTTAACTTAAACCTGTGCTGTGGCAGCCTCCCAGACAACCTTCGCTGGTACTGGAGGCTGTTGGGGTAAAAAAGTACAGCTATTCCTCTGGTTTATAAAAAGAACAGACACTGACTCTTAACTATTCATTTTGCCAGGGTCTTGTTGAATGAATACTGATTTGATCCTGGCATTGAGCAGAGTTCCTGCCTTCCAAGTTTTGTCACATGATGACCACTTGGTTGAGGGAGTAATGAGATGCCCCTACAGGGTCCCCATTAGCCAGCTTTCCATGCCAGTCACTGATCTTTGTCCTTACGTTGTTTGCCCAGTAGTGGGAATGGCATTGGGCCTGTTAAGTTGAGTGACCTTCTAAAGAAAGTTAAACTTTGTTATGTTATTTTAACTAGGCAGTGCCTAGTTCAGAATTTGAAAGAAATGAAGAGTACTTCTTCCTCCTACTCACTTGTTCCCCAGAGACATCCCCCATGCCAGGTAGTGGTGCTTATAAGTACTGTTGTCTGTGTGGAAGGATCTGACCCATCCTGCCAACATCAGGTATCCTTTTGATTTGCTGCTTCTGGCATCAGCTTCTTTGTATCAGGTTCCCTCCTTTGGGGCTTCTTTGTGAAGACTTTGCTGAGGTTTGTTTTTTTTTTGTGGGGCTACTGGGGATTGAACCCATGGGCACTTAACAACTAAGCCACATCCCCAGCCCTTTTTTGTATTTTATTTAGAAACAGGGTCTCACTGAGTTGCTGAGTGTTTTGCTAAGTTACTGAGCCTGGCTTTGAAATCTCAATCCTCCTGCCTCAGCCTCCTGAGCTGCTGGGATTACAGGTGAGTGCCACTGTGCCTGGCTCTTGTTGGTTTTTGAGAGAGCCTTTGGGTCTCAGGATTTATAGGCAGCACTTTCTGTTCTTGGGTCTGTGACATTGAGAGGATGTTTGTCATAAATGCTGGACCCCTCAGTGGGTGACTTTCAGAGTTTTGTCCCTACAGTCTGTGTCTTGCTGGTCTGGTCCTGTGCTTTCGGTGGTCTACAAGCATTCTTAGGTCCCTTAGTCACCATAGACTCAACTTCCTCACAAATCTGATTTCTCTTGCTCTCTGCACTGACCCTCGTCCTCCAGTTTCCTCTGTAAATAGAACCACAGACTCTCTAGTTACTTAGGCTTGAAATCTGTGTGTCTCCTCTGCTTCTTGCCTAGTCCTGAATATAGGTTCTAACCAGGTGTTAACTGTATTCCTTTTCTGTTGCACTTGCACATTTCACATAGTTAAGGACTTGATGCCTGCCTGGTAGGTAGTTAAACGCTCCTATTGAGCATTCTCTGCACTTTAGGATTTGCTCTCATCACCTTCCATTCATGTGCATACCTTCTATGAAGTCTGTATATTAATCCCTGTGTGTCTACCAGGACACTGTTATCTGGGCAGGGTTTGCATGGTGTAGGGGCTCTATCTAGTTCTCTCCCCTTGTGTCTTGCAGAACACATCACCTCCTCCCCAAGGGCCCAGCATGAAGCCCTGGTCACTAGCCATTGTGTACAGCTCAGAATTGAGCATCACAGTTTGATGCCAGGAGTGTCCTTCCTGGATCAGGTGATTGTGCACTAAAGGGTTATCTGTCTGTTCTCTTGCTTCCAAGTGGAATTGTAGAAGGGGGACAGGGTGGAGGGGGCAGGATAACCTTTTCTGACTAGGAATAGGAGACACAGAGCAGTGTCTTGGCTCACTTCTTCCCTTAGTGGAAATTTAATTTCTTTGTTGAGGTAGAGTCTGTTGCTTGAAAGCCTTCATTTTAAGTTGAGTAGATGGGGGTAGAATCCTCCAAATCCCAGAATGAGAATTCTCTGTGCAGCCATTAATTCATACTATAAGCTTAAATTGACCCAGATGGTATGTTTGGTTTATTGAAAGGTTCACCTTCTAGGTTTTAGACTTGGGGGGATGGCCAGGTTCTCCGTAGATGAGTCTGGGGGTAGAGCATGCAACTTGCACAGTTTTTTCAGGTATACAGACCTTTCAGTTTCTCTTAAAATCCCTACTTCTTGCTCTGTCTGCTATTCCATATGTTAAATATTGGTCTTGGACTTGTAGGTTTCAGAGGGCAGAAAGCTTCCATTTCCCCTTGAGCTTTCCTGAAGCACTTAGTAGGCCACCTTTTATTTCATCCATCTTAGCTCTTCAGTCTTTTTTTTTTTTTTTTTTTGGTACCAGAGATTTAACCCAGGAGTGCTTTACCACTGAGCCACATCCCCAGGCCTTTTTATTTTTCATTTTGACACAGGGTTTCATTAAGTTGCTTAGGGCCTTGCTAAGTTGCTGAGGCTGTCCTTGAACTTATCCTCCTGCCTCAGCCTCTGAGTTGCTAGGATTATAGGTGTGTACCACCATACCTGGCTTTTAGTCTATTTTGTTATCTGAAAATTTGTTGAATTCTTACATCCACTGATGATCTCTTATCCCTATCATTTCTGTCCAAAGCCATAGTTTAATTTCTTATTCTATTCATTAATGTTTATTTTTGTGGGTTATTGGGGCCATAGTGGGGGTGGGGACTCATTTACTTTCTTCAACAGGAAATTGAATTTAGAGAAATCGAGCTGTTTGACAACACAGAAGCAGGTAGTTGCAACACTTTTTGTTATTTTTTTAGTTTTGGTTTTGTGTGTGAAGGATAAAGGTGGTTCCTGTTGATTGAGGATACTGTGAATTCTGGGCTTGGTCAAGAGCAAGTACCTGTGTTTGGTTGGAGGTGGGTGATGGAGGAGCGGAATCAGAGTAGAATAATGGAAGAGCCAGGTGAGTGTTTTGTGCTTCCAAAGTCTGAAGGAAGTTTTTGAGAGATGGAAAAGGACATTTCCAGGTGCCAGGGATGTGTCAAGTACAATAGGAGTGGACATGACTAACCCCACTTGTGTGTTTCCTATAGTGGCTCAGTATTCATTTTGTAGAAGAGGCTGTCATCTCAGAAGATAATAGGATGTAAGTTTGTTTGTTTGTTTGTTTTTTTTTAATATTTTTTTAGTTGTAAATCCATCACCCACCTCCAACCAAACACAGGCACTTGCTCTTGACCAAGCCCAGAATTCACAAGTGTCCTCAATCAATAGGTACCACCTTCACACACAAAACCAAAACCACCACGGCTAGCTCTTAACAGCTTGATAAAACAGTTAGTTCTCTCTGGGAAATGAACCAGTTACTCATAAATGCATCTTAGTAGACAACCTTCAAAATAAGAGGTTTTTCATGGAAAAATAGTGAAAGGATAAGATTGAGAAATAGATCTATATTGGCCTCATTTTGTTGTGTGTGGAAACTAAGACTCAGGGGGACAGGCCAGCCAGCCAGAGTGCTGATCATCTCTGGCCAGTTTTTTCCCATGGGCTTAACACTGAAGGAATACATCATAAACTGTCTCTATTCTTCTCTTCAACTATAGATTAATATTGTCCCATGCTACTTTCAGTGTGGAGGTAGCTTGAGGATGTCCAACAGCCCTCTTCATTGCTGATCTTTTGGCTACTTTGAAAACAGTCTCTCTTTACAGTCTGGTCTGTGCTGTGTTTGGGCTGCTGTCTGTTTTATGTCATTTTGGGAGAGCAAAAACCACGTGAGCTTAGTTATCACACACACATGTCCGCCAAACACTCAGCTTTCTTGAACAGTTGCCATTTCTATCTTCTCCATTCCTCAGAATTCTCTGTATAGAGAATTTTCAATTTGCACATAGTGGTCTTTTGAAAATTTCTCACTGGGAAATAGCTGTTTTGAGAACCTCTGACCAAGAACCATTTCTTTCAGAGATGACAGCATTTCCTAGGGACTTTTCATCTGGCAAGTGACATCTTGTTGTTATAGACGGTCCTGCTTGGTTCTTGGGAGCAGGGCTTTAAAGACATCTTGTTTCCTAGATTTCAAGGAAGAATTATCTCAATTATTGGGTCTAGTGTCTAACATATGACTCTTACATTTCTCAGTGGTCTCTAAATATCCAAACACTAGAACGAACCAGCAATTTAGCAAGACCTTGTATCAACATAAAAGTTAAAAAGACTGAGGATGTAGTCTAGTGGTAAAATGTGATCCCCAGTGGGCCCCCCGCCCCCCCCCAAAAAACCATTTTCAATGGATCGAAAAAAGGATGCTGGTGTGAGCATTCTTCATGGCTCTTTCTTTTCAGGGAAATTTGGCTCAGAATTTCCAGCCTTCATCACTTCACTTTACCACTAATCTCTCACCGCTTGGATGAATTTGTTCAGTGCGGGCTCATGTGGTTGTGAAAGCTGACCTTGGGGACTTATTTTTCTGATTGCTTTGAAGAATGTTGTGTTGCCGCAGTATTCATTTGGGTGTGACTTTAAGGCCTACTAGGGGTTGTGACTATTAAGCTGGAGAACAGGAATGTGCTTTGAAGGGTGGACAGAGAATGAGCCAGCAGTCCTGAAGTGTGAGGGGGGCCCTGAAGACTGTCAGCACCTATGAAGGTGTCAGCACTGAGGATGATATATCCATTTTGTCCTCCTTAAAATTATGAAAATTATGAAATTATTAAACTTAATGGAAATAATTTTTTCTTTTCTTTTTTTTGGGGGTATGAAGGTTTAACCCTGAAGCACTTTACCACTGAGCTACATCCAAGCCCATTTTATTTTTTATTTTAAGACAGGATCTCCCTAAGTTGCTTAGGGCCTCACTAAAGTTGCTGAGGCTGGCCTTGAATTTGTGATCCTTCTGCCTCAGCCTTTAGGTCTGCTGGGATTACAGGTGTGGGTCACACAGCCTGGCTGGAAATAAATTTTTGTGGAAAATAATGGAGGTGAAAGGAAAGTATAGAAAAATTTAAATTACCTTTAATTTCACTATCCAGAATATAACTACTGTTAATTTTTGTGTGTGTGTGTCCTGGCTAATCTTTTTCTTATGATTTAAAAATGGCTGTTTGGTATTCTACCTATATTTGAATGATGTATTTGTTAAATTGATCATGGCAGAATTGTTGGATTACAGGTTGCTTCCTGTTGTTTCTTATATGTATTGCTATGATGAACATTCTCATATAGATTGTGTTTCTCTGAATATTTGCTTGGAATGACTAGCGAATATTAACATTCCATATTAACATAGAATGATTAGATCAGAGATATAAGCTGTTAAATAAAGGCTTTTAAGCCAGGCATGGTGGTGCATGCCTGAATTCCAGCAACTTGAAAGGCTGAGGTAGGAGGACTGCAAGTTCAAGGTCAGCCTAGGCAATTTAGTGAGACCCAGTCTTAAAAGATTGCAGATGTAGCTTAGTACACTGAGATCAGGATACAGTACTACACACATACAGAAACAGACATACAAATAAAGTTGTTTTTTTTGGTGTTGGGGATTGAACCCATGGGTGCTTAACCTCTGAGCCACATCCCCAGCCCTTTTTTATATTTTATATAGAGACAGGGTCTTGCTGAGTTGCTAAGGGACTTGCTAAGTTGCTGAGGCTGGCCTTGAACTTATGATCCTCCTGCCGCAGCCTCTTGAGTTGCTGGGATTATAGGCCACAGCACCCAGCTATAAACAAAGGTTTTTTTATATACTTTTTTTTTTTAGTTGTAGATGAACATAATACTTTTATTTATTTATTTTATGTGGTGCTGAGGATTGAATCCAGTGCCTCACACATGAGAGGCAAGCTCTGTACCACTGAGCCACAACCCTAGCCCTAAACAAAGATTTTTATACATAACTTCTAAATTACCTTTTAGAAAGGTGGTGCTTATTTATAGTTTCATGGAGTACTGTATGAGTATACTGGTTATCTTTAGCCCTAGCTCTAAGTGAATATTAATCTTTTCATGTATTCATTCAGTCTGATGTGAGAAAAACGCCTTCTCATGGCTATTCTATTTTTTATGTTATTGATTGTTAATGAAGTTAAGTATTTAAGTTCATATTTGTAAATTATATTTGGTAAATTGGCTGTTTCTCTTTTTCCATTGGCATTGACATGTTCACGTTTTTCTTGATTCATAAGAGGAGTTTTGCTTTTGCTGATAAGGATTGAACCCAGAGCCCCTCTCACACACTTTACCACTGAGTTATGCCCCTAATTTCTGTCAGTCATCTTTTGTTTCTTCCTATGTTGATACACTTTTAAAGGCCTCTGTTTCTCTCCCATGGAGGCATTTAACCTATACGTTCTCTTAGTATTTTTATAGTTTGCTTTTTGGTGGGTGAGTAGTAGGGATTGAACCCAGGGGTGCTTTACCACTGAGCTACATCGGTAGACTTCTAAATTTTATTTTGAAACAGGGTTCTGCTGAAGTGCCCAGGCTGCCCTTGAACTTGTGATCCTGTTGAGTAGTTGGGATTATAGTTGTGTCACCTTGCCCAACCAGCTAGAATATATTTTAATGAGTGGTTCAGAGAGATCTGAACTGTAGATTTGTTCTTACAGTGTTTTAGAAAATGATCATTTGTTTTTCATAGTTACTCCACTGTCATAGCCAGGGAAAATTTAGGGCAGGGCATAGCTGTCTGTAGGATGACTGCTTCAGTAGGACTGTGATATTACTACTATCTCTTGGCCACCCAGTGACCATCTTTCTGTGTGAATCCATTTCTAGAAGTGATCTTGCTTCATTATCAGAAATATTGACTCCTTGGCCGGGAGTAGTACACGCCTATAATCCCAGTGATTTGGGAGGCTGAGGCAGGAGGATTGTAAATTCTTAGCAATTTAGCAAATCCTTGTCTGAAAAAAAAAAAAAAAAAAAAAGATGGGGATATGGCTCAGTAGTTAAGTGCCACTGGGTTCAATCTCCAGTACCAAAAAAAAAAAAGGGGGGGCTCCTATTTTATAGGGATGAATAAACAGTTCTTCTGAAGTTCAATAACTTGACAAGTTGAAATTTGAACCCAGGTGAGCTGAATCTGAACCCATGCTCTTTGCCTTAGGCATTCTGCTTCCTTGGCATTCTGGTCTCCCAAGTCATTTTGACCCAGAGTTTTGCCAGTGGGCCCCTAAAACAAAGAGGACAAAGTGGGCTTCTCAGAGTCAGCCCTTGTCTTCTCTGTACTGAGTTTTGGAGAGAGAAGGTGGTGACATCCGCCACTGAGTTCCTTGTAGCTGCATGGTGGAAGTAAGTATATCTTGAAGTGCAAGGCCTGTGTGCACAGAGCTCTAGTCACCTAAGGCCCAGCTTAGCCTCTTATGTGAAACCCTCCCAACTCCTTCACCCCATTTCTTCATCTCCCTCCCTTCCTCAAGCTTCTGTGGAAATTGGCTGTCCAAACCCTCATTATGTGCAGTCTCCTGCTGTCTTCTCAGCAGATGGTCTCTGGAGTCTGGCCCTTTTGTCTTGCATTTCTGTAGCTTCCTCATGATTCAAAAGGCATGTTGTTTCATGGCAGTTCCTGGCAGGGTGGCAAAACTGTCCTTGGGGTACAAAGTCAGAGCTCACAGGCTCAGCTTGCCTGTTGAATTGGTCATGCACTTTTGTTTGATGGTAGACTTGGCTTATTCCTAGCACCTAACAGTTGTTAGGAGGTTGAGTTGGTGCTAAATCAGCTGTGAAGATTAGGAACTGCCTGGGCAGTGAGTACCAGGTCTCTGGTTTCAGGAGGGGTATGTTGTGTTTAGTGACTAGTGTTGGGTAGCAAAAAGAAAATATTGGCATGTTAGTGTTTATTTTTGGCATTAAAATACCATATTAATATGTGTTGATGCTTCATTAACATATGTGTTTAGAATCAATCCCAATATTTTATTGAAAATTGCTTAGGATTTATGAAACTAAAAAGAGTAAAACGGCACAAAATTTGGACAAACTTACAGAATAAATATCTAAATTTACAATTTTTTTTTTTTTTGTACTGAGGATTGAACTCAGGGGCACTCAACCACTGAGCTTCATCCCCAGAGCTTTTTTGTATTTTGAGATGGTTCTCGTGATTTGCTTAGTGTCTCGCTAAGTTGCCGAGGCTGGCTTTGAACTTGCGATCCTCCTGTCTCAGCTTCCTCAGCTGCTGGGATTACAGGCATGCACCATCACGCCCTAAATTCACAAAAATTTATCGCTAAACGTGAATTACTATTCCTATGTAGGTTACTAGATAAAAAAAAAAAAATTTTAATCACTGGGCTGGGGATATAGCTCAGTTGGTAGAGTGCTTGCCTCGCATGTACAAGGCCTTGGGTTCAATCCCCAGCACCACACACACACACAAATCACAGTTAGTACTAAAGTGCACTAAATGAACTACATTTACTAAATTCAAGAGTAATATTTAAAATTCAGTCCTTTAAAATACGTATCAATGGTGACATTGATTTAATTATTTTTGTTCTTTCTCAGTAAAGAGGGGAATGATGAAACCACTCAACTGTAATCTTCCTCTTTATCTTCATCTTTGAAGAATCTCACCTGTTGTGTGATGACTTTTAGGTTACTCTGGTGTGGATATGTAGAGGCTGCTGCATTTCAATTGCTGATGAGCTGTGATTTTTGTCTCAAAGACTGTATTTCCAAGCCATGTGTGGTGGCGCACGCCTATAATCCCAACACTTTGGGAGGCTGAGACAGGAGAATCGCGAATTCAAAGCCAGCCTCAGCAACTGAGAGGCACTAAGCAACTCAGTGAGACCCTGTCTCTACATAAAACACAAAATAGGGCTGGGGAGGTGGCCCAGTGGTCGAGCACCCCTGAGTTCAATCCTTGGTACCAAAAAAAAAAAGACTATTTCCTGTTTGTCTTGGTGTGCTTCAATTTCATCATTAGTATGGAAGGAAAGTTTTAAAACTGGAGTAAGAATTAGTCTTCAAGCAGAGGCTCTGCTTTTATTGACTGATTTTCTTCCTCTTGAGAATTATGGAAGGAAAGAAAAAGGCTTCTAAATGAGGACGCTGGTAGGGAAGTCTCAAAGTGTAAATGGGGCAAGGAGAAAAGCATGACATTTAGAATGTGTCTGTACCACATAGGAATTATATTTCTTTGTTTTAGGTTGTCATTGTGAAAGAGATGTCTTCTCCAGTCCCTCCAACCCCTTGCTTTTGTGGCTTAACCACTGAGCCACATCCTCAGTTCTTTTTATTTTTGTAAATTTTGAGACAGGGTCTTGATAAGTTGC
Organism: Xerus rutilus; assembly: GCA_028644305.1. Taxonomy (NCBI): domain Eukaryota; kingdom Metazoa; phylum Chordata; class Mammalia; order Rodentia; family Sciuridae; genus Xerus; species Xerus rutilus. The sequence continues at coordinate 151,485,882 of CM053401.1, read as the reverse complement.
TTAGAGCCTTGCTAAGTTGCTGAGGGGTCTGGTTTTGAACTTGCCATCCTCCTGCCTCAGCCTCCTGAGTTGCTGGGATTATAGGCATATGGCTCCTCTTTCCTTTTGGTTCTAAGTAATAGCTTGTGTTTGTGTGGTGATTTAGTTCACAACATATTTTCCTGCATTGCCTCAGGCTTTTCCAGCTTTTTTAGTACTGTGTCCACAGAATACACTTTATACCATGTCTCTGTACTAGCTTGCATATGAGAATTACTTGGACACAAAAAATTTTCATGAAGAGGTAAACACTTTTACTATGTGTGAACATTCACAAATTTTCTGTTCTGTTTGATTCTTTTTTTTTTTTTTAGTTGTAGATGGATGCAATACCTTTATTTTGTTTTATTTGTTTTTTTTTTTAATGTGGTGCTGAGGATCGAACCCAGTACCTCACACATGTGAGGCGAATGCTCTATCACTGAGCCACAACCCCAGCCCCTGTTTGATTCTTTCTTATTCTACTTTTTTTTTTTTTCTGGTACCAGGGATTGAACTCAGGGGCACTCAACCACTGAGCCACATCCCCAGCCCTGTTTTTGTGTTTTATGTAGAGACAGAGTCTCACTGAGTTGCTTAGCACCTCGCCATTTCTGAGGCTGGCTTTGAACTTGCGATTTTCCTGTCTCAGCCTCCCAAAGTGCAGGGATTACAGGTGTGCGCCACCATGCCCGGCTTCTTATTATACTTTTTTTTTTTTTTAGTTGTAGATGGACACAATATCTTTATTATATTTATTTTTATGTGGTGCTGAGGATCAAACCCAGTGCCTCACGCATGCGAGGCAAGCGCTCTGCCACTGAGCCACAATCCCGGCCCCCTTATTGTACTTTTTGATAAGCTATTTGTTAGAGTAACATACATGCAGAAATGTGTACATTCCATAATTTTACAGTAACTTTTCATAAAGCACTCACTCCCTGCCACCAGCACCCAGATCAAACAAAATGTTCCAGTTCTTGTGAAGGCTTCCACATGATGCTATGTATTTATTTTTTTGTGTGCTAGCAATCAAACTTGGGGCCTTAAATACTAGGCAGGTGCTGTACCACTGAGCTTCATCTCCAGCCCTGTACAGTGTCTTCTAATCACTGCCTTCTCTCACAAGTGGCTTCTAGCCCAACTTAATGTGGCAGCATATTTTACTTTTTGCTTATTGTGACCCACTGAACTGATTTCAAGGCCCAGTAAGTCGCAACTCATAGTTTGAACAATATGGCCTCATTTTTATCTTGCCAATAATCCCTGAGAATTTTTTAAATGAAAAAGCTGAGGCCTTGAAATGATTTGATTTCTCCCAAGATCATACATCTTAGTATACTGTTTCTCTGTTCCCTGTGCGTTTGCTTCTCCCTGAGATGAGGAGTGTCTTGCTTTGGAAAGTCAGTTTTAACTGTTTTTGTTTTATGCCTAGTTTATCACCTCTTCTTGATGTGTTTACAGAATCCATATTCATTATTATTATTATTATTATTTTGGTACCAGGGATTGAACTCAGGGGTAGTTGACAACTAAGCCACATCCCCATCCCTATTTTGTGTTTTATGTAGAGACAGGGTCTCTCTGAGTTGCTTTATGCCTCACCTTTGCTGAGGCTGGCTTTGAACTTGCGATTCTCCTGTCTCAGCCTCCCAAAGTGCTGGGATTACAAGCGTGAGCCACCGCGCCCGGCTCCATATTCATTATTAATGTAGCTCTAGTGAATTCCTGATATTACCATTCTTAAGTTCTGAGAATACCTTTTGGTTTGTGTTTTTGTGACAATGAGTCAGGTATATTGTTCATGACTTTGAAGGTATATAACTTGGAAGATTTCATGGTATTCATCTTCTGGCCTCCCTGATGAATGAAACTCTTCAGGGGCATAGATGACATGCAGATGTGACAAATGATGGCACAGATCCTTGTCCTTCCTGGACAGTAAAGCTCTGCTGACTTACAGAGAGGTTTCCCTGCCCTTAGGCTTCACCTGTGGAGACATTTCTGTCTATTCCAAATCTTAGGCCTCAGAATACTTAGCTGGAGGCTCAGTGTTGAGCTGCCCTGTTATCCCCAAGTTTTTCTAATTGAAAGGTCACTGCTCCCAGCCTGCACCTCTGGGAGTAGATACTCTTGAGAGCAGTTAGGGTTGGTCCCACAGTCCATGCCCACAAATTCTTGCTCTAGTCCTGAGCCTGGGGACACTCTCAGAATGTGAAATGCTTGCTGACTTTAGTTAATTTTACCCAAGGCTTAATTTTAGGAGCCTTGGCCTCTGGGTTCTCCACTCTTGGTAAATTTCTCTGGGAGAGAGGCCTCTTGGAAACTTTCTCAAGGCAAGTATGTGCCAGGCAGAGTTGTTGGCTTTGGGGAAACAGCAGTGAACAAAATCTCTTCACCATGGAGTTTGTATTCTAGTGTGGGAGACAGACAAATGTCTAATAATGTCAGGTGCTAGTGATGTTATAAACAATAAAGCTGGTGTTTCTTAATATGGAGTAGCATTTTCAAGCTTTAGCATCTAAATGGACCTTCCAGAATGTGTTTCAGATGGCTTAGATGTGTACGGATGTTTCAAGCCTTGCTTAGAGCATTTCCATTATTGAAGGGAGAAAAGTGGATATATACACAGACCTATGCATTCTGTAGGGAAGGATCAAACCATTTAGGACTCTAAAAGCTTTTACTCTACTTATTCATGATCCCTGGCAATATATTAGCTGCTGCTGGGAAATATAGCTCATTACTACTCTGGATTTTATGGGTTACCCCCAGGGCTGCTCCCACTCCATATCCTTAAACCTTTGAGAGGGCTGAAATGTGGTACTTTTAGTCATTGGTTGCATTTATATAGCTGTGGCACTAGAGTTGCTTTTTGCATACAAATGCTGACAAGCCAGTATTTTAGGCCTTGTTGTGGTTAGAAAACAGTTGATGAATTTGATTCATTAAAAAAATCACTTATTGAGCTTTTAAGGTAAACAGATGAATGGGGCAGTCTCTACTTTTGATGATCTTTAAATCTAAATTATGGAAAGTGCCTCTTTTTTTTTTTTTTTTTTGAAAGCGCCTCTTAATACAAATATAAAGCCTAACAGATTGTATAGGGGAGGCACATAGGACATTTTCTGGGAACTTTATCAGAAGAGAGAGGAAGTTAGTGAGAAGGATGGTTAGTTTGCTGGGGCTACTGTAACAAATATTTACAAATTGGATGGTTTAAAACAACAAATTTATTTTTCACAGTTCTGGAGGCTGGGAATTCAGAGATCAGGTACCTGCACATTTGGTGTCTGGTGAGATAGATAGCTTTTGGCACCATGGTGCATGCCTGTAATCCCAGCTACTTGGAAGGCAGAGGCAGGAGGATTCCAAGTTTGAGCTACTTAGTGAGACTGTCTTGAAATATAATTTAAAAAACTGGCATGCAGTTCAGTGTTTGCCTAGTATGTGGGAGGCCCTAGGTCTAATGCCTATTAAATGCCCATCCTCCCCAAAAAGGGCACTAATGCCATCATGAAGTCTTTGCTCTAGTGACCTTGTCATCTTCAGTGGCCCTATCTAATACAAATACCTTGGGGATTAGGATTTTAGCATATGAATTTTGGGGTCACCATAGCAGCTCAAGATTTTAGACAGGGTAGAGATCAGGGCCAGGTGATTATTATTATTATTTAATAATAATAAAACATTATTATTTTTTTTAATATTTATTTTTTAGTTGTAGGTGGACAGAATATCTTTATTTTTATTCTTATGTGGTGCTGAGGATCGAACCCAGTGCCTCATGTGTGCTAGGCGAGCACACTACCACTGTGCCAAAACCCCAGCCCCTAGGCCATTATTTTAAAAAAGAAACCTGAAGTATTTCACAAGGATTTTTCAGTTGTTTCCAGGTTATAATGGAATCTGCATAATTTCTATTTGAACTATAGTCTCCAGGTCATCAGATCAAATATTTTCAGGCCACACAGTTGAAAGGTGTGCTTGAGGGGGGATTGGGACACACAGGCATTAGGGAGGTTTGGTGAGAAAGGGATTTCTTACAGGATAGATCAGAATTAGCCAGAAGAGATGAGTTTCAGAAGAACATGGTTTGCAGATTGTTCTAGGTAGAAACCCATGAGCAAAAGCCCTAAATGTAAGAAAGAACAACTTGTTCTAGGTACTACTCTCAGAATAGCTGTGGGAGATGAGGCTAGTAGGATACACAAGATTCTCATTCCAAAGGGGCTAATAGGCCATTTGAAAGAGTTTTAGATGTATTCCCTGGGCATAGGGTAGCTCTGGTAGAGGTTCATGATAAGGAATTAGACAATATTTTTTTTTTTTTATGGAAAGGTGGTCTTGCTGTTGTGTCAAGAGTGGGGTGGGAGTGGATTCAAGATGATAATTTTGGTTTTGGACACATAGAGAATTTTAGGTGTCTATGGCAGCATCTGGTAAACATTTGAATATATGGGTCTGCAGCTCAAGAAGATGGTTGAGGATTGGGAATGTAGTTCAGTGGTAGAATGCTTGCCCAGGATGTGTGAGGCCCTGTGTTTGATTCTTATCACTGCAAAATAAACCCTCAGACATTTGAGGCCTGAGAGTGGGTAGTAGGAGAAGCAAGCCAGCCCCTGAGGAATGCTAGCATTCAGGGACAGGCTGAGGAAGAGAAAACTGCCAGAGAAGGCTGGCTACAGATGGCCTGGCCAGAGAGGCAGGTGGGAAACCAGGAGGATGTGCTGTTTAGAAGCCAAAGGAAGAATGTTGTTTGTTTGATAGTAGCATCAAAAGCTGCTGAGAGACTGAGCCAGAAGAAAACAGAGTTCCCAGAGGGTTTAGTGATGAGGTCATTGTTGACCCGGGAGAGTCACAGGCACTTCAGTGGAATGGGTGGGGATTAAATTGTGTTGCTGTGGTTTGGCGATGAGGATTTTCCCCACCCCCACCTCATACTGGGCATTGAAACTAGGGCCTCGCCCTTGCTAAGCAAGCATTCTCTAGAAGGTGCATTATCAATTAGATGTGCTATTAGAAGTTGTTTGTTGTTGAACTTGCGTAGGTGGTGTAAGTAAGGGCCTGTGGAGAGGAAGCAGTGAGAAGAGAGCAGAAAAGGTAATCAGTGGAATGAGTCCCTGAGAGGTGGGAGTATGGGCATGGCAAGTGAGCTTATGGCCATCTCCCATGTGGCTTTCCAGGGAACGAGTATCCTGTGGAAGCCTTTCTGGGCCCCTGGCAGTCAGTGCTGCATCTTCTGAAGAGGCCCCTATGGCCCTTTGTAAATGGTATTGTCTGAAGCAAAATAGTTCACAGCCAGTTAGATTTTATTTTATTAAAAATTTTTTAAAAATTTGTTCTTTTTAGTTATACATGGCATTAGAATGTATTTTGACATATCATACATACATGGAGTATAACTTCTCATTCTGTGGTTGTACATGATGTGGAGTTACAGTGTATTCATATATGAATATAGGAAAGTTATATCTGATTCATACTGCTGTCTTTCCCATTCCCATGCCATTCCCCCTGTCCAATCCAGGGAACCTCCACTCCTTGCCTATTGTGAGTCATCATCCGCTTATCAGAGAAAACATTCAGCCTTTGGTTTTTTGGGATTGGCCTATTTCACTTAGCATTATGCTCTCCAGTTCCATCCATTTACCAGCAAATGCCATAATTTCATTCTTCTTTATGGCTGAGTAATATTCCATTGTGTATATGTACCACCCAGTTAGATTTTTAAAGGATGAATTTGCTACACATAATGTCATCTTGTGTCCTGGCTTAGCTAAATGCATTTTCTGTAGATCCCAGTATTGATATGAGGCTTTTAGAAGAAAAGATGGCTATATCGGGAATGATTCTGTTGGGGCGTAGAAAACAATATACTAAACTATGGCACTGACAGAAATTTAAGGATACAGAAAAGGGAAGATAGACTGAGTTTCACAAGAGAAGTGCCCAGGAGCTGTTGGAATGCAGGAAATGCCCAGGAGAGTGCAGTGAAAAATATGCATTTCTGAGCAGCACAGCCCACGTCCTTGATCTGCACTCTGGGCCTGTGCTTTTGACCTGTGCCCTTGCCTGCAAAAAATAACATGAGAGCAGTCTGCAAGCACTGGAAAAACTGGTGCCAACTCATGTAACTCCACTGTAGGTCGGCCCCTAGCAACTGTCTCTCTATAAATAATACCCCAAACGAAGAGTTGCTGTCTCTCCCTCTGGAGATGGCCCACAGTCTCCCTTGCGTGTGTATTGTTTTACCCCCAGAAGCTTCTCATTCTTAAGATGGTCCACATTCTCCCTTGAAATGTGTCTCTGCTTTCCTAACTAAATCTTTATGTCTCTAACACATGCTGAAATTGTTTTCCATGATGTAAGCCAAGGCCTTTGCTTGTCCTGAGTCAAGATCCCCCTTGGACCTCAGGTGACATCTCTTCTTCTGGTAACTCAGATGGGGTGGTTCACTGAGGCACTGACTTTGGTAAGTTTCCCCCAATACTTTTTCTGTCTTTGCTGTGACTTTTTCTGTGTAAGCTCTGGTACTTCTAATTTCTTCCTCTGCTTCTTTTACTTTCAAAGACCAAAGAGCATAACCTTGATTCACCCTTTTGCCATGGTCCCCATTTTGAGTGAGTGGAGAAACCAGGAACTGTGTAGAAGCAAGTGGCAGTAGGGTGCCAGCCTTGTTATCTCTGAGTCTTTGAACTCGTTTAACACTGTGAAGGAGCTTAATGTTCTCTCTTAGAATCCTTTTCTTCTCCTGTTCTTACACTGCATTCAGGATTACCTATAGGTTTCTCAGCTGTCTTGCCTGATATCTGTCTTTCCTTTCCTTGGCCAAAAGCCCTTTTCTCCCTTAGAAGATGAGTGAGTGCTTATTCATAAAACTGCCAGAGGCAGGAGACACCTTTAGGCTAGCATACCTGGTTTGTGGGCAAGAGGGAATGTAAGTTGCTGATCTGAAGTCACTGGGATTGGTCTCCCAGTGTCTTGAGTGCCCCCTTGTTTTGTCAAATACGGTATTCACCTGAGCCCTTGTTGGAGGGAACTGGTCTTGATGTGATAATCAAGGATGCTACTTCCATTAATCACCACATTCAGACCCTATGTAGTAAATGGCCAATCTCTTAATTCTTTAAGCTTCTGCTGTGAAACTAAGTTCTGAGGATGAACTCAGGTGCTGTCTTCCCTCACTCCCTTTTCTAAGTTCTCTTGGCAGACTTGTGTTTCATGCCCCAGCTAGACTGGTCTGCAGTATAGCTGCTCTTGGATAGGAAACACTCTTGAGTCCTTTGTTTTAACTAAAATCATGTGATTCTTGGGTTTATTTTAATATTCTCTATACTTGACATTTGGAAAAATAAATTATTTATACTTGACATTTGGAGAAATAAATTATTCCAATCTTGACCTGTTGCTTTAGTAAATATACCCCCGAAGGAAACTGCCCTCTTCTTTGTCTGACCTCTTATTTGAGTCAAGATAAATAACCTACTCAGCTGGCACTATCTAACAGAAAGAATGACAGTCTCACCTTTGGGGGATAGCAGTTGCTATACTTAAAACATGATTGCCACAAGGCATTTGTCCTTCCTGGTCATGAGATAAAGTATCAGCTTTAAACAGATCTTTCTGTTGAAATTTACTTGACTTTCTTCTATCCCAAAATACCTTAGAAACTCTGAGGTTTTTGTGTCCTCACTATTTAAAAAACAAAACGTCAGCAGCAACAAAATTCTAAGTTCTCAAGTGCACCTAAATTACTTGAGATCATAGGGATATTCTTCTTAGGATATTCTTTTCATAAAGGACCTCTTTTCTTGGGACCTGATAGGGGCTGTAAAGCACTTGAGAACTGCTTACAGGATAAGTTGCTTCTATTGCTGGTAATTTGCAGACTTAAAACCTGGAGGCTACAGTATGGGACAGACTTAAAGGTTTGATTCCTATAGGGAATTTAAGGACCCCAAGACCTACTTTTTGTGTCTTCTTTGTTTTCAGAAAACCACAAGAAAACCTTTGAATCATGCAAATTTCAAAATTATGGGTAATTCAGTGTCTGTCCCTAAGAACTCACCACTCAGGTGTATAATAAATAATTGGAATTATTTTAAAGTGGAGAACTTATAAAGAAATTGATTTTTCCCCTGTAACATGTCTTGTCCTCAATATAAATTAGTCAATAGAGACTTGTTCTGTAGACAGGAAAGAAAATGAACAAATCTGACTTTCTGTGCCCTGCACCCTCCTCCCCCTAGTCTGCTATCTTTAAAAACAAAAACCTTGGTTATTCAAGAGTTGTTTTATTTTATTTTATTTTTAATTTAATATAATTTAATTTTTGTACTGGGGATTGAATTCAGAGATACTCAACCACTGAGCCACATCTCCAGCCCTATTTTGTGTTTTTTTTTTTTTTTAAATGTAGAGACAGGGTCTCACTGAGTTGCTTAGCGCCTCGCCAGTTGCTGAGGCTGACTTTGAACTCGTGATTCTCCTATTTTCAGCCTCCCAAAGTGCTGAGATTACAGGTGTGTGTCACTGCATTGGGCAAGAGTTGTTTTCTGAAACAGTTATTCAAGGGCTAACTCTCAGACTCATTTGGGACTAAATGAAAGAGCAGAAATCTTCCCTTTTAGAGGCTCCTAAAGAGTGGGATAAACAGCGGTGATGGTTGACATGGATCTACCTCATGGATGGACAAATGGCCACTAGAAGTGTTGATTCACTGTCTGCCATGATTGGTAGACCCTGCCCTTTTCACCAACTATATGGACCTCCCTTGTCCGTGTCCTCTATTTATAATCTGTTGTTCATTGTGTCACATGATAGAGACCTGTGAAAGACTGTTGTGGTTTCTAGGAATTCCAATTCTGGAGCGTACTCTGTTTAGCGAGCAGCAGCTTTAGCTTCCTTGTCCCCTATCTGTGGGTACTCAGTAGCTGGCAAACTATAAAGAAGAGGCTTTGTCTTTATCTCTTTTCCTTTGCCTGTCTCATGAGACATTTTCTTTCCTGCTACTTGGTTAAAGGGGATATCTGACTCATTGGTGAGTCTACAGAAAGAAAGCCCTGTGAACTCTTAGCATTGTGTTTTAGTCCAGCCAGCATACAAGCTTCTAACGAAGAATTCTAAAAATCACAATAGGCAGAAATTTTATTAACATTAAGTTTTGGAAATCCCAAAGGAGACTTTTCAAGTTGGGTGAGTATAGAAAATGCTTTTTTGCTATTATTGAAAGGCTACATCTAACTAAAAAACAAATTAGGCTGTAATACCTAATTTGTACCTTTTGCTTTCAGCTGGGTAAGGTGGCACATGCCTGTAATCCCAGTGACTCAGGAGACTGAGGCAGGAGGATCTCAAGTTCAAAGTCAGTCTCAGCAATTTATTAAGGCCCTCAGCAACTTAGGTAGACCCCCCTATCAAAATAAAACATAAAAAATGGACTGGGATGTGTCTCAGTGCCCCCTGGGTTCATTCCCTAGTTACCCCCCAACCAAACAGAGCAAAACAAAACAAAACAAAAAACAACCAAAAAACCTTTTGGTTTCGCTAGGCCTTTGCCTGTGTCCTTCTCAGGGACATTTAGACTAAGTTCTGTATCTTTGAGAGGTGAATTTTCTACTGTGTTTCATCTAAGTCATACCTTTTGAAGTACAGATTAAAGATTGCTTAGGACTGTGGTAATCATATCAGCAGATTAATTTTTAAAAAACTGGCAAATCGTAAATCTAGATGAAGGCTTATAAAATCTTTGTTTTTTGCCTATATTTTTATGTACATTTGTGAGCATGTGTGTATTGTATGTTGTGTCTGCATGGTACCAAATTGAATAAATAAACAAGTGCTCATAAAATTTAAAAAATGGATCCAAATACCTTTTAGTTCATATGACTTAAATAACTCTTTGTTTACAAAGAACTGCCTTCAAAAACAAAGATTTTGTGTTTTATCAAGATAATTCCTTGTGTCTATTAGGTTTTCATTACTCAAAAGCAGGAATTAGCATTTATTTAAATGCAAGAATTAGCCTTTTGTTTAGTCTTAAATGATTCCTGAGCCAGGCGCGGTGGTGCACGCCTGTAATCCCAGTACTTTGGGAGGCTGGGGCAAGAGAATCGTGAGTTCAGAGCCAGCCTCAGCAATGGCGACGCGCTAAGCAACTCAGTGAGACCCTGGCTCTACATAAAACACAAAATAGGGCTGAGGATGTGGCTCAGTGGTTGAGTACCTCTGAGTTTAATCCTTGGTACCAAAAAAAAAAAAAAAAGATACCTGTATAACTAAATAAATAAATATTATTTTAGGTGATTATGATGTATTCGATATCCTACATATCTGAGTGGAGATGTGTATACATCTGAGGGCTAAACATGTGGTGTATCTGAGCTTTGTCTAATATTACAGAAATTTGTAAAGATTTTTAGGTAACTGATAAGTGCTCTCCATTATACAATATGAAGTGCTTTGTTATTATATATATTATATATATGAGTTGCTCTTGTACATCAGGTAATAAGTCTGTTTGTGTCCTTAGACCTGGTTCCTAAACTTTTAAGAGGTCTGCAGCTATTTTTCATCATTGTCAGTGCTATTAACCTATCTTTAGACAAACCTGTTAGACTCACATAATTATAGTTATTCTATGGAGACATGGATTCTGAATTTTATTTCAAAAGTAAAAACTAAGTTCATATATATATATAGGTCTTCTGTGTAGCTATTTTGCGAATTATTCCTGGCTTCCTTGTATGGTAAATGTAATTGTTTCCCAAGTGTACAGTAAGCCTTCTAAATGGTAAATAGGAAAACACTTTACCAAGCAGGTGTCCTTCAAGCTAAAATTGTTTGTAGGGACAACCTTTTTTAGGTTTATGTTGGTGTGCTACTAATTGTATTATGACTATCATCTTTGAGCAAAGATAAATTGGATATGCCCAAACACTTGGCATTCCAAATTGTTCCACTCTGATAATTAAAAAGATTGGACATTGGTCATCTAGGGAGTACGTCTGTAAATAATTGTGTTCTACTTTATTTTAAAAACATTTTATTAAAAAACAAAATTAAATGGGAATTTACTTTTGTCATTTAATATTTTGTAATTAGATAAAAGTAACCTGTTGTCAGTAAGTTATATGGAGAATTATGTTATTCTTTATACTGGGGTGGAAACTTACATGTACTTTTGAAATGCCTGATTGACTTAAAGGTTAGTAATAGAAAATATAAAAATGTTTTGTTGCTTTTTCCATAAAGAAAGGCTCTTTCTCTAGGAATTCCTTGAACCTCTGGTGATATAGCGTTTTGACATGCTGAGTATTCTGACCTCAAGAAGCAGGATCAGACCTGTGACATCTCTGTCCCTCTCCCACCATCCTGAAGAGCAGAGAGGCACTTTCTGTGAAATTCCCCAAACTACCTAAAGGCTCCTCCAAAAGATACTCAGTTGTTTTCAGTCACTTTTCCAAACATCTCATCAGCCAGGAGAGATTGGTTCATATCACAGAAGGGAAGATTGGAATTGACACCATATCCAGAGCCTGGATGGATTTTAGTCTCTGAGCTCATTCATCTCCCCTAGAAATCATTTCCTTTCTCAAATTACCTGCATCCTTCCACACTTCCCTTTGTCTTGTGAAGAGGGTATATAAGCTTCTAAATCTTTGGGGTTAATGGATACTCATTATCCTATAATGCCCCCTTTTCCCTGTAGGTGGTAAATGTGTATGCCTTTTCTCTTGATCTGTCTTTTGTCAGTTTTTTTCCAGCAGGTTCAATCATGAACCTTCCTAGGGTAGAGAGGAATTTGCCTTTGCCCCTTCAATTCTAAATTCTTTCAGAGTAGGGCACTTCCTCTTTGATCTTTTGTTTAGACAGTTGAATTTATCAAATGAGGTTAGCATTAGAAAGGCTAGAAATATTTCTTTATTCCTACTAGCACACACGTATATATGTTTTTTTTTCTGTAAGAAGTCAGAGGAAAACCTACTTGGCTTTCTCATTGAGAGGGACACATAAGTGTCCCTGGCACTTCTTAAGGATCCTTTGTTTTCAGCAGTTTCTTTCCCAGGGACCTGTCTGCGCAAGTGGACGAGTTGTCCTAGCAGCTGGCCACAGGCTTGTTTAAGATTGCAGAATTGGTATTTAGCAGAAAGGTTAGGCTCATACTGATGACTTTGTTCCAGGAGAAGCCTTGTAATTTGCATATAAAGTAGTATAAAAAGATAGTTTTAAGTTATGGAGTCACTCAGTAAGTGAAACTTATGAATTTGAATTCAGTGCCAGAGGTAAGGGTAGAACTATTGGAAGCATAACCATCCAGTGCATTGAATCCCAACTAAAATGAAATTTCCTTGAACATGAAAGAAAAAGGAAATAAATGCCTAATGGATGGTACCGCTTGTTTCTTTACCCAGTTTTTAGCTTCTCTTAGGCAGACGTAAATGCAATATTAATATTTTTAAAAGTGAGTTACAAAATGGAGTATACATCTTGTAAAGAAATGGAATATGGGCAGGGTATGTTTGGCTTGCTTGGAGCTTGAGTGGCACAATGCCAAGAGTGTCTCTAACCTGGCTACACTTTTTGGGGGGTGGTATTGGGGATAATACCCAGGGCCTCGCACATGTTATGAGAGTGCTCTACCACTGAGCTACATCCCCAGGCACACTTTTTCAGGTCAGGCTCTGACCGTTGCCATTTGTGGCATCATTACAGAATCTAGAGAAATATTGAGGCAGGAGGGTGAGCCCCTGGCACTGACTGATGACCAAAGGGGAGCTTCAAAAGACTGTTGCCCAGGAAGCTTTTGTGAGTCCTTCAGGCAATCCTGAGAATTAAGAGGGAGTGAGAGGGTAGGGTATGAGCCAAACAGAGTTTCCTCCTAGAGAGTAATATGAAAATAAGTTCTACGTGGCTATTGTGGACTGAATTAGGTCCCTCCCCAGGAAGAACCAGACCTTGACACAGGAGCTTCCTCTCTTACCCGCTGTCCCTCTGTATGCAGTGCCCTCCATGCTCCCAGCCTTCTGCTGAAAGCAGGCTTCTGTGCACTTCTGAGCCCCATATTGGGGCAGAGTTGGGGGAGGCAATGAGGGGCCCTGGAACACTGATCAGGGAAGCTTTTTGAGTATGAATTTCTCCCAAAACGCTGATGACTCTTATTGGCCTTGTTACCCAGAACCCTCTGTGTGTCATCATCCTAAGTGCTTCCTCCTTTCCCTAGAGGGTTTATGTCAACTAAAAGAAAGGGGACCTCAGTTTTTTACCCTCCTTTTAGAGCAGCACTCTGGTTTCCTGTTTATAACAGCATTGCTACCCTCTTGGGAAATGGCTTAGGAACTGTGGGAGGATGGGCAGTGGTTGAGGTAGAATCTGAGAGGGTCTGCTCAGTTCAGTCTCTGCTCTGGGCCCTTGAGATTGAAAAGGAGGGAAAGAGGAAACAGTTCCCTGGGAGCTGGGCTGATTTGGCAAGGCGGCCTGTTCGTCCCGCACTGTGCCGGTTCTAGAGCTCCATCAGGGAGGGAGGCAGGAGTGAGCATCAGGGTTCTAGAGCTCCATCGAGGAGGGAGGCAGGAGTGAGCATCAGGGTTCTAGAGCTCCATCGGGGAGGGAGGCAGGAGTGAGCATCAGGGTTCTAGAGCTCCATCGGGGAGGGAGGCAGGAGTGAGCATCAGGGTTCTAGAGCTCCATCGGGGAGGGAGGCAGAAGTGAGCATCAGTCTGGCCCTGTTTCAAGGGCCTCTGTGGAGCAGAGGAGGGCATGTGTTGGTATGTGAGCTGGAAGTTGGAGTGGGTGCTGTCATTCTGTCAGTGCAGTCTGGACACTTGGGTCCATGGTAGGTCAAATATAATTAATTAGCTCATTTAGTGTAACAAATCTTTGGATACTTGGTATGTTCCAGGCACTGCTTAGTATGGTAGTGGTGGACAAGTGGCCCTTGGCCCTTGACAGATCATTGCACCCAACATATATATATGATATTTTTACCATGTGCTCTAGTTGACATACAGATATTCATTAAGATGTGTATGTGAGCCGGGCGCTGTGGCTCAAGCCTGTAATCCCAGCACTTAGGGAGACTGAGACAGGAGAATCGAGAGTTCAAAGCCAGCCTCAGCAACAATGAGGTGCTAAGCAACTCAGTGAGACCCTGTCTCTACATAAAACACAAAATAGGGCTGGGGATATGGCTCAGTGGTTGAGTGCCCTTGAGTTCGATCCCCAGTACCAAAAAAAAAAAAGATGTGTATGTGTACTGATTTGTCCATTACAGAGACACAATTGGAAGAAAATGAGGTTGAGATAAGTGGAAGCTAGGTTTAATAATTCCTCTACCTCCTCAGCATTGTGCTGAGTGAATCCCATTTGAGAGTGCTAGCAAGTACTGTTGCTTTAACAGGTAGCTTGTATGGTTCAAACACCACTTCATATGTTATCTCTGGGGAGGGATCATTTTTGAGTTAGGACAGCCTATGTGAAAAGAGGAAGCCAGGCAGGTAAATACTGTCCTTGAGTAATTAGCGTATGAGCCCCAGCGAGGCCCAGACCAGAGTTCTTTGCCTTACCCACCTCTCTGTAAAGGCTGCCCAGATAGCCTGGGGTGGTGTTTGAAGTTCTTCATGTTCCTGTGCTGTGGGCATATTACTGAGAAGTGGGGACATGGGAGGCCTGTGCACCAAGCACCTGCTGTTATTTAGGCCCTTGTGGCTTTCATAAACTTGTATCCATGTTGCATTTGATTCACCAAACAACATCTGAGACAGAAAGTCCTTCCCTGCCAAGAAGACCAGAGATGGTGGTCTCTGTTGAGTGATGAGTGTCAGAGCTAGCCCTGGGGCTTGCTTCCCAGAATGGCTGCTACTGCTGCCCCCTAGAAAGTTTGCCTGGACTGGACTGGGATGTAGCTCAGTGGCAAAGTGCTTGCCTCATATGCAAAGCCCTGGGTTCGATCCCCACTTTCAAAAAAGAAGCCAAGGGCTGAGGTTGTGGTTCAGTGGTAGAGCACTTGCCTAGCATGCATGAGGCACTGGGTTTGATTCCCAGCACCACGTAAAAAAACTAACTAAACTTATTTAAAAAAAAAAAAACAAACCCAACTGAAAGTTTGCCTGGACATCTGCCTGTCTTACCATCACCTGGTAAGCGGCCTGGGGGTCAAAACTTGAATAACAGGCTGACTTGTCCTTCTCCCTGGCTTTTGCCCTCACAGGGAATCACCCTTTCCATCTGTTTGGTCCTGCCTCAGTTTGTGGGAGAGTGGTAGTCTGTGTAGGTGCTTGTCTCTTGCCCAGAGGGTGCTTCTAGGAACAGGCTTGAAGTCTTATTTAGTAGGCCTGGGGTGAGGCCTGGGAACCTGAAGTTACTTGCTTAGAGGCAGGTAAAACCGCGGAAGTTAATCTTTCAAGCTCATTCCTTCAGAGCTTTTATTTCATTTCTTTTCTTTTTCTTTTTTTTTTTTTTTTGGTACCGGGGATTGACTCAGGGGCACTTGACCACTGAGCCACATCCCCAGCCCTATTTTGTGTTTTATGTAGAGACAGGGTCTCACTGAGTTGCTTAGCACCTCGCTGTTGCTGAGGCTGGCTTTGAACTCGCGATTCTCCTGTCTCAGCCTCCCTAAGTGCTGGGATTACAGGCTTGAGCCACCGCGCCCGGCTCTTTTATTTCATTTCTTAAGTGTTCATTCTAGTCACACTGAAGTCTTGATAATAACAACTGTGTGTCCTTGTGTGAATTCTCTATCTCCTTTTACTACTTTGTGACCTGTTTATCCTTCCTGTAAGGAGAGAGGAGTAGTTTTAACAGGATGTGGTGCTGGGCTCATGGTTCATAAAGGGGACCTGGAAGTTTTAGAGAGACTCTTAGCTTGGAGCTGGAGCTGTCCTTCCCTGCCTGGGGACTAGCAGCTTTTGTGAGTTTCCTTGACAACAGGAAAGATAAGTTAAAAATAACCTTATGTAGGGCCTTCAGTGCATGTGAGAGAGTGCCCTCTTGCCGGTTGTGCTTGGACTTAGTTCCTGTGGCTTCTGAATGCTCCTGGAGCACATCTGTGGTAACTTTGTTGCGGGCCCAGGTTCTTGCATTTTAAAGCCCTAAAGTTTAGGGGATCAGAGCCAGGTAGTTGCGCAGCATTATTACCTTGAGGTACTAGTAGTTGCAGGTGGGATGTGAGTATAAATTTTAAAGAATGGAAGTTGGAGTCTGGGGATGTAGCTTAATAGTAGAGCACTTGCCTAGCCTGTGTGATGCCCTGGGTTTCATCCCCAATACTGCAAAATACAAAGAGAATTGCAAGACCAGGAAGCCATTCTCAATGTCTGGTCTCCCTTTTGCCTAACTGGAGAGGGACAGACCTGGAGGTGTTGCTGTGTTTCAGAACCTCTGGGCTGTGGAGTTTGGTTATCTCTCTTCAGAGAATCCCTCCACTTAAGGAGGGCCCTTTAACTAGGCTTCTTTCATAAGGAAAAGACACCAAAGTACACAGACATGGGTCACTTGTCCAGAGCCACCTGGCTCTACTTAGGCAGAAGCTGTAGCTCCTTCCCTACTGATTAGGACATATCTAAAGATCCTTTGACAAAGCCAGCTATCTGTTCTGTATCAGCACTCTGCCCTCTATGGTGTAAATTAATTTAGAAGTAGCTTTGTCAGGGCAGGGACTGAATCTCTTTTTACCATACCTGGGATTAATTCCTGTCTTCCTCCATCCTTCCATCCATCGGTAAGCATTTGGCTGTGGGCCAGGCTTGGGGAAATAATGAGAACAAAATGTCATGTTCCAGTCTTAAGAGAGCTTACGGTCAGCTGGGGGAGATAGTTACAAAGAAGTTTGCATTATGGCCAACCCTGAGAGGAAAGAGATCTGAGGGTTAGGAGAACATGAGGCTAGCCAACATATTGACAGAAAATACTGAAGTCTGGGATGCATAAACAGATTCTACAAATTAATATAAAAAGAGAGGCAGAAAACTCAGCAGAAAAAACTGATCAGTAGTTTGATGAACACTTCAAGAAAGCAGATACCCAGATGACCAATATCCATAAAAATAGTGCTGAATATCGTGTTAGTCACTGGGGAAATTCAAATTTAGTTCAACTTAAAAATGTGACTAACTGGGCCAGGCATGGTAGTGCACGCCTGTAATCCCAGCAGGTTGGGAGGCTGAGGCAGGAGGATTAAAAGTTCAAAGCTGGCCTCAGCAATTTAGCAAGACCCTAAACAACTTAGCAAGACCCTGTCTCAAAAACAAATAAATAAAAAGGGCTGGGGATGTGGCTCAGTGGTTGAGCGCCCTTGAGTTCAATTCCTGCTTTAAAAAAAAAAAAAAAAAGTGACTGACCAGGCACGATGATACATGCCTGCAATCCCAGCAGCTCAGGAGGCTGAGGTAGGAGGATTGCAAGTTCAAGGCCAGCCTCAGCAACTTAGTGAGGCTCTAAGCAACTTAGCAAGACCTTGTCTCAAAATATAAAAAAAAGAACTGAGGATGTGGCTTGGTGGTTAAGTGCCCCTGGTTTCAATCCCTGGTACCAAAAAACAAAAACAAAAATAAAAAAAACTTCTCAGAAATAGGATGACTCCTAGGTTTAAGAGTAGCCTGATACTTGGGTAGAGTTTGTGATTGGCATGGCTCTGGCCTCTTCCCTAGGCAGGATCAGTCCCTGAGGGTGTTTCCTTTGTGGTTGGGGCCTGGTTGGCAGCTCTGTATGAGTGACATTGCAGAGTCTGCTGATACTCAGGGTCTGCTGGCAGGCAAAGGACAGGTGCACCAGACTAGCCCAAGCTTTGATTCGAGTGAACCAGAAGTGTAGCCTCCACACTTTGCTGATCTTCTCACAGGATGTACTTGTGAAGTCCAGAGTTCATACTCTGGACTTTGTGGCATTGTGTACCCATGGAGGCAATAGCTCATACACTTGGCTTCCCCTGAGAGAATCTGGTCAGTGCTACTGGCCACTGTGACCATCCTGAGAGTCTCCAGTGTGCCAAATTCAGGTCTTAGTGCAGAGGAGTTTTCAGAGATGTATGGATCTCCTGAGTGCCTACAGCCCAGTGCTTATGGGGATACACTTGGGACACCTATGCAAGAGCAGGCTCAGGGATAAGCTCCCAGGAAGTATGCCACAGCCTTCTTTTTGCCTTTTTGTACAACTGTTTTCTCTTCTATCCCCCACCCAGGGGGATTAAACAGATTATGCATGGTATAGATGCACGTTTCTCTTCCAACAGAGTGAGGCCTCCTCAGCATGTCAGAACGCTGTTGAGATTGCTGTGTGTCCCATCTGTTCTGTCACCTGACTGCCAGGCTCTGTTTGGTATCTTTTCACACAGCTCTCCCAGGATGGGCACACACTTCTCAATAGTCTGTTTGGTATTTTTGATCTTTTCCTCTTCTTTGTTTCTGCCACATAGGAATCAGAATCAGAAGCAAAGGTAGATGGAGAGACCGCGTCAGACAGTGAGAGCCGAGCGGAACCAGCACCCCCGCCAACCTCTGTAGATGACACCCCAGAGGTCCTCAACAGAGCCCTTTCCAACTTGTCTTCAAGGTAATGTGGCTCAGTGAGGCAGGTTTTTGTGGGGGTCCTTGCACTATGTCCAGGTGCCATGGAAGACTTGGGGGTCTTAGGATTTCTGATTCAAGGTTTAGCTTTCCTTCTTCAATATACCTCCACTATGGACAATTCCTTAAGTTCTCCAGGAAAAGGTGAGAAACATTTCAACTTAGTTGAATCCATGGGTAATTTAGAAGTTGGTCCTTCTAATGTTTTGTGAGTAGATGAAAAACACAAATTATAAGACCCAAAAGCCTTATCTAAAAGCATTCCTGTGTGTGCCTGCCAGCTTGCCCCTTGGAGAAGCTGTATTGTGCAGTGGTTAAGGGCATGGAGCCTGGAGCCAGACCCCTGGACTCCAGTCCTAGCCTTACCATTTGCTAGCTGTGTGACTTATTCCTCCCATTTCCTCAGTAAAATATGTATGAATATTATGTGTCAATTAAAAAATACCATTTGGATTAAAGCCTATTTAAAGTAAAAATTAAAAAAAGGTAGTTGTGTTGAGGATTGAATTAATAATATATGCAAAGTTTTTATAAAAATGCCTTGTGCAGGCTGAGCACACTGGGACACATCTTTTAATCCCAGCTACTGAGGGAGCTGAGTTGGGAGGATCACAAGTTTAAGGACAGCCTCAGCAACTTAGTGAGACCTTGTCTCAAAAAATAAAAAGAGCTGAGTGTGTAGTTTAATGGCAAAGTGTCCCTGGGAACAAATTCATAGTAAAAAAAAAAAAAGCCTTGTGTATATTAGTGATGGCTGTTATTGTCTTTATTACCATCACTGTAATGATGCTGTGAAGTCATCCAAGTAGATACAGAAGCTGTGGGCATTACATCTCTGTTTTTTTTTTTGTCTGGCACTTTACTTCAGACATAAGCTGGGTGTATTTTCTGTAGGCCCTGGAGCACCTGCTGAGTTTGGTGGTGGGTGAGACATTGGTGCTAATGCCCTGCTCCACCAGCATGTGGCAGTGCCTGTCAAGGTAAAGGAGGTGCTCTGATAAGAACTAAGCCTAGGGCCCTCCAGACTCAGAAAGAGCCATTTCCCTTGGATTTGTGCTTTAGTTCTTTCTGGGCTTCTAACTGGTATTTTCTCCTTCCCCTGTTTCTCACTCAGATGGAAGAACTGGTGGGTGAGAGGCATCCTGTCTTTGGCAATGATTGCATTTTTCTTCATCATCATTTACCTGGGACCAATGGTTTTAATGATGATTGTAAGTGCCATTTGCATGTCATTTTAGTTTTGCATTCAGCTTGTCCTGCAGGATTAGTTGTCTTGAGTGCCAGATATTGGGTTGGCTCTGGAACTCAGTGGGGTTACAGGCTCCTCAGAACACTTCTAAGCCTTAGACCATCTGTGACCTTTCACCTTTCAGTAGCTAACTGGAGGGTACTGGCATAGGCTAGTTATTTGTAGTTAAAGATGTCGCTTCATTTTTTAAAAATATTTTTTAGTTGTAGATGGACACAATACCTTTATTTTATTTATTTATTTTTATGTGGTGCTGAGGATCGAAGCCAGTGCCTCACACATGAGGCAAGCACTCTACCCCTGACACCACAACCCCAGCCCTGTTGCTTCATTTTTAATATTGAGTTTATTATTACAGATTAACTGTGACCCTGGCTGTGTCATTTTGTGATTCCTGGTTTTGTTTCTTGCTCTTTTGGGACCTTACTTGTGGGCTTAGAGCTTTCATTGAGAAGTTGTAGTCCACAGAGCTGCTCTCGGTC
Organism: Xerus rutilus; assembly: GCA_028644305.1. Lineage (NCBI taxonomy): Eukaryota > Metazoa > Chordata > Mammalia > Rodentia > Sciuridae > Xerus > Xerus rutilus. The sequence continues at coordinate 151,465,567 of CM053401.1, read as the reverse complement.
TTCCTGCTGTTTTGGAAAGGGCCAGATGAAGACAACAGGCTGCTGAGCAAAGCAGTTGGTGCTTTTCAAATATTTATTACCAAAGTCAAAAGGGGACGCAATTGTTTGAGTTCTGGGAGGTTCTAGAATAAAAAGTTAATCTGAACATCAGTCATGTGAAACTACTTCCTCTGACAGAGTATTGCCTTGTGGAATAGTATTGAGGAGGAGAGGAGTGGGATCATCCTGAAAACTGTAGTTTTTATTAAGTATAGTGGTTTTTCTTGAGGATCTGTGACCTGTTGTTTTCTGTTTCTGAAGACAATAAGAAGAGTGCTCTAATTCATCTGTGTCTTACAGGTAATGTGTGTTCAGATTAAGTGTTTCCATGAGATAATCACTATTGGCTACAATGTCTACCACTCCTATGACCTGCCCTGGTTCAGGACCCTCAGCTGGTAAGCTCTCTGGCCCCAGAGGGCTCCTTACCTGGTTTGGACAGTGTGTTTTGTGGCATGGATTTACACTGATGTTGGGAGGAGGTAGAATGACTGCCTTAGACTTACACAACACCTTTGAGCCTTTCATAGGCCAAACTTTGTGGCTGTCTTGTGGAGTCTTCAGTAGCTACTAGGAGTCTGAAATCTTCCTCAGAAGAAATCAAATGGGCTGTCTGAGAGGGCTTGCAGTGGTATTTGGGTTCCTTAGACTCCTGGGGAAGGGGTGGTATTTGGCCCCTCCAGCTTTCTAGCTTACTATACTTTTCATGCTGTAGTATCCCAGCATTCCACTAGAGTCATCTGGGCTTGTCAGGTTGCATGTATTGCTTTCTCTGAAACTTGGTTTCCTCATCACTAAAGCAGAGCATTAAGAGTTCCTTAGTCATTTTCAAATGGAGGGGTTGGAGTCCTAGTTCCTTGGAAGTACCCAGGGTACCAGTATGAGCAAGATGAAACTGAAAGCTCAGGATTGGTAACAGTATGAGCAAGATGAAACTGAAAGCTCAGAATCTGGACTCTTCCAGAGAAACTCTGCTTTTTCCTTCTCTAGAAAAGGGCTTGGCTGCCTTAAAGCAAAAACAAAATAAAGAACTGTACTACAGATGATATCTGACACTCCTTTCTGATTAGAAACTCTGCTTTCTTGACCATGCTCTTGTCAAGTGGTGACATTTGAGCAGAGCATCACATAGTTCTGAGAAGACTTGTAGCAAACACAGACTCTTCCACCTCACTATGCTGGGACCCGGTTTATTTGTGACTTAGTGGACTAGATAGCAGGGTTTTGTGCCCCAGCAACTTGGTCATGACTGAGGGAGCTGATGTGCTCAGTGTTAGGCTGGACACACCCTTCTCATGATGTCTCCCTGTCACCCAACAACACGTGCTGCCTCCCAGCCTCCCGATGTATCTGTGATTGCTTCCTGGCTTAAGATGTAGGTCTCTGTTGTGGTAATTCTATAGCAGGACAACTGTGTTTTGAATTTTGTTAATATACTCAGGACCCCTAGCTGTGCTCACTTTCCGAAAGACTTTTTCATGTAACAAAAAATAAACTAAATATGAGTTTTTGAATGGCACAATTTAAAAAAGAGAGAAAGAGAAACTGTCTGTTCTCTTCCCTGTCTTGGATCCTCATTGAGGGCTTGGGGTGGTGTTGCTTGGTACCGTACTCAGAATCATCACAGAGGCTACAAAAGGATATGAGCCATGACTTTTTCCTTCGTGGGACTCCATTGAGAGAGTATGTAAATAAGTGTGGAGTTAATCTAGTGAAAGGGTACGAGTCAGAGTCAGGCTTCCAAGTGGGTGGTGCCCTGAGATGGAGTATAACTAACTACCTAGTGAAGTGAGCAAAGATAACTTGCTTTAGAAATAAATGGGGAGGTAGATGGCATGTTAGACCATGTAAGGTTTTATGAAGAAAATGGTATTTGAGCAATGAATGAAAAATGGATAAGTGAAGAGAATGTTCCAGGTGAGGAAGGGGCAGGAATGGACCTTTTTTTTTTGGTACTGGGGATTGAACTCAGAGGCACTCAACCACTGAGCCACATCCCCAGCCCTGTTTTGTGTTTTATTTAGAGACAGGGTCTCACTGAGTTGGTTAGTGCCTCCCCGTTGCTGAGGCTGACTTTGAACTCACAGTTCTCCTGTTTCAGCCTCCCTAAGTGCTAGGATTATGGGCATGCACCACTGTACCCACCTAAGAATGGACCCTTTTGATAGAAGAGGAAATGTCCTGTGGGAAGAGTGAGAATGATTCTGGGAAAGGCAGAGTGAGGCATGTTTTAGAGGATTCTCAGATTAGATATGGGAACGCCACAAGAGGGACAAAAACCAGGTCCCAAGTTTGTGAAAAGGGAAAGTGAATGAAAGCTGCCACAAGTTTCTAGATGAACTTCTCACCTACAGTGTTAGCAGAGAGCAGGGAACCATGATCTGCTTGTCCCTCTGTGAGCTGTCGGGGGGGTCTCCAGGCAGATTGGGCTGCTGCTCTCTCTCCTTTCCTCAGGGCTTTCTGATGGCTTCACTGTAAAGGAGAGGCTGCATATGTTCCTGTGGTATTGCCTTGTCTTCATTTCCAGGTACTTTCTACTGTGTGTAAATTATTTCTTCTATGGCGAGACAGTGACAGATTACTTCTTCACCCTGGTCCAGAGAGAGGAGCCTTTGCGGATTCTCAGTAAATACCATCGATTCATTTCCTTTACTCTCTATCTAACAGGTATGTATTAATTGCTTCAGCAGTTCTTGTGTCTGTATTGTTTTCCTCTGTCTCTGGAGAAGGAGTTGGGGAATTCTTATTTAAAGTTTTTATGATATTAACTGACTGTGCTGGGGAGCAAGCAAGCTGAGAGGTCTTATATTGAGCTGTTGCAGCTCTAAGAGAAATGGAGACCCTGGGGGTTGTGCAGTTTTGGGGGATGGCTGTGGTTGTCTGTCCCACCTGCTTGAGTATCAGTCTCCCTAGGAGGACCAGTGGAGCATGTGTGGCCTTGTCTCAACTCTCGTTGGCAGAGATTCTGCAGTGTGACAAACAAAAATCATTTGGTCAGTGACCATCTTTTAGGGAAGTCATCATACATAGGTGCAACCTTGAAAAACATTGCAGTGTGGTGGAAGTTTCACTGGATTTGCATTTGAAAAGACTGCAAGCTCAGTGGGCAAGAAACTTAATCTTTCTTTTTCTTTTGTGACACTGGGGATTGAACCTAGGGCCTTGAGCTAGGTACCACTGAGCTGCATCACTTTTTATTTTTATTTATTTTTTGGTACCAGGGATTGAACCCACGGGTGCTTAGCCACTAAGCTATATCCCCAGCCTGCACCCTCTCTCTTTTTTTTTAAATTTTGAAATAGGTCTTGCTGAGTTGCTTAGGTCCTCACTAAGTTACTAAGGCTGGCCTTGAACTTGTCCTACCTCAGCCTTCCAGGTTGCTGGGTTTACAGGCATGCACCACCATGCCCAGCCCTTTTAATTTTTGAGACAGGGTCTTGCTCAGTTGCCAAAGCTGACCTTGAACTTGAGATTCTCCTGCCTCACCTCCCAATTATCTGGAATTACAGGTGTGTGCCACCCTGCCCAGCAGAACTTAATCTGAATCTCAGTTACCTCTTTTGTAATCTAGAATTAAATTGCTGGGCTATTGCAGTAGTTTTTCTGCACTGGTCTTTGAAATTATGCACTGATTAACTACTGCAAAGAAATCAAAAGGCCATTTAACACAGCCAAATGAAATGACTAGAAGAAAGATAAACAGTGTGATCGATGTAACCCATTCTCCTCCTTCATATCAGGATTCTGCATGTTTGTACTGAGTCTGGTCAAGAAGCATTACCGACTGCAGTTCTACATGGTAAGGGAAGAGTGTGTGTGTGTGTGTGTGTGTGTGTGTGTGTGTGTGTGTGTGTGTGTGTAAATGGGGGGGGGGATGAATTCTTGGTTTAATTGAAGATCTGCAGAAACTCAATAGGTCTTTCATGCTTTCTGTGACAAATCCAAACTCTGGGATGTGATCTATTCTGTGCGTATCTGGAACCTTGAGACCATCTCTCTGAGTGCCCTAAGAGTTCATTAAATACTATGAAAATAAAAACTACCCAGGCTTCAGAGCACAGGACTCACTATTGGGCTATCCACGCCCTACATTATTTTTTGGTACTGGGGATTGAATCCAAGGTGTTTTATTGCTGAGCTACATTCGCAACTCTATTTTTTATTTTGAGAAAGGGACTCACTAACTTCCTGAGGCTGGCTTCTAACTAGTGATCCTCCTACCTCTGCCTCCTGAGTTGCTGGGATTACAGGCATGCACCACTGTGCCCAGCCAGTCCTTGCTTTTGATGAGACTCTTATTGGGGGCGGAGGGCAGGCAGCAGCAGCGGCAAAGTGTGACTCTCACTATGTCAGATACAAAAGCAGATCTTTTCCTGTTTGTCAGCAATTTTTTGTTGTTCTTTAAAGTTACTTCTAAGGTAAACTTGAGAGTTTTTCTTCTTTTGCAGTTTGGGTGGACCCATGTAACATTACTGATTGTTGTAACTCAGTCACATCTTGTTATCCACAATCTGTTTGAAGGAATGATCTGGTGAGTGATGGCAGTGGGGAGGATTTTCTCTTTTATTTTATGGGTGTTTCTCACATATATGTAGGCTGAGAACCCCTACCTTACCTTCCAAGCCAGTGGTTCTCACCTTGAGCTATTTAGAATAGCCTTCAGGCTAGTTACAACATAGATGGCTGATTCAGTAGATCTGGGGTAGGGCCTGAAAATTTTTTAGTACATTCCCAGGTAATGCTGATGCTGCTGATCAGGACCCAAATTCTGAGATTCTGTTCTAGACTAACAGGTATAGAGATATTTAATCAAAATGTGTACAATATACACAATGGAATATTATTCAGAAGAATGAAATTATGGCATTTGCAGGTAAAGAGATGGAGCTAGAGGATATCATGCTAAGTGAAATAAGCCAGTCTCAAAAAACCAAAAGCTGAAAGTTTTCTCTGATAAGCAGATGCTGATCTATAGTGAGTCAGGGAAGACAGGGAAGAATGAAGGAACTTTAGTTTGTGCAGAGGGGAGTGAGGGGTGGGGTAGAGTTGTGGGGATAGGAAGGTCAGTAGAATGAGACAGACATTATTACCCTATATACATATATGATTACACTATTAGAATGACTGTACCATGTACAGCCAGAGGAATGAGAAGTTTTGTTCCATTTGTGTATAATATGTCAAAATGCATTCTACTGTAAAATACATAAATAAGTAAAATTTAACTGTACAGCAACAAATTTGAAAACCTAGAGGAAATATTCAGGAGTTCCTAGCAAATTGTAAACTGCTAGTAGTTACAAACAAACAAACTTGAATATATCAGTGACTATAGAAGAGCTTTGAAAATTGTGTAAATTCAACACCTGGAAGAAAGAGATGGGACCAAGTGGGTTAATAGCCAAATGTTATCTAACAAGCCAAAACACATGAGGAAGAAGCAAGAACCATTCTAAATAAAATATTAGCAGATAGAATCTGGCAGTGTGTCAGAAGAACATTATGCTGTTACCGAGTAGGTTTTATTTTAGAAGTGTAGTGGTTTTAACAGGAAGTCTGTCAGCATTGATAATCAGCAGAATGACTAAGAAACTAGGTGATCTTTATGGAAAGGTGAAGGCACATCTTCAGGTAATGAGAGATGTACTAAGTGTTGTGGATTACATCCCAGACTGCCTCTCTTCAAATGTTAGAGTTAGAATGTAGTTACATTCATCTCCTGAGGAACCAACGAGTCAGCAAATCTAAAGAGATTAATTAGCTCAAATAAATGTTAGCCTTGGGCATTATTATATTTAAAACAGTTATAAAGGCCTAGGGAGGCACTATTTCCTTTTCAAATTTTAGTGTTCTTGTTATGCATTTCTTAAGTGTAGCACATGCTAAGTCCTCGGATTTATGACTAAGCAAGCCACTTGAGTCTATAGTGACTAATATTAAAGTCTCCAGTGAAGGCCAGGTGTGGTGGTGCATGCCTGTAATCCCAGTGGCTTGGGAGGCAGAGACAGGAGGATCACGAGTTCAAAGCTAGCCTCAGCAATTTAGTGAGGTGCTAAGCAACTCAGACCCTGTCTCTAAATAAAATACAAAATAGGACTGGGGGTATGACTCAGTGGCTGAGTGTCCCTGAGTTCAATCTCCAGTAACCCTCATCCCCCACCAAAAAAGTCTCCAGTGAAGGTTTCATCATTGTTATAGAGCATTGTTACAGAGACTGTTCTAGAAGCCTTGACAAAGTAAATAATATGGAGTTTGGAAGACAATGAGAAGGGTTCACATATTCCAAGTTTCTCCCTCAAGCAGGAAGTTAGGAAATCATGCCCACAGTTGTTGGGCCAGGAAATTAAGATTTCTTTGTATCATGTTAAGTTAATAGAAAAACTTTTTAAAAAGTATCTTGAGGGTGGAAAGTGAGGAGAGAGATGATATGAGTGTAGGCACCACCTGTTTTCATGGTGGAGGTGACTGGCTTAGTAGGAGGAGGGCAGAGAAGAGAAGTATAGCTATGCATATTGAGGTTTTGTTCTAATTGTCATCCTAGGGAAAGGTAGGTCACATGAGTGTTAGAAATAAGCAGTGGAAAAAGTAAGTTAGCTACCAAATAAGTATAAAATATATTGTTTAGAAATGCACAGGTAACTATTAAAAAAATTAGGTAAATGTACAAGTGGTTATTTTGGAGAATGGAAATAGAGATGAGGGAAAGAATGAAAATTTTATTTTTTTCTTTTACAATTTATATTTGCATTATGTGCCTATATTACTGTATAATGCAAAAAGAACAGATGACATTTATAGATGCTCTCTTCATTTATTTGTCATTCAGTAAACATTTTAATGCCTGCTATGTGTCAGGTATTATGTATGGCTTTTTGGTGTTTACTGTATTTGTATTTTATACCATAATAGGTTACAAACGCACTATTGGCTTTTGGGTTCTGGAATTTATGAATGGCATTGTTTGGTGGACTTCTGAGGTATTGTCATCTTGGTAGAGTTGATTCTCACTTTGTTTTGTTTCCTAGGTTCATTGTCCCCATTTCTTGTGTGATCTGTAATGACATCATGGCTTATATGTTTGGCTTTTTCTTTGGTCGGACCCCACTCATCAAGGTAAATGGATCACACTAACATAAAATATTACCACAAGGGGAGGATGGTGCTTTCTATATGAGTAGGTTAGTGTGGCAGATGGAGAGGAAATCTAGCTGGTGTGACTGTGGCTGTATAATCATGTGACCCTGAGGACAGACTGGTAGTGAATTAATTGTATGAGAAAAGCCAAAGGAAAACATTGACAACTACTCATTTTAAAAAAAAATGAACTATTTCTACAGACTTAAAGCAGACTTTCAGAGGTTCGATCTGGATTTGAGTGTTGTCATTAAATTAGTACATAGTTTAATAATAAAAATATTTGAATAACCAGTTGAAACAGAAAGGAAACTGAAGGGTATAAGTTAGGGAACAAAGAAACCATGTTTGGGAAATTTTAGAAGGTAATGTGGTTGAAAGAGTAGGGGTTTTATGATAGAAATATTTTTCATAAGTAATCTTTTTCCAAAGCTGGAGTCACTGACATCCTTTGCTAAGAATGTGCTCTCTGTCCACAGCTCTCTCCAAAGAAGACCTGGGAAGGCTTCATTGGGGGCTTCTTTGCTACTGTGGTGTTCGGCCTTCTGGTAGGTGGTGGTTCCTAGCCAAGTGGAAAAGGGGACAGAGGCCTCACTCTTAATTTCAAAGGCCTGAGCAGGGTTAGAGAGAGTGTCTTACTAGACAAGGACCTCTGTCCTGCTGAATGAATACCTTGTCCCAAAGAGGGGCATGAGCATGGCACACTCTGTAATGGGCATAGTAGTGCTGGCTGTCCTTTACCCACCAGTTTTTAGGCAGGGTCTTGGCAGTCAGTTGTGAGATAAGGAACATCTACACCTCGTAAGCCCTCACATCCCTAGGCATGGTGACACTTGAGCAGGCAATGTTCTTGTCCAGGCATTTGGTATTTCAAGATCAGGGTGAGTGGCACTCAAGAGTAAGGGCTGAGATGAGATAAGCTTCTCCAACCCTGAGTTTTTCCTACCTATAACCTGCCAGGCGTAGATGATCTTTCAGCCCTTTCAAGGACACCACTTCCTGCTTCTGACCTTCAGGCCAGCCTCTCCCTTTTTTAGTGTTGCCTTACTGTTCCTCAGTGCTTACCTCTCCCTTTATTACCATCTAGCCTTCTTTCTCCTGGCTGGCTGCTGTCATTGTACCATACTCCCATGACCTCCCTCCAGTTGTCATTGAGTTTAGAGATCCTGAGAAAATAGACTAGAGCTCCCCCAAATGGGAAGAAATGTCTTGTAGTTCTTTGCCCAAATTCCTTTCTAGGGCCTGTGCGTTTGGGCACATCTGAGTGAGACCTCAGTGAACATAAACCTCTTTTATTCAAAAAATTCAGGTAAAATGCACATGTGGTGAAACATGAACCTCTGACTTTGCACATAGCTTGCAGTGAGCAGGATGGTGGACGCTGAGGAATGAACGTGTCCAAGCCAGATGTTGGCCATCCTGATGACTGAGGCTTGTCTCCATGTCTGTCTCTCTCTTCTTCATTCCCAGCTGTCCTACGTGATGTCCGGGTACAGATGCTTTGTCTGCCCTGTGGAGTACAACAATGACACCAACAGCTTTACTGTGGACTGTGAGCCCTCGGACCTGTTCCGCCTGCAGGAGTACAACATTCCTGGAGTGATCCAGTCAGTCATTGGCTGGGTGCGTGCCACTCATATAGGGTGAATGGATGGTGAAGCAACTGCAAAGAGGAGCCACTTCCATCACCACTTCCCCTCAGAGCCACTACCTCCCTCCCTGCTAAAGCCCCAGGGTTGAGGAAAATTGTTTAAGCCAGGTCAGGATGAGGGCAGGAGACCTTTCCCCTCACTTTATATCTTTTAAGGCAGTGGTTCTCAAAAAGTGTGTTTTGTGGGCTGGGGATATAGCTCAGTTGGTAGAGTGCTTATCTTATGTGCATAAGGCCCTGGGTTCAATCCCCAGCACCCCGCCCTCCAAATATGTTTTGTGGATTCCTTTAGAGGGATCCTTCAGATACCAACTATTTTCATAATAACATTATGACTTTATGTGCCTTTTTTATTCTGCTTACATTCACTATGACGGTGCAAAAACAGCAGTGGGGAAAAAGGCCAGCGTCTGGGCAGGAGTTAAGGCAGTAGCACCACTGGGACTGGCATGCAGTACCCTCTTCATGCCACTCCCTTACAATGCAGCCCAACCAGTTGCTCTTATGTCTTTGATGAAATAGTAAAACTGCTAATTTTATTAAAGTTTGACCTCACATGTATACGATTTTAATACTTTGCTGAAATGGAAAATGTGCATAAAACATTCCCTGCTAAATACTTAAGTATACTGTGTGCCTAAAGGAAAGGCATGTGCAGTTGTTCGGGTTGTGAGATGAACAATCTGCTTTTTTCTAGGAATGTAATTTTTAAAGAATGGCAACACTAGCTTTTCAGATTGGGTATTCAGCAGACATTTTTCTGAGAAGGAATGAAGTGAGCCTGTCACTTCTAGGAAAATGACTGACAGCAAATGTTAACCAATGATAAAACTTGGCTTTCAAGTCAAAGTTTGTATTTTGAAAACATGTACCTACCACTGTAAGCATGACAACCTCCTACTCCTTTAAGACTTTTCTGATAAGATCCATGGTGATTTTAGCAGGTGATATTTTGATATTGGATAACGAAATGTGTCTACATTTGGAAGATTTATATAACTTTTTTTTTTTTTTTTTTTGGTACTGGGGATTGAACTCAGGGGCACTCGACCACTGAGCCACA
>CM053401.1:151428799-151455180 GCA_028644305.1 Xerus rutilus | reverse complement strand
GAACTCAGGGGCACTCGACCACTGAGCCACACCCCCAGCCCTATTTTGTGTTTTATTTAGAGACAGGGTCTTACTGAGTTGCTTAGCACCTCGCCATTGCTGAGGCTGGCTTTGAACTCGTGATTCTTCTCTCTCAGCCTCCCTAAGTGCTGAAATTATAGGCTTGCACCACCGTGCCCAACTTGCATCCACTTTTTAAGAAACAACCACTATCAAATTCTGGTGTGGTGTTAATACTCAACATTATTTGAGAAGACTACTAAAAATACACTTCATTTTTAAACTATGTAAGGCTGGATTTTCTTTATATATTTCCACTAAAATAACATACTGCTGTAGGTTGAATGCAGAATATTTTTTGGGGGGGAGGGGACACTGGGAATTGAACATAGGGATGCTTTACCATTGAGCTACATGCCCAGCTCTTTTTTGTATATATTTTGAAACAGGGTCTTACTAAATTGTGGAGGCTGGCCTTGAACTTAAGATCCTCCTGCCTTAGCCTCTTGAAACTGGGATTATGGGCATGTCCCACCATGAGTGGCCTGAATGCAGAATACTTTAATGTCTTCCTTTAAGCCACATGTTAGAGATTTATAAGAATGTAAAAGAAAATCTCTTCTTATTGATAAAATATATATATATATATATGTATATAATTAGTTTCATCAAGAGTTATTTCTCTTAACATGTAATAAGGCTGGATTTGTATGCATCTTGACTTTTACTTCACTTATTCTTCCTAGAAAACAGTCCGGATGTATCCCTTCCAGATCCACAGCATTGCCCTCTCCACCTTTGCCTCACTCATCGGCCCCTTTGGAGGGTTCTTCGCAAGTGGATTCAAACGAGCCTTTAAAATCAAAGTAGGCAGAGGTCTCTTTATTCCTCTCCTCTCACTCTCCTTGCTCATCTTCTGCCTTCCTCCCCTCTTTCCCACCCCATCAGCCATCATCATAGCACCTTCACAGCACCAGACTATGGCACCCTGGTGATAAATGCACGCTCTTCTTGACCCAGATGCTGCATTTATGTGGGTTACACAAAAGTATATTGTTTCTAAGAAGATTCCATAGTTTGTTTTCAGTTTGTTAATACTTCTTTATTTTAAAAGAATATTTTGTAATTTATTATGCTTGTGTTCTGTTGTTGCCTTATCATTTGATTCAGTTCTTCTTTTTCTTGCCCTTGACTACCTAGCACAGTAGCTGGACATTGGGGTGGGACTGTCAATCTGGTGTTTGGTTGTTGGCTGAAGCCAGGTTTGCCCATTTTTCTCTGCCTTAAACAGGACTTTGCCAATACCATTCCTGGCCATGGAGGCATCATGGATCGCTTTGACTGCCAGTACCTGATGGCCACCTTTGTCAATGTGTACATTGCCAGTTTTATCAGGTATAGTGCCTTTTCATCTGAACCAACTTGGTGCCTTTGTAAGTATGGTGTATTTCTAGAATTTTGGCTATATCTAAGTTCCAGTGAAAACTACCTCAAATATGAACTCGGTTTCAGTTGTTATTGTGCATGAAGCCTCCTGCCCTTAGAAGAGAATCCACAGATCAGAGCAGCAGTTTGGATAATCAAGCCTTAGAAGCAGCTGGACCTGCTCAGAGCTGTTTCTTCATGTTCTATTGCAGGGGTCCTAACCCGAGCAAATTGATTCAGCAGTTCCTGACCTTGCGGCCAGATCAGCAGCTCCACATCTTCAACACGCTCAAGTCTCACCTGACTGACAAAGGGATTCTGACAGCCATCACAGAGGACGAGTAGAGGTCACCCAGGGCCAGGAGAGCAGGAGCAGAACTGAGTGTAGGGCAAGTCTCCAAGGCAAGCCCAGCTGCTGTGACTTAGACAATGACAAGCTTCAACTCACTGTCCTTTTTTTTTTTTTGGTAGAGTGTTTTTTTTAATCTGTATGTTAAAAAAAATCTGTATATACTGTCTGTGTTTATGATTTGGATTGTGAGTAAACTGTAGTTGAGTTGGAAAGAAGTCATGAGGGTAAAACCATTTGGGTATATTAAACAGAAGTATTAAACAACCTGGAAGACAGTGTTGCCCAGCTCAAGATGTGTGCTTGGAGGTTTTAGCCCCCATCCATATCAGGCTGTTTCTGGACCCAGTCAGAGAGTGGCCATTCATCTATGTGCAGCCCATTCAGGTGGCTCTCCCACTGGTCCTGGGTGCACGGCTTGGACACCTTTGCTGCACTTGACAGCTTTCACTGGCTCTTCTCTACCAGTGCCTGCTTGGGAGCTGTGGAGGGTTGCCTTCTCTAGACTGGAGGGATGGAAGCTTATTGATCAGATGAGCATTCTGTCCACACTGAAGTCCTGCAGAGACCAAAAGAAGCTCTGCTTTTTATATATGGTTTCACTTCATTTCAGACTGAAAGAAGGATTTATTTTTTATTTTTATTTTTGAAAGCACGAAAAGTTATTTATAATAGTCTGGAAAAAAAACCACACTGTAATATTTCAAGTGTATGCAGTAGAAGCACTGTAACTGAGCCCCTTCCCGTGATTTAGGCTCCAGTGTCTCCTGGAGGACAGTCCAGTGAACTGTGTCTTTTCAGGGCTGAGGCCATTGGCATTTGTGCTGTAGACTTGCTGCTGAGTCCTTCCTGGGGTTCCTCATTGGGGGCCTTCCTTGGAGGCAGGGAGAGAGGGCTTTTGATTTGCACACCCCTCGCTGAACACCATGTAGCTACTGTGTTGTGTATATATTACTCTTGAGGCGAGTGTGTGTTTATGTTTGTTCTAAAACACCCTTATTTCTTACCATGATTTCAGTTATACCATGACTGCTTCATTGAAACCACAAAGTCCTGCTTAAAACTATGGCAAAACTAACCTATGAAAGGCCTGGCTATTTTGAAGATTAAATGTATACTTTTTATATAATGTGACCAGTTTAAATGTAGTGTGTGTTTTACTGGGGGACCTTGTGTTGTAGTTACTATTTGTGTAAACTGGTTTATTTTTTCCCCTCCCTACTCATCAGGATGAGATGGACTTGGGAAAAACAGATTAGTTCTTTGTCTGGCCAATGTGCAGTCAAGCACAGGGGAGAGAACCTGGTGTCCAAATGTGTTAAAATTATTCCATGGCATGGTTGCTTTCAGTGCCAGTGATGGCATGACTTGCTTTATAGCATCTTGGTCTGGTTTGATTTAGGCTGAGAGTTGGAAAGTCACTGGGGTTGGTTTTTTTTTTTTTTTTTTTTAAATTTTTTTAGTTGTTTATGGACCTTTATTAATGTGGTGCTGAGGATCGAACCTAGTGCTTCTTCACACATGTGAGACAAGTACTCTACCACTGAGCCACAATCCAAGCCCAAACCATTGGGTTTTTAAAACAAAGTATCAGGGGCTGAGGTTATGGCTCAGTGGTAGAGTGCTCGCCTAGCAGGCGTGAGGCACTGGGTTTGATCCTTAGCACCATATAAAAATAAAATAAAGATATTTTGCCCACCTACAGCTAAAAAATAAAATGTTTAAAAAAAAGAAAAGTATCAAAGAATCTGGAAGACAATGTTGGCCGGCTTTGGGAGTCTGGTTGGTTCTAGCCCCTGGTGTGTGGTGATTTTGTTTTTAAGTTGGCCTTTCTGCTTCCTGAAGGCTCATAATTAGCCAGACGACTGAAGCATCCACAGGGGATAGAGCCCTCACAGTGTTTGACCTCACATATCTGTGTGATTCCTCCTCGTGGGTATGATATTGAAGCATCCTTTTTTTCACTGAACTGTCACTTTAGTTTCATCTTCATGGCTTTTCTTTTTCAGGTCCATAGTCCCCTTCAGAATAAAACATGTTATGCTGGTGGTTTCCGATCTGGCTGTGTCCCTGGGCAGGAGGCATCCATCACTTTTGGGTCCTCATTTTCTGAGCTTTTTCTATTGCACTGTTCTGTGATTCCCCAGAGCAAGTTCTTATTACTAAATGCTCCTGTGGCATGTCCTGGGAACCCAAAAAGGAAATGCTTTCAAGTCTTTTCTAAATGCTTGTTCTCAAGATGAGTCAGTATCTTGGCAACTAAGCTTCAACAGTGATTAGGAGTGAAACTGATTTTCTGATTGAAGAATGAACTTGGATCACCAAACTAGATACAGAAGGATACCTCCTTAGTTTCTTGTAGCCTCATTGTGGGTATATGCTGGGGTCCTCAAGAATAGGGGGATCTCGGCTTGGGCCCAGGAGCAAAGACCCACTCTGAAGCTAGGCTGCCTTTGGGATGGGACAGCCTGGGGCCAACAGCTAAGGCCTACCTTCCTTTGCGGAAGTGGTTGCTGAAGGGAGATCCTGGGAAGCTAAAGCTGGATACTCACGAGAGCTGCCAGCAAGAGTTCAGAGTGGCAGCTCGGGTTTTATTTTATTTATTTTTTTATGATTTCCTTGAGTGCTTTCTAGTGAAGGAGGAATTTCCCAGTCAGGTGGAGAGGAGAGCAATGCCACCTTGTGTCTGAGACCTTGCAGCATCTCTTTCTCCCACTTTCAGACAAGCTTCCAGAGACTATTTTAGCATGCTCCCATGCAGTCTTAGTGACTTGCACAACTTTCTTTAGACCCATTTTTTTTTTGTCGGAAATAAAATGTGACTGAAGTGGTGTGCCCTCCCTTGTGATGAATCAGGTATTTGTCATCTGCATGCATAGTTTTGTGTGTCCCACTTGTTTATGTATTCATAAATAGCGTGTAGTTCTGATCTAGAGATTTTTGCTTTGTATTGCAATTTGTATCCCGTGCATTCCCAGCAGCCTTCTGAGGTAACCGAGAGAGCCATGGGCACCTTCCCAGGAGAGAGCTTCCCCAGGGTGGTGAGGTGGAGTTGGGACTCCCTCCATCTCACACTATGAGACCCACAGGACAAGGATGGCTGATGCCTCAGCCAACTCCACCTGAAATATTGTGGCATCTTCCCCTTAGGCTCAGGAGGCCTGGCCTATGTCAGGTTGGAGCTTAGATTGAAATTTAGTTCAAAACTGGTGAAGTCAGCAGATGACGAACTAACCAGGGCTAACATGGAGGCCTGGGCCTGGGCCTGGGCATCCCTGAAGAGTTCTACTTAGGCTGCTCACAGGGCTCACAGAGCACTGAGGTTTCCCTTTGCCGGTATGCTCCACCCTCTTAACTGTTTCCAAGACCAAAAAAGCACACATTTGTGTTTACTCCTGAAAGTGAAGCCTTGGAGATAGCTGGGCCTAATTAAGTTTATTAGTTTTTTGCCTGTTTCATACTGGGAACCATTTAGTAGCTATAGTATAATCACATTTAAAATGTATTTATCCTTAATGTTGTATAGTCTAAAATGTATGTGGGGGGTGAAGTATAACTTTAAACCTTACACAGGTGAACTTTGAAATATAGTTTTATCCTGTAACTTGACCTATATTATTCAAGAAAATTCCAAAAAACATATTTTAAGGGAGACTACACAGACCCTGTGACTTGGGTCTAGGCTAGTTGCAGAATTGGCAGGAGGCTTGTTTGAACAGATATCCAAGTTCACATCCTCATTGTGGGTCCTGTAAGCTCAGGTCCATCCTGTTGAGTGTAGGGTAGGGAGGATATGAATGACTTAAGGCGCAGAACATTCTTCCTAGGAAGACTGCAGTGTGTTCCTTATGAGGCAAGCCCAGGTAGATTTCCAAGGGAGATTTTCATCACTCTGCCAAATGTGATATGTCACTGCTCAAATCTTCCTGTTCTAGTAATATCTTAGGCACTTTTGTCTTCTTCCAGAGTTACTCTGCTTTGGCTCACGGCTATGCACACTATGCTTACATGTGGAAAAGGGGATGAAGTCGGGGCAGGGGGTAGATTTTATTTGAAGCCAAGGCTCCTTTTCTTCCCAGGTCAGGGTTGGGGAGATGTCCAGATAACCGTCATAGACACATCACAAGACAGTAAGCTGGTTGTGGACTCTGTACTTGTCTGGAGCACAGGACTCCACAAAGCAGTCACACTGTCAGTGAATTTTTGGTCAGAACTTCATATTCTTTTTTTATCTTGGTCAAAACCAACTTCCTTTCCCTTTTATCTCTCTCCTCAGGGTTGCCCATCTTCCAGTTTTTAAAGAGTTTAAAAGCTATGGCTTCCTGACTCAGTTTGTGTCATTGGATGGAGGCCTTATGGCAAAGTCCACAGGAAGTGCTGGGATTTGGATCCAGTAGTGACGAAGGGTCCTCATTTAAAGGGCTCTGCGAGGCCCAGTTCCCCTTGAGCCTGAGCTTTCCCAACCTACATCCCTTAGCTACTGTTTCCATTTGAGTGTGGCCCACCTTTCTGCCCCTTCCATTTCCCACACCCCCCACTTCAGGTTTTAACCACGGTGACCTCGCCTAGTCTTAAATGGCTGTTCTCACCAAGGCTGCCCCTTTGATCGGGCAGGGCTCTCACCTGTTTGATGGGGACCGTATTTCCCAAGGCCAGACATCTCAGCTTTGAGGGCAATTTAGGAGGAATATTTTGGATGCTGGAGTGTTGGGCTTTTAGGACATGTGGGTGATTTATGAGAATAAAGGAGTAGAATATGTGAAGTCTAGGGCTTTATGGCTAGTGGGTTTCAAATCCATTGGTTGTTCAAAGACCCTGCCCCCACTCCTCTGCCAGTGTCTATCTTCAGGCTCCTGTTTATTCTCGAGCTAATGTGATATCATCAGTGTATTAATGATTGTAATCATACAGTGCTTAATATGTGCCAAGTACAGTGCTGAATGTTTGCATACATTATTCCCTTAAATACAGAAACTAGCCTTTGATTAGGCTCCCATTTTGCAGATGCAGAAACTGAGGCTCTGTGGGGGAAGCTGAGAGCAATGGTTAAGAAGATAGGCTTCAGGATAGCACGAGCTCTGTCTGCCGTCAGCTTCCACCTCTGACTCAGTTGTGACTGAAAGTGGCCATGAAGATTTAATGGGATAATGTGTGCAAACATTTAGCTCAGTGCCTGGCACAAAGTAAGCGCTCAATAAACAGTAGTAAATAGAGCTCAGCTGGCTGTTTGACCCATGCTGGCATAATGCCAGAGACTGGGTTCTCGGCCATTGCACTGCCACCGCCCTGGACGTAGCCTGGTGCTCATGGTTTGGAAAGTGACCACACAGAGAAGCAATCCGACTGTAGCACCCCTCTTCAGCATCTTGGTGATTCACACATTATTTGGGAGGCAGACCTGACCAAAGGAAAGAGAACTTGAGGATGTTCAGAAATTCTCAGTTCATAGTGGAGTGGCTTGCCTGAGAGTTGCCTACTTGCTTTGCCATGGTCTGGACTGCCGATGGGACAGGCCGTTTCCTCTTGCCCAGAGGTGCCTGTGGACAGGGAGAGCCTGTTTCTGACTCACTCTGGACTCCACTTCCTGCCTCAGCTAAGCACTGTGCACACAGCTTAGGAACCTGTAGTACCCTGGACGGTTTCAGGGGCCAAGAAGAGTGAAGAAATCAAACCTGTGCTGGAGCAGATGACATCAACTAGAAGCCTAGAAGCTCTGCCCATACCCTTAATCCGTGACCAGTCTGCCTTGTTTCTTTTCTTTTTTTTTGGTACCAGGGATTGAACTCTGGGTACTTGACCACTGAGCCACATCCTCAGCCCTATTTTGTGTCTTATTTAGAGACAGGGTCTCACTGAGTTGCTTAGCGCCTCAGTGTTGCTGAGGCTGGCTTTGAACTCATGGTTCTCCTGTCTCAGCCTCCCAAAGTGCTGGGATTACAGGCATGCACCACCGCATCTGGCTCGCCTTGTTTCATTCTTGCATGAAGGTGTCAGCAGGCTAGAGCAGGTGACTGTTGAGGACAGGTGGTGTGGATTGTTTCTCTTGGGCTCTGGGTTAGCAAAGGATCAAATGGATTATTTATGAATGAATGAAGAACAGCCACTGGATTTAGTGAAAAATGTTTCTTAGTGTCTGAATGGAGACAAGGGAGTTGGGGGATGTGCTGAAGTGGAAGGTTCCTCACTTTGAAGGAATGGTGCTGGCCAGTGGGACCCATGGAATTCTTAAGCCAGTTGAATAATGACCTAGAACTAATGGCTTGACTGTGAACTATTTCCTGGGTGTAGTGAGCCCCTAAGGCCCATTGCTAGAATTTAAATGATGGTCTCTCCCCTTCTGTTCATGATTGAAGGTGATGATAATGACAGTAGTTGTGGAGGTTCTAATAAGCAGCTGCTGTGACACCTGGATCTGGGCTTCTCCTGGAGGCCCTCATGCCTTTGTCATGTGTGCTATCCCTGATACTTCCTCCCTCATTGTGCTCTCTACCAGGCCCAGGTAGTCCTTTATCTGGAGAATGTGGCTGGACACTGGGGGAACGCCCTCTGAATACCAGGCTGTCTTATAGCACTCTCCCAGGCACTGGGCAAGCCTAGCTCTTAGTCCTAGAGGACTTCTCTTGCATATAATGCCACCTGGTGATCTGTCCCCAGGTGAAATTGTATTTGCTGCTGTGAGCCACACAGCCATCCCTGTCCTTAGTACTGGAATGCCACCTTCTCACCTCTATTAGGTTTGTGCATAGGTTCTATTGGCTTTTCTCAAAAGAACACTAGTGTACAAAAGAGGTTAAGCATCCAAGTGGGCAGAACATGTAAACATTTTTGAGTGTCTTCTGTGTGTGATTCCTTTGAAATCCTCTGCACAGCTAGGAGCTTTAATAAGCTGTGTTTCTGCCTTACAGTATGCTAGCTGAATGGGGCTGATTACGGAAACAAAGAGCTAGACAGACATCTGGGGCCTGTGAAACCAAAGGACTTGGAGGCAAGAGAGCAGATCAGGGACTGGGAGGCAGCAATTTGTTCTCAAGGGACTCGTGAGAAACCGAGGGGGCAGAGCAGGGGCCTAGACTCCTGCACTGAGGACAGACTAATCTTGTGGGTGTGGGGACCAGAAAACAACTCAGAAAACCCATCACATGATTTGAAGCTCATGGATTATCTTGTAGCATTGATACTGATGCCAAATTTTAATTTTTTATTGATACTTAATACCTTCCAAAACAGGAGCAGAAGGTCAAAATGGTAGAGACAGCAGAGCACCCCCAGGGCAGATTCTCGGCTCCTCCCTTTGTGTGGAGGGACCTGGTGGCATTGAGTTGTCTTGCACTGGATAGGCTGGGTGTTGACAATGTTCGTGTCCCCAGACACAGCAGCCAGGAAGCAGCTCTTGGATGCATGGAGTCCACTCGAGTCCTTTGGTCTCCCCAGATAGGCATGTGCTTGTGCGCTCCTACTGTGCCGTTGACCCACCTTGATGTTTCACTAAATCAGTGTTTTTGCCACAGCTGATCTTTGTACACTTCTGATTAGTGTTGAAGAACATGTGTAGGTTCTTTTTGAACGAAGTGTATGAACATGGTATACTGTACATTGAAAAGTATTTACCTTATTTATATACTCGAGTGTTCCTACTACACAAATAAACATATATTAAATTCTAGGTCACTTGTGGTTTTTGATGGGGGAAGTACATTTTGGAGGCCAAGGGTACAGCAGGGGTGTGCTGACCTAGTGTGGATTACTTCCCAGTGCTGCTGACCACCGTCTGCTTCTAGAGATACCCCTGTCCATGGCCTTCAAACCTGGGCCCCTGGCATTCCTCCCACCGCCATGGTTGCTCTTCCTCAGCTCTCCTCCTCTCTGGGTGGCTTTTCTGCTGGCCGTCTCTTAGCATTCTGCCCAAGCTTTCTTTCCCCACTGGAGTCTTTCCTGCGTGTCCCTGTATACTCTAAGGGTCTGATTACCATACTTCTACAATGCCTGGGTCCCTGTCCCTAGCTCACGGGGGCCAGTGCCTGTACCTGCCTATGTAGCTTCTTTCTATGGACTTTTCATGCCCCACCCAAACCCATGGCCTTGAGTGCATCTGTCCTAGATCCAGTTTTTTCACTCACCTATTCTACTAGGAGTGACCTCATTAGTATCCAGGGCCTGCCCATTCTGCCTTCTGAATGTCCTTCAGATACATCCCTCTGGGAAAGTCCCTTTTCTCCTTCTAGAATTTCTGTGACAGTCTCCCTGTAGTGTGGCCATCACTACCAATCCTTTTCTGACACCAGAACTGGAATAAGCTTTCTCAGCTTGGGACCCCTTAAAGTTCACACTTAATGTGGTTTCTAGGACCTTCTACAAACTGGCCTGACACACAGGCCCTGCCCTTGCATAGCCATGCGTGGTGCTCACCCTTCATTGTTCCAGATATGTGCTCATTTGCTGGGTTTGGCACAGGCCATTTCTTGCTCACTTTCTCCCAGCTCTCCCTCAGCCGACCTAATTCCTGCTAACCTTACAGGTCTCACCATCAGCAGCACTCTCTTCACCAAGTGCTTCCTGCCTTAGGATTTCTAGGGGGTTGGGCCATTGGTGGAAGGGTGAGCCCGAGTCTGAACTGGAGCAAGGAGCCAGCCATAGTGGGGCTAGTGCCTCAGGCCTGTGAGACCTTTAGTTTATCACTTGGACAGTTCTTACCTAGAGGTACTCTAGCATTGGGACTTCCAGAATGAATTGCTTGCCAATGCTCAAGGTACAAAGATCATTTACTTTCCCAAACCCAACAAAATCTGCAAGCCACCAGTTTTCATAGTTGATGAAAAACGTTAGGCATATTCCATAGCTCTGCCACCTCCCACCTTTTTTTGTTGTGGCAGTACTGGGGATTGAACCCAGGAGTGTTCTACCACTGTGCTACCTCCCCAGACCATTGTTACATTTTATTTTGAGATGGGCTCTCACTAAGTTGCTCAGGCTAGCAGCAAGCTTGCAAGCCTGCCTCAGCTTCGTCCTGAGTAGCCAGAATTATAGGTATGTACCACTAGATCTAGGCACCCCAAGCCCTTTTTTGAGGTACTAGTATTGAACTGAGGGCTTCAAGCATGCTAGGCAAGCTACTCTTACTCTGAACTCCATCCTCAGCCCTTTTTAAAATTTGAGATTTTAAAAAGGGCTGGCCTTTAAGTTGCCCAGGCTGGCCTTAAATTTGCTATCCTCATGCTTTGTCCTCCAGAATAGCTGGAATCACAGGTGTACATCATCATGCCTGGCTATGACTCTCTTTCAGACCATTCAGGTGGTGCCAGACAAGTGGGGGACCATGTAGTTTCCACTCTTGTTGAAGGTTCTCTCACTCAGGCCTCGGAGGTTGTCCATTCACTCTGAGGAGCCCTATGCTGTGGTATCAGGGCATCTGTGTGGTGCCTGCATCTGAAAGTCTTACACCCCAGAGCTCCTGAACACAGGCCTTGATTTCCAGACATTGAACCAATACTTTTGAGGTGCTACTCTGCCATGCCACATCTAGACACTAAGGATGCAGCCACAAATAAAGCTCCTGTCCCCATGGAGCTCATTTCAGTAAATATGTTGAAAAGGTAGTATGATAAAAATGTAGTCAGGAGAGGGAAATGGAATGCTGGTGGGGAGAGGCTGTAACTTTAAATAGGGTGATCAGGGAAGGTCTTGCTGCCAAGGTGGTGTTTAGGCAAACAGCTGAGGGACGTGAAGAAGAGAGTTAAGTGGATACCTGGGGAATGGTGTTCCAGTCAGACTCACAGCAAGTCCCCAGTGTGCAGCCAAGGCTGAGGAAAACCCTCTGCTGGATCATCCTCTGAGGTGACCCTTCTGTTGTACTTTAACAGTGAGCCATGGTGTAGAATGATGTGCCTCTCAGTCCCTCTGCCCATTACTTATCCTGTCTTCTTGCAACTCATACACTGAGTCTGATCCCTCCTTTGCATGACAGATGTCTGTAATGATATTCATGTGCCCTGTCCCACCTCCAGTCACCCAGCCTTCTCATCTCAAGTTTCCCATCTTTTTTTTTTTTTCAGTCTTCCTCGCAAGAAATGAAAACCAATCCCTTAGCTGTGCTAACCAGCATCTGGATGCATGGGCTTATCCCTTTAGGGGTTGCTATTGCTGCCTGTAGTTGTGTGTGTACATGCTCATTGGAGGGGATGTGCGGAGGATCCTATGGGCACTGAAGGCTCAACAGGTAGCTGCTCCATCATGTAGTTGCAAGGGTTCCTGTATTCCTGCCTGTGTGGTAGTTATTATGGAAAGAAGTTATTATGGAAAGAAGGAGAGAACCCTGTGGATAATAAACCTGCAGTCTCCTATAGATGCCTCTGGTTGCCAGAGAACATCCCAAAAACTGGGGGAGCAGTGGTTGGTAGCTTCTTGGAGGTATAATTATTTAACTTTTACTTTGAAATAGTTTGACTTACAGAAGAGTTGTTAAGAATAGCATGTAAAGAATTCTCAACATAGTTCACCCAAACTCCCTAAATGTTTTACATTTTGCCACATTTTAAAATTGATGTGTTCCTTTGCTTGCTTTCTCCACACACAAATTTTTTTTTTTTTAAATATTTTTTTAGTTGTAGATGGACACAATGTCTTTATTTTATTGCTTTGTATGTGGTGCTGAGGATCGAACCCAGGGCCTCACGCATGCGAGGCAAGCGCTCTACCGCTGAGCCACAATCCCAGCCCTCCACACACAAATTTTTTTAAAATATGTTTTAGATGTTGATGGACATTTATTTTTTATTCATTTGTTTATATGCGGTGCTGAGAATCGAACCCAGTGCCTCGCACATGCTAGGCAAGTGCTACCACTGAGCCACAACTCCAGCCCCACACACACTATTTTATTGAATCATTTGAATATGTAGACATAATTCCCCTTGACTTTTATGTAACCTTATTCAAATGTCACCAATTATCCTAATAATGTCCTTCATAGCAAAATAATATGTATATTTTTGACGAGTGCAACTTGATGGGCTCTGCAGTGGCTTTGAAAACAAGAACTACCCTCCCAGCATCCTCCCTGCTTGCCTCCCTTTCATCATCTGATGGAAACACTCTGGCTGCTCTTCCAGAGGCCTAATTAAAATGTGATACCCAGCACAGGGAGGCAGTACCATCACTGGTCCAGCAGAGGGCAGTGGTGGATCAGCATAGGGCTTTATAGCATGAGACATTGGGGTGGGATCCTGGAACAGCATTCATTAGTTTTGTGACCTTGAACAAAACACTCCTTCTCTAATAAGAAGTAATGATTATTGAGAACATATGCAAAGCACTTGTCCAACTCCTAGCTCCTAGTAACCACTATAGGACTGGGGTGCAGCTCAGTGGTAGAATGCTTGCCTACCAATGCATGAGGCCCCATGTGGCAAAGAAAAAATAAGAAACCATTGCCACACCACGTAGGAAGATTTATTAGTAGTTAACTATCCATGACATTTTTGAAAGCCTTCAGTAGACTAAATATTGTAACTGACCCTTTGCTTATACCATTTCCTTGAATCCTCATGTCCCTGTGATCTGAATATTATTCTACATGTTTCATGGATTATGACATTGAGGTTTGCAGGATTTAGCAGCTGCACCAAGTATATTGTTAAGATTTTCAAGACAATCCTTTTTCTAGTTCCTCAATTCAATGTGTTCTAGTTCCTCAATTCAATGCCTCTTGATGATAACTCTTTATTACTTTGTTATCAAACTGTCCCCCAAATTATTTGAAGCCTGAGGCCTTAGCTAAAAATCTGACTGTCTGGGTACAGTGATATACACCTGCAATCCCAGCTACTCAGGAGGCTGAGATAGGAGGATTGCAAGTTCAAGGTCAGCCTGGACAATGTAGCCAGACCCTACAAAATAAAAAAGAGCTGGGGATGTAGCTCAAAGGTAGAATGTTCCTAGGTTCAGTCTCTAATACTGAAAAAAAAAAATCTGGCTGATGTGATTGTAATGATTATAATGTGGCAGAGTGCTGATGCCATGTTAGAGAATCAGAGTGTGGTTCATTTTTTTTAAAATATTTTTTAGTTGTAGATGGACACAATATCTTTATTTTATTTTTATGTGGTGCTGAGGATCAAACCTAGTGCCTCATGCATGCGAGGCAAGCGTTCTACCACTGAGCCACAATCCCAGCCCCAGAGTATGGTTCATTTTTATAGCTACATATTTTAAAAGGATTGATGGTAGTTGTGCCTCAGGGCAGCCTCCTCTTGATGCCACACCATACAAGAGGGGTTAGGGCTGTAGGTGGGTGGTTCAACATTGGCTCTTCTTGTGGCACCAAATATAAACCTGTGCCTGCAACAATCATTGTGCCTGCTGGGACATACTTAGCAAAAATCTTCCCGTGACAAGAGATGGAAGATTCCAGTTTCCTCAGAATGTTTCAGTTCTCAGTTACCCTGCCTTCTTTCTTGGTGTTCAATGTGTGCTGTTTCTTGTCTGGAGTGGTGAGGAATAGAAGCTTCTAACTTTCTTCTCTAGTGAGGGGCCCTCCACCTTCCTTCCCACAAAGAGGGTAAGAGGTGGTTTAACCTGGCTGGAGTTTTACCTTTTGCCTTAGGTTGAGTTTCCCACAGATTCTGAGGATATTGGAGTGCACTCAGTTTATTTGGGAGGTGGTCCTGGAAAGCTAGATGAGGAAATTTGAGACAGAATGAAAGGAACACAGTACAGGATGTTGAAGAGTCAGTTACCACAGACATATTAAGATGTATATTATAAGAGCAACTGCCAAGAAAACTAAAAAATATAGTGAAAAATATCATTCAAGAAATGTTAATGTTATATTAAAATATTCTTATTTTATGGTTTATGATGTGGTTCAAGTCTTCTATTTCCTTGTTTGTCTTCTGTCCAGTTGTTAAACCAATTATTGAAAGTATTTAAGTTTGTACCTATTATTGTGAAATTGTAATTTCCCCCTTTAATTCTGTCAGTTTTTGTTTCATGTATTTTGGGGCTTTGTTGTTAGACACATAAGTGTTATATTATCCTTATAGATCAATCCTTTTATCATTAAAGCAAAATAGGAACAGAAGACAAAAAAAGACAGACATAGAGAAAACAAAAAGTAAGAAGTCAGATGTAAATCCAACTAAATTAATGATATTAAATGGAGGCCAGGCACAGTGCCACATGTCTGTAATTCAAGCTATTTGGGAGGCTGAGATAGGAGGAACACTTGAGGCCAGGAATTCAAAACCAATTTGAGCAACACCACAAGACCCTGTCTCCAGGGAGGAAAAATCTAATCATAAGGCAGAGATCATCATCTTGGAATTTTTTAAAAAATTGAATTATTTGTACTGTCTACAGGAGATAAGCTTTAAAGATACCAAATACTTGAAAGTAAAGGGATGGAAAAGATAGATCATACAAACAACAACCATAAGAAAGTTGGGTTTATTTCACTAATATTACTCAAAATAGGCTTAAAAGAAAAATAGTCAATAAAGAGGAACATTTTAGCCAGTACAGAGGTGCATACCTGAAATTCCAGCCATTCAGGTGGCTGAGGCAGGAGGATCATAAGTTTGAGGCCAGCCTGGCCAACTTAGTAAGACCCTGTCTCATAATAAAAAATAAAATGGGGATGGTTAAAGTGCTTCTGGGTTCAAACCCCACTACGACAACTAAATAAAACAAAAAACATCTTAGGCCTGGGGATATATCAGTGGCAGAGAACTTACCTAGTGTGCATGAGGCCCTGAGTTCAACTCTGGTACCACAAAAAAATAAGAACATTAAAAATGATAAAAGGATTGATCTAGAATGATAATTTAACACTCATATGAGTGTCTAACAACAAAGCCCCAAAATACATGAAACAAAAACTAACAGAATTAAAGGGAGAAATTACAATTTTACAATAATAAGTACAAACTTAAATACTTTCAATGATTGGTTTAACAACTGGACAGAAGAGGAACAAGGAAATAGAAGACTTGAACCACATCATAAACCAGCTAGCCCCAACAGATATCTGTACTCCATCCAACAAGAACAAAATACATGGACTTCTCAAGGGCACATGCAGCTTGCTTCTGGAAAGTCCAATTGCTAGGGATAAAGCAGGCCTTAGAAATTTAAAAAGACTAGAGCCGGGTGTGGTGGCCCATGCCTGTAATCCTTGCACTTTGGGAGGCTGAGACAAGAGAATCGTGAGTTCAAAGCCAGCCTCAGCAACGGCGAGGCACAAAATAGGGCTGGGGATGTGGCTCAGTGGTCCAGTGCTCCTGAGTACAATCTCCAGTATAAAAAAAAAAAAAGGAAAGAAATTTAAAAGGCTTTTTATCATATAGGTATTTTCTTTAGTCATAATTTCGTGACAACAGAAGGAAATGTGGGAAGTTCACAGATATGTGGAAACTAAGCAACACACTTAAAAAAAACGTGGGCCAAAAAAGAAATGACAAGGCAAATGAGAAAATGTTTTGAGAGGAATGAAAATGAAAACCTGACATACCAAAATATACAGAATGCAGGAAGAGCAGGGCTTAGAGGAAAGTCCGTCTCTGTACATGGCTCTACTAAAAAAAGAATTCTACCTGCAGACACTGGAAAAAGAAGAGCAACAGACTAAAAATAACTAGAAAGAAGCAAATAATAAAGATTAGAGAGGAAATTAAATAGAGGTAGAAGAGTAATGGAGGAAATTTGTAAAAGTACAAGTTTGGTTCTTGGAAAAGATCAGCTAATAAGTGAAATAAGCCAATCCCCCCAAAACAAAAGCAGAATGTTTTCTCTGATAAGTGAATTGTAATCCATAGTGGGCAGGGCGATAGGGAAGAAAGAAGGATCTTTGGTTTGTACAGAGGGGAGGGAGAGGAGAGTTGGGATTGTGGGGAAGGGAAGGACGGTAGAAAGAGACTACACATGTATGATTACACTATTGGAGTAGCTATGAATCACGTACAGCCAGAGGAATGAGAAGTTGTACTCCGTGTACTATCTGTCAAAATGCACTCTAATGTAAAATTAATTAATTAAAAAAGAACTAAAAAAATCAGTTATATTGATAAACGTTTATTTATTTATTTATTTAAAAATATTTTTTAGTTGTAGGTGGACAGAATATCTTTATTTTTATGTGGTGCTGAGGATCGAACCTAGTGCCTCACGCATGCTAGGCGAGCATGCTACCACTGAGCCACACCCCAGCCCCTCGATAAACGTTTATTTAGACTGGCCAAGAAAAAAAATAAGGAAGACTTATTACTAAAGTCAAAGATGAAAGAGAGGACAGCTGTGAGTGGTGGCACATGCCTGTAATCCCAGCAGCTTGGGAGGCTGAGACAGGAGGATCACAAGTTTAAAGCCAGCCTCAGCAGCTTAGCAAGCCCCCACCCTCGTTTCAAAATAAATAAAAAGCGATGGGAATGTGGCTCAGTGGTTAAGCATACCTGGGTTCAACCCCCAATACCAAAAAAACCCCAAAAAAACAAAAAAAAAAACATGCTGAAATAAATGGGTCTATGAAATACTATAAACAAGTGTGTTAGCAAGTTAACAGATAAAATAGGCAAATTCCTGAAATGAACAAACTACTGAAACTTACTCTAGAAAAAACAAGAAATCTGAATAAACCTATAACAAAGATATTGAATTAGTATTTACACCTCCCCTCATATCCAAAAGAGATCAGTCCCCAATGGAATCACTAGAAAATTCTACTAAATATTCGAAGAAGAAATTCTAACAATTCTTTGTGAACTCTTTCAAAAAATAGGAGCGGGAATATTTCTGAACTCATTCTCTGAGGCCAGTATTTGCTCATATTAAAACCAGACATCCCAGGAAAATTACAGACCAATAACTCTTGTGAATATAGACACAAAAATCCCTAATAAAGTATTAACTAAATTCAGCAGCATATGAAAGGATTATATGATGAAGCATTGCTTAACAGTAGGAATAAGTTCTGAGAAATGCATTAGATGATTTCTGTCAATCATGTGAACTGCACGGAGTACACTTACACTAAGAAATATACTCATCACTAGGCAATATAATCTTATGGGCTCATAGTCACATATGTAGTTCATCATTGACCATAAAATGTTATGCCAGGCATGGTGGTACACTCCTGTAATCCCAGTTACTTTGGAGGCTGAGGCATGAAAATTGCAAGTTTGAGGTCTACCTCAGTGACTTAATGAGATCTTGTCTTAAAGAAAGAGAGTTAGATATATAGCTCAGTGGTAGAGTGTGTGCAAGGCTCTGGGTTCAATGCCCCAAAAAGAAAAAAAAAAAGAGACAAAAACCAAATGATGTCCATACTACCCAAAGCAACCTACAGATTCAATGCAATCCATAACAAAATCTCAATGACATTTATTACAGAAATGGAAAATCCTAAAATTGGGAGTCCATGGGAGCTATGTGAACTGACTGTAAAATCAGAAGTGAAAAGGCATCTCTGGAATCCCTCCTGGTGAGCTGACCTTGGGAGAAACTTGACCACAACAAAACTGGGCTGCTTGATGGAACTGGTCATCAAATCTCCCTTCTCCCTACTGTTTGGCCAGCCTGAGAGTCACAAAGTCATAATGCCATTTGGGAGTTCCTGAGCATAATCCTGAGAGGAAGAGAAATGGTTGGAGATATCAACTCCTCTGGCAAGGGCAGGATTCCCGTAGGATGGATGGGAATTCACCAGCAGAAGGTGAAGACCACACTCTGTCACAGAGATCAGAAAGCAAGTTTGAACCAGGGATGTGTAAGATTCCCTGGGAAATGCTGAGGTTCTTGGATATATTTCCAATGGTTATGGGAAAAGTGCACATAAACGTGATCCTCTCTCTTGCAGGGATTACCGAACATGTTCTCAAATCCATACCTAAGAAACCTTTGTTATTCTATTTTAGATATGCTAATGGTGATATTCAGAAGTCAGCTACAGATAACAAACTCTTCTAACTGGGGCAAGCCAAAAGGGATTTATTTAAGAAGTTAGGTGCTGCAAAATTAATGGACGAACTAGAGAAGCAGAATCTAAGCTGAGCTTTGGGAATAATTTGCAGAGGGACACTGCAGCCTCTCCTCCACAGGTGGGGAGTTGCTGTCTGTATGGCTTGCTCTGGGGACAAACCCCGCTGCTGAGAAGACCAGGTGTTCCCTTTCACAATGCAGGCCAGCGCTAGGCCTAATCCTGCCCACTCCCCCTTTTTTTGATACTGGAGAGTGAACTCAGGGGTACTCCGGACACTGAGCTATGTCTCCAGCCCTATTTTGTGTTTTATGTAGAGACAGGGTCTCACTGAGTTGCTTAGCACCTCGCTGTTGCTGAGGCTGGCTTTGAACTCGCGATTCTCCTGTCTCAGCCTCCCTAAGTTCTAATCCTGCCCCTTAACCCTCAAGAAGTTAGGGCTCAGCACTGGGGCCTGGGTTACCACTGATGTGGAAGGATGTTGACCAGTAGAAGCAGCAGACTTAGAGAAGTGAGATTTTCAGAGGAGCCAGGTCACATGTAGCACCAATTAGGAAAGATGGTCTTCAACTCCCCTGTAGGGAGACGAGGGTGGAAGCAACAATGGCCAGACAAGAGGCTGCTGTAGCAATCTGGGTGTGGATGCTGATGGTGGCTTGGACCAGGCTGATGTAGCTGGAAAGGAAAAGGCACAGACTCCCTGGGGGTATATTTTAGAGGTAGAACCCATGGAACTTGGGAATTAATTGGATGAGGGTGTTGAAGGAGAAAGGAATCAAGAACCAGTTTTATAGGGTAGGAGATATTGAAGGAGGGGAGAAGTGCTGGGGGGAATTGGCCAAATTATATTGTCATGTTGTGTGCATGTACTAACACGTAACAAAAGACTCCACCATTATGTACAACTATAATGTACCAATAAAAAATGTGGAGAAAAAGTCAAGAAATAGAGTACAAGTATTTGTAAAACACATATTTAATAAAAGACTTGTATGCAAAACAAACAACAATAAAACCAGAACCAATCTTAGGTTTTAGCCTTGCCTCACAAATGGACAGGGTACTGTTGTTTCCTTGTTAGGAGTCTTGGTACTTAGTATAGGGCAGAAGCTGTTATGGAGGCAGGGAGGAAAGGGAACACAACTGGGGGAAAGTTGAAAGGATGTTTCAGAGGGGAGAGGACCCTTGCCTCTCCTTGTTGCTGTTCCCACTGTGGACATCAAAATCCCTTATAGCAGAGTCTTATTCATTTGGGAGTTGATCACGCTTGCTAGAGTTGATTGTTTTGCCGCGTTTGTTTCTGTTATCTTTGTTTTGACAGCCTCTCTTTTTCTGGCATTTGGTGGGTGTGAGCATAATTAGGTTGGCAGAAATAATAGTAGTTCTTACTCTGCCCACTGAGTAGGATTTGAATGTCATTTGCATATTTTAAATTCCTGTGTGAAAATTACCTCCTGTCTACACTGGAGTCTGGAGAGTGAGACTTGAAGACCTGAAGGCAGAATCAACTTACCTAACCCAATAACCCACTATTTTGGGTTGTGATTCAGACCCCGAGAGACGAAGATCTGAGTATACCTAGTCTATATGGAGGTGAGCTCAGGAAAAACCTGGAGTGGAGTGGAGAGACGAGACAAAGAAGTGTGTATTAACAGGCAGATTGCTGCCAAGTTTCTCCCCCCACAGAAACTTGGGAGAGTGTAAAAAGCCCTCCCCAGAGTTGCCTTACCAAAAGGTAAGGCAGTTCCTCCAACCTGAATTTGCCATTGGCTGGGGACGTGGAATCCTGTAGAACATTCTACCTGTTGCACCTGCAAGCAGAGAGCATTCTTGCAGCCAGAGGTAGCGCTAGGCAGTGAGTCACAAGAACTTGCTGCAGGGAGCCACTGCATGCATTACCATCATTGTGTGATGAAGGCCACAGGGGTATGGTCAGGGCATGACAGCTTTGGGGGAAGACATGGACTTAAGACAATGTCTGGGGGGGCGGGGCATGCAGACTGTCACACCAAGCTTGACAAAAAAGATGCCATTGTTGCCTGTGGCATTTTCATGATTTGAGACTTCACAACTTATGAACAATAGAAAAAGAATTTCCATAGCAGATGTGATCTTTGCCAGGAATGCATGTGTAAGGTATCTGGGTAATTGACTGTCCTTAATTTACTTACACGTGACACATGTGGGCTCAGCCTTTTTTTAAAAAATATTTTTATTAGTTGTTGATGGATCTTTGTTTTATTCAATTATTTATATGTGGTGCTGAGAATCGAACCTAGGGCCTCACACATGCAAAGCAAACACTCTGCCACTGAGCCACAACCTCAGGCCCTGGGCTCAGCCTTTGAATCCTATGGTACAGACTGCATGCTACACGGGGGTGTCAGGGACTGGGACATGGAGGCTGAAATGCAGTCCAGCTCACTTACCAAGTCCTCCTTCCTACAAGGAGCCATGTCCGAAGGGTGTGACTTTTTCTGTTTTGCACAAAGTTGCCATACAAGTTAGTGGACATGCTAAATAGGAAAAGGGAATTTAGAAAAGAATGGTTTATATCCTCTGTATGTCATTAGGGCAACCATAGTTATTGCCTTGGAATGTGCCACTGCCATCTCACACCTGGATGATGGTACTGTCTTTGTGTCTTCTGTCCATGTTCCTGCTTTCATCTGCCAGAGTGACCCAGCTCACTCAGATCCTATCCCTCCTCTTCCTAGAGCTCTATATGGGCTTTTGTCTCACTCATTAGAAGCTGGAGTCCTTACTCTGCCTGTGTGGTCTGGCTTCATTTACTCCGTCTGTCTCCTCACTTACTCAGTGCCAAGCTCACTGGCCCTCCTCTGAGCCTTTGCACTGGCTGTTCCTCTTTCTGTGTTGCTCTTAGCCCTGAAGTCTACATGACCACTGCCTCACCTCATTCAAGTCTTTACTCAAATGACATCTTCTTAGCAGTCCCCATGAGGCTACCCATTTAACAGTGCACACATCTATACGACCGTCTCCCCTTTCCCGTTTTCTGGCCTTGTTTTCTTAGTGCTTGTCACTATCTAATATACCCCATATTTTACCTATTTCTGGGTTTATTGTCTGTCTGTCCTTCTGGAAGGTAAGATTCCTGTGGGTGAGGATTTTGCCTGTCATATTCCATTGTCTACATGCCTGGGGCCATAGTAAGCACCCCACAAATACATGTTAAATGAATACATCTGAAGAATGGGAACCCAAAAGTGTTTATTCTATGAATTTACCAGTAACCATCTCAATTGGCCACTGAGATGGCTTCCCTCATGAAACCCCAGGTGTGTGTGTGCAAGGTCAGATGTTCTGGTCCCCATCCCACTTTCCTGCCTTTGTCTGTGGACAAAATGTGCCATTGAATCTTCTGGGTCAAGGTTTCCTATAAAATAATGGGTTTGAATTTTATCATCTAAATCTCCTAAATTTTAAATTTAGTCTCTTAAATCTTTGATTTTGTTTTTATTTAAATTTTTTTTTATCTTTGACCAGGCTATATTAAAGTTGTTCTGTATTCATCAGAGTAATTAGCAATTGATTTCTTGGATAAGTCCCATGCTTAGCTGCTTATCACAGACACCGTCAATGACCCACCCCTAAACTTGGAACTCACCCTTCTAGGACATGCCAACACATTCTACTACAGTACCCCTGCCTTTCTGCCTGAAAGGTTTTCTTTTCTTTTTATTTCTTTTTTTAAAAAAAATAGTTGTAGATGGACATAGTACCTTTATTTTATTTATTTTTATGTGGTGCTGAGGATTGAACCAGTGTCCCACGTGTTAGGCAAGCGCTCTACCACTAAGCCACAACCCCAGCCCCTGAAGTGTTTTCTATACACCAGTAACAGGCAGACTGGAAGTTCTGGGAAGTGTCCTGGGGTGTGGCATTCAGACAGTGAGGTATGAGAATTGGTGGCTAAATAGCCCAGCCCCTTTACCTCTTGGTGGGCTACCTCTGATGTGTGTTGTACACTATCTCTCAGAGCTGCCCAGCAAGATCAGAACCCAGAACCCAGTTGCCCAGAGTGGTCCTGCTCATGAACACTTTCTTCTTCTTCTCCTTTTTTTTTTTGGTACCAGGGATTGAACCAGGGGTGCTTTACCTCTGAGCCACATCCCCAGCCCTTTTGTACGTTTTGTTTAGAGACAGTCTTATGGAATTGCTTATGGCCTTGTAAATTGCTGAGGCAATTTGAACTTGCAATCCTCCTGACTCAGTCTCCCGAGCTGGGATTGCCACTGCTCCTGGCTTCATTAACACTTTCTATCAACCTATGCTACTCACTCCAATACCCCTTCCTAGTGCCTCCTGGGACCACATTCCTAATAATCAGCTTATGCTCAAATCCCTGTCACAGGCTCAGCTTCTGGGAAATCCACCTAAAATGTTACAGCTTCCTAACTTCTGCAAAATCACCCTCTGTGCCTCCTCAGGCATTACCTGGGTGGATTCCTCTCTCTCCCTTTGGGATAGATTGAAATACTGGCTGCATCTTCTCATCCAGTACTTTTTTTAGCAGTGCTGGAGACTGGACCCAGGGCCTTGCCCGTGGTAGGCAAGTGCTCTATCATTGAGCTATACCCCAGCCCTCCCCATCCATTGTTGGACATGTTGTTCTATAGACCCTTCTTTCTACCATGTCACTAGGACCCCTTTCCTCCCACATTTCTTTCTACAGTCTTCATTGTTTATTTCTCCCCAAAGCCTAGATGGCAACACCAAATTATTCTGCAGAGCAATTTAATTGTTCTTCGGTTCACCTCTCTCACCTAAATTATGCCTACAGGGATTTTCAGCTTCTCTATCAACCCCACCAATCAAGAAGCTTGGATACCTGGATGCATTGGCGCATGCCTATAATCCTGGCTATGTAGGAGGCTGAAGCAGGAGGATTGCAAGTCAAGGTCAGCCTGGGCAACTTAAGGTGAGACCTTATCTCAAAAAAAAAAAAAAAAAAAAAAAAAAAAAAGGAGTGAGGCAACTGGGAATGTAGCTCAGTTGTAGGGAACCCCGTTTCAATCTTCAGTACCACAAAAAGGAAAAAAAAATGCTTGGATAAACAAAGCAATAGGTCTCCTCTGCACATTTCACATTTTGCTTACTTCTCTGAGTTTGAATTGTTGCACAAACTGCAAGTGGTTAAAAAAAAAAAGTGTATTTTCCACATCACATCTGACTCTATGAGCTCCAGATCCTCTAAGGAAGTCAAATGCCTCTGCTAGAAAGTGCTTTTCATTTAGGGCAAGAAACACACTGCTACATGAATAATAACAAGCAGAGATATAGAAAAATTATACAAGAAAATAATGTTCCTTCTTATAGGAAATTTTCTCAAAGGGACAGGATGAAGATTCTAGATCTTATTATTTAAAAAAAAAAATTGGCATACAGCTTCCAATTGCCAATCAACCCAAGCATACAGTTGAACTTATAATTTTCTGACTTGTCCTGCATACAAATGTTAGCCTCTGTGTCCTTGACTAGACAAACAGCATGGATAGACTGGAAACACTGATTCCTTGCCAGAAGGCAGGTTGGTTTTGCAAATAAATAATGCATTCCCAAATCCCATGCAAAATATTCTATGGAGCCTGGAGTGATGCAATGTGCTGCCATCACGTCGTACTTCCCCAAGCATTTCTAGTGAATTCAAGGACTGTTGAGTGGGTCCCTGTGTGGTGTTGAAATAGAAGGAGGCATGGGATGTAGCACAAATCAGATTTTATTTCTTTTGCCTTTTTTCTCAGTCCTCATCTCCAAATAGCCACCCCAGACCAACTCGTTGCCTTAGAAGTAAGGAAACAAAACAAAACTCAGCTAATTACAACTCTGTCCATGTAAATGTCCACCTCTGGGATTCCACTAGTTGGTCAAGGTGTGACAATGGCACCTATGACTTCAGAGCCTTTGTAGTCACGTCCTAAAGAATATTGACTTGCAGGGCATGGTGATGCACGACTGTGATCCCAGTGGCTCAGGAGGCTGAGGCAGGAGGATGACAGGTTCATAGCTAGCCTTAGCAGCTTAGTGAGGCCCTAAGCAATTTAGCAAGACCCTTTCTTAAAATAAAAAATAAAAAGGGCTGGAGATGTGGCTCAATGGTAAAGTGCCCATGGGTACCAAAATAAATACATAAACAAACAAATGAATAAACAAACAAAAAAAAATAAATAAAATTGACTTCCAGGGGTAAGTGATCATAATAGATTGCAGACTGCAAAGCTTATGCACAGAAGGTCCCTTTGTCAATAAATTATATATACATTTACAAATAGCTCCTATTCATGTGACACATGCTTGTATTACACATACATGTAATAATTCCATATACCATTCACACATGCATAAACATGAGGAGGGCAGATAATGATCATATTCATAACAGGTACAAGGATGATTTAGGATTTTGGTGAAGATACTACTTGTGTTTTCATAGTGTTATAAACTAACCATGTCTTTCAAGAGAGAGAGATCAAGAAAAATAACATTGTCTTTCCTTCTGTTTCCATGAGTATTTGTTTTCATTGCTGTGACCAAAATACCCAACAAGGAAAACTTAGAGAAGAGATTTACTTGTCCCATGATTTCAGAGATTCAGTCTATGGTGGGCCAACTCCATCGCTCTGGGTCCAAAGTGAGGCAGAACATTATGGTGGAAGGTCATGACAGAGGAGTACTGCTCTGGAAGTACTCCTCTGCCAGGAAGCAGCAAGAGAAGGGGGAAGGGGCTGCAGGTAGATGCACCTTCCAGAACACACCCCCAGTGACCCACCTCCCCATGCCTACAGTTAACACTCAGTTGGTCCATTCAAACCAAGATGGACTGATTAGGTATGGATCTCACAATCCAATAATTTCACCTCTGAACATTCCTGCATTAACACTAAAGCTTTTGGGGGACACCTCATATCCAAACCATAACAGATGATTTGACAAAAACTCCTTCCCATCCAGCTGCCTTTCTTTCCACTTAAGATATGTTTCCATCTTTCATACTGGTGCATTTTACATAAACTGAGGATGGTGGGGATGAGACACTGTTAAAAGTTCAGTAGATTTAAGACTTAGGCTCCTCACTCTGACCCTTTATCTCTTTGAAAAACTGTAAGTCCTGTCAGACCGCACCTCTGACTTTGCTCTTCACCGTCCTATGTATCATCTTTGAAATTCAGGAAACTACTTATAACTTCAGAGATGGTCCCAGTTTACCAGGGCATTGCTCTGCCCCACCACAGAGGTAAGGCCACCTAATAGTCTAACAAAAGTTCAGCATTTCTATACCCAAAAGGAATACATTGCCAATTGTTTAGGAGAGGATGGTAAAATCATAGCAATGCTTCTTCCCCCTACACAACAAAGCAGAAATCAATAGCTATTTGAGTATTTCCCCATCATAATCCAACCGTCAATAAGTCTCTGGGTAAGAGCCGGGCGCGGTGGCTCAAGCCTGTAATCCCAGCACTTAGGGAGGCTGAGACAGGAGAATCGCGAGTTCAAAGCCAGCCTCAGCAATGGCGAGGCGGTAAGCAACTCAGTGAGACCCTGTCTCTACATAAAACACAAAATGGGGCTGGAGGTGTGGCTCAGTGGTCGAGTGCCCCTGAGTTCAATCCCCAGTACCAA
>CM053401.1:151413108-151428699 GCA_028644305.1 Xerus rutilus | reverse complement strand
GTCTCTGGGTAAGAGTGTGTTGTTACAAAGCATTTGCCCATTAATGACACTTCATCTCCTGACACCATTGTAAAGATGTTCTATAAACAGAAGACAATGAGCATGCCTAGCTTTTCTCTCCCACTGTTTTTTAAACCACTCTAATGCTCTCAAATTTATAATTCTCAGCAAGACAAGGCCTGCTTCCCAGCTGCATAAACCACTCTGAGATGGATGTGGGAAGGATACTGTGTTGGTACTTTCACAAAATAAAGAGCACTAGAGGGACTTGTTTTAATTGGGAATGATTAAATAATATGGGCAGGTTTTCTAGCAGAGTTCGGAGAGGAGATTTCCAGGCTAACCAAACATTTTGACCTGTGGAAAGCTAGTCAATATGGATGACCGTAGCCAAGAACACACCCTTTCTCTTCCATACATGTATTACCATCTGCAGAGGATGCCATTGGTGCTACACCCAAAAGGCTGCTGGGAGGAAAAATTTTCTCAAACCTCCTATATCAATCATCCTCCTTTATCTGCCAGTGCAGCCATTTCTCAGCTGCTATGGGTATTGGCTGCAAATAGTTCACAGTTGCCCCTTCTCTGCAGATTGTTTCTTGTCCAAAATCTTCCTTGTTTGGGAAATTCTGTCCCCACTTCCCTGGCAGCCCACAGCCAATAACTGACTAATATAAAGTTACAAAGGGTGAGCCCCTTACCTTACGGAGTACCAACTCTGATACAGTTCGTGCTCCAGAGCTCCCCACCCCAACATACACTCTGTGGATCAGGCTCAGGTTAGACTCCAGCTGCGATCACATCTTTGCTCGGGTTCTCTCTCACCTCCTCCTACTTTTCCCATCCTGTTGTTCCTGAGAGTCACCCCCAATAAATCCCATCTACCTGGATCTTATCTCAGTCTCTGCTTTCAAGGGACTTAATCCAGTACTATGAATTTCAAAGAAAACACTTGAATTTAGCAGGAACATTTTTCAGAAGATAATTTAGTTGTTCTTTGTTGATTCAGAAGATACTCCTAGACTGTGCAGAGTCTCTGGGCTTTTTATGAGCATTAATTATTTCTACAGGTATGAGGAGCTATCCTTGCTTGGAGCTCTCCAATGGCTGGCTAGAGGTTGCAGTTACACATTCTGCTTTAACAGCAACCAGAACCCATGACATCTGGGTCTGAATGAAGTGGAATCTAATGGCAGAATCAGAAGTCTTCTGCTATTTCCCATTGACAGTGTCCCCATTGATAACCAAGAGCCACATGCTCTTTAAAAAATTTTTTTTTGGTGGTTGTGTATGGACAACATACCTTCATTTTATTTATTTTTATGTGGTGCTAAGGATTGAACCCAGTGCCTCAAACACAGAGGCAAGCACTCTGCCACTGAGCTATAGCTCCAGTCCCCAGGCTCTTTTGAAGTTGGACAGAAGAGGCTGGACACCGGAGGAATCAGCAGAAAGCAGGTTTATTGGCTGCAGAATTCAGAGGGCTATTCCCTAAGATTCTCTGAACAAAGATTTTGGAAATTCCTTGAACTTTATACCCAGTAGGGGAGAGGGGCTTGGAGGTTCACATGACAAGTGCTTTCTGTTCCATCCTCTAGACCAGACACAGGTTTCACAAATTTTTATGAAGAAAACATAATATCTTTTTGTACAACAAGCTTGCAGACTCTGTCACACCTTTTGTGTGCAAACCTAGCATTTACAAGAAAGGAAACTACCAACTACAATAACCTCTGTAGACATCCTGCTGATCTGACAAGAGGAGAAGCTTAATTATGGCAAGAGTCTTTTGGGTTGGGGCTATCTGGTCTGCTTCATTTTCACATGTGACTTCTTGCTTTTACAATGCTTCACGTTGGTTGTCTCACTTATGGACACACAAAATGTAAGTGCTGGAAGGAGCCTCATTCTTCCTCTAACAAATAATTATTTAAATCTGTTGTAGTTGAATTGTATCAACCCAAAGAGCCATGTTGAAGTCCTAGTACTTAGAACTTAAGAATGTGACCTTATTTGAAAACAGAGTCATTGAAGATGTAATTAGATAAGAGGATGTGGTCATACTGGGGTAGGGTGTGCTTTAATCTCATATGACAAGTGTCCTTATAAGAAGGAAAGACAGAAAAGGCAAAGAATAAAGAGCTGCATCTACAAGCCAAGGAACACCAAGCATTGCCCTCAGATACAGGAAGCCAGGAGAGGCAAGGGGGTTTGTCCCCCGTAGGTTTTGGAGGCAGCAAAGCTCCCCAATTGACGCCTTGATTTCAGACTCCCAGTCCCCAGAACTGTAAGTAAACTCATTTTAAGCCACCCTATGTGTGGTACTTTGAAATGGAAGTCCCAAAAAACTAATACTACTAGCCCCTACTTTGTATCCATCTTTATGGAATATCTATTCTAACTTTATGGCAAGGATACACCTTTGTCCTCTTTCATTTTTAGCACAGAGAAGGAAGCTCTCAGGTTGGCCTGAACTCTGCATGCACCACATCCAGTCATCCCCATCTGGAATTCTTTGTCACACATTCAGTTCAAAATGACAAGCAGGAGAGGATTCAAATCACCCAGAGCCATTGCTGAAGCAGGTGGTGCTCTACGTCTCATAACTGTTAAATCTGTTCACGAAAATCAAAGGGAACTTGGCCGGCAGATCTCTCGGAGGACACTTAGTTCCACGGCACTTGCTGTATAGACATACTGTCTCTCCACCGTAGTGGGGTTGGTCCTACCTTTTTTGTTTCCTTTCTCTGCTGCTGCTTCTATCCAGGGAGTTCCTGAGTGTTTGCTGTTACTGTTATTTACCCTAATTATTTATTGCTGCACTGCTTCCAACATGTCTGCAGGAATTGATCTAGAAAGAAAACACGAGCCCAGGCCTGGTCTCTTCATGCTCCTGGATGTCTGTACCAGAACTGTTCATGCAGTTGGCAGCATTGCCCAATCCTGGGTCCACATGTTATATCAGAAACCGCTTTATTCTTTCTCTGGTTCAGGCATTGCATAGACATCTCTCTCAAAACCATTTCCAGAGACACACAAAAAGCCTCCCCTGTGGACATGTATAATTCAATCTAATAATCACTACTTAATTTCCCCAAACATTTTCATCTAGTTTAAGGTTCAAAACTAGAGAGAATGGATGTAAATCCAAAATTCAGAAAGCTTTTTTTAAAAAATAATTTTGTTTGTTTAAATAAAATTCTTCCAGCTCTTTGAGAACAAAAACAAAATTTTTAAAAACCTCCAACTTCACATTCTTGCTCCTCTGTTCTCCCTCTTACAGAACTTGATTATTAATCTAAATTCTACAGTCCTTAAGGTGAGACTCAGTCTTACCTTTTTGAGACCCTGTGTTAAAAAAAAAAAAAAGGTAAGGTTGTAGCTCAGTGGCTAAGAGCCCCTGGGTTAAATCCCCAATACCCACCCCCAACCAAAAAATAAAAGCAATGACAATCTAATTGGATTTGACCAGAAGTTGGTTAAAAATTCAAAGTTATTAATAAATCTTTTTGAGTTGTGGATTTATAGCATTCTCACTAGTTTTGAACCCTTTCCTAGATGTATTTATCTTGGGATGTCAAGTAATGATAGCATCATGAGACTGCATCATATGAAACTGATAAAATTCAATTCTATGTATTTCAATGTAAAATTTTAATTTTATACAGTTCAATCCAACAAAGTTATTATGGTTAATAGGACTTTTTTCTTTTTAAAAAGCACCCAGAGCATGATAAAGCTTTATACTTATTCATTGTTTTGTTTTTAAGGCCGTGGGAAACCTGATTTAGATTTTCATGAAATTTCATTAAACTTCAAATAAATACGTAGAAAACCTCTTTTGAGATTTCTTATTTAAGAGTAAACAATAGGGAGCTATATACTACTGTGTAAAAAGTTCTCATCCTGCTGGCATAAAAACAATTGAATGAATACTTGGAAACAATAAAGCAGCAAAATTAAAACGCAGTCCTTGGTGGATAGATATGTGGAAGACACATAGAAAGTATTGCTGGAGAGTTGGAAAATATTAGAACAAATGACACAGGTGGTTTGATAAAAGATGTTCCTAACACATCCCAGTTCATAATGTTTGTTGGTCTCTGTGTCAGTAATAAAATGAAAGAACCATTTTTAAATGAGCCATGAAAGGAAAGATGAGTTAGATAAGATATAGACTCAACAGTAATGACTTTTGGAACAAAAACAGCGTCTGATGAAAAAGAAAAAGCAAAAAACCTGCCACTACCCAGAATCATCTGCATTGATTTTTGAGTGGAACAGAAAACATTTTAGGGTGAGAATATTGAGCATCCCATAAAAATGCATTCACTATTGTTTCATAAGGCAGGTGCTGTAGAGAAGAGGTGGAAGCAGAAACACTCCATGAATGGAGCTTGCTTTGGAAGGATGTCTGATAAAGATGAGCTTGAAAAATCCTTTGCACAGGAGTTTGCCAACTATTTTGGGGAAAAGTTCTTTAAAAGAACCCCTAACTTAAAGATGAGTTACAGTTCTCCTTTATAACAAGACAAATGCTACAAATTAGGGAACTTCTGGGAGGATAATTCTAAGGCTGTCAATAAAATGGATGAATAACAGTAAGGGCTCAAATTGGTGGAAAGCCCAGAAACAGAAACAGGAGTAAATCAATAAGGTTCATTTTTACTATGGATGGGAAGGAGGTTAGCAGAGTCTGAATTTACTGTGAAGAGATAAAGAATATTAACTGGACAACACAGGGATACACACTTGATTGTTTCCCAGAGCAACACAATGTCAGGTGATAACTGATCTATAGGGATTCCCACAGACCCTGTGGAAGCCTAACTGTCTTGCTGGTTCCAGATTTCTGCACTAGTGCCCATCACTCTTGGAGCTGATCATGTGCAATATTTTTGCAGGTCCCAGTATCCTCAGGCATGAACACACTTCTGTGTGCCCTCTGCCTCCCCAGGCTAACACAGCCTTGTCCAAACATATTCTGAACACTGTACTCCAATGATGGCCCATATCCCCTCTGTCGCTGGATTATAAGAGACTTAAAGGACCTAACAAGACACAGTATATAGTCCTTACGTGGATCTTGACAAAAAGGAACCAACTCAAGAAACATCTTGACGACAAGTGGCAAAATTTAAACATGGATTGGGTATTAGGTGGTACAAGGGAATTAGTGTTCACTTTGTTAGGTATGTTAATGGCATAATGGTTGCTATGATATAAATGTTCACCCTCCCCCAAATTCATTAAAACAGAATCACCCAGGTGATGATATTAGGAGGTGAGTCTTTAGGAGGTGATTAACTCACAAGGGACTCACAGTCATGGATTAGCATCTTTATAAATGAGACCCCAGAGAGCTTGTTCACCCTTCCACCATGCGAAGACATAAAGAAGAGCTGGGCATGGAGGTGTAGGCCTGTAATTCCAGCTATTTGGGAGGCTGAGGCAGGAGTATAAGGCCACAAGTTTAAGGCCAACCTGGACAAATTAGTGAGACCTTGCTTCAAAAGAAAATTTTAAAAGGGATGGGAATGAGGCTCAGTGGCAGAGGGCCTGCCTAACCTGCATGAGGCCCTGGGTTCAATGCGTGCGTACACACACGCACACACACACACACACAACACAGAGAGAGAGAGAGATAGTAGTGTGCAACCTGGAAGAAGGTTCCTCATCAGAAATTGGCCATGCTGGCATCTTGATGGATTTCCTAGCCTCCAGAACTATAAGAAACAAATTATTATTGTGTGTGAACTACCCAGTTATGGTATTTTGTTATAGCAGCTAGAACAAACAAATATAAGAGTTGTGTTAGAAAATGTCCTCATTCTTAAAGATGTATATGAAAGCATTATGGAGTGAAATGTTATTGTCTACAATTTGTTATAAATAAGATGAAGTAAATCTGGTAAGGTGTTAAAAATGATTAAGTCTATATAATGGCTATATGACAGATAATTACACCGATTTCTCCCCTATTTTTCTGTATTTTTGTGGTACTGAGGATCAAACTCAAGGCCCTGTGCATGCTAGCCAAGCATTCTACCACTGAGCCAAATAAATCCCCAACTTTTCTGTTTGAGATATTTATACCAAAAAATTTATAGTAAATAACAAACAATTTGTACCATCAAGGTGAAAAATAATTTAAAAAAAATACAACTTGGGAACAATAGCAATTAAAAAGGAAGTTAAGAAAACAATTCTATTTGCAATAGTATTCAAAAGAATAACATATTTAGGATTAAATCTAACTAACAAGGCAAAAGGCTTGTACACTAAAAACTTTTATAAACATGTCACAAGAAATTGAAGAAGATACAAACAAACAGAAAGACACCCAGTGTTCATAGATTGGAAGAATAAATATAGTCAAGGTGCTCATACTACTCAAAGTGATCTATAGATAGAAAGCAGTCCTTATCAAAATGCTCAAAGTGGCTTTTTTTCCCTGTAGAAATAGAAAACTTCATTTTAAAATTCACATGGAATCTGAAGGGATTCCCAAATAGCCAAAGCAATTTAGAGAAGGAAGGACAAAATTGGAGGACTCACACTTCTTGATTTAAAACATACTATACCACCATAGTAATCAAAACAGTGTGGTACTGGCATAAAGACAAATAGAGCAATGGAATAGAATAGAGAGCTCATAAATAAATTCTCATGTGTATGCTCAAGAATGCCAAGACTATTTAGTGGGGGAAGAATATTCACTTTAAAAAATAGGAAAGATGGATATCCACATGTGAAAGAATAAAGTTGGACCTTTATTTTATATCACATACAAAAACTAACTCAAAATGGATTAAAGACCTAAACATAAGATCTGAAACTATACAACTCCTGGAAGAAAAGAGGGGAAAAGCTTCATGACATTGGACTTACCAATAATTTCTTGGCTATGACACAGAAGGCACAGGTAACAAAAGCAAAAATAGGCAAATGAGATTACCTCAAACTTAAAAATTTTTGTTCATCAAAGAGCACAATCAACAGGATGAAAGAAAGCACGTCATATGCTACAACATGGATAAATCCTGAGGATCTTATGCCAGAGGAAATAAGCCAGTTATAGAAAGACAGATAATGTATCATTCCACCTTATGTGGTGTTATGATTTAGATCTGGAACTTCCCCCAAAGGCTCAGGTGTTGAAGGCCTGGTCCCCAGCTGGTGGTACCATTGGGAGGTGATAAACCTTTCAGGGCATGGGGCCTATTTGGAGGAAGCATGTCACTGGGTGCATGCCTTTGAAGGGTTTATTTTGTCCCTGGCCCCTGGCTCCCTGTCCCCCACTGCCACCTGCTTCTTGGTCACCAGCCTCCTCCACACACTCCAGCTGCCATGATGTTCTGCCTGGCAGGCCCAAAGCAATGGAGCCAGCCTATCAGGGACTGAAACCTCTGAAACTGTGAGCCGAAATTAATTCTTCTCTAAGTTGGTTTTCTCAGGTATCTTGCTACAGTGACAAAAATCTGACTAAAGCATGTGGAATGTTGAGTATTCACATTCATAGAAACAAAGTAGGGGCTGGAGGGAGGGGAAAGGGGGATTGTTTAATAAGTATAGAGTTTCAGATTTGCAAGATAAAAAAAAATCTGGAGATGTGTCTCACAATATGAGTCTACTTACCACTACTGAACCATACACTTGAACTTGGTTAAGATGGTCAATTGTATGTTATGTGTTTTTAACAATGTAAAAAAATGATGGAAAATGAACTTGGGAACAGAATTATTGGGCTTTTTAAAAAGCTTCCAAGTGAAGCATTTCAGCAGATTTTGAACTGAAACATTTCACTAAATATATAAAAACACAGCACCCTCTGATTAGTCTGCAAGGACATTAGGGAACATGGTGATTTACTCACCAAGTAACAACAAGAAACTTTACATAATTGGTGGTGGGAGAGATGAAAAATGAATGTATAATGTAGGGAACCACATTCAGTGCTGTCCTTCCTACATTTACTTTTTATGAGAAGTCTTTTATAGCTACTATAGTAATGAAAGGCAAATATCAAAAGAAAACACCTTCAAATTATTTTATCACAAGATTAAGTCAGTATTAAAAACATTAAAGCAGATTGGATTATGTCAATTTCAAAATACTACTAATAAGCTTGTTTTCTTTACTTCTATCCTAATGAGAACTATTCATTATAATAAACTATTGAGCTATTAATACATTTATAAAAACATTAAATAGTGTTCTAATTTAATCCATTCTTTTAAAGCTTCTTTTAATTTTGGCTGGAAATTGTTCTTTATTCTGATGAGGTACATGATAAAACAATTTTAAGTTATTGCTGTAGAGTTCAAGAGTTTCTTCACAGTCATAAACCCTGGAGTGTCCTTGCAATGTCATAAAGATATAATGATTAAGGTGTTAATTTCCCAATATGAAGCTATAAATTCAAAGCAGTTTCAGTAAAAAATTCCAGTGAAATTATCCTGTAACCTGAAAAACAGATTCGAAAGTTTATGTGGGAGAGTAAAGAGCCAAGAAGAGCAAGACACTCTGGACAGGACAATGTAGTAGTGAGGTTCTGCTCTACTAAATGTCAAGAT
The DNA here is from genome assembly GCA_028644305.1 of Xerus rutilus. Lineage (NCBI taxonomy): Eukaryota > Metazoa > Chordata > Mammalia > Rodentia > Sciuridae > Xerus > Xerus rutilus. The sequence goes on along the minus strand of CM053401.1, from coordinate 151,420,123 downwards.
TTATTAAAGGTTGGAGTCATTAGGGAGAAGGATATTGCCACAAGGAGAGACAACTAGGCTATTGAAGCATAATGGAAAGCTCAGAAACAGAAATAGGGTCTGTGGAAACTTAATGTGTCACTGGGGGCCACTGGAGAGAGGAGGAAGGGCATAAATGGTCAATAAATAGCTCCATGACCCTATAGCAGACCTTGTGTTCATGCTTTCACTTTCACCCAGACACTATTTTTGATGATTATTACTTGGTTCTCTTTCTGTCTCTCCTACAAAACTTGTCAGCACTGACAGCGTTTTCTTTCTCCTATTTGCATTACTTAATGTAGTGTCCTGCACATTATAGAGCTTTCCCAAGATTCTGTTCCATCTTTAATAGGCAATTATGAAAATACCTGAAGCAAATGAAAACAGTCTCAGCAAAGAAATAGAAGCTACAAAGAGGAACCAAATGGAGATTTTAGAATGAAAAAATACAATAACCATAATAAAAAACTCCATGGATAGGTTCTATATCAGAATGGAGAATGAGGAGAGAATCATCAGTAGTGGTAAAAATAGTATAATAGAAATTACCCAATCTGAACAAAAGAGAGAAAGTAGTCTTTGAATAATGAATAGGACCTCATGAACTTGTGCAATGGTAACAAAACTTCTAACATTTATGTCCTTGTAATCTCAGAAGAAGAGGAGAAAGATGGTGTGGCTAAAAAAGTACGTGAAGAAATAATGACTTAAAACTTCCAATGATTGACAAAATATACAGACCTATGGGTTCAAGAAGCTTAGGGGACATCAAACAAGACAAATCCAAGAAATTCATAGTAAGACATATTATAGTTAAAGTTCTGAAAAGTAAACACACATAAAAAATAATGTTGAGAGCAGAAAGACATGCTACAGAGGAGAACACTTCATGTTTAGTTGATTTGTCCTTGAAATAATTGACATCTGGAGGAAGTGGTACAGTCTTTTTCAAGTGCTAAAAGAAAAGATTTGTCAACCCAGAATCCTACATACAATGAAAATATACTTCAGGAATGAAGGGAGATTAAAGGCATTCTTAGATAAAAAGAAAAACTGAAGAAATCTTAGAAAAACTGAAGAAATTTGTCACTAGGAGACATACCTTTAAAAAAAAGGTTAAGGGAAGTTCTTTAAAATAAAATAAAAAAATGAGATAAAAAATAAAAGAAAAAACTTCAGAATATTGGTGGGGAGTGGAGAGCAAGATGAGTCAAAATAGGAATAAAAATAGATTTTCATTCTCCTCTTGAATTTTCCAAATTGTGCTTCATATTTATAGCACTGTCAATGTCGTTCTAAATATATGTAGCAAAGATAATTAAGACAATTATATTATTGGGGCGGGTAGTAAAGACACATAAAAGAAGGTAGTTTTTTACAATTCATTGAAACTGATAAAATGATGACATCACTAGACTCAAAACCATTATGGAAAAATTAAAATGAAATTCTAAAAGATGTTCAAGTAATCCACAGGGAGGCAGAACAAAGAAAACAGAGAGAGAGAAGAGAAACGAGAGAACAAACAGATAATGGAAAAGCAAAATGACAGACTTAAGGCTTACCATATCATAGTCATATCAAATAAAACTGATTTAAATATACCAATTAGCCGGCGCAGTGGTGCAAGCCTGTAATACCATTACTTAGGGAGGCTGAGACAGGAGAATCATGAGTTCAAAGCCAGCCTCAGCAACAGCGAGGTGCTAAGCAACTCAGTGAGACCTTGTCTCCAAATAAAACACAAAATAGGGCTGAGGATGTGGCTCAGTGGTCAAGTGCCCCTGAGTTCAATCCCCAGTACCAAAAATAAATAAACAAACAAACAAACCAATTAACTGACAGAGGTTGGCAGAATGGATTATGTGGGGGTTTGCCTTGAGATGGCACTGAGCAGCCAGCTCGGGACTGACCACGCTGCCCTGAGAAAGCCACGTCCCCTCACTCTTATTGGCTGACCTCTGCTCCCCGGCCACCCTTAGCTGAGTAACCCTATACTGTTTCAGGTGGACATTCTTTCACATTCTTAGCTTAGAAACAGGACACTACTGGACCCTCCACCTTATATAAACCTGTGAACCCCCCTCAATAAATAGTTCTTGCTTAGACAAGACTCTCCGACTCCTGCGTGGTGAATTTGGGTCGGGCGGCTTTGCCTTTCTCAGTCCGACCTTATCGGGGGGTCTCCGAGGATCTCCTCCTCCCCGCTGGCCAAGGGGGGAGACTGATATCTGGCTGGAGGAACCCCGATTGATTGAAGAAGCATGATACAGTCTGCAAGAACTTTCAAATATAACCATAAAGGCAATCTGAAAGTAAGAGGATAGAAAAACTATGCTATGGAAACATTAATCAAAAGAAAGCAGAAGTTACTGTATGGTCTTCAAAGCAAAAAAAAATTACTATAGATAGAGAGAGAGACATTATATAATGATAAAAGGATGGATCCATCTAGAAGACATAGCACTTCTAAATGTGTATGCACTAAACAACAGTGATGCAAATATATGAAGCAACAACTAATAGAACTTAAAGGAGAAATAGACAAATATGAGTTGCATTTGAAGACTTCTCTCTTGAAATTGATAGAAAACTAGACAGAAGGTCAGCATGAATATAGAAAAACATAACATCAGAAACAAAAAGACTCAGTTGATATTTATAGAACACTATCTAACAACAGTATTCTTTCCAAATGCACATAGAATGTACACCAAGATAAACCGTATCTTGGATCACGGAACAAGCATCAACAAATAAAAGAACTGAATCCATACAAACTATGTTATCCAGCCACAGTGAAATCAAATTATAAATCAGTAACAAATATAACACGAAAGCACTCAAACGCTTGACAGCAATACACTTCTAAATAATCAATTTTTCAAAGAGAAGGCTCGAGAATAAAAAATACATTGAACTGAATGAAAATGAAAACACAATGTGTTCAAATGTATGGGACAGATCTACAGCAGTGATAATGAAGTTTATAGCACTAAATCCATACATTAGGAAAGAGAAAGAGCATTAAATTAATAGCCTAGGCTTTCATTTCAAGAACCCAGAGAAAGGAGAAAAATAAACTTAAAGCAAACAGAGAAAAAGAAAAAAAAATAATAGCAGAAATCAATGAAATCAAAAATAGAAAAACAATAGAGAAATCAGTGGAACAAAGTGCTACTTGAAGAGATCCATAAAGTTGACAGAACTCTAGCAAGAATGACAAAGGAAGAAAAAGACATGAATTTCCAAATCCTGAATAAAAGAAGGGATATTACTATACATCATGCAGACATGAAACAGATGAAGGAATATTACAAAGAACATGCATAAATTTGACCAGTTAGATTAAATGGACCAATTACTCACAAAAGAATAACATTATAAATCATACAATATAAAAGAAATAATTTTCATAACCCTATAACTATTAAGAAAATTGAATTCATAGCTTTAAAAGCTGCCATTAGAAGAAATCTCCAGGCTCAGATGGTTTCACTGGAGAGTTCTACCAAATGTTTCAACAGCTAACACTAATTCCTCACAATCTCTTCCAGAAAACAGAAGATGAGGAAATCCTTCCATATTCATGTTATGAAGCTAGAATTACCCTGATGACAAAACCAAGCAAAGACACTACATAAAAACAAATTATAAGCCCATCTACTTTATGAATATAGACGCAAAAATCTTTCACATATATTTATAAACAGAATTCAGCAATGTATCAAAAGAATTGTACACTAAGTAGGGCTCATTCTAGGGACACAAAGCTAGTTCCATGTTCTCAATCAGTATTTACCACTAAATTAATAGTTTAATGAAGTCACATGATCATCATTAATGCAGAAAAGTATTTGACAAAATCCAATACATTTATGATTAGAATACCCAGAAAAATGGGAAGAGGATCATTTCCTCAGCTTGAGAAAAAATATCTGTTAAAGTTGAGTGATAACATGGCATGTGATAGTGTAAGGCTGAATGTTTTCCCTGAAGGTTGGGAGCAAGGCACAGATGTCTGCTGTCATCACTCTTATTCAACATAGTGCTGGAAGTTCTAGCCAGAGTATTAAGGCAACAAAAGGAAATAAATGACATCTAAGATCAGTAAAAAGAAAAAAAAATTGTCTGTATTGGCGAAGGACCTAAGAAATCCTTAGGAATATAAAAGTACTCCTAGAAGCAAGAGGTGAATTTGGCAAGATCACAGGATACAAGAAAAACACATAGAAGCAAACAAACTGTATTTCCCTATACCAGCAATTATCATATGAGCTCCAAAATTAGAAGTACAACACCATTTACAAACCCTCAAAAAGCACGCACGTGGAAATCTAACAAAACACGTAACAAAACATCTTATAATTTGTTTTTATGTAGTGTATGCTGAAAACTAGACAACGCTGCTGTTGGAAATCAAAGATCTAGGTGAGTAGAGGAGCCTGGTGTTTTTATGGTTGGAAAGTCCAACAGAGTAAAGAAGTCAGTTTCTCCATTTTTTTTTTGTACCAGGGATTGGACTTGGGGGCACTTGACCACTGAGCCACATCCCTAGCCCTATTTTATGTTTTATGTAGAGACAGGGTCTCATTGAGTTGCTTAGCACCTCACGGTTGCTGAGGGGGGCTTTTTTTTTTTTTTAATGCGATCTATTTTTGTTAGCTGAGTATTTAGCCCATACATATTTATTGTAATTACTGATACATGTGCTTTGCTTTTTAACTATCATTTTGTGCTTTCTTTTTTCCTCCTATTTCCTTTTCTCTCCTTTCTTGTCTTTTTTCTTTTTTTCTTTTTTAAATTCTCTGATTTTTATTTTTTAATTAATTAATTAATTTAAATGCATTTCAAGTCATAGTACATATATAGAGCTCAATTTTTCAATCTCTCTGGTTGTAAACCAGATAGAGTCACACCATTTGTGGCTTCATACATGCACCTAGGGTAGTGATGACCATCTCATTCAGCCATCTTTGCTACACCCAATCTCCCTTCCCTCTCCTCACCTCCCTGCTGCCCCATCCAGAGTTCCTCCATTTCTCCTATGTTCCTCATTCCCACTCCCCTTATGTATCAACATCCACTAATCAGAGAGAACATTTGGCATTTGATTTTTTGGGATTGGCTTACTTCATTTACCATAATGTTTTCCAATTCCATCCATTTACCTGCAAATGCCATAATTTTATTCTCTTTAATTGCTGAATAATAAAACTGAGGCTGACTTTGAACTCGTGATTCTCCTGTCTCAGCCTCTCAAAGTGCTGGGATTGCAGGCATATGCCACTGCACCCGGCTCAGTCTCTCCAAATTTAATGTGCAAGTTTAATGCAATTCCTATCAAAACCTTAGAAATACTTTTTTTGTAGTATAGAGACAAAATTATTCTAAAATTTATATGAAGAGACAAAAGAAAATATTTAAAACAATTTTGAAAAAGAATAATAATACAGGAAGAAAATAGTCTACCCAATTTCAATATGCCTTAGTTGGAGCTGCTAAGACAAAGTCCCATAGACTAGGTAGCTTGTGAACAACAGAAATTTATTTGTCATAATCCTAGAGTTGGAAATTAGGGTGCCAGCATGGTCAGATTCTGATGAGGGTTCTCTTCTGGGTTTTAGATTGTGGTCTTTTCACTATCTTCCCACATGGCAGAAACACCCCAAGAGCTTTGTGGGGTCCCTTTTGTAAATGCACTAATCTCATTCACAAGGGCTCCATCTCATGACCTAATTATTCCCAGAGGCCCCATCTCCTAATAGTATCACACTGGGGGTTAGGATTTCAACATATGAATTTTGAGAGGACACAGATTTTCAGTCTATTGAACAAGGAACATCATGTAATGATAGTAAATGAAATTGTGTGGTATGGGTAGAGAGATAGACACAAAGGTCAATGGAGTAGAACAGTGCACCCAGATATAACCCTAACAAATAATCAAGTGATTTTGTTTTCCTTTTGTAATTGGTTTATTTCAATTAGCACAATGTTTTCAAGGTTCATCTTGGTTGTCACGTTGTTAGGTAGGAGTTTAGGGAGGTCGAGATGGCAGAGGCAGGGTACAAGAAAACTGCTGCAGTACTAGATGGGGAGATGAATCATCAGGTTTCTGTTTACACGAAGTCCCATTGCCATGACAACTTCTACCACTGAGGGCTTATTGACCATGGCAACTGCCACAGGTTTGGTATTCCAGTTAGGCGAAAATAAAGTAAAAACATGGGGACAAATGGGGTAGTATTCTCCTTAGGTATCATAAAGTAACCAATGGGAACAAATGGAACAGGGTCTTCAATCAGGCCTGTGCAGGGAGGGGACAGCCTTATAGCTTAGCATATAAAACAAGAATCCCCTGATATGGGGCCTGAAGACTCTCTTTTCTCCCTGTGCCCTCTGCTTTATAAGGTATACTTGCTCAACTTTATGGAGTGTTATTTTCAATAAATTCAATAAATCTGTGCCTTGTTACTTCCGTATGTCTTACTTAATTCTTTGGGACACCAAGAACCTAGACCCCAACTGGACACCCCATCAGTATCCATTTAGGTGGGAATTTTCTAACTTTTTAAGGCTGACTAATATCCTGCTGTAGGACATAGCACATTTTATTTATCCATTCATTGGTCACTTGTGCCACTTTTTTTTTAAATTTAATTATTTTATTTAAATGCGTTTCAAGTCATAGTACATAAACAGAGCTCAGTTTTTCCATTTCTCTGGTTGCAAATCAGATAGCGTCACATTATTTGTGTCTTCATACATGTACCAGGGGCAGTAATGACCCTCTCAAACAACCATCATTACTATACCCATTTCCCTTTCTTTCCTCCCCCCTCCCCCCTGCTGCATCCAGAGCTCCTGCATTTCTGCTATGTTTCCCGTTCCCATCCCCCTTATGTATCCTCATCCACTAATCAGAGAGAACATTCGGCATTTGGTTTTTTGGGATTGGCTTACTTCACTAAGCATAATGTTCTCCAATTCC
>CM053401.1:151328612-151412608 GCA_028644305.1 Xerus rutilus | reverse complement strand
TTTTCTCCGTTTAGGATGATGTTGGCCTTTGGCTGAGCATATATTGCTTTAACCATGTTGAGGTATGTTCCTACTATCCCTAGTTTCTCTAGTGTTTTGAACATGAAAGGGTGCTGTATTTTGTCGAATGCTTTCTCTGCATCAAGTGATTTTTTAAATAATGATGCTAAAGGAATTTAACAGGGGAAATATGGCCTTGTCAATAAATAGTGCTGAAGCAATTGAATATCCATAGGCAAATATGAATCTTGACCCAAGTCTCATAGTCAACACAAAAATTAACTCAAAATAGATCAGAACTCAAGCCGGGCGCGGTGGCTCAAGCCTGTAATCCCAGTACTTAGGGAGGCTGAGACAGGAGAATCACGAGTTCAAAGCCATCGTCAGCAACGGTGAGGCACTAAGCGACTCAGTGAGACCCTGTCTCTACATACAACACAAAATAGGGCTGGGGATGTGGCTCAGTGGTCGAGTGCCCCTGAGTTCAATCTCTAGTACCAAAAAAAAAAAAAAAAAAAAAAAAAAAAAAGATCAGAACTCAAACGTAAAATGCAAAACTATAAAATTTCTAGAAAAAAAAGGAAAATACTACAATTTTTTTTTACACAAGGCACAATTCCTAAAAGTTGACTGGACTTCTTCAAGATAGAAAAAACAAAACAAAAAACAAAAAAACACCTTTGCTCTACAGAAGACCCTGTTAATAAGATGAAAAGACAAGCTACAGAATGGAAGAGAATATCTGCAAACCATACATCTAACAAAGGACTAATACCTAGAATACAGAAAGAACTATCAAAACTCACCAGTAAAACAACAAACAAAAACCAACTAGAAAATGGGCACAAGGCTTAAAGAGATGTTTTACCACTAAAGAATCTACAGATGAGAAGCAAGATGAAAAGTTATTAAACATCAGCAGACGTCAGGAAAAAGCCAGTTGCAACCATAATGAGATATCACCACACATGTCAGAATGTTTAAAACAGTGATAACAACAAATATTGGTGAGAATTTAGAGAAACTGGATTACTCGGGTATTGCACTTACGAATGCAAAATGGTACAGCCACTCTGGAGAATGGTTTGGCAATTTCTTAAAAATCTAAACATGCAACTAACTTACAACCAGTAATTGCAGTGCTGGGCATTTATTCCAGAGAAATGAAAACTTATGTTCATATAAGAACTAGCACACAATGTTCATAGAATTTATTTTTCATTTTTATTAGTGCATTACAGTTATACATGATATTGGGGTTCAGTTTGACATAATTATACAAGCATGGAATGTAATTTATTCCAATTCAGTCCCTAGTAGTTGCCGTTTCCTTCCCTTCCTCCCTTCTCCTGTTCCCTTTCCTCTATTCTACTGGTATTCTTTTTATTTACATTTTTTTAAAAAAATTAGTGCATTATGGATATACATAAAGGGAAATTTACTGTGTTGTATTCATATATTTCATAGGAAAATTATGTCAGATTCATTCCACTGTCTTTCTTTTTCCCATCCCCTGCCCTTCCTTTCATTCTCCTTTGTCTAATTCACTGAACTTCTATTCTACCCCCATCCCTTGTACAATAATTTTAAAAATGTTGTTTTTGGGGGAAACTGAGTAAAGGGTATATTCAATCTCTCTGTATTTTTTTTGCAATTGCATATGTGTCCACAATTATCTCAATATAAAAAGTTTACTTAAGTAGTGCCATTTCAAAATGTTTTTACCAAGCAGGGCGCTGTGGCGCATGCCTGTAATCCCAGCACTTTGGGAGCTGAGAGAGGAGAATCGCAAGTTCAAAGCCAGCCTCAGCAAGGGCGAGGTGCTAAGCAACTCAGTGAGACCCTGTCTCTACATAAAACAAAATAGGGCTGGAGATGTGGCTCAGTGATCGAGTACCCCTGAGTTCAATCCTCAGTACAAAATAAATAAAATAAAATAAAATAAAATAAGATGACCGTTGTACTTAATTTCCTTAAACCAATGCTTTTACATAAAGTTACAGAATTTATTTTAAATGACAAGTCTTTCTTTTTACTTTTCCTTCCCTTTCTTTCTCTTTATTTCCTTACTCACATCACACCCATTCTTAACTGCTGTTAACAGCCTTCTATAGCAAAAATGAACCATGGAGTGATAGTAGATCAATGATAGATTTGGAAGAATATCAATAAGGTAGATGGCAGTTAATATCTTTAATTCTAAGAGATCTTATAAATTCACAAGGTAAAGATCAATCACCCAAGGGGAAAATGGGCAAAAAACTTGAAGGGATGATTCACAGAAGATCAAATTTTAAATGGTCAAATTACATGTAATGAGTCCCCAGCAGCCAGGGTAATACAATTGAATGATACTGAAGTAACAAAGAATATTACTTTATACTCATCATACTTGCAGGAAGGAAGGAAGGTAAGAAGGGAGGGAGATCACTGGCAGGGATATGAGGGTAAAACGCAATTTCATTTCTTGCTGTGGAAATATAAATCATAACAATCCAGCAATATCTATTATAATTAAATATATACCCTTTAAAATTCACTGAACTGTGCATGTAAGAATTGTGCACTTTGTTATTTATAAATTACTGAATCAAAAGTAAACAAAAATTTAAAAATATATCTAACCTTTCCCTAGTAATATCTTTCTAGAAACCTATCCCATGAATTGAATCCACCATCTGTCCATATGGACATTGATTCTGAGCTGTTTATTACAACTTGTTTGTTGTGCCCAAAGAAAATGCCCACAAATGGAGGCTTACTTGAATATGATATAACCGCACCATGGAATATTGTACAGCCATTAAAATGTTGGAATAATATGGATGACTTGGAGGTATTTCCCCATGGTATTGCTGAGAGAAGCTAGAGGCAGAAAATAGAAAAGCATGTATAATGTGGCCCCATTCTGAGCTATTTTTAAGGAAGCCTTTGTATGTGCATGTATGTGTATTTACATGTGCATATCCTTGTATACAGTTATCCCTCAGTATCTGTGGGGAATTGGTTTTAGGAACACTGTGGATACCAAAAGTCCCTTACATAAAATGGCATAATATTTGCACAGAACCTAGGCAATCTTCCTGTGTACTTACATCATCTTTACTTATTATACCTAACATAATGTAAATGCTACATAAATAGTTGTTGTACTGTATTATTTGGGGAATAATGACAAGAAAAAAATGTATGAGTTCAGCACAGATAGTTTTTTTCCCTGAAAAAAAATGGTTTTTTCAGAACTGGGGATTGTACCCAGGACCTCATGCATGCTAAGCGAGTGCTCTACCACTGAGCTATACCCCATTTTCTGAATATTTTTGATGGTTTCTTTTTCTTTTTCCATCTGAAGTTGGTTGAATTCACATATGCAGAACCCAGGATGCAGAGGGACAACTGTATGTTCTTGAGCTTCTGTTCCCTCATTCACTATTTTTAAAGTTGGGAAGGTTATCCAGTTCAAGTCCCAGAGAGAGATGAAGGTTTATGTGGGCTTGTCCCACTTCCCATACCGTGCATGCACCTCCCAGCTCCATGTGGGGTCTTGGTGAATTGGCCCCATGAGTCTGTCAGTAAATTCTCCAGAATTTCTCAAGTTAGTGAAACTTCCTTGGCAGCACATGAAAATCTGTGTTAATGCCACCCACTTCCTTGTGGATAAGATCTGACAGTTTCAGTGACTTAATGTCACCCACAAACAACAGAAGATTCTGGAATGGAATCATGTTGCTAATCATGTCTGCTCACTACTCTCTCCCCATGGCATCTGTTTTCGCTGTCTCCTTTGAAGCCGCCTCTCTTCCAACTCCTCTTAAAGTGCATTGAGTTTCTATTTAAGGTTGTTTTCAAACGTTTCCGAACATTCTGGGGTAATAATATAATAAGCATATGTAATATCTATACATGATAAGAATTATAAACATTGGCTCTGAGTAGAGGTTGGAGAATAGAGTAAAGGAATGAGACCAAAGCTGGACCAGCTGTTGTGGAATACAGGGCTGCTGACTTGCCCTTCCCATATGTCCTTCAGGCTGGAGATGCCCTTCCTTGCAATTTATTCTTATGGGAAGTTCTGAGAACAGAGGCCAACTTTCTCTTTCTGTTAGTTTGAATATATTAATGTCAAAAAAACACTTAAAAATTTATATTTACATCAAAAATTATTTTAAAAAGTTATTACAAAATGAATTGAAATGCCATTATACACCTTTTAGAAGAGCCAAAGTTTAGAACACTGACAACATCAAATGCTGGTGAGAATGTAGAGGAATGGGAACTCGCATTCATTGTTGGTGGAATGCAAAATGGCACAGTTATATTGGAAGATAATGTGTTCGTTTTCCATTACTATAACACATATCTGAGATAATCAACTTAAAAAGAGGAAAGGTTTATTTTAGCTGATAGGTTTTGGAGATTTCTGTCTACATGAGTGCCCCCACTGCTTTTGGGCTTGTGGCAACATAGTATGTCATGGTGGCAGTGTGTGGTAGAAAGAATTGATGGAATAAGGTCTTAGAAACTTGGAGAGTTGGAATAATACATCTGTGGATAGAGGCGTGGCCATCGGAAGAGTCCCAGGAGCAGAATGTGAGACCTAGTAGTGTACTCATAGCTTTTCATACATACCACTGAGACAATTTTCAATAGACCTTTCTCCATTAAATTTACCCTCAAATCAATAATTTCAATTCTTTTTACTAGTGGAATGGGAAAGAGGTCAAGCTAGTACAAAACAACAAATCCTTTATGTTAGTGTTTCTAATATTGTAACGTGCATGTGAATCACCTGGGGATCTTGTTAAAACAGAGGTTTGGACTCTGCAGATCCAAATCTCTTATTTGCTGGTAATTATTTTGTTGGTCACATTTTGGCTAATGATGTCCTGCATCTTAAAACAAGCTCCCAGGATGGGGCTGGGATTGTGGCTCAGTGGTAGAGCGCTTGCCTTGCACACATGAGGCACTGGGTTCGATCCTCAGCACCACATACCAAATACATAAATAAATAAAATAAATATTTAAAAAAAAAAAAAAAAAAAAAAAAACAAGCTCCCAGGAGATGCCAGTGCTGCTACTCTGCAGACCACACTCCAGGGAGCAAGAATCAAAAATTTTAGACTCTAAGTCATGTATATATGGCTTTTATGATTTTTTGTTTTTTAAGGAAGATCTGAGTAGGAGACTCTACTGATCAAAACTTTCTTATTTGCTGGTAATTATTTTGTTGATCACATTTCGGCTAATGATGTCCTCATAGCTCTGATCACATTTAATCAAGGCTATTTGTTATATGCTGGCTTCCCCATCATGCTGAGTTCATTGTTCAGAGATACCATGTCTCATTAAATATATGCCCTCAGAACTCAATTTATTGAAGGTACTTAAAATGTAAGTGGAGTAATTAGGGATCAATTAAATAATGGTTGATTCCTACCACAGAATATCATGTAGCATTAGGGAAAAAAAAGGCAGATTTCCAAGCTTGCTGCCAGATGACGATTATCTTACCCAGTCTGGGGATAATGTTCAAGAAACTTCCTGGAAGTCAAATCTTTAAGAAGAGTAGTCAGAGAAGGAAGAGGGAGTTCCTGGGAGGTCAGTGAGAACAAAGCATACATCATCAGCTTTGTGGTGAAGAGTGTTCACTGCTGCATGAAAGATAGCTGGACAATGCTTTTATGCAGGAATACGGCAATGGCCAGAAGACCCCAGAGAACAAGGGAGCAGAGTGGAGAGATTGGGATGCTGATGGAGTCACCCAGAGACACCACACCCATGTCCCATAGGCTCCCACATTGCTGTGTGTTCTTCCACATAGTCCTATGACTATTGGTCCTTCTGTGTGACCCTCTGTAGACAGTGAGGTCTGCAAGTTTCCATCAGGCTTTAAAAAATAGACTGTGTTGAGACAGAAGAAAATGATCATCACTTTTTCAACTCTCTTATTTATATGTGTAATGGGCACTGTATTTCAAGGCCACAAAACTCAGGAATTGCAAAGTGGAAATTTCCTGTGTTTTCTAAAAATGAACGTAATCATCTCAAATCTCTATATCAGACACTGTTGGTGGCCCACAATGTCTCCTCCGTGTTGTGAGATTATTGTTTCAGTGCATGTTAATCCAATGGCTTCCTATTATGCCTCTTTGCTTGAGGGCTTTCTCTGGCTATTCTTGATGGCTAAGGCAGGTGGGAGGGACCCGAGAGGTGAGCCAGGAGCAGATTTAACTAATGACCAACCTATCTTCTTGTTCCCATTGATGGTGGGTGTCTTAGTTGACTTTTTCTCCACTGTGACCGCAAGACCTCACAAGAATATTTTAGAGGAAGAAAAGTCTATTGGCGCTCATGATTTCAGAGGTCTAGTCCTGAGGTGAGGCAGAGTGCCATGGCAGAAGGGTGTGGAGGAGGAAGGGAAATGGCCAAAAAGCAGAGAGCTCCATTCACTAAGGACAAACTATAAATCCCAAAGGCATGCCCCCCTGTGACCCACTGCCTCCAGCCATATTCTACCTGCCTACAGGTATCATTAATCCATTCAAGTGGATTAATGCACTGATTAGTTAAGTTTCTCATAAATGGTTTCTAACCATTTCATCTCTAAAATTTCTTGCACTGTCTCACACATTAGCTTTAGACAGACACTTCATATCTAAACCATAACAGTGGGTGAGAACTCAATGGATGCTCTAAACAGTCTCCCAGATGTCTCACAGGTTGAGCCTCCATGGCAGTAAACAGTTCATCAACACACCCTTCATGGGCTACCTTCCCTTTGTGATCTCACGCCTATACTCCCTCACTAGTATTTTCTGAGACCACCTCCAAGATAAATCACTTGCACTCAAATCTGTGCATGAGAGTGTGCTTCTGGGGTAACCCAAACCAAGATGGCCCCTCTTTCCTCCTAAACACATAAAACTTAATCCAGCCTTGTTCAGGTAAATGTAGGTATTTGCGATGTTTTTAGTCATTTCAGATTTAAACTCATCAGTTTAGGATTTTTCTCCTCTCCATGGCTCTGTATAACCCTGGCTCCCAAAATTCAGGGAGCTAGAGAAGGCAGAGGGCTGGAGTGTCAACATTTAACATGTATATCTTTGTATATTTTCCAATTTTTACTAGTGTGCCTCCTACTCTCAACCATGTCTGGTATCTCCACTTTGTTCTTTCTGGGTGAAAATCTTTCAGTTTTCAGATGGTACCAAGGAGGAGAATCTGGTGTCTATTTGTTTTGTAATCAAACTTGACTCATTTGATTTCAGCATCACTCTCAATCCTGCTTCCAATAACACCTGAAAAATTTGGGGGTTCTGCTGACCAAAGCAGGTTGCTTCTTGTATATTTTTCCTGTAGTCAGCTCTGGATTCCATTTTCTTTCTTTCTTTTTTTTTTTTTTTTAAAAAAAAACTTTTTAAAAAAACATTGGAGAAAAGATAGTCTCTTCAACAAAGGTGCTGGGAAAACTGGAAATCCATATGCAGCAAAATGAAACTAAACCCTTATCTCTCACCATGCCCCAAACTCAACACAAAATGGATCAAGGACTAGGAATTAGACCAGAGACCCTGAGACTAATAGAGGAAAATGTAGGATCAAATCTTTATCACGTTGGATTAGGCCTCAACTTCCTTAACAAGACTCCTAAAGTGCAAGAAATAAAATCAAGAATCAATAAATGAGATGGATTCAAACTAAAAAGTTTCTTCTCAGCAAAAGAAACAATCAATGAGGTGAAGAGAGAGCCTACATTTTAGGAACAAATTTTTGCCACACGCACATCAGATAGAGTACTAATCTCCGGGATATATAAAGAACTTGAAAAACTTAACACCAAAAAAACAACCCAATCAAAAAATGGGCTGAGGAGCTGAACAGACCCTTCTCAGAAGATATATAATTAATCAACAAATAAATTAAAAAAGTTCAACATCTCTAGTAATTAGAGATATGCAAATCAAAAGTACTCTAAGATTTCATCTCACTCCAGTCAGAATGGCAGTTATCAAGAATACAAGCAATAATAAGTGTTGGTGAGGATATAGGGGAAAAGTCACGCTCATATATTGCTGGTGGGACTGCAAATTGGTGCAACCAATCTGCAAAGCTACAGTATGGAGATTCCTTAGAAAACTTGGAATGGAACCACCATTGGACCCAGCTATCCCACTTCTCGGTCTATACCCAAAGGACTTAAAAACAGCATACTATAGTGATGCAGCCACATCAATGTTTATAGCAGCTCAATTCACAATAGCTAAACTGTGCAACCAACCTAGATACCCTTCAATAGATGAATGGATAAAGAAACTGGTATATATACACAATGGAATATTACTCAGCAATAAAAGAGAATAAAATTATGGCATTTGCAGGTAAATGGATGGAGTTGGAGAACATCATGCTAAGTGAAGTAAGCCAATCCCAAAGAACCAAAGGCCAAATGTTTTCTCTGATAAATGGATGCTGATCCATAATGGGCAGGGGCATGGGAAGAATGGAGGAACTTTGGGCAAAGGAGAGAGAGAGGGCATGGGGGCAGGAAAGATGGTGGAATGAGATGGACATTATTACCCTAGGTACACAGTATGACTGCACATGTGGTGTGACTCTACATTGTGTACCACCAGAGAAATGAAAAATTTTGCCCCATTTGTGTTTGATGAATCGAAATGCATTCTGCTGTCATGTGTACCTAATTAGAATAAATAAATAAATAATTTTTAAAAATTCAAAAATTAGGCTGAGGTTGTGGCTCAGCGTCAAAGCGCTTGCCTCGCACGTGTGAGGCACTGGGTTCAATCCTCAGCACCACATAAAAATAAGTAAACAAAATAAAGACACTGTGTCCATGTATAACTAAAAATATTTAAAAAAATAAAAATTAAAAAAATATTTTTAGTTGTAGATGGACACAATACCTTTATTTATTTATTTATTTTTATAAGGTGCTAAGGATTGAACCCAGTGGTCACACGTGTGAGGCCAGTGCTCCACCACTGAGCTATAGCTCCAGCCCCCTGGATTCCATTTTCTTGAGTCTCTTAATTTAGTTACCATTCATCCTTCTGCTTCCCAGATTCCAAAATGGCAGTGGTCATAGCTTCTCTACCTGTCTTTATTTTGTGGCTATTCCTTTTCAAAAAAACCTTTCTGTTGCTGGTTTGGTACATTTCATGGAAGGTTAGAGATCATTTTTACATTAAGTTTACTATTTTAAGTTTGAAAACTCCTCAACAAATACTTCTTAAAACTGTCCAATATGGAAGTCAGCAATGGGGTCACACAGTGACTATCCATCTCCCAGAGCACTTGTTTTTAGTCCTAGCTTGGCTTTAAGAATCACTTGGGAATTGATTGAAACAAACACCCAGACCCTACTCCCAGAGGTTCTGATCTTAGTCTGGAGTGCGGTCTGGGAATCTGTATTTTAACATGTCCTACAAATGATGCTTGAAGATTATTGTAGTAGGAAAACTGCCTGTACAATTGCTGACAGATGGCCAACCAGATCTTAGTTCACACCTTCATTGCCAGGCTGTGCAAATAATGAGATGATTTTGAATGTTAGGAAGTGATCTAATATATGTAGCTTAAATCTGTATTCAGTGAACCTTCTGTCATTGTTTCTAGTTCTACTTCTTGAGACTGTGCCTCCTATGTATGGTTACTGTTCATATGGCTTTGGAAGCTGCAACTATTCTCATACCTCCCTTTGACTTTCTCTTTACCTGGATGCTTTACTAGTTCACTGGCTCTTCCTGGAGCACGTTTTTCAGATGCTTCACTGTCTTGGATAGCTGCTTCTGGCAACCAACTCCAGTTTATCAACATCTTTCATGGGAGCCAAATGGAATCCAATATTCTGAGTTGTTGAATTGGAATACAAGGTGGTTGTTATACCCCTGTAATCAATCAGACTTTACATATATATATATTTTTTTAAATATTTTTTTTTAGTTGTAGATGGACACAATGTTTTTATTTTATTGCTTTTGTATGTGGTGCTGAGGATCGAACCCAGGGCCTCACGCATGCGAGGCAAGCGCTCTACCGCTGAGCTACAATCCCAGCCCCTTTACATATATTAATGTGGTCATTGATTATATTATTTTGTTTCACTTTTATTTTTTAAAGTACATTATTACTGATGGTTCAGTTTGCTCTTGGAACCAGATGCCTTGCTCAGTGGGATCTTCCATCTAGATTTTAAAGTCAGGTCCCCCACTGCTGTACTCAAGAACAGACTCAAACAATGTGTTGAATGGATAAGTAGATGAATATAGGAACCTTAAAAGGAAGTTGAAGTTGAAGGGGCATTTCTTGATGTTATGGGATTCTGGCGAAGTCCTAAATGTGGAATAGTAGATGAAATTAACCTTCACTTTCAAAGACAGGGACTAGAATAGACAAGGCAAAATGTGGGTTTTCCCCTTCAAAAGGAAGGTACTAGACATGACCAAGCCAGACTTACTCAAAAATATTAGAACCAATTCAATGGCCATCAACCCCTTCTATAACCTCTGTTCTTTTTTTTTTTTTTTTTTTTTTTTGGTACCAGGGATTGAACTCAGGAGCACTCAACCACTGAGCCACATCACCAGCCCTATTTTGTGTTTTATTTAGAGACAGGGTCTCACTGAGTTGCTTAGCACCTCACCATTGCTGAGGCTGGCTTTGAACTTGTGATTCTCCTGTCTCAGCCTCCCAAAGTGCTGGGATTATAGGAGTGTGCCACTGCGCCCGGCTATGACCTCCATTCTTTATAAATCAATATATTTGCAATAATTTTTGGGAAGTCATTGGTAAAGGAGAGCTCAGCCCAGTGGGGGCCATTGTGGTGTTACTTCTCTCTTTCCATGGTTTCTTCCATGATCCCCCCATGTGGCCTTTTGCTTCTGGTTGGTGGTCTGCTGAGATGCAGAATCCTATGGTTCCATTTTGGGGCAGCCACAGGGAGGAGGAAGGTGGGGGAAATTGGACCAGAGAGATTTATATGAAACCACATCTGGAAACCACATCTCACAGCTTGTGCTAATGACAGAATGGTTACTTGGTGCTGCCTGGGTGAGGACTCCCTGTATTTGATGTGCCAAGCATGGGTGAGTGGAAACCATAGGTTTAAGTCACCAGGTTTAAGTCATCTTGATGGGATCTTACCCAAGAGGTAAGGGGTTTCCAGAAGAAAGAAAGTTGGAGTGGATTAGTGGGACAAGAATCCGAAAACAGGGAGACACATGAGGTTATGCAGGGAGTATTGCCCACCCCAGAGGACTGCATGGTATGAAGGCGTGTGTGGAGCATTTCCAAAGGACTCATAGACACATTCCACCAGGAGCAGGTTGAAAGCCTGACAAACACCGAAGGCCCCTCCAGCCTTCCCTGGAATTGTTAACCTCTTCTGCTTTGTCCTAGAGGAGGGAAGAAGTGAGGAAGAGCAGGACAGCTCACAGTTCCGCTCTTCACTGCAAGCCCTCAGGCCACAGCTTAGGGGCCATCTGGAAGGAGAATCGATGCTTTGAATTGCATATGAGATTGGAGTTTTGATTTGGACTGAAATTGCTTTGCAATAGCTAAAATATAAATCATTACAGAATGAGACTGTTTTTACTATTGAAAGTGACGGATCTGTCTCAGATGTTTTCTAGGGGGAGAAAAGTACAATTTTGAAGAAAAGGGTGGATGGATATATAAATCTGTTTCCTGCTTGAACCTCAGGAAGCTCAGCATATTTGATTTGAATTAATGAAAGGATTCCTGTTACTGTCCAAATCCCAAACAAATGCTCATTTTTTTTGACTCCTGAGATTCTTGTGGTCAGATCAGCCGTTCATTCAGTCATTCATTCAACTTTTAATTGATTCTTGTTTTGTGCCCCACTTTGGGTTTAGGTCTTGGTGTCCTTGATGAGTGAACCAGACTCTTGACATTGAGGAGCTACCTTGGCTTTTGGAGAAGGAGGGGATTCTGCTGAGCTCTGAGGATGGCTCAGACCTGTGCTAGAAGAAAAAAGAAGGTATTTGTTCAAAATAGGAGTGCTGTCTCTTGGAGGTCAGGCTTCTTGATGCCCTACTCGGGCCTGACCTTGCTCATTGATCCATTCATCCATTCATTCAAGAAATACATAATGAACACCCACCTATTTGGTGTCTTTCTTAGAGGACATTCCCCACAGGCAGATTGTGCAGTATGACAAGTCTCTGTCTCACTCTCTTGGAAGTTCAGGTGGCAAAGATGTGGTTTAGGGTAGATATTTTATAATCTATATTTTTTATGTACTACTCTGCCTTCCCCAGTTGCTCCTAGTGTTCTGTAAACTCAGACCAAACCTGGAGAACAGGGCACGGTCTAATTATGCTGGTATTGCCTGAACACCCCCAAGGAAATGACCAAGGGTCTGTGGCAGTTATAGTGTCCTCCTATTCCTCCAAATATGGGTACTAGGGATTGAGTTGCTGGATAAAGTTACATTGTTTGGATATACTTGCTCCAAATACTGTTGTTTATCTGAAAATCAAATTTAACTGGATATTCTGAATTTTAACTTGTAAATAGAGCAGTTCTACTTGGGAAAAGCTTTCTCTGGACTGCGACAGGCCGTGTCTCATCTCTCAGGTTTTCAAGAGAACTTTTCCCCTAAAAATCTCCTCCTAGGCTCAATGGGTGGGGCACAGCTGGTCTGTGCTGTTGGCTTTCCTCACCTAGCTCTTATGGGGAAGCAGGGAGTGGCATTATTGCCCAATGTGAAGTCCTTGAATGGAGATCAGGAGACTTGAGTTCTAGACCACAGACTTCCAGCGACAGGTTCTGTTGTACAGGACAATTTGCCTGTCTGGGCCTGATTTCCCTACTTAAAAAAATCAGAGGGCTGAGGATTCCATGGGCCATTCAAACATAACACATGGATTTAGCTCTAGGGAATAAATAATACAGGAGCATTTGGTCATTTGTCCACTCTGTACCCACTCAGAGCTATGTGTGTGTGGAAGAGGGACGGATTAGAGATGGATGGATTAGAGACCCAAAACTTCCCAAGATAATGCAGGAAATGGCTTTTTAAGAGCTAACTGCCATGCTTTTTAGATTCTGTAGTGTGGAAACTATACTACAGGCAGTGGGTGGATGGGGGAGCAGCTGCAGCCCTGCCTCATTTCTGTTTCAATTTACCTTGCCCAGAATGACCCCCAACTCCCTTCATCCCTCCTCATCCCTTGGAGGAAACAAAAGTTCTTTCTTCTGTTCCTGGCATATAGCAGGCTGGAAGAAGGAAACAAAGACACAATGGTTGTTGAGTTGAGCTTGAAAAGGCCCTGCCACAGGGAGCCTGGTCCCTGCCACAGCCCCATCTAGGAGGCTGCTCCTGGCTATTCATTCATTCAATTTTTTTTTTCTGGAACATAAGACAAGGAGGAAGGGCAGAGCTGTACAGAATCTGAGGGGAAGCCAGAAAAATGACTACAACAAGAGGAGAGAAAAATGCATCTGTCCCACATTGCTTTTGTACCTAACTCTAGGATCATGGAAATTTTGCAGGACAGAGACATACTAACAGAGAAGAATTGAGCAAAGCTCTTATCAGAGCTAGGAAACCAACTAGAGTATCCCCAGAACTACCTGAAAGGACGGAGTATCTGGAGGGTTGAGGTGACTTGCTCTGAAGCAGAACAGTGTTGACTCTTGGTTTTAGGAGGGAAGCTGGTATGTGTCATTGTCTTAGACTGTTTGTGCTGCTATAACAAAATACCACAAAAATCAGAATTTATTTCTCACTGTGTTGGAGGCTGGGAAGTTCAAGATTGGGCTGCCAGCAGGTTCAGTACCTGCTTCCAAGATGGTGCCTTGAACACTGCATGTCCATGTGGTAGAAGAGCAGAAGATTGAAAGGGGAGGAACATTGTGTCCTTACCTGGTGGAAAAGCAGAAAGGAACAAACCTACTTGCTTAAGCCCTTTTATAAAGGTAGAATTAATTCTACCATGAGGATAGAATTAAGTGATCACTTCCTAAAGGCCCCACCACTTACCACTTCTGCATTGGTGGTTAAGTACCAACATATGAATTTGGGGACACACATTAAATCACAGCAGTTGTGGACACCGTTGTGCCACCTGAGCCTCCTGGGAACCCCTTTACTACCTCTCTCTGTGTATCCTCCAGTTTTGTGTGCTTTGCTGCTAATGCTGTCATCTGTGCCTTTTTGAAAATTGTCCTGGTTGGTTGGAGCTACCTTGTCTAACAGAAGCCAGAGGGCCTGGGAGTTTCATGTTATTCCCACCAATTCCTCCCTTCCTAGCCCAGGACAGGTGTGAGAGTGCAGAAGCTCAGCTAACCAAGGTGAGACAGTCTGACTCATGGTATATGTTCCAGATGTCCCCATAAGATCAAACTTAGGCTACGGCTTCACCTGAAATGCTTTCCTTGTGTGACTGCTTCCTTTTCTGCATCCTGCTTCCTCCACTTTCTTACTGGTTTCTCCTTAATTACTTTTCTAATTCATTAAGGAATTTATTATTCAATAATGACTACTTACACTTGAATTCTGTTTCAGGTCAGATTCTGATTTGATTATAGTAATGGAGCAGCCCTGTGTTTGAACTTAAGGAAGCTATTCCAGTTAACAGCCCAAGTTCTCAAGAAAGAAGAGAATCAAAGGGGAATCAGCTTCAACCAGCCATGACCCAGAGCAAAATTATAATTTAGACAAGACCCAGGTCTCCCATGGTAGGAAGAGGGCTGGATGTTTAAGAGCAGAATCTCCTGGAGGTTGGCATTGTGATCTCTAATGTTTCTGTCTTCACTTCGGTATCTTTGAAATGATTTACATGAGAAAACCTAAATGCATGGGGCAAGAGTGTTTGTTTTAGACTCATGTCCCACTTTGTTTTTTAAAAATTGTATGTATTGGGGCTGGGATTGTAGCTCAGTGGTAGAGTGCTTGCCACACATGCATGAGTCACTGGGTTTGATCCTTGGCACCACATAAAAAAAAGTAAATAAATGAATAAAATAAAGATCCATCAACAACTAAGAAAAGTTTTTTAAAAATTGTGTGTATTTAAGATGTTCCTAATATTTAAATTGTTTAAAAATTGTAGATGGACACAATGCCTTTACTTAATTAATTAATTTATTTTTATGTGGCACTGAGGATCGAACCCAGTGCCTCACACTTGTGAGGCAAGTGCTCTAACACTGAGTCATAACCCCAGCCCCATACACGATGTTTTGATATACATAGTGAAATGATTATTACACTTAAAAAAATTGACATGGCATCTCCCACATGGTTACCATGTTGTGTTGCATGTGTGTGTCTGTGTCGTATAATCTACTTTTTAAGAAAATTTTTGGTATACAATATTATTAACTATAGTCATCTTGCTGCACATCTTGCTGTACTTATGAATCTTATATAGCTACAACTTTGTGCTCTTTGACTTATACAGCACCTCGTTTCTCCCCTCTCCCTGGCTCAGGTCACCACTGTTCCACTCTGCACTTTTGTGTATGCATATGTCCCACTTCCACATGTGAATACCCTTCCTAGCAGTATGACCTGGAGCAAGTTACTCAACTTCTCTGAGCCTTAGTTTTCTCATCCATAAAATGGAGCTAAGAGTGACTCAGACCCCAGAGAGTTGGTGAGAGGGTTGTATGAGCTAATGTATGTGCCTGACATGGCGAGTATGTTGGTTCTGGTGCCTGAGTCAGTGTCAATATAAAATAGAAACCCATTCACTCTTTTACTGGAGTGTCTTTGCAAAGAGGGACATGCCAACTGCTAAATAATGCAGCCAGCCAGTGAGTTTTGAAGAGAGTTGTTATGGCAACTCTATTTTTAAGTCAAGAAATTGGCAACGGACATGAATTTGGGAGTATGTGACAACAAGAAGTGATGAGGATGACATAAATAAACCTGAAAAAAAGAAGAGGAAGGAACTAAGAACATGAGAAGCAGGTACAGAAGCACATACTAAGAGTGGATGATTGTGAATCCCAGTAGGGGCTGGGATTCTGTCCTGGTCGTACAGAATGAAAGGCAAACTAGGGAGTGATGTGTTACATGGTCGTGGCTGTGGCCCTCCCTATCAAGGTTGCCTGAGTCCTTCTGCTCCTTGTTGGGCACCCCTGGAAGGAGAGGAGGGACCAACCATCTTCCTCCACTATCCCTAACAATAGGACTATGGTTCTGCTTTAAGCTTTTCATTCCTGTGTTCTTCCATCCTACCTGCCTGTCTCTACTGGAAGCTCCCTGGGCAAAGACATTCCCTCCCTGTCCTCTCTCTGTAGGTTCCCAGTAACTCCCTGCCCTAGAGGAGTGCCAGGGATCCTCATTCACCTCCATTCCTAGGAATGGGAATTAGACAGAGTCATGGTATCACTGATACCCTAGTAATGGGAATAGCAATTGGCATTGTGGGAGCCATGGTGCCAGGTGGACACCTCATGTAGGTCTTAAGGAAGCTTCCCTGACTGGAGGCTAGGGGAGCTGGAATCTGGGCTTGATAGAGCTGAGCTATGGGAGTTGCAGGAGAAACGAAGGGCCTGCCCCAATATGTTGGCTACTGTTCTGTCTCTCCACCCAGAGGCATGCTCTGCCTTACTATGCTCTGCTCTGTACCCCAGAGGGGTACCTTATATAGGGCACTAGTTACACTCCCTGCCAGCTGGATTCTGGTTGGGTTTGGCCAATGAGAGGCACCTGGACTAGAGGGCAGGTAGAAGGAGAGGACTAACCTCTACCTGCTGCTTTGATAGTGGCTTCATCCCTCTAGGAATAGCTTCTTGGCTCTCCAGCTTTCGCTGGGCTCCTGCACTCCTTTGCTTCCCTGATTCTCAGTCCCAAAGACAGTAATGCCACTCTCTGCTTGCTGGTCTCTAGGAGCCAGATCCCTTCTTGTTGATTCCCTTAGTCCCACAGGCACAGCTATAAATAGCATCTTCATTCAAGTCTGCTCATTTAAACCAGCTGAGTTGAATTTATTTTTTACTAAGACACTGGGACATAGAGTGAAGGCACTAAGGATCGTAATTTGGGTGGAATTGGTTTGCTGAGACAGCAAAGATTCAGGTTGGAGTGGGCAAATGAGAGTGGAATAAACTAGGGAGATACAGGGGTAGAGCTCGTGTTGGAGAGCTGCATCTCATGGATCCAAAGGATGGTCCCTATTGTGGTTCGAGCTGGCGCTGCAGCTGGGAGACATTCTTCCATGGAGGAAGGAGGGAGAGGTGCCTGACTGTCTCAAACTTGTTAAGTTCTTTATTGATTTTTGCTTTTGGACTTGTAGCCAACAATCTGGCTATATTCTTAATATTTCTATTTGTTTTTGCTAGATTTTTAAAAATTGTTTTGTATAGGCAATAATATTATCTACAAATAAAGACAATGGATTCTTTTCAAATCTGCTAACATTTCCCTCTTATTATGCTGACTTCTATTACAGGTTGAAAGGAAGAGAGGATGCAAACATTTTACCTTGTTCTTGCCTTAAAATGAGCACTAATTTCTCTTTAATTCTTATCATGAATCTCCCCACTCACATTTTTTTTTTTAAGAAAAATCTATTGCTTTCCCCAGGGATTTTTCTCACCTCCTGGCCCTGCTTTCCCTGGTGCTGAGAGGCTGTGTCTATGAAAATGTCTTGGGGTAATGGGAGGTGGTTCTTGACATTCTAGGCCCCAGGGGGCAGCCCAGGATTAACTCTTTCTTCCAGGTCTTCGCCACATCTGCATATTTTGCATGCAAGCCTCTTCATTTTTCATAGTTTCCAGCGATATTGAATCTGGTGGAGTCACATGACTGCCCACTCCCTCTCTCCCTCTTTCTCTTGACCCTCTTTCTTTCTCCAAAGGCAGATGGTAATTGTCAGAGAGAGAGTTACAACCCACAAGGAGACAGAATAACATTTTCCTTCACACCCATAATTTTCAAGACCACATTTCCTCCGTGGAGGTGAACTTCACATTTTCACGTGGAAGATCACTGGCTCCTCTCTTTCGTCTCAATCTTCTTGCGTTGTTCACCTGGGTCTGCTGGGAGTAAGAAATAGCACTACTTCTTAATAACTGTTCCCTCGGCTCTGCAAAGACTGACTTTAAAAAGCTTTGCAATTGCCACATAAAAGCTCAATTAAAGTCTTAGCCAAGTGTCACCTCCCTTTCCAGTTTGGAATAGGGAGGGTGTGTGGATTTCTTCTCCCTGTTCATAGCAATGCTATAGAACAGATGAGCTGTAGCTTTCAAGCATTTAAATGGGTGGGGGAAGCAGTTCTCCTAAGACATATGGTCCCCAGAAAGTGTGGGCTATGGTTTGGTTGTATGTGTGCATTTCCTTCACAGACCTTCCCTTCCAGGGGGTTTCAATTTGCATCAAAGTAGCAGACTTGGGTAGGAAAAGGGAGCAGCAGAGATGCGGCAAAAAGTGACAGTTTGGCCAATTAAAATTTTAGACCATATGGTTTTCATTAGGTAGTGTCCAAAGTTGTGTCTTAGGACAAACAAGATTTGAACTCAAGAAATTACAGTCTCTTCATTCTTCACAGTAATGTTCTATAAGTTTATCTTGAACTCCGAGTTACCAAACACTGAACAATGGCTCCTAAGGGAGGCACAGAGTTAGATTTCTGCAAGTCACTGGTCACAACATTTTTGTCAGCTGGTCAATTCATAACCTTGTTTTATGTGTTTTTCTGTCCAAAGATTCCTTATGTAAAATATATTGTAGATTCATTACCACTGAACTTAGGACCAACACCACGCTAACTCAAGCCTGAAAGAAGCTTCTTTAACACACCTATTTTCTCTGTAAGGCACATCATCTCATCTCCTCCTCTTCCTCTTTCTTTTTCTCTTCCTCCTCCTCTTTTTCTCCTCCTTCTCCTTCTCTTTTTGGTAAAGCGAATCAAACACAGAGCTTCACACATACTATGCAAGTGATCTACCTCTGCACTTCATCCTAGCCCCTTTAAAATTTTATTTTGTGACAGTCTCATTAAATTCCAGAAAGCAGCCTTGAACCTGGGTCCCTCCTGCCTCAGCCTCACCAATAGCTGGGATTACAGATATGTGCCACCATGCCTGGCATGTCATTGCCTTCTCATACTTTGGAACACCAAACATCACTTCAGCACTACATTTGAGGGACATTTTAAACAGTGAAAGCACCAAAGTGCAAAATTTGTGATGCTGGACAGACCTTGAAAAGAACTCTGTTACTCTAGAGCTGAGATAAGAAAGCAGAACATGTCCCGATTTTTTCACTATTTAGTATGTGTACATGAATGACCGTGAAAGTGTCATGAATATTGATTTCAGTTACCAATAAATTTTAGTGTGTAAGCAAATTCATGAATATGAAATAATGAGGATACATACAAGTATGTGCGTATGTATGACGAAAGACCCTTTTGTCCACCTGTTGGACCATTCTGTGGCTGAGTTCAATACAAGGAGTATGTTGGGATTCTGCCTAGAAGCTGGATTGTGTTAGTCAGCTTCCCATAGCCATGATCAAAATATGTGGCAAGAACAACTTAGAGGAAAAGTTTATTTTGGCTCATGGTTTCAGAGGTCTTGGTCCCTGGTTGGCCAGCTCATTCCTTTGGGTCTGAGGTGAGGCAGAATATCATGGTAGAAGGCCATGACAGAGGAAAGCTGCTCACCTCATGGCAGCCAGGAAGCAGAGGTCAGGGAGAGACAGGTGAGAGGGACAAGATACAGTACTCAAGGGCATGCCCCCCATGACCTACTTCTCCCAGCTAAGCTCCACCTGCCTGCTGTTACCACCCAGTAGTCCATTCAAATTATTAATCCATCAAATGGATTAATCCATTTATGATGTTATAGCCCTAATCATTACCTAAACACCCCATTACCTCTGGATCTTGCTGTATTGGAGATTGTGCTTTCAAAACATGAGTTCTTTAGGAGACATTCAAGATCCAAACTATAACATAGATCCAGAGCTGGGCACCCAAGGTCATCATTAAGTGGGAAATCTTTCCTCTTAGCCTGAGAATTTCAGTGGAATTTCATGTGGAATTTCAGTACAAGGACTCAGAAAAGGGATGCAAGGATATTGCATCTGTATGGCTTTCTGTCCAAAGGTTAAGTTCCCCAAATCTTGGAGGCAAAGCGTACTACCTAATTCCCTGTTCAGTGATAATTTTTTAAAGTTCCAGTGAAACAATCTTATTCCCTTTAGTTTGTTGTATCTGAAGAAGGTGCCAGGCACATTTTTCTTTTTTTCTCCTTCCCTCCCTCCCTCCCTCTCTCCCTCCCTCCCTTCCTTCCTCTCTTCCTCCCTTCCTCCCTGGGAATTTACTCAGGGGCATTTTATCCTGGGTTAAATCCCCAGCCCTTTTCATTAAAAAAAAAAAATTGAGACAAGGGTTCACCAAGTTACTGAGAGCATTTGTATTGAAGTACATGGTTCAAGACGTCCTACTTACTACCAATGTTGCATTTCGAACTATTGGCATGCCTGATGACCTCAGGAAAAAGGGACTCAATAGCCAAAGACACTGACGACTGATGTACCAAGCCTCTCGGGAGTAATTTGCAGGACTAGTGTACAGTCTTTGGTGATTAATTCCTGCTATTTGGAGAAGCTGAATTAAGCTCTGCTTGAAGGCAGTAAAGACATTTTCTGTGGGAGTCCAGGCTGCCCTGTGGGACACACTGCTTGGGTTATGGAGGTTTCTCCTAGCAAAGGGTTGAGAAGGAAGATGAAGATTAGCAAAAGGCATGTGTCCCATCTAGTGGCACCACCAGTGGACATACCAGGGTTTCTGTATCCGGGTCCCTCTTGTGTCTGGATGCCAAAACTTCTATAAGGGAAGGAACAGAGACAGAAGATGTATTTGTGCTACTCTTCAAAAGGGCACCAGCAACCCCAAAAGGTGGGTATACTTTAGGAGGAAGACTGACCTTGTAACCAGAGCATTTAGTTTCTGGGAAGCATGAAGAATGACCAGTGCTCAGGCCAGCCAGTAGTTGGTTGTGTGGAGACTGCACAGTCTGTCTTGGGTGACCCAGAATTCCCTTGTCTTTGAATGTAAATAAATCTCATCTTGCACTGCCTGTTTTCCCTGGGGCCAGATTGCCTTTGATCTCAATCTACTTCCCAAGAGCTCTAGCATTACTTGTAAATAGCCCCAAGGACATTCAAGGAGAAGAGAAAGGAAGGAGCAGTGGAGTGGCCCTGGTGGAATTCTCTCTGGTTTCCCTGGAATCCTGGGTTCTAGATCATAAAGTTCCTCAGATAGGATGTACTCTCAGCCTGCCAGAGAGAGGAAAAGTATCTTCCATGTAGATTAAGATTCTCCTGGGAAGCCAGATACCAATTAAATGGCTCCTAAGCATTCTAAGTGGGAGTCCACTCCTTTAGGCTCAGGTATACATAGTCACTGAGCACTGTTCACTGGGCAATGTTTTGGCTCCAACATGTGTTGCCATGTGCCTTTAAAGGCCTTTCCTGGCTGGGCACCAGCTCACACCTGTAATCCCAGCAGCTCTGGAGGCTGAGGCAGGAGGATTGCGAGTTCAAAGCCAGCCTCAGCAAAAGTAAGGTGCTAAGCAACTCAGTGAGACTTTGTCTCTAAATAAAATACAAAGTAGGGCTGGGAATGTGGCTCAAGTGCACCTGAGTTCAGTCCACTTGGGTGGTACCCCAATCCCCCCAAAAGGTTTCCTGGTCTGGTGTCCTGTGTGTGTGTCTATCTCCTCTTGAGCCCAAGGGAGAGAGAATGGTTAAATTGGGAGGGTGTGTTTCTGGTAAAAATAGAACTCATTTTAAGTTTTCGAATCACTTTCCACATGTCACATTCTTCCTTTTAACTCTGGAATTGTTTTTCATGCCTAAGGGCCTGAAGTCATCTTTTAATTTCTCCAATTTGAGAGGCAACTTACTTCATTTTTCTTGATCTGAATGAGAAAAATGAATCTGTTTTGCTAAAGGAGATTAATTTTTCAATATATAATAAAAGAGATAAATGAGTGTATACATATGCACACACACATACACACACATATCTGTGTACCTTAGAACATTAAAAGTATTTTATGCTTGCCATTAATTAGTCTTGAGAAGAAAAGACATGAATACAATTAATTTATTACCTTGATTTTGGATGGAGAGATAAATATTCTTCATGCAAACAGCAGTTTACATTTAAACAAACAAGGTCATTTTCAAACTAAGGGGTAACATGGACACAGTATAGTTGTTCCCTGCTTATCTGCACACAAGAATACAGTCCTGGGCAATGAGTTTGAGGGACATAACAGAGATGAGTCTGTTTGCTGGTATGAGCTGCCACTGATCTAAAAATGCCTTTGACAAGTTCTGTCTCTGTTTCAGGGTTGAGCTGTTTAAATGACTGTTGCTTCATTGATATCTAAATATACTAACGTGACATAAAAGATTATTAGCAGGGAAAC
Source organism: Xerus rutilus (assembly GCA_028644305.1). Taxonomy (NCBI): domain Eukaryota; kingdom Metazoa; phylum Chordata; class Mammalia; order Rodentia; family Sciuridae; genus Xerus; species Xerus rutilus. The sequence goes on along the minus strand of CM053401.1, from coordinate 151,390,165 downwards.
ACGTGAACACTGTGATTAAGATTCCATATGTTAATTATTCCATTTAACAACACAACACTTTTATTCACTGGCAAATCACAAATACACATTAATATTTATAAGAATTTTTTCTGTTAAAGTGAAAGGGGTATGGTACATTTTAGGATGAAAGGCAAAAAAGAGGTGAATTTGTTGACTTATATATGGTCTACTCTTAAAGAATCTTCTCACTAGAAGAGTCAAGAGAGGGTAATAAAAACATTTTTTTTAATTACCTTTTTTTCAGTACTGGAGATTGAACTCAGGGTCTCATGCATGCTAAGTAAGCATTCTACCACTGAATTATAGCTCTAGCACTTTTTGGTTTCATTTTTAAAAATTTTGAAACAGGGTCTTGCTAAGTTGTCCAGGTTGGTCTCAAACTTGGGACCTTCCTGTCTCAGCCTTCTGAGATAGCTGAAATTATAGATATGTGCCACCTCATCCAGAAAAGCAAAAGTACTATATTTGTAAAAATGTAGATAACCCATAATGCTTCCTTGTGGCTTTGGAATGAACTGTAAAATCAGAACTTATAAACTATTTTGTGTAGTTTATAAGTGTAGTTTATAATCATATGATGATTCTGCATTTTCTGAGTGTACAATGATTGGGCTAAAGGTAAGTCTGCTGGGTGATGATAGAACAGAATTGATGGGCACTTCATTGTTGGGAACAAAAACCAAACAAATAATTTTAAGAAAAAAACAAGTGGGGAAATCTCATGAAAATCGAAGGGAGATCAGTAGAATAGAGGAAAGGGACCAGGAGAGGGAGGAGGGGAAGGAAGGGGGAAATACTGGGGAATGAAATTGGCCAAATTATATTGTTATATTGTTTGCATGTATGAATATGTAACAACAAATTCCACCATTATATACAACTATAATGCACCAATAAAAAATATGGGAAAAAAGAAACAAGCAACACTTCCTTCTCTGCAGAAAACTTAAGAGTTAAGCAAGTGTGGATGGTTCAATCTCAAACCAGGTACCATTTGTATAGTCTGCTTCAAAATGAGTCAGGGAGAAATGAGGATATGTATAGGTGATCACTACAGTCAAATAATAATACCAACGGATTCAGAAATTCTATTTATGCAGCCCAGGGTGTGCTGATGACAACATGCTGGAAAGACTGTCAGTACCTCTAAGACCACGGGGATACTGAGAGGCTGCATTTTCTTGACTATACGCTGGGACAAGGGTACATTTTTGCCGCAGTTTAGATGAGTTTCTGTGAAAAGAGTTCAAAGGTCTCTGGTCCAAAAAATAGGGATAAAAAGGTGCAGATGTTTCTCCATAATAAACCACAGTGGATGGGGTTTCCAAACAACTCCCTCCAAACAAACAGTTTACCCCTTGTCCATTCCTTTTACGTGTATAGTTCAAATCACGTTCACATGCTATGACCTTATTGGGCTCTCCCAATGGCAGGGAAGGCAGAAGTTTTGATTATTTCCATTTCATTAAAACAAAATTGATTCACACACACACACAAATGCACACAAACAGGTAGGTCACATGAGACCTAGAACCCTGGTCTAGTCTTTGGATTCCAAGCAGAGCTTCTTTTGTAAAAGAGTGTGTCCCCAAAATGATTCAGGTTTTAACAAAATGGTCACACAAATTACGTCTACTGCCAATGGCAACCTCCATTCCTTTCTTTCTTTTTTTTTTTTTTTTTTTTTAGTGCTCTTTCTTTCTGACCCCAGAGCCCCTGAAATTCTTTACACTGAAGTGTAAGAAACTGAATGTGCTCCTCATCTCAGGATTGACCATCTTCACCCAATAGAATGATGACATTCCAACCATCAGTAATACTTTTTTTTGGTTCTCTCCTTTGACATTACAGCATTGTTAGAGGACCACAAGTCTGGCTGGGTTGCAAGAAAAATTCTTCTCTGGCAGCCACAATCCTAGAGAACATGTCAGGAGATAGTAGGAGCTGGGTTGGGAAGGCCAATGTTCTGGTGTTCTTTTCCTATGAGGCTTAAATGCCTTATTCTATAGCTGTTGACACTGCTGTTCTGATAAAATACAGAAGGAGGGAACATGGAAGGGGGAATCCAGATACCATTTGTATTCTCTTTCCAGCCATCTCTCTAGATGTAGTTTGGTGCCTCTGATAACTTCTGCCATTTTGATTTGTTTTTAAATGTCTTTGTACATAGTAGGTAGGACAACTCCTGTTGTCCCTGTCTAATCTCATTGGTGTGGTTTGCTCGCAGTAGGTATTCAGTCCATGTCAGTTGCTGTTACTTGTGTCTGCTCTCATGGTTGTGATGGTGTACTCAGTAGGCATTAGGCAGATATCAGTAAATGTCTGGGCTGTGGTTTGTGTCTAGTCACATTGCATGTTATGACTTAGAAGCAATCCAGCTTTTTGAAGACAGGAAGGCATGAACATGGTTGTTCTTTTCCATGCAGCCTGCAAACTTGGTTGATGATGCTCTGAGTACTGGATTTAGGTTTTCCATTGTGCAACACTAGCCTGTCACTTCAGCCTGATACAATCCACCTCTTCGGTGGCAGGCACCCCACTGGTTTTGAAGTCAAGCTCAGCACTGGACTTGCTCCCATGGTGAGAGGGTTGCCAGTGGAGAAGCATCATCTTCTTGAAGTACTTCATGGTGTTGTTCTTGACTGTCACGAAGCACACGGTGTTAATCATGCTGTTGCTCATGGCGATGCACTCGACCACATAGAAGGCGGTGAGGTAGTGCTTCTCTTTCACAAACACAGTGGGGAAGAAGTCGCGCACAATGGTGAAGCCATAGAAAGGTGCCCAGCACAGCACGTAGGCTGTAAGGATGCACATGAGCACCAGGACTGTCTTCCGGCGGCAGCGTAGTCGCTTGCGGATCTGTTCTGTCTGGAATCCAGGGACTGCCTTGAACCAGAGCTCCTGGGAGATCTTGGCATAGCACAGGGTCATAGTGACCACAGGCCCTACGAACTCGAGGCCAAAGATAAACAGAAAGTAGGACCTATAATAGAGCTGCTGATCCACTGGCCAGATCTGGCCACAGAAGATCTTTTCCTGGCTTTTGACAATAAAGAGGACGGTTTCAGTTGCAAAGTAGGCCGATGGGATGGCAATGAGGATGGAAACCACCCAGACCAAAGCAATCAGGAAGGAGGCGGTTTGATAATTCATCCGTGGTTTCAAGGGGTGAACGATGGCAAGATATCTGGTGAGGGAGGACAGCAAACAATCATAATGTTATAGCTTGGAAAATTATTGATTTTTGACTAATTCTGAACACACGCAAAATTAGACAGAATGGCACTGTGAATCCCCATGCACTTATTACCCAAATTTAACTAGCTTCATCTCATGTCAGCAACATCCTTTGGCACTTGGAGTAATGGTGTGGTTTAGTGGGATAGCATAGGTTTTGGGTCAAATAGGTTGAATAAATTCTGGCTTTCCAGAACCAAATTACCCAATCTTTCTTAGATTCATTTCCTCAAATGCAACATGGAATCAAATGACACCTCCTTTGCAGAGTAGCTATGAACATTAAATATGACAATATTTGTAAAATGCCTGTGTGGTAGGTGTTCAATAAGTACATGTGGTCTATTATTATTAATGATCCTATTATTTCTACCTTGGTTTTCAAGCCATTCTGCCCAAGAATACAATACCCTCAAAGCTCTTCATTCTAAATAAGTCACTGTTTAGAGATGAAGAAGGGCAGGCACCTCTGAGAGAGGTGGGGGCCTTTCTCAGGTAGTGGACAAGGGCTTTCTCCCCCTCCCCCATCCCCTACCACAAGGCATTCCTCAGAAGCAGAAGAGTAGGGGTAGGTTTGTGGTGAAACTAAGGACCCTAATGAGAAGTAAATGTCTTGCTCCAGCTACACTCATGCAAGCACTGGAATTCAGGCCCCTGGTACAAAGCTTTTACACTCATCTCCCTGGGCCACCTCATGTTCAAATGAGAAGGTATATGATGCTACCACAATACTGTAAGGCTTGATCCCTGCTCTTTCTGATGAACCACACTATCCAGGAAAGAAGTCAGAGTCCTTTGTGGAAAAGGAGTTCAACTGCGTAGATTGAATACCTTCTTTCCATAGAGAATGACTAACAACCTACTTAGATATTTGGGTACCCTGGAATCACTTCTGTGCAAGATGGAGTGGTAGAACAAAGTAGAGAAAGAGAAAAGTCATAAGGGTCAGGAAAGAAACAAATCAGCCATGGAAATAAACATGCACCCCATATCTGAAGATTGAGGCAGGTGGGGCTAAGAGCAAGAAGCTAGAAAATTGAATCCAATGGTAGAAAACAGAATCCAACTTCCTTTTCCTTTGTAAGCCAGACCCTTTGATCACCTTTCCAAGTGTCTGATTTGACTATGAAGGCTGTCTTCCATGTTACTACTTCCTGTCTCTGACAGTATTTCTGCCACAAATTTGCTTTATTTTCTCTTGCCTGCTCCTTGTCCATTGTTGGCTCTGATCCATTGAATTCCACTAGCAGATTCCGTGGCAGCATGACTCCCCTCAAGTTGGAGGCTTTCTGAATATCCAGGATGAAGCTAAGTCCATCACAACCATTGACTGTGCCCTACTTGGATGTATTAGTATGCACAGTTGTTGCTAGAGCTCTTTGCACATCATTTGATCCGGCTTTGCCATGTGAACCTATATAACTTTCCTAAGTAGGCAAGCCTCACTCAACTGGAGAGAGGGGCAAATGGGCTGGCTCACCCTCACCTGGTACAGGGACATCTCACAATCACTATCTCTTTATAATGACTGGGTGAATTAGTTTCTTGTTGTTACTATAACAAATGATCACAGATACCGTGGCTTGAAATGACAAAAATTGATTATCTTACAGTTTTTAGAGGTCAGAAGACTGGTGTGTGTGTGTGTTTCCTTTTCCAAGGCTGCCTATATTTTTTGGCCCATGACCCTTTCCCTGTTCAAAGCCAGCAATAGCCAGCTGAGTTTGTTTCACATTCTATTACTCTGACACTAACTCTCTGCCTCCTTCCACAGTTAACCTTAGTGATTACATTGGCTCCACCTAGATTATCTAGTATAATTTCCCTGTTTTAAGATCAGCTGATTATCAACCTTAATTCCATCTGCCAGTTGTATTCTTTTTGTCATGTAATGTAATATACTCACAGGTTCTGGGGAATAGGATGTAGTTATCCTTGGGCATTACTCTGCCCACCATACTGAATCCAAACTCCTTACATAAATCAGCACAAATTCAGAACTTAATAGCTTTCTTGTTCTATCATGGACAGTATCTCAATAACCAATGCCAAAGGAAATTTCCCCACATTCCTATTTATTCTGTTGTCATCTTTTAAATTCAAATTCTTTATTATTTATAACATTTTCCTCATTTTATGTGATGTTTCAAAATTCAAACATAAAGAAAAGAACACTGGCCTGCAAGTTATCCAGAAGGCCTGGATCCAAGTTGTGCACTTGGATAAATCATTGATACTCCTGAGAATTAGTTTCAGCTTCCATGAAATGGGGATCATAATAACTTTATTGACAATCTATCAGGTTTTTTTTTAGGTTTCAAGAAAGTGAACATACATAATGCATGTTGGAAGTGATAGTACTTTACTTACACTGATCATTTCCCATGGCTCAGTCATTGGCAAGAGAGACATCTGCAAGTTTTTTTTTTTCCATCTATCTGCTTGGATGTGTTTCTTGAAGTCAATGGTTTCCTTTAAGTCTCTGTGACTTGAAATAGCACCTCTTCTGCATGAACCTGACTATTCTCTAGCCGCAGCATACACAAATGGCACCAGGTGGCCCTTCTGATATTTCTACATAAGAGAACAGGCATATTTATCCTAGAGGTAAATCAAAGTACCAACAGGGAGATGTTTACTTCTCCCAGGGTATGTAGGTCTCTGTAATTCTGGGGTTGAGCATGAAGTATCCCCCAAGCTCCCAGATACAAGCCCTGTTTTCCAAAATCAGTATCATCGACAAAGATGGGAGATTTTCATTCATCTTTCTTATCATTTACCTTATTTTTCAATGAGATTTAGACTCTGATGGGGGAGAGAGTTGCTATTTATTAAGCTTTTGTGTATATATATATATATTTTTAGTTGTAGATGGACACAATATCTTTATTTTATTTATTTATTTATTTATATGGTGCTGAGGATCAAACCCAGTGCCTCACGCATGCGAGGTAAGCACTCTACTACTGAGCCACAACCCCAGCCCCTAAGCTTTTGTATTTTAAGGCTTGAATTTCCATATGCTGCCTTTACATCTTTGAGCCTTATGTGGCCCCAAAGACCTAGCTATGAGTTCCTCTGTTCTTGCCAGATGTATCCCAACTGCTTCCCCTGCACATACCCAGTGGAAAAGCCTCTCTGTCCAGCTGGTTCCTTCATCAGCGGGTGTAAGTATAAACTCACTGGTGAATGAGATTCACCAAATTATGTTATGTGCATGTACAAATAGGCCACAGTGAATCTCACTATTATGTATAATTATAATGCACAATAAAAAAGAATACATTTTTCAGGGAGCATTTCCTTAAAAATAAAAAACCTAGCAGTTATGTATAAGAATCTCTTGATTCTTCTTTTATGTCTCACAAAGGCTAGTTTTTGTGTGGAAGAAAAGCTCCCTGAGGTCAAGGACTGTGTCTTTTACTACATTGTGTTTCCATATCCATAGTCTGGGCATAGAGCAGGGCCCAGCAACCTGCTGTGGACCCACCAGGTCAGAGCAGATGCAGTCAGTGTCTCGTTCATATTTGTTTGCTCTTATCATTTCAGTGCACACCTGTCCACTCGCACCTGCCAACACACCTGAATTTGTCTAAAGGCTTTCTCGGGCTTTCAGAGTCCTCTTGGCTACTTGAACAGTATCCTCAGAGCAGTCCTCAGCAAGGCCTTGATGGTGTATAAATACCCCAGCTCCCTCCCACTGCCCACTCCTGTCAGATGTCTGAGTTGTGATCCACTGGCTCTATGTGGATCCTAAGTTCCTAAGCAGGGATAAGCTCTAGTTACCCATAGTGGAAACTTGTTTAACAATGTATCCTGTATTGACTGCTTTCCCTTCCCTACCTCACTCTCCACCTGCCCATAGGTACTTCCTGGTGTTACATGGACTTGTATCCTTATCTCAGAGTGTTTTGAAAATAACCCAAATTAAGACACAGGCATAAGGCTCTGTGGAGACCGAAATATTGAAGACATGGTTATTGTGCTTAAAATATATTATCTTTCTTTTTTGGGGAGGTACCAGGGATTGGACTCAGAGGCACTCAACCAATGAGCCACATTCCCAGCCCTATTTTGTATTTTATTTGGAGACAGGGTCTCACTGAGTTGCTTAGCACCTCACTGTTGCTGAGGCTGACTTTGAACTCGTGATCCTCCTGCCTCAGCCTCCCAAGCCGCTGGGATTACAGGCATGCACCACCATGCCCGGCTCAAAATATATTATCTTTTGGAAAAAAAATCTGTATCTCCATACACAGCATGAGTTTGGAAAGACAGATTGGCATCAGATCATAAATGCCTTGTAATTTTAGAATCAGGATTTGGCATGTATCCTATAGACACTGGAACTTCTAGAGGTTTTATTAGTAAGGAAATGTTTTAGGAGGATCCCTCATTAGTGACAGTCTGGTGCTTCATATGGATGGGTATGGATTTCAGGGCACAACCAGGAGCCACTGGGGGCAAAAGACAGGTCAGAAGAGCATTATTATGGACCAGTCATAACCTGCTAAGAGATGAAGTGGAGAGAGAATTGCCAGGAGTTGGTGTAGGGCTGAATGCAAGGGGTGTAGTGGGTGGGAATCGATGGAGGAGAAAGGCAAAGTATGATGGTAACTTTCTTGCTTGCAGACCAGGAGAGCAACGGCATTGCTGATGGGGCTGGGAGGCTGCTTGGGGCAGAGTTGGTTTGAGGTGAAAAAGAACTTCTCCCTTGTCTGTTGTAACAGAGTGATCATATCCCAAGAAACTCCATTGTTAACAAACAGCATATTATAGTGATGCAGCCACTTCAATGTTTATAGCAGCTCAACTCATGATAGCTAAACTATGGAACCAACCTAGGTGCCCTTCAACAGATGAATGGATTAAAAAAATGAAGTATATATATGATGGAATATTACTCAGCCTTAAAGAAGAATGAAATTATGGCATGTGCTGGTAAATGGATGAAGTGGAGAATATCATGCTAATCGATATAAGCCAAACCCAAAAAACCAAAGGCTGAATGTTTTCTCTGATTATGTGGATGCTAGTTCACAATAAGGTGGGGTGGCTAGAGAAGAAAGAATGACTTTAGATTAGATAGAGAGGAGTGAAGGAAAGGGAGGGGGTATGGAGGTAGGAAAGATAGTAGAATGAAACAGACATTATTACCTTATGGACATATATAACTGCATGACTAATGTGATTCTACAATATGTACAATCAGAAAAATGAGAAATACTTCATCAAGGTGCATAAATGTATTCTACTGTCATGTATAACTAATTAGAACAGATAAAAATAATGAAAACAGTAAGACAAAACAAAATCAATACCAGGAAGACAAAAGTTACAATGAGACAAGGGATGAGAATAGTGATCACTATCATTTTAGTGAGCATAAGAATCACTTCAGAGGGGCTGGGGTCATGACTCAGTGGTAGAGTGCTAGCATCGCACATGCGAGGCACTGGGTTCGAGCCTCAGCACCACATAAAAATAAGCAAAATAAAGACATTGTGTTCATCTACAACTAAGAAATATTTAAAAAAAAAAGAATCACTTAAGAAATTAAATAAAAATTCAGATTCCTGGGACCCAGCCCAAGGGATTCTCATCCATGAGACTGGGGTGGGACCAATGAATCTGACTCTGTGTCATTGCATCAGATGCTATTTTGTGCCATTTTCCCTGGGGAATTTTGTGCAGTTGGTTGGTAAATACCCACTTCACAAAGGCTGACTTCAGGCCTGGAGAACCTTGGAGTTGTAATAAAATTGCTTTTCCTTCAGATATTCTATAAAAGGAAGATGCCTCTTGTACCTGTGTGTGTATTTAATTACACCATAAATGAAAAACAATAAACTAGTTGTTTACAAAGAACAGCAAACCTATAAACAGCACTGAGAACATGGGAAAAGTTGAAGAGTGGAAAGGAGACAAAAGGGAAAGATGATGATCAAGCACCTTGATCAAAATGAGTTTCAGCACAACTCAAAAGGGTGGACAGTAAGCAAGAAGACGAGATATCAACTGTCCCTCTCAAACAGAGTCACTGGTGATCTGATGCTGGCCTGCAACTGTTTACACAAATTAAACATGTATAAGATTTGTCACTAGATGCTATCAGTTTTACCTTATATATTTATAATAGAGCAAGGACTTCTGGAACAACTCATGCAAATGCATGCAAATGAGCACACATGGATATATGCAAAAGAGCAAAAGCAAGCATGTCCTCTCTTTTCTGCAAACAAATCCTGCTATCTCATTTTAAAATCAGCTCTGCAACAAAATCAGTAAAACAAGACTATATAACGGATGATTTCTTTCTTAGGAAGTTAAAGCACAGGCTGAATTAAAATATGATGATAATAATCAGATCAGTGGTTGCCTAGGGTTGAGGGAGCTGACAGGTTAGGAACACAGACATTTTCTAGGTGATGGAAATGTTTTGTGTCTAAATCTGGCTACAGGAAAAACTTGGTACATATTGTGTTGACTGCAAGCTTCCTTAGTTAACCCTCCTTTGGCTCCTAAGTGACAGCTGCCTGAATTTTCTGCTTTTGCCTATGGGTTTGCTGCCATAGGCTGTCATCAATGTGACATGCTTGCATCTAAAGCAGATTCAGAGAGAGCATGGTCAGAACTGGGAGACTCAGGAGCCTCATATTTGCTCACATTTAGGGGAACAGAATATAGCTAAAGAAACAAAAGCTCCTCTTGCTCCTCAACAGATCAATGAACATTCAAATCAGGAGCAACGCCAAGCCTGTCTGATTTGAAGTGAGAAAAATGGCAGCCCGGCGGGCTTCTGTATTATACCCCTGCCAAGGTCCTCACCTGTCAATAGCGATGGCCAGCAGGGCATTGGTGGAAACATAGAGGGAGACAGTACGCAGGTAGTTGACGGAGGCACAGAGCACGTGGCCATGTTCCCAGGAGAGCTGTCGCACCACATAATAGTCCATCTCGAAGGGGCAGCAGACAATGGCCACCAGGAAGTCGGAGATGGCCAGGTTTGCAATAAGCAGGTTGGTGAGGTTGCGCAGCTTCTTGTAGCGGGCGAGGGCAGCAATGAAGACAAAGTTGCCAATGCCACAGACTAGCATGATGCCTGCCAGCGCCACTCCAATGACGATCTTGGCTGCAAAGAAGGTCCGGGTCTTGGTCAAGTCTTCATCTTCATCCAGAGGGAGGTCATAATCACCATAACTGAAGTTGAAGTGGAGGGAGGAGGCATGGTCTTGGGGTGGATTAAAGTTGGGAGCAAAACTGGTGTTTCTGTTCTGGACTGCCATCGTGATGCCTGCAGAGGGAGTGGTATGAAGAAGTGCAGGGAACACAGCACTCTGAGCTGGGGCGGGGGGTCCAGATCTTCCACTGTCACAGAAGATGTGACAGCCTAGTACCCTGCTCACATCCTTGGGGAGAGTTTATACACCATCTTGATTCTGGAAGGAGACACAACCAGTGGATCACGGGAGAATGCAGAATATCTAGTAGCATCCTCCAGAGTTCCCCAGGTACAGACCAACCAAACCCACTGCCTACCTGCAGACGGAACTGCTCAGGGTACAGGAGAGGAGACCAGAGATCTTGACGCGGGATGCCTTCCACTGGCTGTGCAGCTATCAGAAAGGAAGGAGCACAGGGTGGATTGGATTTTCCAGAGACAACCAAGAAAAATGTGTACTTTTGTCCTTTTCCCAGGGATCAGTGCTGGTTTGATGTCTAAGTTATCCACCCACCCCCTCATCAGCCCCTACAGGTCTTTTGGAAGTTTCTCAAGGTTGCCCAGGCCTCTATGTGAGCCACAGTGTTGCACCATCTATTGGCCAGAAGCAGAGTCTTTCTTCCAAAGCAGGGCACAGAACCCTCTGGTCTAGCCAAACCAGGGACTTGGAAATCACCAAAACCATTTTTATATGGATAGGCTGAGTCATCCTGGACCAGTGATTTATGCTATCAGAGACCCAATTTTCCTGTGAAACAAATTCCTGGTGCCCAGTCCAGATCCTGGTGAGCACAGACAGGGGGCATGGTGGGGAAGATGGATAGGAATTTGTTGAATGAATGAATGAGGATCCCCACCTACATGCTATAGGTGGAGGGGGCTGTGGGCAAGAGGAAATTCTCCTGATCATTGGGAACCAGCTCTAGAAGGAATTCTCTGTCTTCCCATCCTGGTCCCACTACTTTGGATCTGCTCCCTCCTGCCTTCACCAAGTTCCTAGTTCCCCACCCCAGAGTTACCCTGAGTAGGAGGCACCACACCTTGTCATTAAGGTCTTTGTCCCCTGGAAATGATGGCTGCCCCATGACTTAACTGAAAATAGCCCCCAAGGGTGAAGGTCAGGGTAGAAGGTCATCTAAGGTCCCAGAGGGCTCAAGGGCTGAACTGTCTGTCATTCATTGGAAAAAGTCCAATGAAGGTGCCTGGGAGAGGAAACAAAAGCTCTGAAGCATTAGCTCTCCGGAGATAGGGAAACACTGGGTACAAGGAGTAGCTGAGTGGCTAGGAAAAGAACCTGAACCCTAACGTCCGCAGAAGGGGTGCCGTCCTACTTAAGAGGTGAACCACCTTCCTCCCCAACCTCTCAGCACTCCTGGAAACCACCCCTAGTGTGAGGGGCACTGGATGCTGGTAGCAAAAAGAGATCAAATGGTATAGGAGGATTTGTCCATCCCTGGAAAGGCGGGACGGGAGCGAGGGTCAGGAACTGCCGCCCTGGCAAAGGACAAGATTCGAAGTAGTGGCTGAGATACCCTAAGCTATGGTTCTCTCGACTGCTGCGTGACTGAGGTAGAGACAGGTGAGGTTCAAGTCACAGCGGCGTCTGCACCCGGGGTGTCCTCCCTCGGTTTGTCTTTCACACGGTTTGTCTTTCACACGAAATTCCAGTCCCTGCAGACTCTCTCCAGCTGCGGACAGAGAAGCAGGAGTCCTGCCGGGTTTCTACGCTCCGCAGCTCTCCAGCCTCCAGACCCGAGGACAGGCGGGGAATAGCCCCTGCATCCGTCTCATTGCCGAGGGACATACTCCTCGCGGGTGATCATTCCATTCCCGCACCTCCTCCTCCCCTTTACCAACCACCCTACGCTGCCGCGCGGTGTCCGAAGGCTCCGCCCTGCCCCGGGCAGGAATCAGCTCAAAAATTCATGTTTGAGAAACAAAGCCTGCGGGGCTTCAGGACAGCTGGAAACTGGGGAGGGTGGGATTGGCAAGGTGAGGATGAGGGGCGAGAGAATTTTATCAAGGAAGTTGGCTCTTTTCTGCTCACCTTTCTGCTACACACCTCCCCCTGCAATTTGGCGCTGGCCTGCCAGCTCCCACTGCCCGCGCCCCAGTCCCCAATCCCTGCGTACTGTCTCCCACCAACCTGGAGGGGTCCAGAGGGCATTTGCCAGAATCAAATCGCTAGCTTGGGGACAGTCCGGCACATCCTGGGAGTGGCGAGAGGCTGGGGAGCCCGAGTGGTCACGAGAAAGAAGCGGGCGTCGGAGCCCCTAGTCCGGGCGGCGTGAACACCAAGTCTTGCAACTGCGCGGATCTGAGCATTTACCTACCTTGGTGCCTCTACTCTTGGGGCACTCTGAGGTCCTGGCGGCCGAACGAGAGTCTTAGGGACAGTGGACGCGGGCCGGGGCCTCTTGGTTCCTGCCTTGGGGGACCCGAACTTACACTTGCCGAGGCTTGTGATAGGTGTGTGCGTCTTTTTTCTCCTCGCCTCAGTGCTCTTCTGCGCGTGGCGGTGTTACCCCGCCAGAGTCGGCGCTCCGCCCCCGCAACTCATCCTAACACCTAGGACCCGGCCCTGTGCGTTCCGCCCTCGACTCCGCCCTGAGGTGCCCCCGCCCGCTTTCAATCCCAGGCGGAGAGTGGGTAATCTGCTCCTGCACGGCGCCGAGCGCTTGGGGACTAGTATGCTCTGGGTGCCGGACACTGTAGCTTCAGCCTCTCTGGTTGGGGTCACAGGTTGTAGGGGCAGCCCCTCACTGGGGTTTTTCTACTCCCTCGCACCCGGGTGTGAATAGAACCTCAGTAGCCAGGTGTCAGTGGTGGGATTCCGCAGATGAGTACCATCCTCTGTACCTTGCTGTGGCCCCTCACCCCACCCGAATCGTCTGTGCACAGATACAAAAAACATCGTGTTTTCTGTAGATGCCCCTAGCATCGGCGCCTGCTGCAAACCTAGGGTGCAACTTCATCTTCACAGAGCCAACACGGGCTTTATGCGGTGGTAATGAAGGAGGAAGTCCCCCACCCCCACCCTGGGGAGGAAGCTGGGAATGGGGGCAGCTGGCGCTGCACGAAGATCCAGCCTTCAAGTCCTCACCCCAAATCTACCATGATCACCACTATCAGATTCTTTGGTTATTCAATTTCAATCTGGCCTCTTAGTCTACTGTACGGAGGCTCTGGGTCCCTTCCTTTTGCTTTCAGCATACTCCGGCTTTAGACAACTTTCACTCATCCTAGAGTCCTTAGGGTTCAACTTTAGAGCTGCAAATTCAAGGCCGGGTTGCTGGGAAGCTCTGGCTGTACAGAATTGGAACTGGGAGCTGTGGCAGGAGACCTAAATTCTAAGGGATTCTCTATTATTATTGACCAGTCAAATCTGGACTCCACTTCATCAGAACTTCCTGTTTTTCAAGAGAATCTTTGCAAATTTTATTGAATATTCTGTTGGGCTAGTTAAAACAAAAACCTTCTGTTAGCCAAGGAGAACATATCACAGACTGAATATAGTCCACTGGGATGCCAATTTAAAATTCCTGGGTAGGTGATCTGGAAACTGCAGTTCGCCTTTCCCACTTTGTGTGGTATTAACCCCATTCTTCTGCCCTTCTGACATCTACCCATGCAAGATCAAAAACAGGAGACCTAGCTTCCTGCTGTCCTCAAAGGCAGGGGCCGCTAGTTGGCTGGTGTTGTAGATGGCAAAGACAACCTCCAGATGTGGAGACAGGAGAGGTTCTGTTATTAGGAGTCAGAGTGATGGGGTAGCCAGTTACATGCCGTGGCAGATTTTTTCAAACACTTGGGGCATATATATTACTTTCAGCTAAAGATTTCACCCTTCCTGGAGTAATCCACCCCCCTTTTTTATGGGGCAAATGACCCTGGGGACCTTCTGCCCAAAAGTGCTTTCATGGAACCCTCTAAGAGTTATAACTGAAGCCGGGCGTGGTGGCGCAAGCCTGTAATCCCAGCACTTAGGGAGGCTGAGACAGGAGAATCGCGAGTTCAAAGCCGGCCTCAGCAATGGTGAGGCCCTAAGCAACTCAGTGAGACCCTGTCTCTACATAAAACACAAAATAGGGCTGGGGATGTGGCTCAGTGGTCAAGTGCCCCTGAGTTCAATCTCCAGTACCAAAAAAAAAAAAAAAAGAGTTATAACTGAGTTGATTGCACACAGATTTGGAAACACATAGATGTCATTTTAATAACATGAGGTCCTGATTGTCTCTTACAGTTTAGCTCTTTAATGTCCTCTAAAAAGTTCATGTGTTAGAGCCTGGGGATATAGCTCAGTTGGTAGAGTGCTTGCCTCTCATTAATCCATTTGATGGATTAATAATTTGAATGGACTATTGGGTAATAACTCACTGGGGACATGCCCTTGGACTATATCTTGTTCCTGGCTCCCCTACTTCTCCCCCGGCCCACCTCTCTCCCTCTCTTCCTCTCACTTTCCCTCTTGCTGCCCCAGGCTGAGCAGCTTTCCTCTGTCATGCCCTTCTGCTATGATGTGCTACCCCACCTCAGGCCAGAACAATGGAATTGACTGACCATGGACTAAATCTCTGAAACTGTGAGGCCAAATAAAATTTTCCTCCTCTAAATTATTCTTGTCAGGTATTTTGATCACAACATCACAGAGTTGACGAACACACTACCCATAGCAGAGCAGGCACTTTGCCTGGAGATGGGCATGAAGTTCCCAGGGAGACAATGGGAACAATGTAACAAGTTGCTACAGGGAATTGTCTTAGTTCAGGTTCCCCACTGAGACTCCAGGACAAAGATTTGAATGCAGGTAATTTACTAGGAATGGATCCTGGGAAGCAGAAAGGAGATAGAAGGAAAGTGAGGCAGGGAAGGGAGAAAAACCAAAGCATGATGTGCTAAGGAGCAGGGACTTCTGTGGCCACCTGGGGCTCACTCTACCTGAGTAACCATGTGGAACGTGCCTCATGATTGTCTACTGCAGCATAGGGAGCCTGGGAATCATTCTGTGGCTGAATGATTCCTACTCCTCCACTGATGGACAGTTTTCATGAGGGCAATAATGAGGTATCAGGGTACCAAGAAATGCACCTGCCAGTTAATTCAGGTGGGCAGAAGGGATTTGGGGCAGGACATTAATCAGTCTCACAGTTTCTACAAGAGTGGAGCAAAGGGATACCACCTTGGATGAGTAGGATTAACACTGGAGTTCATAGGCTGATCCTATGAGCTTAGAGCAACCTGAGGGTTGGATATGATTTTGAGGGGCTAAGGATTTTGTGTAATTGGAGGCAATGATATGTTTCCATTTTGGTTCAAAAAACTGGCAAGAAGTAGGGAAGTGGAGATTCCTTAGTCAGACAGAATGAAAATTATTAATGGGCTTCCTCTTCTGGTCAGAGATTTCTCAAATTGCCAGCTCCAATTCTTTTCTCTCTAAAATCTTTCTGGGTGGGAAGGGGGAAAGAAAAAGGGAAAAAAAGAGAAACTGTGCAGGCTGGAGAAAAGGAGACTTTAATATGGGGCCTGGAAATATATAGTTGAATCCACTTTAGAGATATAAACAGTAAAAATTTTAATAGGTGTAATATGTTGAAAATATTAAACCTGAGTGTTTTAACCACCCCTCCCACAATTAGTCAAGCTATGTTATTATAACAAAATCCTTGAGATTGGATACTTTATTAAAGAAAAGGGGCTTATAGTGCATAGTTTTGGAGGTTCAAGGATATGGTGATGGCATCAACTGAGTTTTTTAAAAAATTTATTTATTCTACTTAGGTATTCATGACAGCAGAATGCATTTTGATTCATTGTACACAAATAGAGCACAACTTTTCATTTCTCTGGTTGTACATGATGTAGAATCACACTGCATGTGCAATCATTCAAGAACCTAGGGCAATAATGTCCATCTCTTTTCTGCCCCCATGTCCTCTCCCCTCCCCTCTCTCCCTTTGACCCAAGTTCCTCTATTCTTCCCATGCCTCTTCCCCCATTATGGATCAGCATCCACTTATCAGAGAGAACACTTGGCCTTTCGTTTTTTGGAATTGGCTTACTTTGCTTAGCATGATATTCTCCAACTCCATCCATTTACCTGCAAATGCCATAATTTTATTCTCTTTTTTTGCTAAGTATATATTTCATTGTATATACATACCACAGTTTCTTTATCCATTCATCTATTGAAGGGCATCTAGGTTGCTTCCTCATCCTCATCAGCATTTATTATTATTTGTATTCTCGATCATTTACATTTTGACTGGAGTAAGATGAAATTTTAGTGTAGTTTTGAACTGACCTGCTATAAACATTGAAGTGGCTGCATCACTGTAGTATGCTGTTTTTAAGTCCCTTGGGTATAGACTGAGGAGGGCGATAGCTGGTTCAAGTGGTGGTTCCATTCCAAGTTTTTTAAGAAGTCTCCATACTGCTTTCTAGATTGGTTGTACCAATTTTCAGTCCCACCAGCAATGTATGAGTGTGTCTTTTCCCCTACATCCTCACCAACACTTATTGTTGTTTGTATTCTTGATAACTGCCATTCTGACTGGCATGAGATGAAATCTTAGAGTAGTTTTGATTTTCAGCTGAGCTTTGATGAAGACCTATAGCAGATATCATCATGATGAAGCATTTGTGTGAAGGAAAAAGATCACATGCTGAGACAGGAAAGCAAACAAAGACTGGTTTCCCAGGGGTACTACATTAATTCTTCCCTAGGGATGATCCCAGTGACCTAAGACCTTCCACTAGGCCCCATCTCCTAAAGGTCCCACCACCTGTCAGCATCACCATAGAGAATCAGCTTCTAACCTGGAATACAAGTCCACAAATCATATTCCATGGGAACCACGTCACCATTATTAGTTCAGGGACTTGGAGAGGTTTAATGCCATCTCAGAATAATGTCCTTCAAAGATATTTGGTACAAAGCTGGGTGGTTTGTCAACTGTTGGGTCAGCCTGAGATCCCAAGATTGAACTACATTTAGTATCTGTGCCCCTGATCCTTACACAACTCAAATATTCATCAGAGTGTGAATATGGAGGAGAGAGAGAGTTCACATTGATTTAATAGTTTTAAAACATGTCTATTAAGTTATAAATTGAGTTATTTCCAATTTTTAGCTATTGTACTGCGAATGATATACACATTACAATACTTCAATGAATAACTTTACTTAAGATATTTTTTCTATATATGCAAATATCTTTGGATGATAAATTCCTAGAAGTGGTATTGCTGAGTTAAAACATAAAAGCATTTGCAAAATGCTTTGTGGTAAATATTGTCACATTAAGACCAACAGGGATCTCACCATTAAGCAGTCTTTGGTGGGTAGAGATGAATGCTGGGGCTGCACTTGATCAGTAATCAAATGTCTGTTGAATATTGGTGCAGGCACCAACTTCCTTAACAAGACCCTCAAACTCAAGAAATAAAACAAAGAATCAATAAGTGGATGGCATCAAATTATAAATCTTCTGCACAACAACAGGAATAATAAAGAGTGTCAAACGAGAGTCTACAGAATTGGAGAAAATCTTTGCCAGCTCCTTCTCTGACAGGGGATTAATATACAAAATGTATGAAGAACTCAAAAAACTTAACACGAAAAAACTAAATAACCCAATCAATAAATGGGCAAAAGAACCAAACAGATATTTCTCAAAAGAAGAAACGCAAATGGTGTACAAATACATGAAAAAATGTTCAACATCTCTAGCAACCAGGGTGATGCAAATCAAAACTACACTAAAATTTCATCTCACTCCAGTCAGAATGTCAATGACTGAGAATACAAACAATAATAAGTGCTGGTGAGGATGTGGGGGAAATACACTCATACACTGTTGGTGGAACTGCAAATTAAAACATTCTGGAAAGCAGTATGGAGATTCTTCAAAATACCAGGAATGGAACCACATATGACCTAGCTATCCCACTCCTTGGTATTTATCCAAAGGAACTAAAAATAGCATACTATAGTGATACAGCCACATCAATGTATATAGCAGTGCAACTTACAATAGCCACAATATGGAACCAGCCCAGGTGCCTGTCAATAGATAAATGGATTAAGAACATGTGGTATTCATACACAATGGAGGTGCAGTGGTAAAGAAGAATGAAATTATAGCATTTGCTGATAAATGGATGGAACTGGAGAACATCATACTAAATAAAATAAGCAGACTCAGAAAGTCAAGGGTTAAATATTCTCTCATGTGAGAGCTAGAGCAAAGTAAAGAGGGAAAGGTGAGGTGAAATGGGTATCATTAAGACAAGGAAGATCAGCTGAATAGGAGATCAGTTGAGGGGGAGGGAGGAACAGTAGGAAAGGGGAGGAAATGCAGAATGAATTTGACAATATTATACTATGTGCATGTATAAACATATCATAATGAATTTCACATTTATATATACCCATAAAAATCCAATTAAAATATGTAAAAGAGTGCAAGGTAGATAGACACCACTAGAAGAGAGGAAAGGGTTAGGGGGAGGAAGGAGGGGAGGAAAAGGGGTAACTGGGCACTGAAATGGACTAAATTAAATTCCATTCATGTATGATTATGTCAAAATGAACCCAACTATTAAGTACAGTAATAATGCAATAAAAGCAAATATAAAAATAAAAACATGTTCATTAAGCCAAAGAGACAATGTTCAAAAGCATGATTTCTCAGTAATGCCTCCTTTCATATGGATTTTCAGTCCTGAGAGCAGGGTGTCCTCTCAGTCATTCAAAGTATGGGAGGAAGGGGGCACTGTTCCCTCCAAATCAACTCGTTATTTTTCTGTCTTTCATGTCATAATTAATAATCCAATTAATAATGTGCCCTTATTTTGACTGCAGAAATATTGCTTGATAAGCTCTTTAATGACTTTGAAATTAAATGTAATTAAACTCTATGAATTGTAGTTGGAAAAGAATAAGCTTAATTAATGGTTTAAGGTGCAATGGCTTCCATCCTTCATTCAATTCACCTTGTTTTTACAGGATTCTGCAGAGCAGCTCTGTAAGATGGCAGCTGACTCACCTGATCAGGTAGAAGTACTTTCCTCGCTCTGGCTTCCATCTTCCTTTAGGAAAGTAGCAGGAAGTTGGAAGATGGGAGTGAGAAGGGGCATCAGGTTCTGTACCCACCAGCCATGCTCCCTGGTGGAGGAAGAGATGGAATTCCATATGGCACCTCAGGGCTGGGGTCTGGGAGCTGTTCATTCATGTGGGCAAAATTCACAAAAGATAGAAATGTGGAACGTCAAAAGTTAAATTCTTCCTCATCTCCCTTCACAATCCAACCCCTTAGAGGTGAACTTTATTTATTGTCTGAACTTTATTAAACACTTTAAACATAAACCGCACAGGCTATATATCCATCCACCCTTTTTCATTTGGGTGATGTAGGGTTCTGAGTTAACTTGTTTTAACTTGACTATTAAAATGAATATGATCTTGGTTTGTGCCATGAGGTGAAATAGACTGTTCTTCTTGGGTTCCCTAAAGAGCAGGTCTTGAGATAAAGAGTTGAATGCACCATGTTTATTGGGAAGGTGATCCAAGGGAATGCTATGAAGGGAATAGAAGAATGAGACAGGAAAGGGGAAGCAGCCAGCAAAGTCAAGCAGGTTACCACTGTGGGCCAATGGAACTCAGTCTCACTGGGGAACACTAGGACGTGGTGTGGAACAAGCACCACCAGGATCTACCAGCAGAAAGAAGGAGGGAACTCAGAGCCATCTGGTGAGAACTCTTCTTGATGGGTGTAAGTTAATTCCCCATCCCATACAGTCTGTGGTATCCATGGGCAAAGACATGCCCTCACAGACAGCTGGAAGACAAGAAATAGTGAGGGTGAGTGTGTGGGGAGCACCCGAGGACACTAGCCACATTGGCATTACTGTGCAGGATTGTACTGTACTGTGCAGGATTGTACTGTATTTCTTGGCTGATCTGTTCTTTGGGTCTCTCACCCTCCAACAGCTTCATCTGAGCATGTGCTTCTCATGGTAAAGAGAGAAGTGCCAGAGTAAACCAGCCTCGCTCTACAAAATCATTCTGAGCCTCCACTTGCGTTACATTTGCTAAAACTCTGCTGGCAGAAGCAACTCACATGCCGAGTCCAGAGTCATGGGTAGAGGCAGCCTACCCTGCCCACCATAAGAGGACACCACAAAGCCATTTGGCAAAGAACACAAATGCAGGGAGGAATGAAGGATTCGGCCAGGTGACGCAATGCACCTACTTCTGTGAGATAGCTCATCACGTCAATTATTTCTCTTTTTGGCTTAGATCTGGATTCTGTGGCTTACTATGAAGGGTCCCTAACAGATTCAGCTATTTTTATGTGGAACAAAAGAGACTTAGGCAGGTCACATAGCTAGTGGGTGGCAGAGTTGAGATTCAAACCAGGTCCCCAAATCCAGGCTTCATTCCACATTAATTTGTGAATTGTGGTTTTCCTTCTGCAAGGAGAACACACACTGCGGTCAGGATTTATCAGGTCTACTGTTGCTCCTGCTAGTGAGTCTGCCTGCCTTGGGAGGTGAGGGAGAGTGTGCAGCAAGAACTGCACAAAGTGGGACAAGAGTGAGCTCCCAGGACCCATGCTTGCCTGGCTGCTAAGCACATGCAAGCCCAGATGGCATGGTATTGGGCTGACCAGAATGGCACTTCTCAGATTGGAGTGAGTATCAAGACCTTTCTCAATACACATGCCTGGGCCCTATGTGGGTAGATTCTGATCCTGCATGTCGGTAAGTTTCCTGGCTTCTTTGAGTGTTCATTCTATACCAAACTTCCCATATAAACCAATGTGAAAACTAAAAACACTCTGATGGAAATCACTGACTATAAGAAATGGAGCTTAATGAATTTTATTTCAAAGCAACAGAACATCTTTCTGGCACAGGGGCATTTTGTTTTCTTGCTTGTGATATTTTACATCAGCCAAGATTGTGGGAATAGTTTTCTTTCTTTCTTTTATTTTTTGCAGGGCAGGGGTGGACTGGGGGTTAAACTCAGGGATGCTCTATCACTGAGTAACATCCTGGCCTTCTTTATTTTTTTATTTTGAGATAGGTTTTCAGGCTGGCAATCCATCTGCTTTAGCATCCAGCGTCACTGGGATTATGGACGCGCAGCAACCTACATGGCTCTTTCTTTTAAAAAAAGAAAAAATGAAAGGAAGGAAGGAAGGAAGAAAAATTAAGTTTGAGGGTTTTCCCCTTATATTTAATTCTGTTTGGATATATATTTTAAAAATACCTCTACTAGTTGGAAGTGTCACTAACACACACATACACATGGCAGGAAGAAAAAGTTACACTCAGCGACAAATTCAGTATGCTGTTTTGAATCACAGCTTTCTATAACACACTTGGCAGGGCTTTGAAAGGCTCTGCGAGTTGCAGCCTGTGATGCAGCTGATCTGGAGCCAACATGGGGAAGGTGAGAGGTACCAGGCTACTGGAAGTCACAGCTTATTCAGGAAACTGGAAGTAGATTTTGAGAAACCATATAGCCAATAAATGGCCTGAGTCACATAGGGTTTTTTTTTAAAACAGAAAGCAACTAACATTTAACTCCAGAAATAATTTTATAGAGATGAGCACCAGGAGGTACCACAGTGGCTTGCAGCCTCCCATCATCTGGCTGGTGACACATTTTTTTTGGTTTTTGTATTCCTTTGGGCTTGAACCAGGAATGAAGAAAACTGTAGCTCCAAAACCTTACTGCTCCCAATATAAACTTCGTCAGTGGAAGAGATAAGTAACATGTCCCCAAACAAAGGCATCTTAGGGCGTGGACCATTGGTGCTGTTGTTCTAGGTGGTGTATGTTGAAGGGGTGGTGTATGTTGAAGGGGTAGTGGATGAGAGTTGGGGCAGAGTTGTGCCATCAGAACTGCACGCCTCCTTCTAGCCCTGTCTTATGGTCCTGCATGCTCCTCACCCTGGGATGCCAGCTCTGCACCACAAGGGATCCTTTAGAAGAAATGATGCGGATTAGGTCACAGGCAGGATCAGCAGGGTTCACAGGGCTTCTGCACCATGAAGCAGGAGTAGAGACTAAAGGAGGCCCTGTGCAGACATGCAGTCTTCATTTGCTGAGACCCAGCCTCCCAACTGAGAGACCCTCAACCAGCTGGAGTAGAAGAAAGAGAGGATAAGGTAGACAAGAGATAGCTAAAGTGAAAGATTATAAGTAATCACGTTATAAACCACGAAAAGTAGTGCTGTTGTTTTATGGTGTCCCCTAAGAGTTCATGTGTTGGAAACTAAATTCCCTAATTCACATATTAATGGAATTTGGAAGTGGGGCCTTTGGGAAGTAATTAGTATTAGATGAATTCATGAGGGTGGGGCCTCCATCATGGCACTAGCGGCTTTATAAGAAGAGGAAGAGGGACTGAGTTAACACACTTGCTTTGTCCCATCATGTGGCATCCTCCGTCATGTTACGATGCAGCAAGAAGGTCCTCAGCCAGATGCTGAGAAGATGCCAGTGCCATGCTCTTAGACTTCCCAGTCTCCAGATTGTGAGCCAAATAGACTTCTATTCTTTATAAGATTGTCTCAGGTATTTTGTTATAGCAGCAGAAATAGGACAAAGATAGCTAGGAAGTGAAAATGGTAAAAGTCCTCTGCTTATTTTTGTTATTTTGTGTGTCTATTCCCATAAATTACCTTTTACTTTGAAACCTGCAGAGCTGGAGTTCAAACTACAACTTACCTGGTATTTCTGGATGACTCGTTCAATCTGCTTCAGTGGATATCAAATTGCCCTGAGTTCTGAAGTCAGCCTCTCCCAGTTTACTTCCAGGCACCTTCCCAATCTGATCAACCCTATGACCTTTCTGAGGCCATCTGGTGGGCTTGAGTTTTCCAGGCTGGGGGCTGATTTCTACTTTACATGTCTTAAGATAGTGATTCTGGCCATTTTTCTTAAAGCAGAAAGTGTTCTTAAAAGAGGCAACTATTTTTCTTTTTTCCTTTGCAGGAAGCACTTTAACACTCTAAAGGGGATCATTTGGCAATTGGACTGGTTTAGACAAAAGTCTGGCAATTCCCAGAACTGAATGATACAGCATCACCCCAATGCCAGTGCAGCACCCTCATTGGGTCTGATGGTTGTTCAAATAGGTACCCCAGTAATGATTTTCCCCCAAGTATTCTAGTCTCACTTTAGAAACTGTTATAAATTAAAATGGCACATTAAGGCAGGCAGGCTCTATAAGAGAGCAATTCTTATAACAAAAAGCTGGTTAAAATCCAGATATTTTAGATGTGTGTGTGTGGGGGGGACACCTAGAAATGAGAAACTGCCATGTGATTCTAAACTGCCATGTTAGAGTGATTATCTCGGAATTGTGAAGTTGGAGGGGTGGATTTTAATGTGTATATTTAAACATTGACTTTAGAAGAATGGATTACTGGGCTGGGGTTGTGGCTCAGTGGCAGAGTGTTCACCTAACACATGTGAGGCCCTGGGTTTGATCTTCAGCACCACATAAGATAAATAAAGGTATTGTGTCCATCTATAACTAAAAAAATATTAAAAAACAAAAAGAAGACATGGATTATCTGTGTAACAAAGAATATACATACACAAAAGAAAACCAAAACATTAAATACAGATATCTGATACAACAATAATATTTCATTTAGACACATTCATTGTTTTGAAAAGTTAATTGGGGAATAAATTAAAACAATCAAATAGTTTTGTACAAAGGTTTTTTTTAAATAGACAAATGATTGGTTAAGAACCCTGTGGTCAAATGGTTAATCAGCACAAAGGCTTCCTGACCAAAGAGTTAAGTTGGTGAATCTTGCTTATGTCAGGAGCCCCATCAGTAGAGGAACATCAGGGGAATTTACACTGGCCAGGCACAGGACTCAGATGACCCATCTCAACGGTGCCTTGGGAGTAGCTTTTCCTAAGGCCTTTGGCTAGTGGAGCATCCTTCACTGCAACCAGCAGAAATGCACTTAAACCAACCCCAGCTAAGGCAGGGAATCTAGAGACAGAATCAAGTCAGGACTCTTGAAGGAGGCCAGAACCACAGTAGAGGGTTGTCCCTGCATCTAGTGTCTCCACTCTCTGGGGACCCTGCTGGTTTTCCACATCTCCTTCTCTTTGTGTCTGGGCTAGACTTCACAGTTTTGAAGTCCAGGAAGCTCCAAAACCTAGGAAAGAGAACTTAACAAACATGGCTTAGATCAGGCATTAAGTTCAGTATAGCCACTAACACAAGTGCATTTGTGTTATCTGGGCACACAACTGGGGCTTCTCTTGTGCCCACTCACTTCCCTTCTTGTGCAGTGTACAACCCAGACAGCAATACATGGTAGCCCTTGTCCACCCCCGATCCAGTCAGCTGTGCCTAGGATAGGGGCCGATGGAATCACATATGTCCTTCAAATAGATGGATGGAGAGAACAGCACTCCTCTCCTTTGTCTTCAGGATCTTGAACAGCTCTAGCATTTTCTACCTTCCTTTTCTCAGGCAGACCATGTGAAAGTGGGGCTGGATGTCCTCTGTCCTGGCATATTCCATTAAGAAATTGTGATCTTTGTAAATTTGGAGAAAGATTGGAAAGAAGTTGACAAATGTGCTATTGTGTATAGTTAAGGAAAAAAAATAGAGCTCATAGGGTTCAATTTGTACCACTAAATAACAGAGTGAAATCAAGGGTACTTTTTGGGGAACTTACCAAAGTCCCTCCTTATTAAAGGAGGGAAAGTTTGGGAAACTTTCATTTGAGAAATTTTTGAAATATCTGGCTGGCACAGGGTTGTGACTGCCAGAAGTGGGAACAGAGATCTGATGGCTTTTTCTAGGCTTCTTCTGAACCAGAATACCCAGCTCAGAAAAAGCAATCAGAATTTTCCTCTTTGAACTCTGTTCGAACTCACTCCCTATAAACTGGCTCACAGTTTTCTGAAATCTGTTTGTAATTGTCGACCTTGTTCTCATGTTGGACATGAAACCCCATCTGCATTTGTGGAAAGCCACAGGCTTCCCCTGCATCTGCTTTTTTTTTTTTTTTTTTTCTTTATTTCTCTCCAACACTTGTTCTCTCCTGTGCTCAAGGAGACTCCAGGACACCCTGGTACTTGTGCCTCCCTGAGAGCAGGCTCGCCGGATGGGTCATCATTCACTCAGCCTTCTCTTCTCTGTCTTCCCAGTGATGTGGAGTTTCCAAATTTCCTTTGACCCCAGCTGCCACTGACATCACTTCCCCCAGCACCTCTCCATTGTTTTAGACCCTGTGTAGCTCGGCACACATTTCAAATGTCATTCCATAGCCTTTGTAAAATGATAAGGCATTTTCTCCTCTTGTAGTTGGAGATCAACATATTTGTAATTGACCTTAGAATCCTTTTTGAGATAGCCGGGCTTTTCCTAGGTTTTTGTCTTGTTTGTTTGTTTGTTTAAGGTTTTATTGTCTCTTTTCTGCTATGAAATAACTGCAACTTGTTTCAATTCTTGGTTCAGTTCTGGGCTGGATGGGGCAATCTTATCCATGGTCTTGGGCAGGTTTGCAACCTGGATATAAATGTTGAATCGGTCCCTGTGGGGTAAGGAACATGCAAAGGCTCCGAATTTCTTCTAAAGCTTTCTAGCACCAGGCTGTTGTCTTCTTTTTCAGAGACTATTGGGCTGTACATCATGTCTTATAGGTGTGTTGTGACTTAGGCAACTATTCAATGATGTCTTGGAAGGTTTTAAAAGTCTAGAGAGAAAAATAGTTTGGCCCATTTTAGAGATTTTTGGTTCAAAATGCTGCAGAGGATTTGTGAGAGCCAGGTTGTAAAATGCTGACGAAATCCCCGAGCAACAAAAGACCCTTACGGGAAAGTCACGGTGGAGACACAACGACTATTCAAACACCAGGTTTAGGAGTCCTTTGGTTGGAGCCATAAAATTGTTCTGCTGCATAGGCCAAGGAACTCAGAATAGTAAGCCAAGAACAACCTTTGCAGGGAGATTGAAAACTATGCTCTGCCAAGCAGGAAGAGACAAGAGTGGGGAATCCTCAGAGTAAACTGGGCTGTTGAGAAGATGATCACACTGTTTAATCCTCTAATTGAACAGCTGCAAAACATCTGGAGTGTTGATAAATGTCCAACTGAAAGGGAAAAGAATTTCAGTGCTATTGGATAATTGTGAATAATTGCAGGATTCATTTTACATCATCCTTACTAGGACATGAAATGGCTATGAGTAGAAATTGGGAATGAATGAAATGAATCTTCCTATGCTTTTGTAATAGAACATGCATTAGTGGGTGGATCATATACTGTACTGTAGCCTCTCAGTTACCCAGGCTGCAAAATGACTTACATCTGCTGACACACTTAGAAGCAGGCACATTGAGTGGCTCTGGTCTCAAGCTCGGCTGTACACTGGAATCACCCAAGGAGCATTTAAAAAAAATATACTGATACCTGAGGCCTAGTCTCAGGGATTCTGACTTAATTGGTCTGGAGTGCAGTCTGGGTGTTGGGATTTTTAAAAGCTTTTCCAAATGATTCCCATATGCGGTAAAGTCTGAGCACTCCTGTATGGTATTTTTTTTCTCACTACTTTAAACATTTTTTTCAACAATTTAGCTCTTTAAGCTTGGATTAATTGGACTTCATTGAGATCTGGTGTTTCTATAAGCAGTGTGTTTATGTTACCAGCCTGACCAAAGAACATTGCAATGTTCTATCATATTCTTCAGCTGCATATGTCTATCATGTACTAAAGTAGGTGTGGATATGGAAATTCATAACATTGATTTTGAGTTCAAATTTAGAATTTGCTGTAATAATTTAAAAATTGTGTTGTTTTGAGACCCCTAATAAGGATTCAGTGTAAATTTTCTTTTGACAAAGATTATAATCTGTGAAAAAAAGAGAAATCTGATTAAAAACAAAAAACAAAAAACAAAAAACAGGCAGCAGGGCAACAGTTCATATCCTAAATGAACATTTGTGAGTTAGAATGGTTTCTAAGTGTACTGATTAGCTTTTACTGTGTAACAAATTGTATGAAAACTTAGTGGCTTGAACAAAGAACTATTTGTTATTTCTCATGAGTGCATGGATCAGCTGGGCAACTCTGCTGATCTGAGGCAGACTTAACTGATCTGATCGGGGCTTGAGGTCCATATGTTTGAGGTCAGCACGCGAGCTGGATGGCTTGTTGGTCTAGGATGGTTCTGCTCATATGTCTGCTATCTTTTCAGCTATAGATTTAGGTGATGGGGAACAGGCCATGAGGTTTTGTCCTCTGGCAGGCTAACCTGGGCTCACTGACATGATAGTGTTAGGGTTCCAAGAGTAGAAGAGGACAAACCCCAACATACAGCAATTTTTTTCTTTTATGCTTGTGTCATTTGCTATTATCTCATTGGCCAGAAAAGTCAGATGTCTAATTTCAGAGCCCATGTCAGAGTATACTAACAAAGGGCCAAGGGCACAGGGGAATATGGGCAAATCAAGTTCATCAGTGCAACAATCTACCCAGGGTATCTGACTCTTTGACACCCTGATTTTTCTAAACTTCTAGGTTACCGTTTCCTTTAATGTGAAAATAGAATGGCTTAAACTCTCATCTCATAAACTAAGTATCTCATTATTTCTCTTCTAGTATCTTCAAGGAACCATGGAGTGAGTGAGTGAGTGAGTGTGTGTGTGTGTGCGTGTGTGTGTGTGTGTGTTAGGGAAGTAGTGCAGGGGGCACCTTTTTTCTTCTCTAACATTCTTGCATTAATTTTCTTCATTTATAGAATTGTTAATGGATCATGACTTTCATTCCACTTCCAGTACTTGCTCTTCTTCCTTCTGACTTTAGCTTGGAAGTATCAGCCCTCACATTACAAAGGAGGAAAGAAGTTTTGCAAAGGAGTTATCTAGAAGGCCAAGGAGTCAAGCTTAACATTCTCAACCATGTGACAGTGTCACCATGCATGTTCTGATGTGACACAGTGAGGAGGGTATAACGTCACCTCCATGGTGTTCCTGCCCAAAATGCATAAGCTGAGTCTTGGTAAAAGGAGAAAAAAGTCACAGAAGGAGTCAAGTTCTCTTGGGCAAAATAGCTGGTTTGGACCCTTCAAAATACTGATACCATGAAAGACAAAAAATGGCAGGAGAATTTTTTTTTAAATGGAAGAAGATTAAAGAGACATAAAAATCAAATGCAATATGGATTCCAGATTGAAAAAGAAGCCATAAGGATATTGTTTGGAATATCTAGGATATTTTTAATATGGACTATATATTTGATACTATTAAATTCATATTAATTTTCTGCTCATATGTTGTGTAGAAGAATGCTATTAAAAGATACATACTTAAATACTTCAAGGTTAATTGTAATGATGTCTGTGATTTACATTCAAGAAGTTTCAGCGAAAACCAAGTCATTGTGACAAAATGGTAATTGCTGAGTCTGGGTAAATGGTATTTGGATGTTTATTATACTACTCTTTTCCATTCTAATGGTTTGAAATTTCAAGATTAAAAAATTGGGGAAAGTATTTTGAATATTTGCACTTAAACAACAAGCTTTTATTGCTTATCAGGTATAATTTTCTGAATTTGCTAACACCACCACCACAACAACAAACAAACAACAACAACAACAAAAACAAGAACATAAGCCAGAATCTCAGGTTTTCTCTGAGGAAATGGGAGAGTGCCATTTGCCAGGGAGTCTTTGGAAGCCTCCCAGGAAGTTTGGGAAGGGAGATCCTCAGGAAATTCACTTCTTCCCTCCTAGGACATGGGTCTGCTTAAAGTCAGGACTTCTTTGCCATGCACAGGCCACCAGGTCTGAGAGGTCACTCTGGTTTTGAAATCAATTTTGCCTCAGACACCGCTCTCTGCTTTCTTCTACTGCCATTTCTGGGAATGTCTTTGAGTCATGCTGCTTTGGTACTCTGTGCCTTTTTGCTTTAAGCCACAGGGAACATGGGAATTGTAATTATCTCCCTCAATCTCTCTGTTTCTCAAACCACTCATCCTAGGGGCAGTTGGGAAACAGGAAGCTGATAATGTTCTATGAAACTATGACAGGTTCCACTTTGGATTTACTCCAGGCTCATCTCTAGTATTCCATGTAGACACAGCATGCATTACTTAAAAAAAAAAAAATATTCCTAAGGAAGACCTAAAATTTCCTATTAAAAAAATTTGGAAGATGGTGGAGTAAGAAAGACCAAAAATCTTTCTTTACCTGGATAACAACTGCAAGGGCAGATATAACTATTTTGGAACTCTGGAATTCATTGAAGGCCTGAAACATCCCAGAGAAGGCTTAGATGGTAAATCAAAGTTAATGTTATTTGACTTTAGGTCTTAGCACAGTGCCTGCTATCCACCCTCCACATTTCAGCCAGCCCCACGGCAGAGAGTTGTGCATGTGTTCTTGGAGCAGCTTGCAAAAGCCAGCGTGGGCAAAAAGGATCCTGTCTTCCAAATATTGGAGGTTTGTGCTCTAATCACTAACTGTTGCTTCTGATCATGGAGGAGCAGACGAAGGTATGGTGGTCATTGTGGTTGGATCTGCCTTCATGCTACAAACCCTCCTTTTCTGACTGAAGTGATTTCTAGCCAAATGGACTTTACTCTTTATTTTTCTCCTTTAATTTTTCTTTTTTTCCTTCCTTGGGCTCCAGACATTGAAGACTAAGATATCCAAAAGCAACTGCACATATAGGGGAAATGAGAAAGTCACCACAAATATCTGGGAGAAGGAACAGGTTCAGAAAAGACTAGATAAAGCAATAAAAGAATAAAATTATGGCATTTGCAGGTAAATAGATGGAATTGGAGAACATCATGCTAAGTGAAATAAGCCAATCCCCAAATACCAAAGGCCGAATGTTTTCTCTGATTAGTGGATGCTAATGCATAATTGGGGTGGGAGTGGGGAGTATGGGAGACATGGAGAAACTTTGGATAGGGCAAAGGGGAGATAGGGGAAGGGCGGAAGGCATGAGGGTAGCAAAAATGGTGGAATGAGATGGACATCACTAGCCTAGGTACATGTATGAAGACAGAATGTATGATTCCATCTTGTTTACAACCAGAGAAATGGAATATTGTGCTCCATATGTGTACTATGACTTGACTCTTCTGTTTTAAAAATAAATTTAAAAAAGGAAAAGAAAAAAAAACACTAGAGAAGACACTAAGTTTACAACTCCAGTTGATCTTCAGGTCAGAGACATCTGACAGCAGCAATATAAAAACAACAACAACAACAACACCTAGCAAATGCTGGGGAAGGGGGAGAATCTCATTTCCAGAATTACTATATTGAAATGTCCAGTAATTTTCAACAACAGAGAAATCACAAGGCATACAAAGAAATGGAGAGCTATGGCCCATTCAAAGATAAAAAGGAAATTAACAGACACTCCATTTAAAAAAGACTTGAGGGCAAAGACTTTAAAACAATTGTCATAAAAATACTCAAATAACTAAATGAAGAGGAGAACATCAAGAAAAAAATATATAAATATATTGACAGAAATATCAATAAAGAGAGAGAAAACCCCAAAATAAACAAAGAAGAAATTCTGGAATTCAAAATTACAATAACTGCAATAAAAAGGATTCAAAGGCAGATTTGAGCAGGCAGAAGAAAGAATCAATGACCTTGAGATCTGAAAATGGAAATTGTTGCATATGAGGACTACAAAGAAAAAAATTTGGAGAAAAATGAATAGAATCTAAAGAATCTGTGGGATATCATCAAGAGGACCAAATACACATTATATAAGTTCCAGAAAGAGGAAAAAGAGAGAAAGGAGAAGAGAGAATATTTAAAGACAATGGCTGAAAACTCCAAACTTCCATTCCACACAGATCTGAAAGTCCTAGCTAGAGCAAGTAAGCAAGAAAAAATAAATAAATAAAAGGTATCCTAGTTGGAAAGAAGTAAAATTATCTCTGTTTACAGATGATATAATCTTATGTGTAGAAAACTCTAAAGATTCCACACACACACAAAACCTGATAGAACAAATAAATTCGGTAAAGAATCAAGATACAAAGCCATCACACGAAACTCAGTTTCATTTCTATATACTAATAATGATTAATCTGAAAAAGAAATTAAGAAAACATTTATAGTTGCATCAAAAAGAATAAATACTTAGAAATTAACTGAAAGGGTAAAATATGTGTATACTGAAATCTATAAAACATATCTGAAAGAATTTATAGAAGACGGAAATGAATGGGGAGAGCTATGAAAAATGAATTTCTTTTCCTCATAAATTCCCCAGTCTGGGGTATTCTGCTATAACAACAAAAAATAGACTAAGATACTATGCAAGTTTTCATGAAATCTATTCCATTTTTCACATCTCATCAGTGAAGGGCTGATTTATTTATTTATTTATAGAAATAAAGCTCATAGGCATCTAATACTTCTGGTAGTTTGAGCAGATGAGATTTGAAAGTTCCTGGACTTCACTTGTTCCCTTTAGAATAAGCGCTGTCTCCACATCCCCTCTGCTGGCCTGCATTACAACATTCCACATTCTTTCTCACCCAATCTGTTCTGCCATAATGAGATAGTTGGTGTCCTAAGATGGCTTGGATTATAAAATTTTTATTAGAAAGTAATTATTCCAATAGGAACAAATGTAGCACGAGCTGAAAAGTTGACATACTTTTTTTTTTCTTGAAGAATTTCAATTACAAAGACGGTTAAACATACCCAGTAAGCATATGGCAGAAGAATGTATCACCAAACAAAACTACCGATTAGTTTTAGCTGAATACATGGGATTTTTTCTTTTTTCTTCATTGTGCATTGCTTTAATCAACTCAGTATAATGCCAGTCTGTTTCCATCACTTTCCATTACTGACAAAACATCTGAGAAAACAACTTAAAGAACAAAAGATTTATTTTGGTTCATGGTTTCAGAGGTTTCAGTTCATGGTCACTTGGCTTCATTGTTTCTGGGCGTTTGGTGAGGGGGGACATCATGGTGGGACTGGGGACAAGATATAGCCTTCAAGGACATTCCCCCAAGGACTACTTCCTCCAAGTAGGCCCTACTGCCTAAGTTTCTATTACCTCCCAATGGCCCTTTAAATTATGAACCCATCAATGGGTTAGTGGGTTAGTCTGTTGAGGTTAGAGCTCCCGTCATCCAATGGCCCCACGTCTGAACACTGCTGTGTTGGAAACCAAGTCTTCAACACATGAGCTTTTACAGGACATTTCGGATCCAAACCACAACACATCCAACAACATAGCTTGTCCTCATCTACAACAGGATATGTGAATTCTTGCTGTAGGGGAAATGCCCAGGGAACTCTTTTGGGAGTTGTTACCTCTAGCCGATCTTAGGTCCTTCACATAGCTATAGAAATGCTCTGAGACTGTAGCCATCATGTTAGGGCCAAGAGCATGTGGTGGCCCTGCATTGACAGACCATCTTTGTCAGCAAAACTAGGTAAAGGAAGTGACTTGGAACTGGTTTTGAAAGATGAGTTGGTGACTTTGAGGAAGAAAGAAATGGGAAGAAGAGGAGATGTCTCAGCTGGGAAACTTTGGTGTGGTGGTGTGAGACAGTTTGGCTTGTCCTGGGAACCACAGGCTGTCTGAAGAAGCTGGAAAGTAGACTGGGAGGGAGAAGGTGGCCGTGAAAGATTGCCCCCAAGAGGCAATTCTCACTTTCTGGTGCATAAAGGAATTTCAACTTCATGTTTAAAATCAGCAGTTTTCCATTTTTTTTTGGTCATTTGTGAATCATTTATTGGATGCGATTACTCCAGAGGATTGTAGGTAAATTAAGAAAAAATGGTTTGACACAACCTTAAAATAATGCAACTGAATCATGATTAAACAAAAGAAATAAAAATATTGTTTTGAATCAGTGGGATGGTCCTTTCTGTGCTCTTGTCAAAGCTCAACAACAGAAAAGTTGTGCCACTGTACCCTATTGATTTCTTTTCTTAATCTTACTAAAATTAGTGCTTCTTAATGCACAATGCACCCTGGGAATGGTCACCAATATCGGTCTGCTTTTTCGGATGGATCTGCATATTTGGATTGAACAGAGTCAAAAATTATAGGAGATTCTCCTGGATGACCACATTCAGCACTTTGTCAGATGCAAAGTCAACAAGAAACGACACTCAAAAGGTGGAGAGTCTTGCTTGCCTGAGAAGGAGCCGTGAATGGATTCATATCCATTCTTGGATTGAACTCAGTTCCAGAGTATTTTTCATTCTCTGTTGTAACATTTGGATGTGGTTTTAAAATATGAATAATCGTATGCTATTGATTTCTTTCTCTGACAAGAAAAAAAATCAGCAGACTTAGCCAAGAATCAAATGCTCAAGAACTGAGCCGTTTGGACAACATTTCAATTTGATTCAAAGTAATTTTTCTGCAGCACTCTGAATATATCTATTACTCATGTGTCTTCTGCAGCCAAGCTGCTAAAGACAAACTGAAGTCAATCTGATTCTTGGCCTTTGTAGCCCACCTGCTTTTTACTCTGATTGCTTTTGGATTTTATCTTGGTCCTTTTAAAAAAAATAAGCCCCAGGAGGAACCTCAGGCTGCAAGTGCCTTCAAAGTGCCAACGATCAATGTGTGCTGCATTTTACATTAATTCTCACAGCTAGCAGCATTCGACACAGGAACCAAGTGACCCAAACGCTAAGATACCCTTTTGTTCTGAAGTTTCACTGTGATGTGTGTGTGCAATTAAAACATATCTACACTTATTTTACTAAGTGCTTATCAGAACACTTTAATCTGTAGCTTCTGTCTTTATTCAATGCTGAGAAATTCTCAGCTATTCTCTCTTCATCTAGTATTTTTGCACCATTTCCTTTGTTTTTTAAAAAAATCACTATTATGTTTCTTCTACTTTCTTTGAGCTAATACTGTTGTTTCTGCTTTCTGTAATTTCTGCCTTTGCTCATGCTGTTTCCTTTATCTGGAAATCAATGTCCTATTACCCCCAACCCCATTCCTCCAAGGTTCAATTCCACTAACTCCTCTCCTGTGAAAGCTCTTTTGATCCCCCAACTGGATATATCCATCCTTCCTTTGTGCTCGGATCATACAAGACTGTCAGCTCTCTGGAGGCCAGGATGGTATCCTGTTTCTTTGTATTTCTCAAAGATCCTAGTACATTATAAGACCTTTACAAGATCTTGGACTTACAAGATGCAGGGAATCCATGGCCTTTGGTTGATTGATTCCAATTATTTGTCCTTTGAGAAAATAAGTCCCTGTAATGCCACACACCTGTAATGCCAGTGGCTCAGGAAGCTGAGGCAGGAGGATCTCGAGTTCAAAGCCAGCCTCAGCAACAACGAGGCATAAAGCAACTCAATGAGACCTTGTCTCTAAAAAAATGCAAAATAGTGTTGGGAGGTGGCTCAGTGGTCAAGTGCCTCTGAGTTCAATCCCTGGTACCCCCCACCAAAATTTCAGGAGGAACTCCACGCTGCAAGCACCAAAGATAAATATGTCTTGCAATTTACATGATTTCTTATAGCTAGCTGCATTCATTGATATAGGAACCAACTGACCCAGTACTAAGATATCCTTTTGACAAAATATGGAAGGTCACTATAAAGAGGAAAAAATAGAACTCTGGTTTAGGTGGCAAGAATGTGTAACATGGGGCCTTATTGGATAATTGAATATATTGCCCTTATATAGACATAAATTATGTGAACAAAGGATGCTTGCTCTCAGAAATAATGATAGCCATTAATAGCTGCCCATCAGTTTGGGCTGCTATAACAGAATACTATAGAGTGGTGACTTAAATGACAGAAATTTACTTCTGACCATTTAGGAGGCTGAGAAGTCCAAGATTAAGGAGCCAACAGATACGGTATCTGGTGAGGGCCTGCTTCCTGGTTTGTAGATGGCTATCTTCTTACTGTGTCCTCACATGGTAGAAAATAGGAAGATGAAGCAAGCTCTCTCATGAAAGTCTGTTCTTATAAATTCTTTTTATAAGGGCACTAATCCAATTCTTGAGGACTCCACTCTTGTTTTAGTCAGTTTTCTCATGGCTGTGACCAAAAGACCTGACAAGAACAATTAGAGGAGGAAAAGTTTATTTGGGGGCTCACGGTTTTGAGATCTCAGTCCATAGATGGCTGACTCCATTCCTCAGGGTCTGAGATAGGGCAGAACATCATGGCAGAAGTGTATGGTGGAGGAAAGCAGCTGGGAGCATGGCACCAGGAATCAGAGAGACAGAGAGAGAGCTCTACTCACCAGGTACAAAATATAACTCAAAGGCATACTCCCAATGACCTACTCCTCCAGCCACACCCTACCTGCCTTCAGTTACTACTAGGAGGAGATTAATTCATGAATTGGATTAAGGCTCTCATAACCCAATTATTTTACTTCTAAACCTTCTTGCATTGTCTCAGACATGAGCTTTTGGCGTGACATCTCAGGTCAAAACCATAACAACCTTTATAATGTAATCACTTCCTGAAGGTTGCCTCCTGACGCTATCACACTGGGCATTATGATTTCAATATAAATTTGTGAGAGGGACATGAACATTCCATTCCATCCATGAGAATAGGTAATATTTATTGAGTGTGCATTGTATGTCTATTCACTGCTTCAGTTTATGCTCAAAACAGCGCTATCATGGAGGCAACGTGATTCTCATCTTTTGGGAAGGACTCTGGGGTCCAAAGCGGGGCCACAGCTGAACTGGACTGACCTAGCTGACCACAGGGTTAGCTCAGTAATCATCATGTTATAAGGACTCCCCCAAAGGCAACAGTGGTGTACCTAGTACCAAGTCACTTAGTAACCACCAAACATTCAGAGTGTGTTGTTTATCTAGAGCCACAGCTAAAATTTGCTTATGTCCTGTAAATGTTGATTTCTATGGCAACTTGTGGCCAACTCTAAACCAAAAGCCTTCTTAGGGTTTTGGGACCAACTCCCGGCCATTACTTACATAACCCATCACTTAAAAGTGGAGGGTAGTAAATGTATTTACATTTGAAGTATTTTTCACAGAGTTCTTGGGAATATTGGAATATTCTTAGATTTCTCAGATAATTTACAAATGTCTTAAATATCACTATGCCAAAATATCAGTGATACATGAAGAATCCGTCCACATTTATATCTTTGTATGAGAGAGGAGGGGCCAAAATTCCTAAAAAATTGTAAAACCTCATTATTTATGGAATAAAAATGAAAACCTGCCAGAATTTTCTGGTTATAAAAATTTTTGTTTTGGCTTGATTTACTTTCTCTGGTAAGAGAAATCAAAGCCTTGTGATTTTCTTACAAAGTATGTGATACTAATTACATGATAGCAAAATGCTCTTTCTTTGCAATTTTGTAAAAATGACTGGGAATAAATTAGGATGGGGGATGACCACTTTCTAAATGTGGATGCCAAGGCTATGAGTTTTGTTTTCTTGAGTATTGAGGTTAGAGTAGGTGGAATGAGTGGTTTTCTCAAAACTGTGTGGGAAAACTGAGACTACCAATTTCCAAGGTGGCTTAATTTGGGGGTAGTGGGAAAGAAAGTGAGAAGGACACATGAGAAGGTCATACAAGGTGACAGGCACCCTTCAGAACACACTCTAGCATGCCTGCCTAAGACATAACCCCCTTCTGAAACGTTTCTGAAGTGTTATGGATTGAATTGTGCTCTCAGAGAAAGATATGCTGAGGTCCAAATCTTAGTATCTGTGAATGTAACCCTCTTTGGAAGTGGAGTTTTTGCAGATGTAATCAAATTGAGACAAGATCATTAGAGTGGGCCCTAATCCAACATGACTGGTGTCATTATAAGAAGAGGAACGTTCAGGGGCTGGGGTTGTGGCTCAGTGGCAGAGCGCTTGCCTTGCACATGTGAGACACTGGGTTTGATTCTCAGCACCACATAAAAAAATAAAAATAAATGAAGATGGGTTCATCCATAACTAAAAAAAAATTAAAAAAAGAAAAGAAGAGGAAAGTTTAGACAAACACACACACATATAGTAGATGGCCATGCGAAGATGGAGACAAATTGTGTTATACTGCCACAAGCCAAGAATAGCTAGAGCTACTGGAGACTAGAAGAGTCAGGGAAGGATCCTTCTCTGGAGGGTTGGGAAGGAATACAGCCACGTCAACACCCTGACTTCAGATTTCTAACCTCCAGAACTATGAGACAATAAATTTCTATGGTGCTTTATTAAAGGAGCCTTAGGAATACAGTCAGTGACTTTCAATACCAGCTGTTATTCAGAAATACATGGGGAGCTCATACTAATACTAATGCCTGTTCCATCCCATCTGAACTGGAATTCTGTTGTTTCACTCTTGATCTGGGTATTTTTTTTAATGCTGTCAGATAATTCTAATGTGCCACCAAGGCTGTGAACCATTGATCCAGGTCATCATTATTGTACCCCAAATTCCTTGTGGTAGTCAGCTTACCACCACTGAGACAAAATAGCTGAGAGAAATCCACTTAGAGGAGAAAAGTTTACAGAGGCTTCAGTGCATGGTCATTTGGCCCTGTTGCTTTGGATCTAAGACAAGAGAGAATGTTATGTGGGGAGTGAGAACAAAGCTATTCACCTCATCGCAGCTGGGAAGCAGGGAAGACTTATATAACAAAGTCCCTCCCTCCCAAGCCATTAAGTCATGAATTCATAAATGGATTAACCCATAGAGAACCAAGACTTTGGATTACTCCCCCAACTTTGCCCTCTTTCAATTGTCGCCCATTTTTCCATAGAAATGGAATGTAGAAATTGACAGTGGGGAAATGTAACAATGGTCCACTTTATGCTTTGAATTATAGCCCTTGCTCTGCCACTGCAACTTATTTTAAAAATAGACATGTTTCTTTCTCTCCCCCCTACTCCTCCCTAATCTCTCCCTCTCCTTAATCTCAGGGGGAAAAGGTCTACCTTTCTTCCTCATTTTAGGCAGATTTATTTGTCCTTGAGTAGCACCCATCATAGGAACAAAGTAATCCAGACTTTGGGGATGTATCAGAAGATCTCAGAAATGATTGTCTCCCAAATTAACAAGTGAAATACAACTCTAACCAAGAACAGGTGGAATGTAGCTTATGGATCACCTCTTTAAAAGCTCCCTGCTCCTGCTGATGGGCAGACTCACAGCCTCTGGGATAGGAGTACCCTGTGTTTCTCCTTTGCTAGCAAAGTAACAAACTTCATTTTTCCTTTTTCTCAAAAAAAAAGGATTGATCCATTCATGAGGTCCTAACTCTCATGACCCAATTATGTCCCAACAGCACCAATTCTGAATGCTGTTGCATTGGAGACCAAGCCTTCCATATATGAATTTTTGAGGGACATTTCAGATGTGAATCATAGTATCTTTGTTGTTCAGGCTACAACTAATGAGGCCAGTGATTGGCCTCTGACACAAAGGCAGGTATGACCAGGCCTTTGAAGTGCAAGAACTCTGCCCAACAGAAAATCCCACTAATCAAGTCTTCTCTACTGAGAATTTGAATGTAAGATATCATGCAATCTCAGCAAATAGTTAGGGGAAAGAAGGCAGTGAGAAGCAAGAGAAAGCTAGAAAAAGAGCAATGCAAGAGAAGCCCTAAGTTAAGTGGGAGGCATAGGAGCGGAAAGGTCAATAGTGAGGAAGTAGGGAAGGAACTACAGAGAAAAGCACAAATGCAGGTGTCAAATCTGAGCTCAGAAGACTTCTTAGGTTGCAGTCTCCAGAGCTGCCAATGGATACCCAGTGCTGCTGCAGTGTCTGCAACAGGGATGCAGGATGTTCCATTCCCCACAGCCTTGTGCCTATGTGATCTGTGGTCTGGCAGCTTTAGCACCCCCTGGGAGCTTGTTAGAAGTGTTGGCCCCACTTTTAACCTCCAGCTCAGGACCTGCATTTGATAAGATCCCTAGGTGATTCATTTGTTTATTAACTTTTACAAACACACTGTGTATGTAAGATATCATGCAATCTCAGCAAATAGTTAGGGGAAAGAAGGCAGTGAGAAGCAAGAGAAAGCTAGAAAAAGAGCAATGCAAGAGAAGCCCTAAGTTAAGTGGGAGGCATAGGAGCGGAAAGGTCAATAGTGAGGAAGTAGGCTTGGATGAATGGCCACCAGTATCTTTTCCTAGGTCTCCCGTGCTCTGTTCCTTCTTGTAAAAGTCAATTCACCTGAAGGAACCTGAATTGGCCTCTGTTTCATAAAACCAGAACGATCTCCTTCCCCAAATGGAAAGTAGAAATAATTTTCTGTGTAAGAGGTCTACAACATTGGAGAGATTTTGCAAATGAGTCAGGATGTTGAAGATTGCTGGAGGCTGCCTCTGCCATTCATCATGGTTGCTATGCTTTCTGTAATAGTCGGTGATATCAAGTCAACACTTTATAAATATCTCTAAGATATTTATAAAGATTCTCTAAGAATCTCAGAGATTCTCAAAGTGTGATCACTGGACAGGTAATTTCAGCATTATCTAGGAAATTAGAAATGCAGATTCTTAGGCTCCATTTCAGACCTGCTGAATCAGGTAATCTTTTGTGTGTGTGTTGATAAATTCCTTTATTTTTCCTGAATAGCTAATAATAGTTCTTGAATTTTGTTTCACTTGCTCAGAAGAGAAAATGGATGTGAAAATAGCTTGAAATTCATAAATATATGTATGAGTACATATTTATTATATAAATGTGTGTTATATAAACTATACATTTATATTATATGGTAAAACTATACCATATGACCACTAATTTAATCATGATGAGCAATTACAACAATGCCTTTGAGATAAATGTTGCTTCATTAACATTGATTTTGTTTGGATTATAATGACAAACAATAGTAAGAAAAGCCTAACGCACATAAACTAGAAGATCAAATTTATTTTCCCTCACATTTAATTTTAGCATTTATAAAATCTGTGAAAATTATCTGTGTATTTGTGTAATCTCTAAAATTAGCAAGTCAAGTTCCAAAGCCTGATGACAGTCACAGGGAATAACACTGAATAGTAGGTGACACACTGCAGGACCCTGGGATAACACAAAGGAACACAGAGGAAGTCCTTGCTCCTGTGGAGCCTGCAATCTAGGTGAGGAAGAAAAATTAAGCCCAGTACATCAGAAAACATATCTGATTTTACTCATCAGTTAGTGCTTTCAACGAAAAGAAAGTGATCTATGAAAAGAACTCATCAAACAGTGGTTTCAAGCTTTGGCATGTATTATAATCATCTGGTTGGTTATTTAAAGCACAGATTAGTGCATCCTAACTCTATGGTTTTCCATATCTAACTGCTCCTCAGATGAAGATGATACTGCAGGATTTAGGACTGAACTTTTTATTTTATTTTTAAAAATTTTTAAAAAATTTTTTTTAGGACTGAACTTTAGGAAGCACTGTCATAAAGAAATCTCATCCTGGGCACAGTGGTTCACACTTGTAATCTCAGCACTTAGGGAGGCTGAGACAGGAGAATTGTGAGTTCAAAGCCAGCCTTAGCAACGGCAAGGCACTAAGCAACTCAGTGAGACCCTGTTTATACATAAAACACAAAATAGGGCTGGGGATGTGGCTCAGTGGTCGAGTACCCCTGAGTACAATTCTTGGTACCAAAAAAAAAAAAAAGAAATCTCACTAAAATTGGGTGATAATGATTCTATATTTGTATTCAGCATGCAAAACAATCTGACCCCATAAGTGTTCAGTGAATAACTGCTGACTATATTATATACTTCCTGTAACATGACCTACTTAGCATCTAGGCTTCCATTCTTTGTTTTAAAATTTTTAATTTGTTATTTTTAGATATACATGACAGTAGAGTATATTTTGACACGTTATACATACATGTAGTATAATTTATTCTAATTAGAATCCCATTCTTGTGGTTGTACATGATGTGGAGTCACACTCATGGTGCATTATATGAACATAGGAAAGTTATGTCTGTGAATCAGGTATTCTTGGGGTGAACTCAATAATATGTGCTTTAGCAAGCCTTCCAAGGGATTCTGGGGCATGATAACATTTGAGTTATTGAGCAATCATACTCAAA
Organism: Xerus rutilus; assembly: GCA_028644305.1. NCBI lineage: Eukaryota > Metazoa > Chordata > Mammalia > Rodentia > Sciuridae > Xerus > Xerus rutilus. The sequence continues at coordinate 151,348,604 of CM053401.1, read as the reverse complement.
TGTTTAATGGTTTTTATGCCACCGATACACTCATCTTCAGAATTACTGGACAAAGGACCTGGGCATGTCATGCCTAATTTTTCGGTAAGAGCACTGATAGGGCAACTCTACTGGTAATAATCCCGAACAGGAAATGACCTGAGTGCCACACAGCAGAAAAGATAAACAAATCGTGAGATATTTACACAAAGGAATATAGCAATGAGAATAGATGGTTGACAGCCACAGACAAAATGTTGAACGACAGAAAGTAAGCATAAAAGCATTTATACTATATGATTTCATTTTGCAAAGTAGGAAAACAGGCTAAAATAATGTACGCTCTTAGAAGCCAAGCTTTGCACATGATGCACCATTTCTCTGGGACATTGTCCCTTCCCAGCCTGTCCTCTCGGCTCTTCTCTAACTCCCATTCACGCTGCCATTCTTGGCTTGGATGTATCTTTTCCAGAGACTTTGCCATTTCATTGAGAAGTCACCTAGAGAGAGTAGAGGCATGACAGAGGGTGGTTTGGGGAACTTTTAATGGTCTGTTGTTTGCTACAGATGCTTATGATGGTGCTGTCGTCTTTTTATAAAAAAAAAAAAGTATCAAGTTGTATGGCTACCATTTGTGTACTTTTGTGAATTTATGTTATTTTAATTCCTTTAAAAAATTTAAAAGCTACTAGTCAGGATTGTAGAATGCTTGAATTCTGATGTGATTTTCCTACAGTGTTTTTAAATAGCCTATAATTTGGGGTTTTGGTCCAATCTCTTGTTTTTGATGCATGGAATCAGGAACATAGCGACCCATGTTGTATGAATTAATCTCCAAAAGTTCACTTGGAACAGAGTGTTTACACTGGATAATGATTTGAAGTCAAGAAGTGTTTAAAATATATCTGGGTAGCATTTGAAGGTAAAGTTTGGAAAATATATTTTTTGATTAATGAATGACTTCCCCAGGATTTGATTTTCTGAAATAGCAGTCTTTCCATCATTTTTTCTCCCCTTGGGAGAATTATTCTCTTAAATCGCCTTTGGTTTCTGCAGAAGAGAAATACCTGTGGTTATTTGTTCTCCATATGCCCACCTGGTTAACACATGGGCGGAGCTTTTTGAGGAAGCAATTTTTATTAGAATGAATATCTAGGAGATGTTTTAAAACTATTTAATTATTATTTTTTCAGTATTGAGGATTGAACTCAGTGATGCTCTATAATTGAACTACATCTCCAGCCATTTTAATTTTTTTTTAAGACAAAGTTTTGCTAAGTTGCTGAAGCTAGCCTCAGTCTTCCTGCCTCAGACTCTAAGTCACAGGGATTATAGGTATGTGCCATTGTAACTGGCAGATATTATAAACTTATAATGAAGATATCTAGAAATCATTTCAGCTCTCTTTCCAAAATCACAAATCCTTATTATATATGCACAGTCTAACCTGTAAGTATTTCAGAAATGAGGGGAAAATGGAAAAACATACCAACATACTCAGCATTTATTCAAAATGGCACAGGATTACCTCACCTATGCTGTTCTAACTGACAAATAGTTCAGGAAAGAATAATGTTCTCTTCTGAAAGTTGCAAGACTTGGTTTTATTTCCACTTCCCAGACTGCAGGTTCATGGAAAATCCTGCTACAATTCTATCCAAATTAGATTCCTGGGACTTTGAGGTAGATGGAACATTTGAGATCCTTTTGTACAATCCACTTCTCTGACAGGTAAGTGAAATGAAGCCCACAGAGGCTAAGTGGCCTTCCTGAAACTGCATTCCTGGCTGGTGAAAGAGGTTGGCTGGGACTCAGTGTGTGGACATGTCAGTCTGAGTGTTTCCCATAGACAGGGGGACAACCTAGCAGGGAGCTGGTCCTCATGGAGATGGAGGGAAAGTGATGGGACCTGAGGCAGCGTTAGCTGCTCTCAGAAGCAGGGTAGGCTCATAAGGAAGACTGGGTCATTCCAATCTGGCCTCCCCAACTATGGTCCTGAGGCATGCTCAGATGGGATCCCTTCTTATCCTGGGCATTTTCTTCTTCCTTCCATCTTTCTCTACTACTTTAATCCAGAGCACTAGGTTTGGGGAGTCAACTATGCACCAGGTACGGATTTAGATGTGGAAGATTAGACAAGTGACAACACTCTTCCTATTATCATGGTACTGAGAGAAAACAGATTTTAAATAAATCATCCTAAAGTGGAGATGCAGGGTGTTGAGAGGTGGATACCAGGGTATTGATCTAGTCTAGAGTGACAGAGAAATGCACATGAGAAGCCAGAAATGGCAGGATGAATCAACTTTAGACAGGGAATGGCAGTGAACAGGCTGGGCTGGGGACAGTGTCCAAATCAGTGTCATGTACAAAGCCTGGATTCAAGAGACACATTGAGGCCTCTACATCTTTGTTCCTTAAGACTTGAACTAGTCAACTCCCAGGAATGTGAGCCAATTCAGTTTTTTAATGTCTGATCTTCAAACCATACTAAACATTCTGGAGAAAACCCACAATTATTTACATAGTGATTTTCCTTTAGAAAAATATACGACAAATTTTTAAACATGTTGTTATCCTCAAAGAGAATTTGTCCTCCTTTTTGCATGCTCTAAAAAGCATGTAACAGAATCTTGGAGTACCATTTAATTATAATATTAAAAATTTTAAAGTTTTAAAATATGAAGACATACCTATTTCCTTCATAATGCAAATGATCTATCCTGTACAATGTTCTGGAACAAATACTAGAAAAGTCAAACATAGTTAAAAGTCTGTGTTCGTATCCTGTCTCCATTCTTACCAAAAGGGGAACTCTAGGGGCTGTTTCTGAGAATAGCCACACTGCAAAGCACAGAGAGAAAGATGGAGAAGAATCTGGAAACCAAGTGATTCAAGGAAGGGCTGACAATACATACATAGTGTGTAGAGAAGAGGTAATTCATGTAGGAAATAATTTTTATTGTAGTAATCAGGGAATTTGATTTCATCCAGCAGTAATTACCTCTGGCTAAACAAATATATGAAAAAAATGTTCAACATCGTTTGCAATCTAGGAAATGTGAATCAAAACTACACTGAGATTTCATCTCACACTAGCCAGAAGGGCAGTCATTAAGAATATGAAAAACAATACATGCTGGAGAGGATGTGGAGCAAACGGAATACTTTTACACTGGTGGTGAGATTGTAAATTAGTATAGACACCATAGAGATCAGTATGGAGACTCCTCAAAAGACTAAGCATGGAATCATCATGGGGCCCAGCTATACCACTTCTCAGTATTTACCCTGGAGAACTAAAGTCACTTTACTACAATGATGCCTGCACACCCATGTTTATGGCAGCACAATTCACAATAGCCAAACTATGGAACCAGCCTAGGTGTCCATCAATAAATGAATAAGTAAAGAAAATGTGGTATATACACACAATTGAGTTTTATTCATCCATAAAGAAGAATAAAATTATGTCATTGACAGGAGAACTGGTGGAACTTGAAAAAATTAAGTTAAGAAAATAGGCCAAACACAGAAAGTCCAAGGTTGTATGTTTTCTTTCATATGTGGAATTTAGATAGGAAAAGAGGAAAGAAAAGTGTATGTCTGGTTTCATGAAAATTGAAGGGAGATCAGTAGAATAGAGCTAAGAGACCAGTAGTAGGAAAGAGGGAAGGAAAAGGGAAAATACTTAGAAATGGTATTGACAAAATTATATTGTTTTATTATGTGCATGTATAAATATGTAACAGTGAATCCTACCATTATGTAAAATTGTAATGCACCAATAAAAATATGGGGAAAAAAGAAATTACCTCTGGCTATCTTAAGCCAAAGTGGTATTAGTTTAAAAGAAAACTGAGTCTACATAAATGAGGATTTGGGCTGGAGATTGGGCAAAATGAAGAGAAGTACAGACAAGGTCAGGAATGTCTGATGGAAATATTGCCAATGCTTCCAAATATACCCTACACAATGGCAGCATTTGCTCAAGTCCTGGAGCAAGTGAGCATCTGATATGATGACTTAAGACACATAGTGGGCTCCTTCTATGCTGTGAAAACTGGGAGGAAGCAGAGAGAGGCCAGCATTGGGAAAGATCCTGTATTAAGCCTGCAAAACACAGGAAATGTCCAAATAGGGAATATAGTCAATGTTTTTTTTATAGTTGCTTATTTTTTTTACTTAGCTTATTTATTTTCTATTTCTTGCTCCTGGGATATAACCTATTCAAAAGCTAGCATTTTATCTGCCATCTACCTCTGAATCCCTCCCTAAGCCTTAAATAGTAGACAATAAATAGTTGTGGAATCTATTAATGAATGCATATTCAGGGGATATAAACATATTCCACATTGCTCCACACAAAGACAAAGGGAGTGCTTCATTGTTGTAGGGATGTGGATTTGGGCTCCAGATAAAGGAACATTTTTCTGACATTCAGTTATTCAGCAGCATATATAGTCCATCTCCCAAAAATCAGGCCTCTAAGTTTAAAGGAGGCAGCAACAGGATTTCAACATGGATATTAGATTCGTCAGCTTTGTGTCACTGTGACCAAAATACCTGACAAGAATAACTGAGAGGAGGAAAAGTTTTTTTTGGCTCATAGTTTCAGAGGTTTGGTCCCTGGTGGGCTGACTCCAGAGCTCTGGGCTCAGGATGAAGGAATGCATCATGGCAGAATGTCCTTATAAGTGGAGGGTGGTCAAAAGTCAGAAGAAGAGATAGAATGATAAGATCAGAGGTGAGAATGCTATACTCTAAAGATGGAAGAAGATGCCATGAGCCGAGGAAAGCAGGAGGCCTCTAGAAAGACAGATCATTTCCTGAAGCTTCCAGAAGGAACACAGCCCTTCTGACAAACTGATTTTAACCTCATAAGAATCATTTTGGAATTTGGAATTATGACCTTCAGAATTCTAAGAGAATCAAATGTGTGTTGTTGTAGACCATTTAAGTTTGTGGTAATTTGTTGCAGTGGCAACAGAAAACCAATTCAGAAGGACGTGTCTGCTGACTAAATTGACAAAACTTGTTCCCTTGATAGTTCAGAAGGAAATCAAAGTTGGCTCAGCTTACCTTCACCGTGGAAAATGCAGTGGCACATGTGGCCAATTTCTGCACACCACCTCCAATTTCCCTGGGGTATGTGGAAGGGAAATTCTCAATGGTCCCCAGCACCTATCAAAGCTTTCACCAGTAAAAGGTGGGAAGGTGAATCTTTCCACTCCAAGTCTACCTTTGAGGAAATGTGTCCCCCACCCTTTGATCGGCTCCAAATCTGTCCTGGGGAAAGGGTCTGCCAACGCATCAGCAGGTTGTTTTTCTTGGGTCCTTCTAGGAAATGCTGCAGAGGGCTGCAAAACTGGAATCTCTGGGATTCCAGGAAAAATGTGAGCCCACAAAGATAACTAAAAACACCCCATCATCATTCATATCACCCTTTCCTTTTATTAAGGGCCAAGGCACAGTTGGAAAACTTTAAATGTGACATTTTCATCCTCTAATCACCCATTTGGAAAATGTAGTTTAATAAAGGCAGATGGATTCGTTCAAAGAGCACTGGGTTGAGTCAAAGGAATTAGGCTCAACCAAGAACTAGCTTGTTACTTCTCTGGGTTTGTGTTTATTATCCAGAAGAAAAGCTGAATTTGGTATTCCTTTATGACTCTCAGATTTTATTAATTACCTATAGCAAGTATATTACTGGTCTGAGAAATAGTAGTCACCCAATAAATAATATGTGGGATGTCCCATAAAGCCTCCTGTCTATTTTAGGACTTCATCATGCTTGGCTTCAGAGTTATTTTGAGTCTCACAGAATCCTATAATATGGAAGGGATCATTGAGGTTTCCCACCCAATTCCTTATTTCACAATTAAGGAAACTAAGAGTCAGAGGTTTACCCAATGCCTCACAACTGACATTGACCTCTCAGGCCTGGAATCAAGGTCTGATTCACAAACCAGAGCTTCTCCTACTGTCTCATGGCTCCCTTATTTTGTTCTATTTATAGGTCTATCGTTTTTTCCTAAACACTGCAGAGAGGAGCATTGATCCCTCCAGTGCACACCAGGTGGAGGTGAGAGAGATGGTGCTGCGTGCGCTGTCAAGAAGGCATGTTCCCCTATGAGGCTTGTCAGTCCACATACAAGTAAAAGAGTAGAGGTTTGGCCATCATTGTTACCTTGGCCACTGACGGTCATTAAATCACTCTCTGCTCTCATTCACTGCAAAGCTTGTTTCACAGAGTTGGAACTAAAAGTTGGGGAGGAAGTGAATTCTGCTAGAAAGGGGTTTTCTTTTTCTAGTTCTTACACAAAGCTCAGTTTTTCTTCCAAGAACTGGCAAATAAAGAAAAAATAATCTGTGCCAAAAGATCAGTTTTCCTCTAAGAAACTTACAAAGAAAGAAAGGTCCACAGAGTTCCTCTAGGGCTTGTTCTAGTTCTGAAGTACCCAATGTACACCCCATTAGTCAGAAGAAGAGCAAAATACTGTGTCACCCCCAGTTCTATTGCTATCAATTACACGTTGTGGCAGGCATTGATTTGCAGCTACCGTACTCAGAAGATAATTACATTTCAACTTCTCCACTTCACATAAAAATCAATTTCAGGTAGTTTGTTGACCTAAATATGAAAAGTAAAGCAATACAATTTTTAGAAGAGAACATATGAGAATATCTTTGTATTCTTGGGATTACAAAAGCTTCCTTCCTTCCTTCCTTCCTTCCTTCCTTCCTTCCTTCCTTCCTTCCTTCCTTCCTTCCTCCCACCCTCCCTCCCTTCTGTCCTTTCTTCCTTTCTTTCTAGGTATGGGGGATTGAACCCAGGGGCACTTAATCACTAAGCCACATCCTCAGAATTTTTTATTTTTTATTTTGAGACGGAGTCTTAAGTGGCTGAAACTGGCTTTGAACTTACGATCCTCCTGCCTCAGCCTCCCGAGAGGCTGGGATTATAGGCATGCTCCACTGTGCCTGGCACAAAAATTTTCTTCTGTAGGAAATAAATGGAAAAATTGGACTGCATTGAAATTCAGAGTTTAGGTTCATCAAAAGACTATTTAAAGAGTAAAAAGTCAAGCCACAGAATAGGAAAAGATATTTTCAATATTTATATTTGTCAAAGGTCTCATTGTTACGGAATAAGTAATGAACTTCCACAAATTGATATGAAAAAGTTGGACAATCAAACAGAAAAATGGGCAAAGAATTTCATCAACACTTCACAACATGCCCCAAATGGCCAATGCCAGGTACCATGTTGGTCTTAATCCCTGGAATGGATTAGGGTACAGATGTTGGTCACAAAAGTTATATAACATTTTTTATTTAACCATCAATATTTTCAATGTACCAGAAATTATGTTGTTCTTCAACTATTTAAAGTCATGATGAAAGTATTGAGATGGAAATTTAACGTCTGGAAGGGAGGGTGATCTGGTATGTTTGGGTTGCTGTAACAAAATGCCTTAGACTGGGTAATTTAAAAACAACAAATTTATTTCTTATGATTTTAAAGGCTGGGAAATCCAAGGTCGAGTTTCCAGCAGATTTAATGTCTAGTGAAGGCTCACTCTCTGCTTCATAAATGGTTCTTTCTCATGGTGTCCTCACATGGTGGAAGGAACAAATAAGTTCCCTCAGGCCTTTTATAAGGGCACTGTTATGGTTTGAAACTGAAATGTCCCCCAAAGGCCATGTGCAAAAGGCTTTGTTGCCAACCTGTGGTGCTTGCTTTTGGAAGGTAGGGACTAGAGTAAGCAGGCCATTAGAAGCATGTCCTTGAAGAATATATTGGAACCCCCTCACACACTTCTTCCTGGCCACCACGGAGATGAACAGATTTGCTCCAACACATGCCCTTCCCCAATACTATGTTCTGCCTTGCCATGGGACCGAAACAATGGAGCCAGCTGATCATTAACTGAACCCACTGAAACCATGAGCCCAAATAAATCTGTCATCCTTTATGTTCTCAGGTATTTTATCACAGCAATGATGGACACAGGCACTAATTCCATTCCTAAGGCTCCGCCCTGATGACCTAATTATCTCCCCTCTATCCTACAAAGGCCCCAGCTCTTGATACTATCACTTTGGAGAATTAAGTCTCAATATATGAATTTTGGAAGATATTAAACATTCAGACCACAGCAGGGGGGAGTAGAGTTTTTCAAAATTCTAGTGAGTTAATAATTTAAAAAGAGTTGAAGCTGGGCTGGAGGTATATGCCTGGAGATTTGGGAGACTGAGGCAAGAAGATCACAAGTTTGAGGCCAGCCTCAAAATAAAGGGCTAGGGATACAATTCAATGGTAGAGCACTCTTGAGGGTACTCTAGTACCCCCCCCCAAAAATTGAAGACCATTGGCCTAGAAGTGTTTCTGAAGGGGTGGTGCAGGTAGAAGAGATGCCATGACATTCCCTGGCTTTCCAGGCCCTTGAAACCTTCCTATGGGACCTAGCCCATAATAGGCGCATCACAGTTGCTTTGTGAATTGTGGATTAAGTTTGCCTTCCTCACTCACTACACATTTTATTGTAAGTTCCCGTATTTATCAAATTGCTTGAAGACAGCTATTCTCCTATTCTGACTCATGATTCTCTTGTGGGCAATTATCCTTTATACATCTCTACCAATTTTTTTTTTAATTTAAAGGAATCACAAATGAAAAGGCCAAATGTTAGGAATCATATAGTAAAAAAAAGACAATGGAAAGAGTAATACATTTGGCATTTAAAATTGTTCTTTGAGAAAATGGCTTGGGGATGAGACACTTAAGTTTTACAATCCTCTTAAATGGCAAATTTCCCATTATCTATCTTAGGCAGTGAAGCGAACTTTTGGATTAATTAAACAGTTACTAAGTAATTATTATCATACATATATGTTACTTTTCAAAACATATCAAAATCCACTTGATATTGTCACATAATTACTTTTCCTTTGGCAAATCAGAAGACTTCAGGATTCCGTCTGCCTTGGAATCTTTTGTATGAATGCTAATTATTGCTGTCTTATAAAATACACAGAAGTGTTCATCCAGATACACACAATGGCAAAAAAAATTTGTTTTTGTTTTGCTCAGAATGGAGACTGGAAAAAAGCTAGTGGATGCAACAAAAGACATATAAACCATTACATGGAGTATTCACACCAAAATCAAGGAGTGTTGTATAAGCTTTCAAATTTCATTGAATAAAATTGGGCTTTTCTTGGATTTTTACAGTTGTGAAGTTCTCAAATAGTCCTTCTGGTAATAAACCACTTTGCAGATTTTAAGAACTAAGAAGTAGTGAATAAATAAAATTAATTTATTATGATTAAAGACTTAGGAAATTTTAGAATTGAAAGAAACTTTAGAATTTACTAATATATTAAAAGAGAATGCCCAGCATAATAATTCCTCCAAAATTCAGCATTCATAATTAACTCCTTAGTAATTTGGGGAATATGAGTCAGAGAGACTCTTGGTCTACATCAAATACATATTATGATTACTCGCTGCAGGTGGATGCCTGGAAATTGATGATGCAAGCAAATATTACTTTATCAACAGGTTGGGTATGAAAATATGCAAGTTGGGTGTTTGGGATTTAGAAGATAATTTGCCATGGAAGCCATGGATTGGATTGCCAGGCTGAGACATTAAGCTATAAGTGCACTGTGCCCTGTTGCTATGAGAGCCCTCATTCACTTATTTGTGCAATCACAGTTCAGGCTTCATTATTGCTTCTGCATGGTGTTTGAATCAACAAGACCAGGATCTCAAGTCTCGACTCTGCTGCACATTGGCTGTGTCTCTTAGAAAATTAATTCAATCTTTCCATGCTTGTGTTTCCTCTGCTGTGAAATGAAGATAATTATACATTCCTGAGGTCACCTGACTACAAGATGTTCCCCAGTGATTCTCCTTCCTGTGTAGTCCCCTCCCAAATAGAGTAATGCTGGCATATATATCCAATAGAATATCATGGAAATGATAGATGTTACTTCTGATGCTAGATCATAAAATACATGGTAGCTTGCTTCCCTTGGATCTTTTGCTCTGAGGGAAGACAGCTGCCATGTTGTAAGGATACTCAAGTAGCCCCATACCTAAGCAGGCCATGTGTTAGAGATCTGAGATCTCCTACCAACAGCTAGAATTTTCCTCCCAGTCATGTCAGGGATGATCCCTTAACCCCAGTTAAAACTTCTGATGACAGCATCTTTGGCTAACATCTTAACTCTAACTTATGAGCCACTCTGAGCCAGAGCCACCAGCCAAGTCATCCTCAGATTCCTGACTCGCAGGAACTATGTGAGATAATAATGTCGATTGTTTTAAGCTCCTAAGTATTGGAATAACTTGTAATGGAGAATAGATAGCTAATATACCACATCATGGACTGAATGATGTAAGAAATGTAGAAGACTTAGTCTAGGGTTTGGGCAAAGAAAGTACACACCAAGTGGGGGCTCTTGTTATCACTATCCTGAGTGCCTGGTCATCAGTCAACCAAGCACTACTCAGTACTGAAGACAGCAGGGGACACTTCTTTCTTCTTCCCATTGGGTTTCCCTCTGACTCCACAGAGTTAAGAGAGTTGGAAGGTGTCCACATCCCTTTTGCCTCTGGTCTCTCTCTTCTTCTCTTTCCTACACTTCTTCCTTCTTCCTGGGGTCCTGGCTTCATGCAGGGGCACCTGGTTTCAGGCAGGTGAAGTCAGTGAGGGAGGTCCTGATTCCAGCCTAGTAGATCCTTGGTCCTCCACTGGAGGGTGCAAAACTTTGATACTTTATTGTGCTAAAGATTGTTTCCATCAGAGACAGGGAGCTTCCGTCTGAAGGAGGTTTATAGCAACCCCAGAATGTCCCGATGTACTAGCAGCATAATAATATTTAGTTTTCTGTGGTTATTCACTGTAGTGTTTCTGTCATTCCCAATGAACAATCCTGTTTTGCTGTTCCTTTTTTGGTGAGGCATGAGGGGAGAATTGATCTCCTAATAACATCTGCAATTATTTGTCCACACAACCCTCAGCATCCCTGAACTGGACACTGAGCTCACTGGCAGGTTATTTCAGAGTTTTCTGGTGCTTCTGTGAGTTCTGGATTCTCAGGATTGTGGCCTGTTAGAGCATAGGATTCAAAGTTGGTCCCACGGTTCCCCCTGCTTCACATGGCAGTTTTCACACCACCACTGGGTTCTGTGGACTATTGTGGTTTATCCTGCCACCAGCGACAGCCAGTCCTCACTTAAGTTCAGGTCTCCTAGGAGTCACCTTTTGTGTCTAAAGAAGGAAACTTCCATACCTTCAGGGTGTACTTGACATGAATGAAGTCTACCAAGAGAAAATGGAATCAAACACAAAATTATTAATCAGAATTTGTGCCTTCATGTAGACATATTCAATTAGAGTCAATTAGCAATAATGGCAAATTCTCCTGTTGTTATGGGCTTAATGGGAGAATTCTAGAGAATAGAAAGAATTCTTGAGAGTGCTTATTAATTCATACAAATCCTAGGCTGAGAATTTCATGTGAGAAAAAAATCTAGAATGCAAATAATAAAAATGCAATTAGGAAATTATTTTCAGGGTGTTCCAAGATACTAATATTTACCTGTAATCACCTTCACTGTACCTATATTAACCTTCACTTATAATAACCCATGAGGGGCATTCTTTTATCTCCCATCTTACAAATGAGGAAATTGAGCAGATTGATTAAAACACTTGCCAAAGATGTACAATGGGTAAGAAGTAGAAGCAAGCTCGGATGTCTTTTTCTTTTTTCCCTTTTTTTCTTTTTTGGTACTAGAGATTGAACCCAGGCATTTAACCACTGAAACGTGTCCCTCTTTTTAAAAATATATATTGTACTTACAGTCAGAGTCTTACTGAGTTGCTCAGAGCCTCAATAATTTGCTGAAGCTGGCTTTGAACTAGTGATCCTCCTGCCTCGGTTTCCCAAGCCACTGGGATTATAGGCATGCACCACTGTGCCCAGCCTTGGATGTCTTTTTCATAATCCTGTGAATCTTCCCCTGGATTAGAAAATTTGCACTATAAAAACATATGGGTGAGGATGTATACATCAGTGATTGGGTAGCTGCTTAGCATGTATGAGGTGCTGGGTTTGATCTCCAGCACCACAAAAAAGAGGAGGAGGAGGGAAAGAGAGAGAGAGAGAGATCCCACAGAAGCAGTTTGAGGTGGGGTCTGAGGAAATCCAAGTATTCCCAGGGCCTCAGGCAGCTTTCTTGGAGTGGGCTTCTGGGAGGATGGATTTTCCAAGTGAGAGGGGAGGGGAGAAGGCAGAAGACTTCCCACAAACCCAGGTGGATACACAAGCCATGCCTTTGTTTCCTTTTAAAGAGCTTCCCTATTTGAAGCTTGCCTGGTTTCCACCAAGTGTGGGTATTTCCTGTTGTTGAATGCCACGTTGAGAATTCAGACTCCTGTGTCTTCCTGTCTTGGGAAGCTGTTTTTGCCTATGATATTCCTGAGCAACTGGAGGATCAATAAGCATAATGAAAAACCAAATCAAATGCCGGCTTGGGACAGAACAGTTGACTCTTCTAAACACTTCATCCCTCTGTTCTGAGTGTCCTACCATGAAAGCAACCCTCCAAAGCCAGGTTCCCTGAGAATAGTGAAACCTCTTTGTCCAGGCGGTAAAAGTGTGAGAGCATGCCAGAATAGATTTCCAGTAAACAGTACCTTATGGGTACTAAGTCACCCAAATGCGAGTGCTGGGTCCCCAAAGAGGAGATGAGGACAGTAGCTGTGTGGGTGCTTAGAGCCTCCCACGGATATCAGGAAATAGGAAGCCAGGCTGGGGCCAGGTCATGAATGCTGAGCTACTTCCTAAAAATGAATATTCTCCAACAAAACTCCATTCATCTTGTGACTGCTCATGAGAGCTGTGGTTTAGGATTTCAGTTGTCCAGGGCTGAAGGTGTTTAGGTTTCTATTGGTTCTCCATCCGGACGTCTTCTCGAATTCCTTTTATCATTTCTGAGCTGGCTTTTATCCTTCCCCTGGCTGGCTTCAGTGTCTCTTTGCCTCCGGTAGCATGCACCTGCGTCACTTCTTTGGCCGACTGCCCCAGGCATTTATAATCAACTTTTGTTTTAGTTGGCTTTTTCATCGCTGTAATCCAAAGACCTGATAAGAACAAATTTAGAGGTGGAAGAGTTTATTAGGTGCTCATGGCTTCAGAGGTCTCAGTCCAGAGATGGCTGACTCCATTGCTCTGTGACCAAGGATGAGGTAGAATATCAGGGCACAAGGACATGAGGGAGGGAGGCAGCTCAGGACATGACAGTCAGGAAGCAGAGAGTGACTTGGCTCACCAGGGACAAAATATATACCCCAAAGGCACGCCCCCAATGACCCACCTCCTCCAGCCCTGTTAATCTCTATCAGTGGATTAACCCACTGATTAAGACTCTCCTAACACTATTATTTCACCCTGAATGTCCTTCTATTGTCTCACACATGAGTTTTTGGGGGACACCTCATATTTAAACCATGATAACCCTTAATATTCAAAATTGTTTCCTATTTTAAAAAATTAAGGTATACTTTACAACAGAATTCAACCTTTTCACATACAGTTAATGTGATTACAACCACGGATATAGTCAAAAATATATAAAAATGATTCCATAACCCCTTGAAATTTCCCAGAACTGTCTTTTGTAGGTGGGGTCAGTTCCATATTTTTTAAGGCCCCATGCAAAATGCAGAGGAAACCACCATGAAAAAACTAAAGCATAACGCTGATTTATTTCTTCTGCAATCTTTTCTGACTTGTGTTTTTTTTTTCATTTGATACTTAACATTCTAAGTAAAAAAAATTAAAATTTTACATTATTAGCATACATTTTATCATTTGTCCCTATATTGAATAACACCAATTTTAAGTGCAAATGTAGGAACGTCTAACTGGTATATGGAATTCATATTTTGTGGCTGGCACATTCATATTTTATTCTTATTAGAACAACTGGAAACTGTACAGAACTACTGTAATTGTTTTTATTTCACTTTCTGGTGCAAGTACTTTCTATTAATACCTTACAGGGATATATAAAGAACTCAAAAAACTTAACACCAAAAAAACCCAATCAATAAATGGGCTAAGAAGCTGAACAGACAATTCTCAGAAGAAGACATACAATCAACAAATATATGAAAGAATGTTCAACATCTCTAGTAATTAGAGAAATGCAAATCAAACTACTCTAAGATTTTATCTTACTCCGGTCAGAATAGCAGGTATCAAGTATACAAGCAATAATAAGTGTTGGTGAGAATATGGGGGAAAAGGCACACTCACACATTGCTGGTGGAATTGCAAATTGGTGCAACCAATCTGGAAAGCAGTATGGAGATTCCTTAGAAAACTTGGGATGGAACCATCATTTGAACCAGCTATCCCACTCCTCGATCTATACCCTAAAGACTTAAAAACAGCATACTACAGTGATGCAGCCACTTCAATGTTTGTAGCAGCACAATTCACAATTGCTAAACTGTGGAAGCAACCTAGATGCCCTTCAATAGATGAATTGATAAAGAAACTGTGGTATATATACACAATGGAATATTACTCAGCATTAAAAGAGAATAAAATTATGGCATTTGCAGGTAAATGGATGGAGTTGGAGAATATCATGCTAAGTAAAGTAAGCCAACCCCCCAAAACAAAAGGCTGAATGTTTTCTCTGATGAGTGGATGTCGATCTATCATGGAGGTGGGGGTGGGTAGCATGGGAAAAACCGAAGAACTCTGGATAGGGCAAAGGGGAGAGAGAGGAAAGGAAGGGGCATTGGAGTAGAAAAGATGGTGGAATGAGATGGACATCATTACTCTAGGTACATGTGTGAAGACAAATGGTGTGACTCAACCTTGTGTACAACCAGAGAAATGAAAAATGGTGCTCCGTATGTGTACTGTGAATTGAAATGCATTGTGCTGTTTAAAAAAAATTTTTTTTAATACCCTACAGGGCCAGTTGGTTTTTTAACATGCTTTTCTTGTGTTCTCTATGTATTCTCATGCATTATGGATCCAGAATTTTGTGCTCATGAAGCATTGTGAATACTCTTCATGAATGGGTAGCAAGGGACGGTAGTGGGTAAGAATTTTGATGTATCTTCTCCTCTCATGGGCATACTTCAGTGATTCATCAGACATGCCTTGCAAAACCCAAGTTCAAAGATAAAATTATTAAAAATCTCAAAACAGTCACAGCAGAACGCACTGAGCGTGCAGCCTCCTGAGCACACAGCCTCCAGGCCTGTCACTCATTGTCACCCCTCCTTCCCTTTTTCTCTCTGACTACCATTGATCTGTTTTCTGCCCTTTCAGGAATGTAATATAAATGGAATCCCACACCATAAAGTTCTTAGAGTCTGCTTCCTTTCCTGTGTTGTAATGCATTAGAAATTCATCTGTGTTGGTGCTCAGCATACCAACTGTCCTTTAGCTCTAAAATGCATGGCTAAGGAGGTACTTGGTTGTCTGTTGTTTTTGCTGATTTACTTGAGTACAATTCCTGGCACAAGCAAAATCTCAAATTATCATTGTTATTGTTGAGGAAGGTGAAATGCTGGTAAGAATGTATGATCTACATCTACAGATGCAATTAGACAGGGCAGAAAGATCCACGTTGAACTTAGGAATTTTAGGAAATGCTTCCTAAGTTTGGCTTGTTGGTATTTCTCCCCCCGGGGTGGATTATGGGGCTTTTTTCAGGCTGGGTAGGAAAAGGATTAGAGTTGTGAGTGTGGACGTCTGTGTAAATACTCTCTAGGATATTCAATCTATGTGGTTTTAGTCTAGTTTTGCTAAAAGTTGACCTGGGAAAGGAAGGGAAGGATCTGGCAAGCAGAGGCTCTGGTGAGGTTGTTCCCATCACATCTCCCTGCTGCTCTCCCCGTGGGGCACATCTGGCTAACTCATTACCTGCTTCATGGTGATACAGCACAGTTTTATCTTCCATTTCTCTTCCACCCTGCTGCCTGGCTCCTTGCATCGCTCACATTCCTGGAGATGTCGTCATTCTTTCAGCTTCCTTGTGTTGGCAGCTTCACTTCTTGCATGCCAGTGAGGCATTCTTCGGTTCCTGGGTTGAACTTAGCCTTCAGAGATCAAGCCATAAATGAGCAGGCTGGTGACTGAAGGGAGCTGGCTGCACCATATGGCTTCCTTCTCATGCAGCAGTATGAGGAGACAGGCATTTCTCCTTCCTCTTCCCCAGCCAGAGCCCTTTCCCCACTGTGACATGTGGACTGGAGCTTGAAATCCAGAATCAGAATGTTTAGGTTCCGATTCTGGCATACTATTTTCAGTCATGTGACTATCTGCAAGCTCCATCCCTCAGTTTTCCTATCTGTGAAAAGGTAGAAATAAGAACATTGATTGGAACTTTTATTTCAATTATTTTAAAGAATAATGTAAATAAGAACATATATTATAAATGCACAGTGAGTCGGGTGCAGTGGCTCAAGCCTGTAATCCCAGCACTTTGGGAGGCTGAGACAGGAGAATCGCGAGTTCAAAGCCAGCCTCACCAACAGCGAGGTGCTAAGCAACTCAGTGAGACCCTGTCTCTACATAAAAACACAAAATAGGGCTGGGGAGGTGGCTCAGTGGTCAAGTGCCCCTGAGTCAATCCCCGGTACCAAAATAAATAAATAAATAAATAAATAAATAAATAAATAAATGCACAGTGGACCAGATTTCACAAATTAAATCACTCAGGTAACGAGCTACCAGATCAAGAATCAGACCATTCCTAAGACTCTTCATTCCCCCCACCTCCTAATGCATAGGGCTGCTTTCAGGATAAGTGATCTAATATTTGTAAAATCCTTAGAATGGTGCCTGACATACAGTTATCATTTTATCACGATCTGTTTTTTTTTAAATAAATTAATTATAAGGGAACTGTTGGCTTCAAGAAACTCAGCTGCTTGTTCCATATAGCGAAAGCATGGCTCTCATTCACGTTAGGGCTTCCCTCTCTTCACACAGTGCAGCCGACAGGAAGAGTGAAGAGTCTTCAAAATAATCAATCATTTCCTTATCCCTGAGGACCAGGTGGTGCATTATACAGCAAATGGCTCCTGTGGAATGCCAACAATTTTGTTTAGATGAAAAAAGAAATAAGCAATCAGGCTACTGTCACCACTTAACAAAGGGCCAGATGCTGTTCCGCGTGGCAGCCAGGGCCAGAAATGAGGGGTCCAGCATTGAGATGAGGAGGAGTCCCTGGATGTGGCTTCCTGCATTACCTGCACATCCCATGAGACACACAGAGAAAACTGGGCTGAGGAAAATTCCTGAAGAAATGGCCAAAATGAACTCAAGCAGGGCTAAAAAATTAGCATATTCACGAATAACTTCGCACAATGTTTTAAAACTTATGAACAGAGAAAGTGGTTCTGCCGTCAATGGTGGCTGCTCCTTCTTTTGTCTTTGTGACACAAGGACCAAAAGAAAAAGAGAGAGTAACACCATCATATCAGAGAAATTAAATCGAAGAATTCAGAAAGGGAAAAGAATGATAGTTGTCAACACATTTGGGGAACATATTAAATTCTGCACAAAATGGCCATTATTCTGTTTTACTATGGCTTAGAGTCACCAATTTGGGATGGAAATTAGAAGATTCAGGTGAGAAGGTAGAAGAGGGTAAAAACAGTTCCTGATGAAGTAAACTACAGGGCAGAAGGCAGTTCTGAGAGCTGTTGGTATATCGCATTTTACTAGAAAACACCCTATTCATATTTTGAAGGAAGAAGTCCCACATATTAGCAGCATGAAGGGAAACAACCAAGTGACAATGTCAGAAAATCTGTAATATTCTTCAGATTTCCAGGAAACTTTAAAAAATTCCTTGATCCTGCTTTTTATAAAGATATATATATTTTAAAATTATTATATAAACATGCTTCTGGAGTAATAGGGTCACATTCCACCCTGGAAATGAAGGCAATTTTTATTAGGTCTGGAATCCTCTCCAAGCAAGCCAGAGCTGCTTCCTCGGTGTGGAGTGCCACTACCACACTTGGGTGGGGCCTCTGTGTGTGTGTCTCTTAGAGGAATTCAGGGTAGAGAAAAGCCTAAGTGGGGAACCAGTTGGGAACGGCATAGCTGATCCAGCTGTTTCTTTGGTAACACCACAAAGAAGTAGAAGGTAGTGCTCCCTCTACCTCACTTCAGGATTTTGTAAATCAAGAAGAAACTATGGTGCCTATGGTGTGTGTGTGTGTGTGTCTGTGTGTGTATGAGAGAGAGAGAGAGAGAGAGAGAGAGAGAGAGAGAGAGAGAGAGAGAGAGAGAAAGAGAGAGAAGAGAAGCTAGAGAGAGTGCTTCACTAAACCCCTATGCCTCTCTAAGTTTCAATAACTTAGGCTTGCAGGTTCCAATGCACACAATGTTCAAGGATAATTTCATAAAAATTAGGAAAGTCACTGCCCATTAAGCCCTCTGGTTTCAGATCTTATACAAATGAAGAGTGGCTACTGTGGGGAGGAGGGAAGTTTATGTCATAGAACTAGTGGAACTGAAGTCCTTATTGGCTGAATGAAGATAATTCCTAAACTGGTTTCTTCGATGGAGACATTCTAAGTTTCTAAATTAACTAACTAAATAACCATTAGGCTAATCAACTGGTAAAACTCCATAATAATTTTATGAACTTTTGTATGAATTCATTAATTTTTCCAGGTTTCTAATAATGATGTATTCAGTTTGGGTTAGAGTGTTTCTTTTACCTCTTTGGCATTAGGCCACTAAAAGATAAGTAGGTGAAAGTATCATTTAGAGGCATTTGAGGGTGCCGGATGAACATGGCTAAAAGGGAAGATTGGTGTAGATGGGATTCAAATCCTATCTACATTCATATCTTAATCCAGTGTTCTTTAATAACAGAGTGACCATGGCACTCTACTGGTGAGGCACAATGACAAGTAGCTTAAACACACCTAAGCTTTTCTGTAGGAAAACCTGTACAGCCACGTGCAGATCACCACCAGTGGTAAAAAAGATGGAAGTCAGTTCTTTCATACTCTTCCTATTGAAAAGTGGCTGTTGATTTCCCTCTCCTTGATTCTGAGCTGATTTACTTATCAAAAACAATGCAGTGAAGTTATGTTCTAGGACTCCTAAGACTAGATAATAGGGAAGTGTACAGTTTCTGCCCGGGCTTCTTAAATCTAACTACCATATTATGAAGAAGCTCAAGGAGACCTGTAGAGAAGCCCATGCAGAAAGGAACTGAAGCTCCAGATATCAGCTTTGGTTGAACTCGCAGATGACAGGAGCACCCACCTGCCAACCATGTGAGTGAGCCATCTTGAAAGTGGGCACAATGTATAGATAGTTAATAATATGGGCCCATCCTTGAGTGTGAGTTAGGAGGGGAGAGCTCGTTTGTGAGGAATTTGGAGAGCCTTTAAGGAAGCACCCTCAATGTTATTGTTCGGGGCCATCTGGCACACTAACGAGCTCTTGGTGCCTCAAAACTTTCAGCCTTTGATCCTGTGAGTTTTGGAACCTGGCCAGTTCCCACCTCACAGAGATTTTACAGCCTAAGGCCAGCTGCATAACGCTGGACTGCATGTTGGGAGGGTTGCTGTGTCTTTTTAAGCTCTCCAAGGAGAGAGAAGACAGAAGAAGGGATCCATCTGAAGAGGAGAGATTGAATCCATCTGAGAAGAAATTTCAAACGAGGAAGAAAGAATCTGATGTTTTGAGTAAGAAGAAGGAACCTGATGATGAGAAGAAGGAAGCTGACTTGAAAGGAAGAAGGCAGACTCTCACCTGTGTGTTTACCCCACTCTTGGTGTTGCTGATTTTACCCAAGGCTGGGTGTTGAAGGTGGTGATGACGCTTTAAGTGGAAAAGAAGGACTCTCACCTGTGCTGTTTACCCTACCCTGTTGCTGATTTTGCTGATTTTACCCGAGGATAGGTATTGAAGGTGTTGATGCTGTTGTGA
>CM053401.1:151259847-151328112 GCA_028644305.1 Xerus rutilus | reverse complement strand
AATTTTTGTTTATCTTGGAAGGTTTTTATTTCATCATGAAACCTAAAACTTAATTTTGCAGGATATAAGATTCTTGGTTGGCATCCACTGTCTTTTAGCCCTTGGTATATGCGTTGCCATGATCTTCTTGCTCTCAGGGTCTGGGTTGAGAAGTCTGGAGTGATCCTAATTGGCTTCCCCCTATATGTAATCTTTTTCCTTTCTTTTGTGGCTTTTAAGATTCTCTCCTTATTCTGAATGTTAGGCATTTTCATTATGATGTGCCTTGCTATAGGTCTGTTGTGATTTTGAACATTTGGTGTCCTGTAAGCCTCTTAAATTTGATTATCCAATTCATTATTCATATTTGGAAAGTTTTCTGATATTATTTCATTGAATAGATTGCTCATTCCTTTGGTTTGGAATTCTATGCCTTCCTCTATCCCAATAATTCTTAAGTTTGGTCTTTTAATGTTATCCCATAGTTCTTGGATGTTCTGTTCATGGTTTCTTACCGTCTTCACTGTGTGGTCAACTCTATTCTCAAGGTTAAATATTTTGTTTTCAGTATCTGAGGTTCTGTCTTCCAAGTGGTCTAATCTGTTGGTGATACTTTCTATTAAGTTTTTGATTAGGTTTATTGTTTCTTTTATTTCAAGGATTTCTGTTTGGTTCATTTTCGGAATCTCTATCTCCTTATTGAACTGATCTTTTACTTCCTGTATTTGCCTATGTATCTCTTTATCAAAGTGATCTTTTACTTCTTGTATTTGTCTATGTATCTCTTTATTGAAATAATCTTTTGCTGGCTGGACTTGCTCTCTTATATCATTCTTTAAGTCACAGAACATTTTAATTATGTACATCGTGAATTCCTGTTCTGTCATTTCTTCTACTGTACTAACCATGGATTCTAATAGTGTAGAATCTTGTTTTGTTTGAGTCACTTTCTTCCCTTGTTTTTTCATGATGTTTGTGTGTCTTTCCTTCTAGCTCTGCTGATCCAAGTTGTTACAGTTTTTACTCCTATATGGGTATAATTTCCCTGGAGGGTTTCAATTCTTCTGCTTTAAAAGGGAGACCAATATTGATTGATCTCAATATAAGCAATATATAGTTTCAAACCAAGTAGCTCCTAACAGCTCCCAAATACATTTACAGTTTAGTCATGATATACAACAATTATGAGTTCCTTTACAATTTATTATGTAACCAATAAGTTTGCACAAGGGTCTATAGTTTTGTCGGTGGGCTAGGGAAACTTGAGGGTGGAGTGTAGGATAGAATGTTGGAGTAGTAGGAAGTGAGGATATGGTTATTAGATCTTAGACAGCATGAAAAAGGAATCCAAGAGAAGTTGGATATTACTAGAAAGAGCGACAGAGAGTTGGGGAAGACCAGTAAGGAGGAAGAAAAGAGAGTACAGCAAGGAGAGATGATAGCAAGAAAAATAAAACATATGCAAGTGGGAGATACAAGACTATATAATACCACTCTAATATACAGTTCAGAAATCCCAATCTACCATATCCCACTGTATAACAAATACTTGGTTTCACAACTGCTGGGGATTAGAAGGTAGGAAAAGAGTGAGAGAGAAAAGAGGGAAGGAAAGGAAAGAAGAAAAGAGCAGAGAAATAAAACAAATAGATTAAACAATAGAAATATTAGGAGAAAAAGATAAAGGATAAAATAAAAAATAAGAATAAAAGAAAATAAGAAAAAATTTAAAAAATAAATAAAAAAAATAAAAAGTCTCAATGTAAATAAACAAGTATGGTTCCTTTCACCTCCAGTAGGTGGCGTTGTCCATTGCTTGCCAGTCTTTCCCCACTGGTGTCCTGGGTGTGAGTTTCACAGCAGGGTGAAGCTCTGGGCCGCTGGTGAAGATGCTGTTTCATGGTGTGCTGCATTGAGGCCAAAGTTTGTTCCTAGATGCTGTCTGGTGCCCACTGGTGCAGGACGTTCTGCTGTGTTAGATGGAGATCCACAAGGAACAGTAGCCGGGGGTCCCGCTCAGGAGACGGTTTGTCCACAGGAGCAACTGCTAGGGGTCCTGTGTGGCTGGGGGCGCTGGAGCCAGGTACCTCGTGTAGTAGCAGGCCTCGCCCGCCTGGGGCAAATCCTGGGCTGGAGCCCTGGGCTGGGGCCCCACGCCACAGCTGTGCTCCACGCCACTCACTGCTGAAGTCACGCTGCCTGTGGCAATCGCTGCTGCCTGGTGGCCCTCTGCACACACATGCGTGAGTGAAATTTCTGCGGGGGATGATGAGCCTCAGGATGATGTCAAGAAGCTGGCTGGAATATGGCACTTCCACTACTTCCAGCTTTGGTCCTGGAGAGACTAGCACGGAGGAGTCTGTATAGGCCGTCATCTTGGAACCGAATCTTCATTTCTTCTTTTCAGAAATGTCTGTTTAGTTCATTTGTCCATTTGTCAATCAGGTTTTTTTTTCTTTTGGTAGTAAATTTTTTTGAACTCTCTATATTCTGGATGTTAATCCTCTGTCAGAAAAATAATGGGCAAAATTTTTTCCCATCTGTGGGTTTTCACACTGTTTTATCCTTTGCTGTACAGAAGCCTTTTAATTTAATGCCATCCTGCTTATTTATTCTTGGTTATATTTCTTGAGCTTTAGGCATTTCATTAAGGAAATTGCTGCCTGCACCTATATGTTGGAGTGTTTACCCTATGTTTTCTTCTAGCAGTTGCAAAATTTCTGTTCTAATTCCTAGGTCTTTGGTCCAATTTGAATTGACTTTTGTGCAGAGTGAAAGTAAAAAAAAATAAAAAGTCTCAATGTAAATAAACAGGTATGGTTCCTTTCACCTCCTGTAGGTGGCGTTGTCTGTTGCTTCCTGGACTTTCCCCGCTGGTGTCCTGGGTGTGGGTTTCACAGTAGGGTGAAGCTCTGGGCTGCTGGTGAAGACTCTGTTTCATGGTGTGCTGTGTTGAGGCCAAAGTTTGTTCCCAGGGATCTAATTTCATTCTACTACATATGGATATTCAATTTACCTGGTATTATTAGTTTAAAAAACTGTCTTTTATCCAGCATATGTTTTTGGCACCTTTGTCAACGATGAGATGACTGTATCTGTATAAGTTTTTCTCTTGTGTTCTATTTCTTTGGTCTTCACGTTTGTTTTTATGCAAATACCATGCTAGTTTTGTTAAGAAACCTCTGAGGTATAATTTGAGGTCAGGTATTGTGATGCCTCCAGACTTGTTCTTATTGCTCAGACTTGCTTGGGTTTTCTGAATATTTTATTCCTCCATGTGAATTTTAGGACTGTTTTTTCTAGTTCTGTGAAGAATGTTTTTGGTATTTTGGTGGGGATTGCATTGAATCAATAGATCACTTTTGGTAATATGGCCATTTTGGCAATATTAATCTTGCCTATCCAAGAACAGTCTTCCCATCCTCTAACATCATCTTTAATTTCTTTCTTCAGCAATCTGAAAAGAAAAGTAGTTTTCTTTTTTTTTTTTTTTTTTTAAATATCTTTATTTTGTTTTTATGTGGTGCTGAGGATCAAACCCAGTGCCTTACGCATGCTAGGCGAGCACGCTACCACTGCGCCATAACCCCAGCCCAAAAGTAGTTTTCTTTATAGAAGTCTTTCACCTCCTTTGATATCATCTTACCCCAGTAGGAATGGCAGTATCAAGAATATAAATAATAATAAATGCTGATGAAGATGTCGGAAGAAAGGAACACTTATACATTGTTGGTAGGACTACAGATTAGTACAACTACTATGAAAATCAGTGTGGCAGTTCCTCAAGAGACTGAGAATGTAACCATCATATGACCTGGCTATACAACTCCATGGTATTTATCCAGAAGAGCTGAAATTTGAACACTGTAGTGACACCTGCATTTCAATGTTTATAGCAGCACCGTTCCTATTAGCCAAATTATGGAACCAGTGTAGGTGTCTGTCAACAGATGAATGGTATTATTTTAGTCAACCTTTGAATTGCTGTGAACAAAAGACCCAACAAGAACAACTTAAAGAAGGTAAAGTTTATTTTGGCTCACAGTTTCAGAGGTTCAGTCCATGTCTGGCCAATTCCACAGCTCTGGGCCTGAAGTAAGGCAGAGAATCATGGCAGAAGGGTGTCGTGGAGGAAAGCAGCTCAGAACATGGCACCAGGAAGCAGAGAGTAAGCGAGCCCCACTCGCCAAGGACAAAATATAAACCCAAAGGCATACCCCTAGTGACCTACTTCCTCTAGCCACACCCTACCTACCTATAGTTATTGCCCAATTAATCCATATCAGTGGATTAATCCACTGATTTGGTTAAATATTTCACAATCTTATCATTTTATCTCTGAAAATTCTTACATTGTCTCACCCATGAGCTTTTGGGGGGACGCCTCATATCTAAACTATAAACAGTATATATATACATATACACACATACAATGAAGTTCTATTCATCCATAAAGAAGAATGAAATTATGTCATTTCAATTATGTGAATGGATAGAACTGGATAATGTCATGCTAAGTAAAATAAGCCAGATGCATAAAGTCAAGGGTTGAAAAGTTTTTTTTCCTCATATGCATGAACTAGAAAGAAATAAAGAAAAAAATGGGAGTGATCTCATGAAAAGAGAAGGAAGAATAGTAGATGAAGGGGATTAAAGGTAGGGTGGGAAAGGGGAGGAAGAGTGGAATGAAACTGACTAAATTACACTATGTGCATGTATGAATATTTCACAGTGAATACCATTTTTAAGTATAATTTTTACTCATTGAACAAATAAATAGAAGGAAGAGTTGTAGGATAGAGAAAGTGGTTCTTGGGGAGGGAGGAGGAGAAGGAAAAAGTACTGAGGAATGAAATAGAGCAAATTATATTGTATGCATCTATGAATATGTCATAATGAACCCCACTGTTATGTGTGACTGTGATGCACTAATTAAGACACACACACACAAAGAGAAAATGCTGAAACTCTTTAAAGAAGCAAGGAACTAGAAACAGCTGAAGGAGGATTTCTGAGGTGCTTAGAGCTGTTCTAAGTCTTGATCTGGGAGGAATTTACACAGGTGTAACTTACAAGCACAGTCTTCCAAGTGTATGCTCAAGATTTGTACACTCTACTGTACATAAAGTACAACTCAATATAACACAGTTAAAGAGAGACATACTAGTTGGGAAAACTAATATGTTTGGGGAAAACTAGTATGTGCTGTTTCCACACAAGGTATGAATGAAGTGGTGAAGATACATAGGGGTCCTATTTGCTACCATGAGATTGTTACTATGTGTTTGTTGCCATAGAATTCACTTCTTAGGCAAGCAACCTAATGATCTGAAACCATTTTGCTTCATCTTGGAAGGGGTACATGTCTTCCTTTGTTTAAATCCTCCTGCCCAGAGAGAAGTGGTACTTTTCAGGTTAAAAGCACATAAACAAGAGCATTGGAATAATGCCTAGAACCTGGGAGGAAACAAAAGAAACTGAAAATACTGCCCTGCTAAGCAACCCACACTTGGAATAACCACAGAACCATTTAAGTCATATTGTGTGTAATTAGAACCTAGAATGGGTAGGCAGGTTAATACACAGCAATTTCATTGCCTTTGGGGGTTCAACATTCTGAACAGGTGCCAAAGCATCAAGCATGCATCAGCTGGAAAGCCTCTAGTATTTTATAAAATGCCCTTCTCGTGGCCACCCAGCACATTGGTGGCTTTTACAGCCACTTCTCACCCAAATGGAATTGTTTTAGAGAAGCCCGGAAGTGTAACTTCTCATTTTGAAAGTACTATTATTCTTCTAACACCAGTTTGTTGGACATTACACTTTTGTACCTATAAGTAGTGTTAATAATCCTCCTCTATTTACTTGGAATTAGGGTAATTTTCTCGCCATTTCATCAGTCTCCAACATTTTTTTTATTTTGGGAAATTACTTTCACTGTCAATCTTCACCAAGTGCCAGTAAGATAACAAAAGCAACAAAGTTGTGGAAAAAAATCTAATAGTAAGAAATTGGTCAGACCCTTTAAACCCAACTGTGGGTTTTTCATAAGCAGATATAGCTTTATTATTTCCCCAAACTTAATTATAGCCAGAAAAAATGGGCATGACGATTCAGTCCATTATGACTGTTCTTTGTGCAATAAGGGATGGTGGAGGTGGGGGTGGGAAAAGACTTTACTGAGCCATTCTCAGTAAAGGGGTGGAAAGAGGGAAAACAATGGAACAATATCTGCAGGCTAGTCATTTATTGTGGCTTTAGCAAAACAGCTTTCCAGAGCACTTGCCCTACTCTCTACCCTTGTCCCGATTTTAGGATATTTTGCATTTACTGGTTTTAGTACTCAGTCAATCCTGGAGGTTAACTGGGGATGTAAGTAAGATCAAACTCACATGGTATTGTCCAAGATAGGCAAATTGGTTCAGGGCAAAAGGGTGGATTCTAGAATCAGATCTGTTACTGACTATGAACTTGATTGTTGAATTAATTTATCTGTGACTGTTATGAAACATGAATATCAGGGTTATTGAAGGAGATCAAATGATATGCTATGTAAACATGCCAGTCACATGGTAATCACTCACTAAATAGACTTTTAAAGATATTTTTATTTGTTCCTTTTAGTTATACATGGCAGTGAAATGTATTTTGACGTATTATACGTACATGGAGTATAACTTCCCATTCTTATGGTTGTACATGATGTGGAGTTACACTGGTCATGTGTTCATATATGAACATAGGAAAGTTATGTCCAATTCATTCTACTGCCTTTCCCATTCCCATCTCCCTTCCCTTCCCCCATTCTTCCCTGTCCAATTCAGTGAACCTCCACTCCCACCTCCACAATATGAGTTAGCATCTGCATATCAGAGTGAATACTGGGCATTTGGTTTTTGTTTAATAGTTTATTTTTTAAAATGTTCCCCAAAACTATGAATAACATCTTAATCTCTTTTGGTCAATTGTCTTAAACAAGGCTGAATCCCTAGTACCTTGCAACATTTGGCACATCGTATGATTTTAATACATATGTAAATAAATGAAATGTATTCCACTGTCCCTGAGGGCATTTCCATTGATGGCATGATCTGTGTACAGCAAAAAATCCCCCTCACCTGCTTTCTCTTCCTTGACAAGTTGTATATCTGGATAGGTGTCCATGGACCTATGGAAGGAGAAAAGGAGAGCTATGACCTGATGAGGAGGTGAGGACTATGCCCTTGTAATTTTTATTTTCCTAGTTTCTTCTTAATTGGGTTCTAAGTCTTTCTCTTTTGAGAGTGGTCAGAGGCCATGATAGCTCACCTGTAGGAGACCCCTAATTAGAGGTTAGATACAGGTATGGGAAGCAGATGGGACCTTATGAAGAAGGGAAGCCAAAACACATGAAACAGAGGAAATTTATTACTCACAGGTCCCAGAGGAAGTTAGGGTGCCAATGGGAAGCTGACAGGAAGTCCAGAGACATCAGAGCACTGAGCTCAACTAGAAAGAAGGGAAAGGAAGAAAAGGGATGGGGTGGGAGGCGATAAAGAGAAAAGGAGGTAATCCATGGTGACATTATTCCAGTATGGGTTGTGAATTTACTTAGTTTAAAAAATCATATACATGACTCTGTTGTTGATAATTTGGTTTTATTGTGGTCTGTTGTTAGATTTTGTGTTGAATTTGTGTTAGATTTTGGTTCAGTGAGATAAAGAACAGGCAGGCGCACCCCACCAACCACATGGGAGATTTGGGGGGCAGTTTTAACTAGGTCAAAGGTGACAGAGTATGACTGGGTTTATACAACTTGTGTCAGGCCTAAAAATCAATGCTGAGGTAGCAACAAATTTATGACATGATCTTAGTCATACATACTAAAATTAATTTAAGAAAAAAATTCTGAAATAAGATATGAAACTACATATTGATTAGGTATATCAGGTTCATTAAAAAGAATCATCCCAAACTGGCCAACTCTGAAAAAAATTTCCTTTGGGCAGCTAGGCAGAAAGATCAAATCATTGTTCCCAGGTGTTTGTATCCATGGTCTATGCTTTGAATCATAAGATGGGTATAGGTACCAAACTGGAGGGAAAAAGTAAACTATTTATCATAAAAAACCAAAAAGATCAAATCACTTATAAGGAAGACAAAAATCAGATTGCCATTACATTTTTGACAGCAATGTTTAATACTTGGAAACAATGCAATAATATAGTTAAGATATTCATGGAAAGAAAGTATGAACCCAAAATTTTATAGTCAGCCAAATTCATCCCCAAGTTTAAATGCCACAAACTTTAATGAGCATGTGAGAACTCAAAAAGTATAGTTCCCTTCAGCTCATTTTGAGAAATGTACAATCAAAAGGGCTTTATACAACCAAAATGATTGAAGGGACATAGACACAGGAAATGGTTATGAGCATTGAAAGTATTCAATGATGGGCTAGGGTTGTGGCTCGGTGGTAGAGCGCTTGCCTGGCACACGTGAAGCACTGGGTTCAATCCTCAGCACCAAATAAAAACAAATAAAACAAAATAAAGGTATTGTGTCCATCTACAACTAATAAAAAATAAAAAATATTCAATGAACTGAGAACTAAGAATGATGATTTATTATAAGAGAGACAGAGTAGTACTTAATGGCTATTTTCTCTAAGAGTGTGAATACAGTTCCACTAAAAATTAAGGGCTTGGGAGAATATATGAAGAGTATCATGAACATACAAATGATTCCCTGATAGACATTAACTGGGATTAAAAAAAAAGTATTTCCAAGCCAGGCACAGTGGCGCAAGCATGTAATCCCAGCACTTAGGGAGGCTGAGACAGGAGAATCGTGAGTTCAAAGCCAGCCTCAGTAATGGTGAGGCGCTAAGCAACTCATTGAGATCCTGTCTTTACATAAAACACAAAATAGGGCTGAGGATGTGGGTCCATGGTCGAGTGCCCCTGAGTTCAATCTCCAGTGCAAAAAAAAAAAAAAAAAAAGTAAGTATTTTAATATTGCTTATAATAGAAAACCAACAGACTGTAGCCCCCCCCAGAGAGAGAGAGAGAGAGAGAGAGATACATAAAAGTAATAATATAAAGGCAAACTCAAGGAACAATAGCATGAACCTTTTTAAAAGCCAAATTTTATACTGACTTAAAAAGAAAGCAGATAAAGTAAACCATATGGTTAAAGACTATATGTAAGGACACACATATTTAAACATATATAATAAACAATATGTAGGAATGGAGATCAAACATTTGGATCATATTAACAAATGTAATAAAAAAATTTTAGATTGGTTAACAAGGTAAATTAATAATATATTGTAAGAAAGACAAACCCAAAACAAAAAGATCCAAGAGGTTAAGAATAAAAGGATGGACAAAGACACATCAGGCATACACAAATAAAAAGAAGGCAGTGATCTCAATCTTGATACCTGACAAGGTAGAATTAAAGCATGTTTTAAAAGCCTTAAAAAAAAGACAAGAAAAGATACTTTATAAACCCAAAGTCTTTACAAAGATAACTGATATTACTATTTACACAACCAACAGCACTTTAACAACTTTCATAAAGCAACAATTATGAAAAATGTAAGAGAAAGAAAAAAATGTACTGACAATAGAAAATTCTACTACATCACACAGGGAAGAAAATCAAGTAGATAGAAGCACAAACATAGCTAAGCAGATCTTGTAAATAGCTAACTCTTTACCCTAATAATGGACAATACACCTTTTCCATTGAACATGGGACATTCATGAGGATTGACCATACTTCAGACCACAAAGAAAACCTGGATAAATTCTGAAGAATTGATTCGGATCAAAAGGCTGTAAAGTTACTATATAATCAGGAAACACAACGGACATCCTACTTGGAAATTTAAACATTGGTTTTAAACAAACTAGGGTCAAGGAAGAAATACTAAATGAAATTGTAAAATTCTTCCTTCCTTTTCTTTTTGCAGTGGTGGGAATAGAACCCAGGGCCTCACACATGCTAGGCAAGTGCTCTACCACTGAGCTACACCCTCATCCCTAGAAAATTAAAATTTACAATAAATAGTAAACAGAAGAAAAAGTATACCTATCTAATCATATCAAAGAAATGTAAATATAAATGAATTAAATGACCAAGTTTAAAAACTAGGAAAAGTAAAACGACAATAAAACAGAAAGAAGTTAAAATAGATGAAAGCAAAAATGAATTAGAGAAACCAGTTCTTTGGAATAAAATGAACCAACTGCTACCTAATCTAATCAGAAAAAAAAAAAGGAGTAAACACTCAAAATAAGAAATGTCAAGGGAGGGAAACATCAAAACAGGAAATTTTAAAAAATCATTAGAGACATTGAACAATTCTATGCAAACACATTTTACAATCTCTATGAATTTCATACATTTCTAGAAAAATACAATTCACCTGCCTACTCCAGTGGAGAGACCCAAAAAGCTCACCATACAATCTTCTCATAATAGGTAGTATATTATGTAGTCCCTGGACACCTGAGAAAAATCTTTCCCTAAAATGTTATCCCTCAGGACTAAGAAAATACTATCCTAGCAAATTTAACAAAAGAAGTTGATGTTACTGCATTTATAATCCAAGAAACAGTTTTGTTTTGAACGTGGAATAAGCATGAGCTAAGTCTGAGATAGGAATTTGGGGATGCAGGAAAAAGAAATATATAATGAGTCTCAAAAGAGAAGGGCCCATGAATCATTAGAAGCCAGAGAACGCCCATGAACCTTTGAAATGCAAAACAAGCCACTCCTGAGCAATGCAGCCCACATAATTAGCCCACTTCCTTGGCACAAGGACCTCACTCTTGGCCTGTGGCCTTACCCACAAAAGGTAACGTGATGCAGAAAATAGGGCAAAACAAAAATGCACAAAAACTAGTGCAAAATTGTATAACTACATCTTAACTCCATCTCTAGTCCATCCCCTAGCTATCATTCCTCTGTAAATATTAACACCCCAGATCAAGAGATTGATGGCTGTGCCTCTGGAGATGGCCCATGTTCTCCCTTGAATATGTGTCTGCTTTCCTAAATAAATAAATTTCTGTGTTTCTGACTGGCACTCCCACACTGAAATTCTATTCTGTCACATACAGCACTTGTCCGGAGTTGAAGTCCCCTCTGTGAGAAAGATCTCCTCTCTGAGAACTCCTCCAGTAACAGGACAAGAATTAATCAGTACTCTGATAAACACTTATGTCTTCAATGACCTCAGCAAACAAAAACCAGGCCCTAGTAGTGAGGATACAACGAGAGAGCAATGCTCGGAAATTACCAGCAATGATCAGACAGGACCAGCCCTCACTATGTCCAAAACAAACGGTCCACACTCCCCACATGCCGGCGCCCGCACCGGCACAAAGTGAAACCAGGATTGGTGAGGGAGCTGCGGATAAAAATTACACACACACACACACACACACCACCACACCCACACAGATTACTCAACATCATCCTTTCCAGCTAACATGAATGATTACTGTTTCTTTTCCAATGACAACCATAGCTCCACTTTAATCCACTCACCACCTAGATAAAAACCACTAAGACATACAATCATTGGATTGCCCCTGCTCTCTAACATTAGATCCAGAGTTGGTCCTGTTTTCTTAAACCCTCTTCATAAAAACCTGTAGCAGAAGCCCATTGCTATAAGTTCCTCCCAAGTCCCTCCACTGATGTGCCCCATGATTCCTCTGGTGTGGGTCCTCCTTTGCCACAGCAAACAAGAGAAACCTAATTTATCTTTGATTATACAAGTGTGTCTTTGAAGGGTATGCATGGATACAAAATTGTATCAATTCCTTAAGCCATGGAACTCATAATCAGATCTCTGAGCAATGTCTCATTCTAGGAATTAAAATCTAGTCACAACAACAACAACAAAAATTAAAAAGACCCCATCTGTGTGAAAGAGACTAGATATACCACACCTCCACAGGCCCTTGTTTTCATACTCACTTTTCTTAACATGTCCGCTGTTTTGGAGCATTGCCTCATTGTAGAGTCTCAACACCAGTTAACTCCCTTTCTTGTCTTCTATTTCCATTCATTTATTATGTAGAACAATCTGCCTCTCCTTCAGCAAGAAAGACTTCCCTAGGAGGAGGGAGAAGGAATCAGTTGCTAATCTCAGGGTTCTTTTTGCTAAGCTAGGGGAATGTGAAAGACAATGAATCTGCCACGTTGGAAGCTTTCCTCCCTTCACCACTGTAGAGATTGACAGTTTATGAGCAGATTCCTCTTCATTGACTCATTCCAGCTTCTTAACCATGGAAAAGAAATGCTAGCAATTGTGATTCTCCCCCATTATATGGTTAAGGGGGAAAGAAATAGAAAGGCTAAGTCTATCCAGCCAGTAAGTTAGCAAGCTCCAATTCAGAGCCTCTTGTTCCAAGCAGGCCCTCCATCTAGTACATGGCTTGCATTAAGTTGGTGATAATTACAAAACTACCACTGTTCCTGATGTTCTCCTACTATGTACTGGACTAATGCTCAGTGCTTTATATCAGTGCTTCTCAAACTGTGCTATGCACATGGATCACTTGGGCATCTTGTTAAAATACAGACTCTGATTCAGCACACTGGATACGACATGAGGGTCTACATTTCAAACAAGCAAGATCTTGTTTAATGCTAATGCTGCAGGTCCACAGCCCACATGTGGAATTGTAAGGCTTTATTTGCACAGCCTCACAATAAACCCACAAGCCAGAATTTCTCAACCCAGATTATATTTGGGGAGATTTTAAGCCATATGATCCTCAGATATAGCCTATACCAGTCATGTCAGTACCCCTGGTAGTGAAACCCAGGGGCCTCGCACGTGAAACTAAACTTGAAACTACTGCTGTACGGGTTAGACAGCAGTACCTTCATTTCACAGCTGAAAAACTCAAATTTAGAAAGAGAATCACCTTGCCCAAACCTTATACATGGGTCAGGGTTGGAGGCCAATTTTAAACTCTGAGTCCAGAAATTCTGAGTCCAGAATCCCTTCTGCTAGGTACTCGTCTCCATGGCCTTTCATGGAAAGCATACAACCTAATAATCAATCTATTAATGTTAAATGGGGTAGTCAGGCCAGCACACAGTATAAGCCATTGGAAAACATCCCGAATGTACAGGTGCACCAGCATGAAGATTCTTAGTATTGTTTATGACCCTATAGCAGTAGGAGGGTAGGAAGCACTCCCTGGGGCTGAAGGTAACTCTTCTATCTAAAGACCCGGCACGCATCCTGAAACTGCCTATGCTTCCTTGGTTCCTCTGGCTTTCCTATAAATGCTGATCTATCAGAGTATTTTCTCTCCCGTTGAGGTTTTAAGTGTAAGAGAAAGCCAGGTGCATTAAATCAGTGTAATTAGCTCTGAAATGCTAGTGATTGAGGAAGTGGATTCCCAGAGAGAGAGAAAGAGAGACTCTCCAAGGCTTTATCAAACTGGAATTGTGAAGCCTTGGGTTGGACAGCAGCCAAACGTCTGGCTCTTTCTGATGGGAAGCAAAGGATTCCCTGAGGGATGGACTTGCTGGCAATGGCTAGGCTTATCCTCCCATCTGGGAATTCATTAATTAGGGCTTAACTTTGAAGGCAGATAACAAGCTAATCAAAGGGAGAAGCAAAGCCCCACAAATCAAGCTGCCTAATGAGTCATGCTGGGGTGAGCAGGTAAGAAGGCACCTGTCAGAACCGGTGGAGGTTCTGAGAGAGTTAGTGGGGGTGGGAGCACCCTCTAAGCTATGTTTCTGGCTTACCATCAATTTTTAACAAAAGAGCCAATAGAGAAATTGTAAGGTCATTATTTAAAACCAGTAACTGCACAATCTTCTTATACCAGTCACCTCCCTCAATCTTCTTTGCCATATCACTATCTCATAATTCCAGAAACTGAAACCATAAAGTCCCTGCCTACCAGGAATGTCTCTGCCTATGGAGGCCAAACCAGCTGGCTGATCAGGGCAGGGAGAAGAGATTGTACAAAAGGCCTCCTGCTGGCCCATGTGCGACCTCAAAGAGAACACAAATAAAAATGCACTCTTTACACCCAGAGATTAAACTTCTTTATGTTTTAAAACAGGCATTTTGGGGATGTTATGTAACTAAATTTTCTTCTGAGTTTGGGTTCATGAGCTATGTAGGTTGAAGAAGAAACACAAGGGATACAATGAGGATAGTTGAATTTGTCAGATTTTCTCTCCTCCAATATGAAATCCTTGCTGCTTTCTGACATCCATTGGCTTGAAAGTTTTCTAATACTCTATACATCTCCAGAGCTTTACTTCTATTCAAAGATGAAGGAAGCTTGAAGCCTTGTCCCAAATGTCACCTTTGTGTGTCTTCTTTGGTTGTAACTCTCCTGTGAATTCTTGAGAGAGTTTGGAATCACTTTGGATATACTATCAAAAGGATCCATCACCTACCCGGCCTCTCTTTCTGCAGGTGATATTCAACAAGGATGGATTACTTCTTTTGTGCCAATTAATTTCTTTTCCACTGTTATGGTTTGGATCTGAAATGTCCTACAAAGACTCAGGTGTTGAAGGCTTGGTCCCCAATATAGCAGGGTTCAGAGGTGGGACTTTTTGGAAATGATTGGATCATGAGGGCTCTAACAGTAGATTAATCTGTTGATAAATTCATAATTGGAATGGACTATTGGAAGGTAGTAGAACCTGTGGAAGGTGAGTCCTAGTTAATGGGAGTGGGTCATTAGGAGTATGCCCTTGAAGACTATATCTTGGCCCTGGGCCCCTTCTCCCTCTCTCCCTGTCTTTCTCTCTCTCCTTCCTGGATGCTACAAGGTGAGAAGTTTCTTCTGTCATGACCTTTTGCCATGATATTCTGCTTCACCTTAGGTCCAAGGCAACGGAGCCAGCCAACCATGGCCTGGAATCTCTGAAACCATAATCCAAAATAAATCTTTCTTACTTTAAGTTGTTTTTCTCAATTTTGTCACATCAATGAAAAACTGACCAACACATTCATCCTTACCTCTTTTTTTCTTTTTCCCAAAGATTCCAACTCTTCTCTCCCATCCAGCATGAAGAACCATTAACTTCACATGAGTCTTTTCAATTCTGCACCTTCTGGTTGTCTCTGATATAAATTGGAGCCAACTGATCTCTGCCAGGTAAATGAACTCAAAATCCCTAGGTAGGAACAAAAGGTTGGAGGGATGTGTGTCACCTCTACCCCAGGTAGTTACCTTTTCCCCTCAACCTAAACCTCACATGTAGTTCACATTGCTACATGTAGTTCTTCTTGGAAACCAATAGCAGGTCTATATGGTAGATTCATCTACCCATATCCCCAATTATATTATGAAGTCCTTTCTCAATGAAGTGATAAGGAAAGCCCTATGCTGAACCATTCTTTCCTAGTGTATAGCTATTTCCTCCTGGCTGAGGAAAGAGAGTGGGGATAAGACAGGCAGTCCTTTCATTTTATATAGCCATTACATTGCTCTCTCATCTCTAAGCCAGGGCCCCTAACCTAGCTACACCCTGGAATCAACTGGGGAGCTTGTAAAAATACTAATACCAGGTTGTATTCTAGACCCTTTGCAACTCAATGTTTGTGGTGGCACCCAGGCATCAGAAGTTATTTGATGACAGTTGTTTGAAATTTGGCTGCACATGTTTAGAATTTCTCAGGAGGCTTTTAGAAATACAGATGCCTGTTCCCACCCTCAGAATTCTTATTAATAAAGGGTTCAGGGTACATTTTGGCTACTGTGAATTTTAAAATCTCCTCAAATGAACTTAATGCACAGCCAATTTGAAAAGTAGTGCTTTAGACTATCTTTTTCTTCCAAATTTTCCAGCCTAGGGGCTAAATAAAAAAACATCATTTTGCTAGCAAAGGAAAAATATCAGCAATCTCCTGGTTGATCTATTCAATGGCTTTTTTTCTCCCTGTGATTTACTGCACCAAGTCTATAGGCAATATGGAGTTTTTAGGCAGAAATCTTGCAATTTATTACTTTACTCTACCAGTACCTCCTCTTCTTGAGCTGGCCCCTGCACAAGGGCCATAATAAAACCATAAACAACAAATAAGAACAATAAGGGCATTTGACTTCCATTTTTACTTGAGTGCTGATAACTAGGTTACCAGAGGAACTCAGCTAATGCAAGCTGTCTGGACTTCCACAAAAGAACACTGCAACTCTTGCAAACACTTATGGGAAAAATACATCTTGTATGTGGGATGACATGGACTGATGATAGGATATCAGCCAAAAGACCAGGAATTAGAAGTACTGTGAACTCACTTTACTATCTCTAAGTTTTAATTAGTTGGGTTTTTGTTGTTGTTGTTGTTTGTTGGGGTTTTTTTTTTAGGGGAGTGGGTGCTGTGACCAAAAGCCTGAGAAGAACACAAGAACAACTTCAGGAAACAGTTTATTTGGGTCTTACAGTTTCAGGGGTCTCAGTCAATAGACAGCCAACTGGGCCTGAGGTGTGTTAGAACATCATAGTGGAAGTGTGGTGTGGAGGAAAGTAGCTCAGAACGTGACCAGCAAGAAGGAGAGAGAGAGAGATCCACTCAACAAGGACAAAATATAAACACCGAAGACACACCCCCAATGATCCACTTCTTCTAGCCACACACTATCTGCCTACAGTTACTACCCAGTTAATCCATTCAAGTAGATTAGTGTACTGATTAGGTTAATGCCCTTAAAACCCAATCATTTACCTCTGAACTACATGAGGTTTTGGGGGAACTGCATATCTAAACTATAACATTCAACATCCAGGGAAAGATGAACATATGTTACAAATCATGTGGGCTATTAAAAAACATATTAGAACATTTAAATAATTATGTAAATTTTTGGAAGAAGAGGATGAGATTAGAGAACCCTCTAATATAACAGTTTATTATCATATCCATATGGTGAGAGAAAAGATATTTAAGGAAAACCCTAGAACTGGGAAGTTTGCAGACTCAATCTAATGAGACATTTGTGTGTATAATACAATATACTCAGGGATGCAAATGCATGTAGAAAAATATGCCAAGAAATGGATGTCTTTATCTCATCCCTATGTTATGAAGACAGTCAATTGGAAAGGATTATTTAAATTTTAAGAGATGAATTAGACCTCAGACTGCTGATTCTTAAATTCTGTAGTTTACTCAGACAATTCAGTATGTCCTTATTATTTTTTATCATTGGTAAAATATTTATCTACTATTGGAACAAGATATTGATTATGTGGTAAATAAGAAAAATAGGGCACAAATTTTGCCTTACTTCCTGGACTCAGAGTGACTTCAAGAATCCACACAGCTGGCAAGTCTGCCTGTGCATTGTGATTGGAAGGTTTTGATGGTGGAGCTGCCAAAACTTAGCGGGATGGAAATATGGCTTCCTTCCCTTGTTGTCCTTGAATACTCATGAGCGAGTGTGCTAATTAAATGGCTAAAAAGTAGGTAGTGGAAAATAGGACTGAGTTGCAAAGGGAAGAAGAATCCTGAGGGATCAATTATTTCCACTGCATAATTGCTAGTTGACTGTAGACCTAAAAGGAGGGAATCCAATATGCCCAGTCTTTTTTAAATAGGACATTAGTGCAGTTCTAGAACCAATCTAGTTAGATATCCACATTTTGGTAAAGCCAGTTAGGGTGAAGGGCATGAGACTTCTCCTGGGTTGGTCTCTTTAAGTTGGATTATTGCAAAGAACAAGACAGAAAAGAGATGATCATCAGCTTGTGGGACTACCCACATCCCAGCACTCCAACTATGAAGGAGACACTAGGAAAGGCAGTCTTCACAAGTGTCTACTGTTGCATGGATCAATAATTAGGACAGAGGTGAGTAAAGTCTAAACTGAACTCTATGAAACTAGGACCATTCTGTCATTCACAGCCAAGTCTCAGCTCCTAGCACAATAGACACAGTAAATATAAGACTTATGAGTGTTCAGTAGACACCAGTAATCTCTCTTGATCATCCATCATTCTCTAGACAGGCTCAGGGTTGCTTGTGAAGCTTGGGGCCAGTTGACACTCAGAATTATATGTCTGAAAAAAGACACCCACATGAAGATACTGGTGTTGTCCTTAAGTAATCACATGGCCTTAGTCAAGCCAACTTAACTCATTGTGCTCAGAGATACCTGCACACTGAACACTTGCACATAACTTTCTCCCTTCTGTCCACTTGTAAAGGTATTTTAACCACCAAATGGATTTAAAAAATGTGAGCTGGGCATGGTGGTGCATGTCTAATTCCAACAATTCAGAACACTGAGGCAGGAGGGCCACGAGCTCAAGACCAGCCTCAGCAACTTAAGGAGACCCTGTCTCAAAATAAAAAAATAAAAAGGGTTGGGATAAGTCTCAGTGGTAAAGCCCCTGGAATCAATCCCAGTTAAAGAAAGGAAGAAAGGAAAGAAAGAAAGAGAGAGAAAGAAATAAAGAAACAAAGAAAGAAAGAAGAAGGAAAGAAGGAAGGAAGGAAAGAAAAATAGTTGAAGGTCACTAAGGACATTCATCTTTGTATCCATGGGGTCTTATTGATAACAGATTCTCATAATGGTTTTTAATAATTAATAAGGTGATCTCAAAACTCATGGGTGTAGCCTGTATAGTACTAGGCTTGTTTTTTTCCCCACCTTGGAGTCAGATTTAAGGTGAGGTAAACATCCTCAAATTTTTATTCCTATGGTTTCTATGCATTTTCTATGATCTGGTTATAGATACCTACTTATTGACATTCCCCACATTCCTGTACCTCCAACACAGAGAGACTACCTATTTCCATGCCTTTTGTCCAGGTGCTTTCCCTCACCTAGGGCCTTTCCCTGTCTTTACACAAGAACTGAGTGTTACATGTCCTATAGGTCTCCTCTTTTAAGCTTTCCCTGAAAGTGATTTCTCCATCTTTAGAATATCAGGGTTATTTCATATAACTAATTATTTTTTGGTATGTGAATGCCTTATCCATCCAGTTAGGTTGTAAACTCCAAAAGACTGAAGAATACTTCTTATCTTTCTTTGATTCCTGCCCAGTGAGCATTATATACCAATATAAGTGGAAATTGTAAAAACCCCAATTTCCAATGAAGCACCATTTATATATTTACCCACATAAGTAAAGGACAACCAAGATAATTTTTCATTAAGTAACTTTGCAGATAAAAGGTAGTGGTGTGTTCTATGAATAACCTGGAAAGAAAATAGCAAAGTTTGGTTGACTTGTGTGAAAAAAAACACAACAACAACAAAGAAAGAAAGAAAAAAGAAAAAGAAGAGGAAGTTGTCACCAAGGTAACAGTATATTTGAGCAACCATGGTTCTTAGAGTACCACAAGAGTATGGATGTGGTCCTCCACAGAGTTGTCCAGCGCCTTGACTGTTACTGGGTTACTTGGTGAGAATCCTGACTGGAGCTGTCCTGAGATGTGGTGCTGAAAGGTTAACTTCGAACCTAAGCTAACCAGGGATTCTGGAAACACTGTAAAGCCTGAACAGTTAACAAAAGCAGCTACTGGGAGTGTTCTTTCTTGAGATCTCCTTCAAACCCCTTAAACTTTACAGCCCCAAACAAAGTTCACTCTCTTCCAGACATCTGTCTTTCTTCAATAGTCTCTAAGCTCTGGCATCCATATGTCCTAAATAGTTTTTAAACCATCTTCTGTACTCCATTGTCATCAGCACTGTGACAATTTCCTAGCTGTTTTTTTTCAAATATCTTACTACTCAATGGCATCCATTAATACCTCCCATCCTGGATATGTATAGAATTTAAGTCAAGTCATTAGAATGTGTAGAAGGTACAGTGTAATTATGAAAGATAAACTATGAATCTCAATCCATATGAATGAGAATAATATATATGGAAAAGCTCATTAAAGATAAAATAGTTCCAGGGCCAAACCCAGCCATAATAAACAAAACCTATCTTTGTGAGCTGAGCCAATCCCAGGCAGAGATGTTTTAAAAAGTTCTATGAAGAAAATTTGTTCACAAAGGACAGAGTCATCAGATGATAGGAAGATGAGCTTGCAACAAGGACAGATGTATGTATCCAAAGATATGTACATATATAACTCATATAGGATGTGCTGATTGCTCTCAATTGTTTCCTTCACCTGGCTCAGGATTTGCAAGCTGACCCGAATGGGCTGCATCCATGGGCTCCCTTGCCCTCTGGCTTTACATTGGGTTAAGTTAAAGAAGAACATGAACAGAAGATCAAAGGAAGAGGTGAGAGCAACTTTGGATTATTGATTCCTTTGGCTGCATCTCATACTGGCTGTCCTAACAAGTCCACAGTTTTTGTTCTGTGGGTTTTCCCCTCTGACTTCCAGTTGACACCCCTTCTCTCCTTCCTCCTGGCTTAGGGTAGTGAAGATGAAACTGCACTGTCCCCACATTATCTAATTTCAATGTTCTGTCTGTTTCTTGTTATGCCCTAGAGCAGGGAGGGTTTTATTATGCATTCAAATCCCTGTTCCCCTGCTCCAATCTCATCCTTGCCCAGCATTGTTCTGTTTGTAAATTGTCTTAACATGTAGATCTATCTACAGGGAGAGAATGTGCTGGTCATATTGACATGACTATTGTATTCTTCCTGACATTTAAGTCTCTTATTGTTAATTAAGAAACTCACATTCTGATATTATGCCTTTTTATTAAATTAGCTTTGTTGGAACAAGTTAGCCTGCTTGAGACTAATGAATTCAAAGTCTGGGCTGAATGCACTCAGGTAATATCACTGTTGGAAGTCTCTAGTGACCATCTGCTCCCACCTGCTCCCTCCCCTCCCAAGCTACATGGTACTTCTAGCCAAGGATTTATACCTAACAGTACTCATGGTTCCTCAACTCCACACACTTTCATGTCTCTGGGCTTTTAATCAAGCTGTTCTCTCTCTGGGATCCATTCTTTCAAAACACCCTTCAGGCCACTCTTCCTCTGTGAAGTCATTTTTCTCCCAGTAATAATTCTGTTTAGTAGCCGAGTGTGGTAGCTCAAGCCTGTAATCTCAGCACTTAGGGAGGCTGAGACAGGAGAATTGCGAATTCAAAGCCAGCCTCAGCAATGGTGAGGCACTAAGCAACTCAGTGAGACCCTGCCTCTACATAAAACACAAAATAGGGCTGGGGAGGTGGCTCAGTGTTCGAGTACCCCTGAGTTCAATCCCCAGTACCAAAAAAAAATTCTGTTTAATATCTGTTTATTGAGACCTTTGTATCAGAAACTCTGAGATATCTAGGGGACATGGAAGTGACTCAGACAGTTCCTACTTTTTGGTTTCACATGTGAGATAAAGGAATGTAAAAAAAAATATGTTTAATGACATGGTAAGACAGAGGCATGCATAAGATGTTATGGAGACATGAGGGTAGGAGACAAGGTGGGCTGTTGTCAGGGGAGAAGCCTATATATAAGAGATGATATGTGATTTCAAATTTGAATGAATGGGATAGTCAAAGATGATAAGGAATAAAGGGATCTCTGGGCTTTCAGGGCAATCTGTCTTGGGTCCATCAAGCTTGGAACCACCCTCTGAATGGCTGCTTATGCACAAATGACCACATTCAGGACATCAACCATCTTGCTGTGGCCTTAGCTGATTGAAGTAGGACTGGGTTCCAGATCACATGGCTGGGTTCCAGATCTGGGTTCCAGATTACTGTACAGGTTACTGTACAGTGGCCTATAAAGGATCTGGTAATGAAGGCAGCCCTGGGATATAAATGAGCCAAGAATGGTCTCTGCCTTTTAGATTGTACATTGTTTATTTCTTCATAACAGGCTGAGACTTGTTAGCTCAAAAGCTCTCAGGGCACCAAACTCAAAAATTTTCACATCTAAGTATTATAAAAACTATCCCAAAGAATCATATTTTTAAACATTTTAGGACCCACTAGCTCTGCAGATCCCAAGAAATTACACCCAGTATCTCCTGACCATCGGCAACATAAAGCCTTATGGTAATAAGACCCCAAGCCATTTCTGAGCCCTGGACCTCTCTTACGAGTGACTCCCCACTGTGATGCTCAGCAACATCACCCAGATGCCTGAGCTTTCTCTCCAGTCCCTCTTTGCCCCAGAAATTCTCTTGCCCTCTTCCCCTTGGGGAAGACTCTGAAAAGGGTCATGCTGTGTGGGACTTCCCCTCTCACCCTATCTTGTCCAAGCTCTGACCAATAAATCCTGTTTTTACTGCCCTGTGTGATCGTATCATTTCCTTGATCAGCCCCTAAATCCCTCAGATGCCCTCCAACCCCACACTGGATGTTGGCTGGTTCAGTTCATCAGACCTCCTCTTTGGGAAGGTTTTAATCCACAAGAGAGGAATATGGAGCAGTTGACATCAGAGAGAAGAGAAGCATGTAGAGAAAGGGGAAGAGCAGAAGCCACGAAACAGCAAGAAAGGGGCAGAGAGTGCTAAATCAGTGGCAGCAAAAGGTAAAGAACAAATTTGTCTAGAATCACTGTAATGATAAAACCCCAGGGTTGGAAGCCATGGGTATGTACAGTCAGCAAAGGAGGAAGAAAACAGCAAAAAAGTTACTGAAGTGATTTTTCGGTTCCTAAACAACATTCTGGTTTCCAAAAGGCCAGGCTGGGTATTGGTCTCCACCTTGCCATGAGGACAAGTCATACGGTGTCAAATCCATTCTAATAGACAATAACCCCTTTCCCAACACAACCCTAGTATGTCTTTTTCTTTGCATACAAAAGAGCCATAGGAAAAACACAAGCAAGGTCTATAGTGGGGGCCTGTGTGGAGTGTGGGGGAATCACAAGCAATTTAACACATTTACATGGGAAAGTACAATTGGAGAGTTGGTAGAAATGAGCCTGATTAGTGAGTAGGGTCTGGTGATACAGTCCCTGTGTGTGCTCTGCTGAGAGCCCTGTACTTCATCCTACAGGGGACCCGCGAGGTTTTAAAGGCAGTAGCAATAGATCAAACTCTTCATTTTGTCACTCTAGAAACAATGTAGGTGTAGTTTGAGATGGGAAAGCAACAGTCTGTACAGGAAATGATGAGAGAATGCATACAGAAATGGAGAGCAGGAGGTGACTTACTGCTTTTGAGATTGAAAGAAAGATAAATCTGTGATAGAAGATTCCTGTTTTTTGGACTTTGGCAATGGATGAATGGGATGCCATGGATGGAGAGTAAATTGTGGTGGGGGAATGGGGAGAAAAAAGATGACATGTTCAAAGCATGTGTAGAACATGCAGGTGGAGAAACCCAGTGGACAGCTACCTCCATGCATCTGGGCTTCAAATTCTAAGTTACATCTCAGGAACATCCATTGTCACTCAGCTTCATCTTTGTACTGTTAAGTCCCTCTCGTGGTATGGACAAGTTTGTCATTCCAGAATGGCAAGTGTGCTCTGGAATACCAACAAAGTCTTCCGTATCATCAACACCTTCTCAGAACATGCCTCT
Source organism: Xerus rutilus (assembly GCA_028644305.1). Taxonomy (NCBI): domain Eukaryota; kingdom Metazoa; phylum Chordata; class Mammalia; order Rodentia; family Sciuridae; genus Xerus; species Xerus rutilus. The sequence goes on along the minus strand of CM053401.1, from coordinate 151,304,684 downwards.
TCCTTCTGACAGGGCCCTTCTGACAGGATCCCCTTTTCCTCTCAACTAGAGGCTGACTTTTATTTTATTTTTCCCTCACATGGTACAATTGCATCAGGATCTGGAAGTGGACTTGGTGTTCTTGATTCTCACTTCCACATTCCAACCCTTTCTTCTGGAAAGCCACCATTCCTTTGGGGATTATTCCCCCTTGTCTTCCCTCCCCTCTTCTTCATTGTTACTGTTCACCAACATCCTCACCACTTACTTTCAGTCACCAAAGAAGCTGGCTCCTGTTTTCTTCTCATTTCAACATTTGCTTCATTCTGGATGATTTCCAATTTCATATGGATGGGTCACCTACCAGTCTGGAGCTTCATATCCTTGACTTAATCATTCTCAAAGACTTCTCCATTTCAACTTGGTTATTTATTTCGAGGATGAAAACCTCCAATTCTCCAACCACCATCTTTATCACCAGAACCACCACCTCTGTCACTCTTTTGACCTTATTGAAACCTTTCACCTTTCATCTCTCATACTTGTCTTTAGCGATTATGTTGTTATTAAGACCATAGGCTTCATAGCTAGGATGTCAGGTTAATTTGTAAGAAAGGCTAATAAGATGAAGATAAAACATTTTTCAATGAACCCAGATTCCATTTTGGAGGTTAGGAAAGGAGAGTGTGGGCATTGCAGAGAGATGGACAACACCAGTGGGTGGTTCTTACCGTAGCCATGGAAGGAAGGCAGGAGAAAATTGGATTCAACCCTCATATAATTCCTCTACTGTTTATTGCTTGCCTGCAATGTTCTTTGGCTCAGTCATGTAGCACTTAATTACATACTCTTTAATTTTTCACATCTGTCTGTCTGGAGCCTGGAATATAGTCATGAAAATTCCCCTGGACCTGTATTTGAATAAGTGGATTTTTCAGACACACTTACTTCCTACAAAGGCTTGAGCAAGTCATTTAACTTCACCTGGAAATATAAATAACCATTCTGACCTCACTGAGTTATTGTAAGTATGAAAGAGATAATAGAGATAAAACATTTGGTGAGCTTTAAAATGTTTTAAGAATGTAAGTTATAGTGTCTCTCAATTATATATGAGATTGAGGACTGTGTATTCCTTGTGTGATCCATAAAGCATGGTGTTCAAATGATACTTGTGGAATGAATGAGTGAATGAATGAGTGAGTGAACCAATGAGTGAGTGAATCAATAGATGCCTAAATGCAAACTTAATTTCAATCCCAGCCCCACAAGGAGAATTGGCTGTCCGACCAAGTTAACACTTGTTAGCATTTGTTCATTGATTCACTTATTTGACAAACACAGTCACTGCCTACCGTGTGTCTGGTAGTGTATGTCCCTCATTGCTCTCTCATTCAAATTCAAAATGTGAAGTTGCTTTGAATTCCATCCTACAGATGAACAATCTGAAGCACAGAGAAGTTAAGTAGCTTCTTCAAGTTCACACAGGTTGGAAGTCATAGAGCTTGGAATACAGATAGAGCTCCTAGGTATCAACATTGACGGGTGCCCCTCCAAGAGTATGACAAAGAGAAAAATGACCATTTCCAGCTGATAGTTTAGTTATCAAACACACCTAGCTAAGTCAGCTTAGAGCCCATTAGGCTTGGTATGGAAGTGGCAGTGGTCTTAGGTTGGGTTTTCCAGGGAAAATCTGCAACAAGAATTCGTTGCTGGAGAGTCAACACTGAGGAGGGAGCAAAGTGGGCAGGGTGGAAAAGTTGGAGTAGCAGTGCAATTGTAAGAAAGGCTTCAGTCCACCTCGTGGGGAGCTCTGAACCTAATATGATCTTTCATTTTGGGTTGAGATGAAGGGGTGATATTTTTACACCTGCATATTCCACTCAGTGGATGTCAGATGTCCTTGAGGAGGGAGCTTCCCTGGGAGGGCCTCGGAGGCCCTTTGATGAGTACCTTTGTTGTGAAGGTGGATCTGGGCAGTGGATCACAGCATCCATCACAATGTTAATAATGCGTCTAAAGAAAGAATGTGTTAACCAGCCAGGGATATACGGATTTGGATAGAAATAGAAGCATGGAAAAAAATTCCAAAGACGGGAATGACAGTATCCATGGAAGACATATGTGGTCCATCATGAGGATCCCTTCCAGGGATGGCTATAGGGGCACTCCCAGTTGAGTACTAGGAAGCCTTCCTGTTGTCCAGCTTGCTCTTGGCTCAAGCTCCCCATGAAGAGTTCGGGACTTCTCATGCAGAGACCAAATGAATGCAGTGGCATTCTGCCCTCTCTGGTCTTTTTGTGGGCATGAGTTCCACTCCTTAGTCCCACCATATCTTGGAAAAAATTTATGAGCTAGTAGCCTTTGAGCCACCCCAAGGAATAAGCCCCTTAGTGGAGGGTAGTCTTGGGGGTCAACAGGCTTTTCTCATGCCCATACCATGGATATGGTCATTCTTGGTGCATCTGGGTCCTAGAGTGAAGCCAACCAGGCAGACAACAGGGATTATAGGGGATTCCTGGGAATTCCAGACAGAGAAAGACATATGTAAGCAGTGACATGGAAATCCATACTAGTTGGGACATCCCTGAGTGGATAAGTGTCCCTGTATTTGAGGTCAACCTAGAAGCCATTGTGAATGTCAATGTGGGACTGAGCATTGAAAAGATGAAGGAGCATGAGTACATTCTGTGTTTTGAGGACACTCTGGTGCAAAACCAACCAACCAACCAACCAACAAAAAAGCAGCCAAGCTAATCAAACAGAAGAATATCATTTTAAGGAGTCTGGGGTATCTTATGAAGTTCAGTAGCAAGAAGTCCACACCCCATGAATACAGACAAAAAGGGTATGAAATGCACCTAAAATGCCATTAGATGAAGAAGGAGGCTCCACAAATACACTGAAGTCATTTCTTTATAAGTGATATGAGCTTGGTGCTTCTCACTAATACTTGGGGGAACATGATGAAGCAAAAGCAGTATGAATTAGCTGATGTTCAATGACTTCTTACAGTTTTATCCACATTTATGAAAGAGTCATGCACATGTTTTTCAGATCTCTGGAGAGCAGATTAGGATATCAAAGTGTAACAGAAAGCAGAAAAAAAGTTTAACCGAAAGATGAAAACTTCAGATGCATTAGTGCTATGGCAACCAGCCAGATCACTCCAATTATGTCCCTAATTGGGTCCATAAATAATTTATAACCCATCATTTGTGTCTGAGGTAAAGAATTTCTAACAGCAAATGCTTAAGTAGCTGTTGCAGGGACCTAATGATTTCCAATTCTGAATTCATCAGAGCTCTTGTAGGCTGTGATCCCACAGCCCTTCTTGAAGTAATTTCTCAGGGATTACTCAAGTGTGGAAAGGAACTGTCTTCACTGTCTATTGGAGCACACTATCAGAGAAGCAATGAGCTCACCTCTCTGTGCTGTTAACCTTGACATTGGCTTTCAATTAAGGTCTAAAGCCAAAGCCACAGACACCAGAAATACAAGTGGAAGCAAAGCTTCCAGAGGCCTCTATGATTAGCACTAGGATTTCTCTCATTTCTTCATCAGAAGCTAAAGGTCATTTTCCTTTCTGATATTCTGCCCTAATTATTATAGGTTTTGGAATGCCTTTTCACAACTTTTCTACTTCTTCTTATTTTTCTTTGACATTTTTAGTTCAAGTATAATAACATATATATGGTATAGTGGAAGTGCGTACATCTTAAGTATAGAGCTCAATGAATGTTTTTGCAAATGTTTTTGTTTCATTCATGTGTCTGCCACCCAGGTAGAGACATAGAACATTGCAACTCCCCACAAGGCTCCCCTGCTTCTTTCTAGCATGCTCTGCCCACCTCAGTGGAGACAGATGGTTAAGGAAGTAAAACCCTTGAGGCTTGCTTATTAGAGGATTCAGGTGCTCTTTTCTGTAAGCAGACACAAACAAGTGAAGAGCAACTGAGCAGACCACTTGAAAACTCAAATGCCCCAAAGGGTGTTGTGAGCCTAGCCATAGAGGAAGTGTCTTGTTTGCTTCCTGCTAAAGCAGAGGTTTACAAAGCCTTTTCTCTTGTGTCCCCATTCAGGGAAGCCATAGCGACTCTATGCAGAGCTCACTCTAATGTTCGGTAATCCCTGCAGGCTTGCATGACCACACAGGACAAGTGGCAGCCTGAATGTTGGTTTGGCCAAGGGACACCTGAATGTCATCTGCCGCTGGTCTCTTCTGGAGAAGCACAAGGTTTGGTCTTCCCCCAGAGGTCCTCTGTCAAGACTTGTACATCAAGACTTCAGTCCTAGCAATGAGCATCCATCCAGGATTGTCTGGCAGGTGAAAACCCCAGTTTTGTCCTTTATATATAGCTTTGAGCCCACAGGGGAAGGATAGTTAGTAGTTCATATATATTGTACATATTTATTAGGTTCTGGGTACTGTGATGAATATTTCACTCATTAATTAATTTGTAACACTCATTAATTTGTAACCTGACTGATATCTCCATTTTAGAAATGATGAAACAGAGGAAGGCAGAACTAGTAAAAGATGGCATGAGACTCTAGACCTTGGCAACCTTGTTTCAGAATCTCAGAATTTCCCCACTGCTTCCCACACAGAGCTCCTGGGACCCCCACAGTACCCCGACACTGCAGGAGGACTGGCCCTCAGGCTAGGAAAGGAGCCATAATCCACCCTACTTAGGACCTAATGAAATTTCTGAACCATAGCTGTACATCAATGCTTCACAAATGAACCCCTTATTTCCTAACGGCACCAAGATATAAATTAGAGCTTTTTCTAGGAATCCACTCTATTTCACAGAAATATAAAAATTGATCACAAAAAACATATTTATGAACCCACATATTTATGAAGATTTGTTACATAGGAAAAGGGTAAACAATATAAACATTGAATTGGGTGGACTTTTCTGCAAGGACTGGACAAACTGAGATATCTTTAATTATGAGTCAAATGAAATTTAGATTGGAAAGGCCTTCCACATTTTTTAGTAAAATTTCCCTGGAGCAAATATAGCCAATCTTCATTGTTCCAAGGACTTTGGAACCAAACTAAAAATCAGGGATATATTTCTCAGAAAATTTGTATGGCATGAAGGTACCCGAATGTTTGAATTGGGTTGCTGCTGCTTTGATAATTTCTTTTGCTCTGTTAGAAGTTGCCACAAGCTTGTGAATGTGAGGTTGACCAGTACAGCAAGGATCTCATGATGAGAAAGAATATAACCATGGAAATGACAGTTCCTGTGGTGGAGAGTCAGGGATCAGCCTGATTTGCTGGTTGCATGGACACACTCATAGAACCTCCAGGACCAGTCCTTCTGTCCCCATGCACTGTAAGGACTCCACAAGGCTTCTGTGGACAGGATCTCAGGCAGTAGCATGGAGGTGGATTGGAGACACATGCAAGGATGGGGTGGAATAATGAAGGGAAATTGAAGGAGTAATTCTTATTTTTTTAATGGTTTGCCTATGATAGTTAATTTTATGTGTTAATTTGACTAGGTCATGGGGTGCCCAGATATTTGGGTTAAACATTATTCTAGGTGTTTCTGTGAGTGTGTTTTTGGATGAGCTTAACATTTACATGGATAGATGGAGTACAGCATATAGCCCACCCTATTGAAAGCAGGTCTCATTTAATGAGTTGAAACCCTGAATAGAACAAAAGGGCTGAGCCTCCCATGAGTAAGAGAGAACTCCTCCTGCCTGACTGCCCTGAGCTGGGACATTGTTTTTTTGTTTTTTTTTTCTTTTCTCTTGCCTCAAGACTCAAACTAAAACATTGGTTTTTCCTAGGTCTCAAATCTGCTGACTTTCAGACTTGGCCTGGGACTAACAGCTTTCCTGAGTCTCCAGCTTGCTGACTACAGATCTTGAAATTTGTCAATCTCAATAATTACATAAGCTAATTCCTTATAATATATCTTTTTATATATTTGTCTACATCCTATTGGTTCTTTCTCTGGAGAACCCTTACTAATACACTGCTGGAAATGATCAGAACTGAAAAACAAGCACCTTAAGGGGTTGATGGCAGCCCTTCTAAAGGAATCTCTGGGGATCATGTTAAGGGAAGATCCCAGGCCAGCAGGTTTGAGATGCGACTTGGAACCTGCATTAACCAGCTCCCTGGCAATGGTAATAGTGCTGGCCCATGAACAACACCTCAAGAAACAAGGGTTTACCACTCAGTAATCCTGGGGAAGTTCACTCTGTGCAGCTTTTGCCCTAGATAATGCTTCCTTTGGATTCCTATCCAGAAACACTTAACTGTGGGTCATTGGTCCTTTCGGTTTTGGTAATGTTACATTTGATCATATTAATTATAGTAATTTCAATATTTTAAGTCTCCTAATGAGTCAAAATAGAATAAGGGATTTCTCCTGAAATCCTCAGGCTTCTGCTGCAATATGCCTTTTTTTTCCGAAATTTTTCCCCATTCCCTTATACCCCAGACATCTCACTCATCATTTTCATTCTTTGCTTTGACTATAAGAATTTTCATGATTGGTACTCTTCACGTCAATTTGCCTCTTCTCCCATTGTTAATAAAAAAGTGATCCAGGCTGGTGATTTTGTGTCTTTTTGAATGTGCAGGAAATTTCAAATAAATGAATGAGGTACACAGTGTAGTTCAGATGAAGTTCCGGGGTTGGAAGAATGTGCTTATGAAAAATAAACGAGCAAATATTGTAGGGCATTGGAAGATTAATCATAAGCTGGCAGCTGACTAAAATGAGACCCATTTTAGTTGAGTTAACAAGCCAAATCTGAAATGTTTCTTATCACAGAAACCTGAGGGGACAGTCACAGGCAAACACTGACCTGTTCATCCTCCTCCCTGAACCACCTTTGACATTGGTGCAGCTCAGGGATAAGATATAAAATGGAGGTCTTCAAATCATTTACCTAAATATTTAAAGTTATAGATCAAGTTAAGAAACTGCAAATAAAATGTTCCATTTTATGCCATGACACATATATGTGTATAATCACCTGGAAGACCACGTTAAACATCAAAATTCTTATATTCCTTGGATTTAGAACTTGGTGGTACCAAGATCACTGACCCATTGCCTATTAGTAATGCTTACTCCTCTTCTATCCCAACGTATATTCCTTACCAAGAGACACCCTGCCCCACTGTATCTGGCTACCCCAGCCTGTGGTCCAAGCTGCTTAAACTCCCTCCAAGCAGCAGTGCTGGGCTATTCCAGTGCAGATAGAGGGTATGGTCTGCCCACTGGGAGGATGACCCCAGGAAGGAGGTTCCCCAGAACACACTCTGTACCCCAGGGAATCAAGTGGTGCTGGAAGAATGAAAGAGGAAGGAAATGTCTACATATTCAGAGTGAGACATTATGAAGTGAGACACCTCTAAGGATGTCTGGCTATGACATTGACTTTTTTGAGACATCCTCTAGATCTTGGTCTATGTGGTGGGTTCTGCTCTGTGAGCTATGCCCAGTCTGTTGGAGAAAATACTTACATGGATTCTCAAGTTTACTCTGTTAACATTGGCAATTAGCTCTTTAGAGAAATCACTGCTGCGTTTCTGTGGCACAGATCACAGTGCAAGGGGGGCAGGAGCCTTCCCTGTAATTTGATTCATTTTCTGTTGGAGAGAAGTGCAACCAAAACAGGCTTCTGCGGTGGCTGATGGCTTAATTGCCACATGCATCTTGTGGGGAGCACTTACTTGGCATCCCCATGCTTGACTCCCTGGCACTGGGAAACAGCTGACACCTGGAGAGAGGAGAGGGGGCTGAAAGGGTTGGTGGCTGATACCCAACAGTGAAGGAGTCAGAGTCATTGTTCTATTGCTCCCATTTAAAGCACTCCTTTATATGTGATCTGGTGACATTTTAGCCACCAAGAACTGTACCTTAGTTGTTCGTATATTGTTTTCCAAGGACCCAGTGCAGTGCCTGGCACAAGCCAGGGGCTCAGCAATATCTGGTAAGGATATCTTGTCTCTGAGCTGGCTCTTTGTTGATGGCTGCATAACATTCCAATTCACCTATTCTATACCTTTCCTTCACTTCTTCTTGGTCGATTGTACAATTAGCAAGCAGAGTCTCTCTTTGCCCTCCTTGTTTATGGTGAAATACGCTTCCTCATTCCAATGATGTCTGACTTGGTCTTGTGACTTATTTTGGCCAAAGGCACGTGAACAGAAGTGTGCAGAGGATTTAAATGTGCTCATGTAGTCTTGCTTGACTTCTTCTATTCTGCCCTTGGTCATGGGAACAACATGTATCAGGTAATTACTAGTTTCAGAATGAGGAGACTTATGGAGAAGACTTGATGAATGTTTTTGAAGGAAAGAAAATAATTGGAGTACATTTACTTTATTCTAGTGACGCCCTGGTAAGACTACTGACCAGCTCTGTTTACATAGATTCTCTGGAGCTTTCTCTGCCTTCTTATCTGTTTGCATCCTCCTAAAAAGTCTCTTGAAATTAAATTAACCAAAGTCAGTTTCTGTTACTTGTAACCAAAGACCTGTAACTGGTTCCACAGCTTTTTAGGAACCTGAAAAATTATACGGTCAACTTGGTCAAATGCTCATTTTATACTCTGCAAAACCAAAGTGCAAAACAGAGGATTGATTCAGTTAAAGTCATGCAGTGGGTTCGTGGCAGTGAAGGGGTGGCAACCTAGGTTTTTTGGCTCCCATAAACTCTCAAAGAGAAGTCCTATAAAGCCGTATTTGAAACTCTGGCCACCCATCCACACATCTGCAGCATCCTGCAGAGTAATTACTGATGAAGAACAAAGCTCCTAGTAATCAACTAGTGAAAACCAAGACCTTTAAAACCAAAGGTAACAGGGCTGGTGATATAGCTCAGTTGTTAGAGTGCTCGCCTTTCATGCACAAAGCCCTGAGTTCAATCCCTAGCACCACAAAAAAAGGTGGTCAGTGCTCTTTATCACTTTCCTCTGGGTAAAATGTGATAACACACAGAGATGTTACTCTGAAATTAGAAAACATAATCTGACGGGGACTGACAGTCCTGTGAATCCTCATTCCTGTCTCTGAATATCTTCTTGTGCATCACAGGAGTGCACAAGATTCTTGGAGAATCAGGATGGGTGACTGAGTCAATAAGCCACCACTATTTATTAACCAAGAACAGAAGTCCAACTAGCTCAGAGAATAGAATGATGGTCACTTTTTAAAATAATATCTCTTTTAAAAAATTTCTTTAAATTGTTGATTATTTTTTACCTTTATTTTATTTATTTATTTTTACGTGGTGCTGAAAATCAAACCCAGTGCCTCACATGTGCTATCAGTGAGCCACAAACCCAGCCCCAAATATCTCTTTTTAAAATAAAATATAATTACACAGTAATTGCTACTTGATAGGGAGAACACAGTATTGCCACTTGATAGGGGGAACATGAAGGCCAGCTGAAGGAAACATTTGAACCAAACATTACAGCCTACATTTGATACACAAATGCTGGCTTCCTAAACAGTCACTATGTATTCTACTGTAGTAAGGTTACAATTTACAATAAAATTTTTAAGAACCTTGGTTTCCTGCAAGAATTAATGATACTCGCATGGTGGCATCTTAACTTATGTAGAAAGAAGAACTCACAGGAGATATTTGGCCCAATAACTGAAGGCAGCAGGAACCATTCATTCTTTGGCTATTAGAAAGTAGTTCAAACTGGTTTCCATAAACATCCCATTTTGCCCAGATAAACTTGTTCTAGTGTTGACCAAAATAGAAAAATCTTGCAAAATTTTTGCAATCAAAGCTAAAATGCTTTCCCCAAGAAATTGCAATAGGATGCTTCTGAAAGTATTCCCCCGTCTCTATCTAGATAAATTCTTTTCTTAGCAAATATTCCTTTCCCCAGCACAGCACTTTTCATTAATTTGAAATGCCAGTGACTATAAGGTGAGTTCAGGTAGATAGTCACCTCTGCCTGAAGCTGAATTTTGAATCAAAGATTTAAACAGAGTGCCAAACTAAAGGAGATAGGATAAAACAATAGAGAAAATTGAGTAATTAGCTCAATACTTTAAGAAATAATTCAGCTGCAGGCCTAAAAGAGCCCAGTGGCATTCCCAAAGCAGAATTTATATTGCACAATTTTGATGCAGGTGACAGTTTGAATCTGATACGCATGTCTTATCTTCTTTCTGCTCTAATTCCTGCCTTGGAGGGACAGACACATATTGGAGCTAAGAAAACAATATGCCAAAATGTGATGCTTTGACATGATGAACTGGAGAAACAGTCTCAGAACCAAGGTTTCTCTGACCTTCCAGGTTCCTTGTCTCATGGTCATTTTTAAATTTACATTCTTATATTTTTATTAGCACATTATAGTTATACATAATAGTGGGGTTCATTTTGACATATTCATACATGCATGGAATATAATCTGCTCCATCACAATTTCCAGTACTTCCTCTCTCCTTTTTCTCCTCGCTTCCCCTGTTCCTCTTCCTCTACTCTACTGGTCTTCCTTCTATTTATTTATTGTTTTTTTAATTGGTGCTTTATAGACATGCATAGAGGTGGAATTCACTGTTGTGTATTCATACACATACATATCATAATTTGGTCAATTTCATTCCACAGTTCCTCCCTTTTCTCATCCTCTTTTTCTCCCCAAGTACAGGGAGAGCTTTTCTCTGAAGTTCCCTTATCTGACCAAGAGATGTTCCCTTTCCAGAAAGAATGCAATCGTTGGGAATTTCATTAATTAGGAAAGATTAAGCATCAGAGAAGAGACTGAAAATCAAATATCACACTTTCAGCCCAGAGGAACTTCATCTCATACCATTGCTTCTTTCATTCATTTCCCCTAAAAATCATTTACTACATCTCAAAAGTGCCTAAAGCCCCACCACCTCCCTCTTCCCTACAAAGAGTGCTATAGTTTGGACCTGGGGTATCCCCCAGAGGTTTGTGTTAAAGACTTGGTCATCAGCCTGTGGTGATATTGGGAGGAAGTTAGGTCCCTGGGGATATGCCCCTGGAGGGAATATTGTGACCCCGGCCCCTTCCTCTCTTTCTTACTTTGCCTCTGGGTTGCCATGAAGTAAAGAGGCCTCCCATGCCATGTACTCCTGCCAGGATGTACTCCATTGCTACAGGCCCAGAGCAACAGAGCCAAGAGATCATGGACTGACACCTCTAAAACCACGAACCAAAATAAATCTCTCCTCCTTTAAGTTGATTATTGGAGGTATTTTGTTACAGTGACAGAAAGCTGACTAACAAACAGGATATTGAAGCCTCAACCATCTGGTCCTTCTTCGAATTTCATGTTTTATATGGTCCCTCATTCACGTGTGCCGATTAACAAATTTATATGCTTGTTCTGTTCATCTGTCTATTGTCAGTTTATTTCAGCAGACTTAAAGACTCTGAACTTTAGTGGGGGAATGAAAAATTTCCTTGGCCCTCACACAGACAGATAGACAGACACTCTGAAAGTGCCCAGACACTCATGACTCAACATATTATTCTCTGTTCAGTAGCATAATCCCATGACCTTCATGTTCATCCATTTCAGTGAAAAGAAAAATGCCCCGTGTAGAAATTTTAAGAAGGCACACCTTATTATTCTCCATTACCAACACCATTTTGTTGATTTTTGCTGATTTTCTCTGGAACATTTTAAAATCGGGTAGTGAAGTTATTTATTGCAGTGGGAGATGCTATTTTTTAACTGTAACACTTTCAAAAACTGCTTTCCATTTTGATTTTTCATCTCCCTTCATGACATAAACACCAAACCAGTTCCTGTAGAGGTGGGTAATTTTATACTTAAAATTAGAAATTTATCTCACTAAAATAAACATCCTCAGTCACTAAAGATGCATTAACTATTGGTGCTCTTTAGTCCCATTTTTTAACTTACCTCCAGGAAAATTTTACTTCACCTACAATGTGATCAGATAACAAGAGGCACTATCATGCTCTATAGATTTCTTTCATGGCCAAATAGTTTTAATGGGTTGGTAGAAATGATGTCTGTTTTTCTGCCATACATACCAAAGTGGAAAATGTTATAGGAGTGATACTTTCTAAATTTGCCATATTGAGCATCTTGGCCTTGATGCTATTAAGAACATAGGACAGTGAGGTTTACTGTTTATGGTAGTGGGGTTGGAGGAGAAGCATGATTGACTTCATGAGCACTTACAGGACCGAAAAAAGATCATTTATCTGTACACAATGCTCCATTCCCCCAATATAAAACAAGAAACTCGTCTTTCCAAATCTGGCCGGTCCTTCATGACTCAGTTGAGTTTCCACTAAATTCCTCCATCACATTTATCTTCCTCCATTTCTGAATTCCTCTAATTCTTTGGTTCATTGGTCATGGGTCCTCCAAGCTGTAAGGATTTGAGAAAATACCATTCTTGTTAGATGAAGAGCTCCTGCAGGAAAAAAAATTACCATTATTTCTTTTTATAGCTCAGTTATGTATATGGTTCAGTTTTGACTCAGCTAAAAGAACACAGTCAAAGCAGTCATAAGTAATATTCACACATTCAATTTCTCTCCGGGTGTTTCTCAAACAGCACAAAAGAGGTCCAAGTCCTTCTCTTCTTCCAGGCTCTTTCTCCTACTCTAAGCTGTCCCTTGGTATACAGAAGCTACAGACATCTTTCACATCTAGCAACCTTCCTCCAATATTTCCTTCTGTTTTCCCGCCATTATTCTCTTATTTTCTCTCTTTTTTTTTTTTTTTTTTTTGCCTATTCCTCCCAAAACCCTCCTGACAAACCCTTGTAGGATGCGGGTATAGGATAGGAAAAATATTGGGGTTTTTTTGACTCATAAATTCTTAGTGGGAACAGACCCCTATGAAAAAAGTCAGATTAATAACAACAAAAAATTATTTACATGTACATTTCATATATTCGTGTTAGATACTCAGGGAATAAATAATTCTCCAAGAACTGATTTACAGTTTATATAGCATCCTCAACAGAAATAGTGAATGTTCAGGATTTTGAATCTGCCCTGGTGATAAATTGTGAAAAGGCAAATAAATGACAGATAAAGATGAGTTAGTAAAATGTATTAGTGTAGATTCCTTGATCACATCTCAGACTGATAAAGGTCTAAATTTGTCTTGAGTGGCTAGCCTGTATTTTCCCTGGTAAGGTACAATGCATGTGATAACTGTTGTCTGTAAATTTATGTCCTGCAAATGGAGAGAGGGCAGAGACTTTTCTGGCCTCTGCTTCTTTATAATGACCTGTTTCTCATTAATCCTTGTACAAAAAAGGTATTATTGTAGTGGCATATTCTGGTCTCCCATACAAGGAAGAAGAGACCTAGTAGGCCAAGCTGAGCTAGAATTCCATCCAGCAATTAAAAGCAGGGAGAGGTTGGGACACTCTCACCTCAAAATTGAAATCTGCCCAAATTATAACAACATTCAAAACAGTACAAAGCTCACTAAATAAATGTCAAATGAATGAATGCTCCAGTGAGTCAGTGAATGACTCTGATTGCAACATTTTGTTCCCAGATGAAGGCCAGAAAAGTGGAGAGACTTGTCCAAAGTCTTTTCAAATTAATGGCTGAATTAGACAAGAACCTAGTTTTCTGATACAGGTTCTTTCCAGCCTGGATCACTCTGAACTATTATCAGCAGTTATCCTATAGATGCAGGGCAAATTCACAATTCATCATTCAGACCTGGGCACTTTTAAGAGGGGAAAGGAATGCTATTAATAATTACATCAAAATAATAAGTGAAACTAGGGCTGTCCTAGGAAGACTAGAACGTGTGGTCACCCCATTTGTAAGTTTTGGCTCACTGGATAGTGTTGTGGTTAAATGGTATCCCTCCCAAATCCATATGTTGAAGCCTTAACCCCAGTAGTACCTCAGAATATAACTGTTTGGAGAAAGGAGCTTTAAAGAGGTCATTAAGTTAAAACAAGACTCTTAGGGTGGGCTCTAAACCAATATGACTAGTGACCGTATAAGAAGAGGAAATTTGGGGAACACAGAGACACCAGGCAGAGGAAGGACCATGTGAGGACACAGTGAAGAGGTGGTCATCCACAAGCCAAGAACAGAGGCCTCACGAGAAATCAGCCTTGCCAGCATCTTGTTCTCGGACTTTCTAGCCTCCAAAACTGTGAGTAAGCAGATTTCTGTTGTTTTAAGTTACCCAGTCTATGGTATTTTGTTACTGCAGCCTGAGCAGACTAATACAGATTAATGTGAAACTGCAGACAAAACTCCATTCCTACACCTCTTTTATGCTTCCTACAGCATGCAAGAAGGGTTACTGCATTGCCCTGGGGAGAGTCCTGCACACAGGGTATGTGGAATGTGACACCTGAAAGGCTGTTACAGAGCTCAGACATGCCCCATGTTTGCAACCAGAATATGTGCATGCCCTGAGTTTTATTAATATTGCCACATCACAAACTTGAGGTAGCAGGAGTAACCAACTTTTGAAGCCCTTAAACCCTTTTGGACTAAACTGCACAAGATCTGAAGAAAAGCCAGGGAAAATCAGAGAAGAGAGTAGAGGTGGGAGAAAGAGCTGGAGGGGAAACACAGGAGAGGAGACTGAGGAATAGAGAATATAACATGGGAAGTGAAAGAAGGAACACAGCAGGAGGAGAAGGAAAGAGGAAGAGTGAGTGAAAGAGAGAGCAGGTCCTAAGTCAGAGGAGGAAGGGCAGGGTGAAGAACAGATGGCCATACGGGGTGGGAAGAGGACGATAGCTCAAGGCAGCCCCTTATAACCCTGGTCAGAGGTCACTGGCAGTCTCTGTACTCACTGAAACCTAACTCCAAATAAGCATGATGAGTAAATATCTGAACTTCAAAAGAATTTGTTTTATCATCTGACTCTACGAAAGAAGGAGAGGAGTTGGCATCCATTGTTTTTGCGACCATTCCCCTCCCCTCCTCTGGAAACAGCACTTTGATTTTCCATGGGGACGCCCATTCTCCAGACTTGGTTCTGCGGTTCCAATGGAGCTTACCACACCTCCCATCTCCCAGATGACCACATGATCAGTTGGAGCATTCTAGTCTCCTGGCCATTGTGAGGGGTCAGGGCCGTGACTCTACTTATCCACTACTCCTCCTATTGCGTTCCTGAGGACAGTCTCCATCAGCTGGCACAGGTATTCTGTGCCCCAAATGGACTACCCTGGTTTTCTCTTCTTTCCTGAGATTGGTAGGCCCAGACTCCTTGTCCTTCTCTGTTTTGGCTGTTTCTTCAGCCTGACCGCTGATGGTTCACAAGCATTTGAGATGGAATATCAAACAGCCTTCAACTCCCATTAAAATCAGTTTCATTAGCCTTTACTACCGCAATAGACAGACACTCACATGAGTTCTTGAGGGAGGGGAGAAGATGGAAAAGCAGGACATCTTCCCCCAGAGCAGTGGTGATAAGGCCTTGAACTAACCTGAGCAACCATAGCAAGCTAAGGGAATATACCACTTGATTTTTATAAATGACTGAACATGGTTGTGCAGACCTATAACCCCAGCAACTCAGAAGACTAAGACAGGAGGATTGTAAGTTCAAGGCCAGCTTCAGCAACTTCGCAAGACCCTCAGCAACTGAATGTGATCCTGGGTCAAAATAAAGAAATAAAAATGACTGAGGGTACAGCTCAGTGGCAAAGCACTTCTGGATGCAATCCCCAGTACCCCCCTCCCAAAAAAAAGAAAAAAAAAGAAGAAAATTTTTACAGACAAACTAGGGCAAAGAATGAGAAACTTAGAGCTGCAAAGCCTTTCAGAGATCCAGTGATCCAATTTTCTCCTTCAACCTTTGTGGATATTAAGGCTGGGGGGAGATAAGGGAGAGTCCAGTATCATGTTCAGCCTGATAGTGACAGCGCTGAGATTTCCAATTTGAACAATAGTTTCTCTCTAAAGCATCTGGGCTTCTCTTTTCTGCCACGTGCAGGTGTATGACAATGGACACTGTGTTTCTCATACAGGGCACCTATTTTAGTCCATTTTCTGTTGCTAATAACACAATCCACAGATTGGTTAAGTTATAAAGAAAAGAGGTTTATTTTAGCTCATGGTTCTGATCAAAAGTGGAGGGGCTGCATGTGGGGTTAGCCTTTTTGCTGGCAGAGTTCCGAGGCAGTGCAGGGCACTGTGTGGCAAAGACAGGGAGAATGAGAGAAATCCAGCCAAATTGGCTTTTCTAGCAAACCCATTAACCCATTAATCCATTTATGAAGGAGGAGCCCTAATCACCTTTTAGAGGTCCCCTCTTGTAATATCTAATAATGGGGACTAAATTTCAACATAGATTTGCAGGGGACAGGTTGTGTTTAAACTGTAGCAGCACACCCTCATCAATGGGAGAGGACGGCGGGAGGGGCGATCAGGGTGATGGCAGGGATATGCTCTCTGGAGACTCCAGAAGAGAACTGATGTTGTTGCTTCTCCTGCCTCTAAATGCTGTTTGCTTTCTATGGCTTGTGGCTCCATTATCAAAGCATAGTATTCCTTTCTCTGATTCTGTCATCACGTCTCCTTCTCTGATTCTCTTGCCTCCCCCCACCCTTTTCCTTATAAGGACCATTGCGACTGTATTGCGCTCACCCACGCGATCAGGGATCCTTCCTACCTGCAGATCCTTAACTCAATCCCATGGGTCAAGTGCCCTTTGCCAAGAGCGGGGACATATTACAGGTTCCAGGGACTAGGGAATAGATAATGTTTTAGACAATGATTTGGATTTAGACTCTCGTGTTTATGACCCCCAAAGCCACACTCATTCAAGCACGTTTACTGTGCTCCTGTAGCCCACAGCTAGACCACACATACAGCAAGTATTTCTCTGGGTGACAAGTGAGACACAAGGCTTTGATCTAGACATGCAAATGACGGCAGTGAAGTCAGCCCTGTTGTGGTGGCCCTGAGCCCTCTGCATGTCCATAGGGGTTGCCAATCCTTCTCTCTGGAAGTGTCCTAAGCATCCCTCTCAAAAGGATGGTGGTAACCACTCTCCTGAATCTATCCAAAAAAGGACATGTTCTCAAAGCTCACTAAGGACTTTTCCAGAAAAAAAAAACATAAAAAGTCATAACAATGTAAATGGTGACTAGTAATTTAAATAAAATAACATATTCATTGGAAGAAGAAGGGGTTGGGAAATTTATAAAACTAACTCCTCATCTAGCATAACAAGGAACTAATTGTATTTAAACTGAAAAACCATAAAAAATATGCCCTAAGCATGTTATTTGAAAAAATTCAGGAAGCATTTTTCTAATTAGAATAAAAGATGAAAAAATTGTTAAAAGTTGGTGTTTCTGAGAAGAAGAGCTTGGAATTGGGACACTGGGCTTTTTATTATAAGTATTTCAGGATATTTTCATTTAAAGCCAGACCTTTAGCAAAACATAAAACCCAGATCTATTCTTAGAATAGAATTGTGGAAATTTGATGACTAGAAATTGGATAGATCGTTGAAGAGCTTCCCTTGTAGAATTCCAACTTGTTTGCAAAAAGAAGTGAAGGAAGAGAAAAAGAAAAACCTAACCTTTTATTGTAATGCATAGAGACTGAAATAATATGTGGATGAATATCCAAGTCTTCACTTCCCCTACAATCCAAACTCAGCACAAATAAGCAATTAGGTCCAATTTAAAGGCAGACAAAAATAATATCATTCTAATATGCTTCACCAGCATTGGAACCAACTTCATGTAGATGTAATTAGTTGGCAAAAAATAAAGTTAATCTTTCTATCATACACACACACAAATCTACTGAATGCAGGGTCTCTTCTCTTGGCAGGGCTGAGACTAGCATCCTGCCTATGGTTAAGAACTCACCGAAAGGAGCAAGGCAGTAGCCTCTTTATGCATGTGTGACATGAGAAGTTACAGATTCCTCAAGTACTCTCTTATGCCGGAAATATCCCTCCCATCCCTCCTGCCCAGGCTTCCAGTTCCCATCCTGGAATTTCCAACTCCACCCATTTCTCTGGGTTAAGTCCAGCCTCCAGCAAATATACCAAGCAAAATATCAGCAAATTAATCTGGATGGACCAACTTGTGATAACTCACTAACCACATTGTCATGCATTCATTCCTTAGGAGCTAGGTCCCAAGATATACGGCAGTAGAAATAGAGGTTCCTCAGAACAGATCTGTAGTATGGGGAACTAGAGAGGGAGTAGGTAGGGGTCATCTTGGAGGAGGATGAAAGGGCAGCATGGGGGCTCTGAGTGATGGATTTGGGTGGCAGAGAGGGGGGCAAAAACAAAGGAAAGGGTTTTCTTTGGTTAGGAGTCCAGGGTAGCACTGGACACTGTGATGGGCAAGGCATTGCTGGAGTTGCACATCATGGTGCCTGTGGGTTGCAAATGGATGCCAACCCTGCCTGCATCCCTGGGAAAACAGGAGAGTCAGACAAGCTGAAGATGAAAAACCACGTTAGTAGGCATTAAATAGATGAAAGAGAAGATTCAATGACCTACTGTGACTTCCTGAAATGTTCATTTTTCATTTGAATGCCTTGACATATGCCTTGTCAGCCAGAGTTGAACAGTGTCAATAGTATAACCCAAACTAGCCATCACAAGATGAAATGAGTGAGATATGGGATTGCAAATCCAGGCAGCAATCTGTATCACTAAGCATTTTGAAGATGTAAAACATTCTCCCAGGAAGAGGCCTCCTTACCCTTCTTTGAAAAACCTTTCCAGGTGTTCCTAAAGTATTCCCCTATAGCCTGTTCATCATATGTTACAGTAGCACTTAACACTTGGTGTTGGAATGATGAGTTTATATGCTTGCTAATCCCAGCCCACCATGAACCCCTTGGACAGAGGGATTGATTATGTTCCCAGTGGGAGCACTGGGCCGAGCACACAGACATTTCTCATTGAGCATTTTTTTGAAATGAAAGCCTTCTTCAAAAAATTGAATCTCATGGCATTTCTATTTACTCAAAGTATGGCTTAACAAATGCACAAACTTGCTCGCATAATCAATCCTTGATCTCCCTCCTCAAATGCCAAGGGGATAAGAAGCCAGGATTATTATATTTAAGACAGATTTATCCACTTATCCATCCTTCCATTCATCCATCCATTCTTCCATCCATCCATCCTTCCATTCATCCATCCATCCATCCATCCATCCAAGTGGGGTTGAGTAGCTTGTGTGACCATTAACTACCAGAAAATTGACCTGGTATCCTCTGCTCAGTTTTCCCTTCTTCTTGGAAGTCAGCTACATTTAGGAGTACATGTTTCCTGTCTCACTTCCAGGGGCAATTTCCCGTGTAGAATCGCCTGAGATAGGGGATCGAGTCTGTCCAATTCTGAATCCTATTATGCAGGACCATTCGGTTCATGTTCCATCTGTATCCTCCATCCAGTAATAAAGGAATATTTAGGTTTCCATCTTCTGTTTCATTTTATATTTTTCAGTGGATTTAGAAATCAGGAGACAGTGAAATGTGATGGTTTAAATTAAACTGGGTGATATATTTAGATTTATTAAATGTTAATTCTTATCTGTGGTTTGATCTGGTTGCATCATTGGGTTTTGTCATGGAAAAAGGGGGAGAACAGAGATTTCTTGCATCTCATCACAATAGGATCCAGAGGAGATTTCTTGCATCTCATCACAATAGGATCCTTTTTATCAGAGATTGATAAAAAGGAAATGAACTGTGGATCAATCACCTGCGAACTTAGGAGGTTTTATTATAGATAGGTCTGGTTTGTTGTGACCATCCACAAGCCCTTCCTGATGATGAGGGTCATCATGACAATAATTTGATGGATAGCTGCCATTAAGAGCTTACTGTGGGCCAAACTCCATGATAAGTGGTTTATATGCTGCTATGGTTTCAACAAGTCCTCCAAAATTTATGTGTTTGAACCAATATCCAAATTCGTATATTAATGGTATTTGGAGGTGGGGCCTTTGGAGGGAAATTAGAATTAGATGAAGTCGTGAGGGTCTGGCTAACAGGATGACATTAGCAGCTTTATTAAAAGAGGAAGAGAGGCCCGAACTAGTACCTTTGCTCTGTCTCCGCTTGTGATATCCTCTGCCATGTTATGATATAGCAAGAAAGCCCTTACCAGATGCTGGTGCCAATCTTCTAGACTTCCTAGCCTTCAAAACTGTGAGAAATAAACTCAATTCTTTATAAATTTCCTGATTTCAGGTCTTCTGTTATAGCTTTGACACATATAATATCTCATTGTACCCTAACAAGTCTATGAAGTAGGTGTTTTTGCCTATTTTACAATGAATAATCTGAAGTTTAGAGAAGTCAGGTCATTTGTCAAAGCTGACAATAGAGTGAGACAGAAATTGAACCTATGTCTCCCCAACTTATCTCCTATCAAATCTCCTCTCAGAGTCATAATTTTAGGAGGCCTTTACTGAAATCAGGGAACGTTCTGTAGTCCACCATGTCCATTTAGGATGGCCCGTGGAGGATGGGCCCAAGATCCTATCTGTCTCCATGCTGCCTTATGGAAGCAGCAAAGATGCACTGTGAGTAAGTAAATTAGGGGAGCTTTTCTTTTGGCTTTCAGTTCACTTTAGAATCCCTAAATTCATAAAGCTTATGGATTCCCCGATGTATGGAACCAAATCAAAACTACTCACACGTACAGGAAAAATCTAAGCAAAAAGTGTGCCAATAAATATCTAACATTTGACTCTCTGGAAAAAAAAAAAAAACAAGAAAAGGAGGAGGAGGAGGAGAAAGAGGAAGAGGAGGAATTGCTCTATCTACGTACATCAGATACTTATAAAAAGTTCTGATATGTAGCATTTGCTAATTTCCACCACGATAATCCTTCCAGCATAGCCAATTTCAAACTACCCGCGTGACAGCGCTGAACTTGAAGTTGGAAAGAGCTGCACAGAACTGGCTTTTTCCACCTGGAAGGAGCCAGTTCCAGCATATGAGGGTGAGCATAAGCAGCACTGTGAAGTCAAGTTTGGGGAGGAATATGAGACCTAAGTGTCTTCCCATTCATGTGAACTGAAAAATTGGTCTTATAGTCAATAACTGGTTCTCTATATTGTGTACATTTATTTCATCCAGTTTGGGTCCTCAAAGAACTAAAGGATAGTTCCATAAAAGCTGATGGGAAGATGCAAAAGTCATGAGAACTACAGTCTCTGCCTTACATATACTCAGTCTCGGATCAGAGCCCACCTGATCCTCACAGCAACTCTGTAAGGTGAGGAGGAGGAGATTAATCAGTGTTTCAGAGGTGAAGAAACCACATCATGTGCCCAAGATCACACAGGGCATGGGAGGACAGCATTTTGAACCCCATTTCCTTCCCTGGTCCATATTCTTTCATGTGCAAACCCATCATTTCTCATTGGGAATAACTGCAGAACAAGGTCAAACTTGGGCATCTTAGGGCTCTGTACACCTCTTCTATGTAGACACTTTACCCTAGATAAAAGATCACTAAAATAGAAGTTTGTCATCTTGGAAATTGCTTTGGCTTCTGTGCTCTTGCCATAACCTACCATAAAGAATGATTTTCTTTTTCTTACAGGTCAAGTTCTATTTCTGGTCAATAGCATATTTTCAACAGAGAGAATGCAATAACTCCACAGCTACTCCTCTGCTATATAAATGCCGGGAAAGCTAAACGAAAATTGGCTTGAAAATCACAAAAGATGGTTAGTTTCTCCCACATGATACTTAAAATTGAGGTAAACTACTTCCTTATGACCAGCAGGAAGTTAGGGAAAAATACTTGAGTTTCCATTAAATAAATTTCATGGAGCCAAAGGAAAATTGTATACCTCATTGCACCTTGAAAATAGCAATTGCAAGTATTTAGACCAAAGTGTCTCATTAAATAATCGTAGTTTGAGGTATAATCATAAATTACTATATCCTCATGCTCCTATGATATACTGGTAAAAATAAATGGAGCAAAATTTAAGGAAATAAGAATGCTGAAATGTAGTTAGCTAGTTTTATCTACCTCTTCTTGATTACCTGTAATCATCCTGTCTCCTTCTGAGTTCACAGGAACAGGACATTCAAATTTATCTTCAACAAAAAACCATTTTGACATAAACCCAGTACAAATGCTTTGAGGTTAGCATTTGACTAGAATATCAGAAGCCATTTTAGTTGAATTCTACTTAGTGATCTTCTCCTTAGCATTATTTTTCCTTAAAAAAACAACAACAACTATTTTCAACATAATGAGAAGAAGGTATGTTGCTTTCTGAGATTCTGAGTTTGTTCTTAAAAATGCCCCTTCTGACTGTATTCTCTCTCTCTCTCTCTTTTTGAATGACAAAGAGAAAAGGGTCAGATCCCAGCTGGAACCCTCTGATATAAGTAGAAGTTCTTTATTGCTACAAAGGTGTGGTTTCCTTGGTGGGGAGTAACCACCTTGCTCAGGAAACTCCTGTTTGCATCTCAGGAATCAGTGAACCAGACAGCTCACCATTATTTATGTATCTGTGGCTTGACCTTTGACACAGACTTGTTTTAATGGGACCTGGAGCAAATCATTCCAATCCTGTCCTCTAATCTACATTAAATGTCTTCCATTTACAAGAAGGAAAGCCATGCCAGGACATTTGCTGATACAGGGGAGAGGAGAGTAAAACACTTGTTTGGAGTCACAGCTGTTGTGCAGGGTTTATCTCCTTCAAGCCATTTCTCACTTCACTGCTAATTTCCACAGCACCTTTCTTCTAATAGCTCACTTGTTCTCCCTTTTTCTTTCTGAGGTGTTTTGGGGAACAGAACCATATTTAGGAAGTCCCCGGGTCTCTACAACCAAGACATATGCCAATTCAGTAGCACCTCAGGGCTCGTTTCTGTTTTGTTTTTTTTTTGTCCTGAATATTTCTCCTTGCTATCTCTGAAACTGAATCTATTATAAAAAGTAAGCATTCTCCATCTCCGCTCCACAAATAAATTTGGGTGAAGTTAAAAAAGAGAAGGAGAAAGAAAATGAAGCAATTTCTAGTTTGTTTTTGGGAATGTTAGTTTTGCAGAATTTGAAGAGAGATCATTTTACTGATAAATAATCTCAGAAATTCAGAGCCAGCCTCAGCAATGGCGAGGCACTAAGCAACTCAGTGAGACTCTGTCTCTAAATAAAACACAAAATAGGGCTAGGGATGTGGCTCAGTGGTCAAGTATCCCTGAGTTCAATCCCTGGTACAAAAAAATAAAAAAAATAAAAAATCCCACTTCTCATCTCCTAAATAAAAATACTCAAAAGACACAAAACAAAGTTTCCATTTCAGAAAGCAACAGTACTCCTTTTTAACTGGCAGATTGTTCCCACAAAGTAGAAATTGTGCCCCTTCACGGCCACCCCAGAGAACTCTAGAGGTAACCAAGTTCCCACACTATAGAAGGCCCTGGGCCCAAGAGAAGCCCAGGGTACCTGACCCTGCTATTCTCTGCCACCAACTTCCTATACCTACTGTCACACCAATAACCAGTAGAACAACACTCAGTCAACCCCTCAGTCAGCATACAAAACAGTCATCCTGCAAGTGCACTTTCTTATAGAAACATCCAGGCATCTAGGGTTGGGCTGGCAATGTTGCTCAATGGTAGAGCACTTTCCTAGTATGGGCAAGGCTCTGAGTTTGATCCCCAGTTCAGGGGAAAAAAAGAAAGTGTTTTGCTGTCCCTGTGGAGAACAGTAATCTAAATCATGGCCTGTCTGACTCTCATAGCTGCATTTGTGCTGGGAGCTGCCGGTGCAAAGGTGCAGGTTGAGATGTCCCAGTTGTTATGGTAACACTGGCCAGGGGTGGCTATGGGTGCAAAGGCTCAAAGCTCCATCACTAGAGGCCTTGAATTCAGCACCTTCCCCTAAGGATAGATGATTCTGAGCAAAACAAGATGACCCTAATGTTTTGCCAGTCCTGTGTCCTTTAGATTGCCTGCTTTGCTGAAACTTTCCCATAATTAAACTTTTGATAATGAAAACTGTATAACAAACTTGTCAAGCTAGCTCTGGAGTCATTCAAGCCTCACCAGGGCTACTCATGTGGCCTCATCTTTTCCGCCCTATGTGTGTCTGTTTGTCTTTTCTTTCTCCCCCATCACTCCTGCGCATCTGGTAACACCTTAATTAAAGGCTGCAGCTCCGAGAGAGATGAGAGAGTGGAGTCAATCTCTCACTCCATTTCTTTTCCAATGAACAGCCATTTCCACATTACTTCTGCACTTCATTTTCTTACAAGCAGCTTATGTGTGCTCTTTGTTGTTCACTAATTCCCATACTGTAATGCATAAAATGTACTGTAATGTGTGCAATCATTAGTATACAGACTACCTTGCCTGAGGTCTGGTATTGTCATTCTCATTTTATGGATGAAGAAACTGAGGCTGAGAGCCTGCAAGAACAGTCCAGATCACAACAATCATGGTAAAGGCCCTCCCCAGATCTAAGCCCCTTGCACAGTGCAGGTGTCCTTAGCTACACCTTGCTCCTGGTCTCTCTCTTCCCAGGTACCAACTCCTCTATAGCCCATAAAAGTTTGATTGATGATTTCATATCTTGAGACTGTGGCTGAAGCTTTAACATCAAAAACATTCATATGGCAGGTGGGAGCTGGGTCTTAGATCTTTTCCAACCTAAGGTAGCCATCCCTGTAGTGAGAGAAGAAGAGCTAGAGGTGGGCGAGGGAAGGAAGTGGCCCTTCTTCACTCTGGCACCTCTCAGGGTTCTCAGCAGTAAAGCCTGCGAGGGGTGCCTTTTTCAGATGCATTGAATTCTTCACATAATGAGGTGACATTCTCTGAGGGAAATAGCAGCCATGATTGGAAAGGTAACACACTGAAGTGCTACCAAGCACCATGCTGGGTAGATTCTTCCTTTAGGGCAACATTATGAGCTGGACATCATGCTCATCTTGCAGATGGGAGACAAAAATCTTCTGGAATTTAAATAACCTATAAGTTGAAGAGCCAGAATTTGTACCCACTGCCTAACTTCCCAAGCTCACCTTCCACTGTACCACCTCCTCATCTCACTTCAGGGGCCCAAGAAAAATAAGATCCTTGAATTAGTTGAGTTTTCCAGAGAAGCAGAACCAATAGGAGATAGATGGACAGATATGAGGAGATTTATTTTAGGGATTGGCTCATGACATTATGCTAGAGAACCAGGAAAGTCAGTGGTGTCATTCAGTTCAAGCCCATAGGTTTGAAAATCAGGGGGCTGATGGTGTAAGTCCCAGAATCCAAAGGCCCAGTAGGGTGGCAGTCTGAGGACAGGAGAAGATGGATATGCAAGTTCAAGCAGAGAGAAGAAATTTACTCTTTCTCTAGTTTTTTGTTCTATTTGGGCCCTCAGTGGATTAGATGATGTCTGCCACATTTGTGAAAACAGATTATCTTTATTCACTCTACCAATTCAAATGCTAATCTCATCTGGAAATACCCTCACAGATACACCCAGAAATAATGTTTTATCAGCTACCTGGGCATCCCTTAGCCCAGTCAAGTTGACATATAAAATTAACTATCACAAGTCCCCTGTGCAGGGCCACTGGCCCACTCTGTGAAATAGCCTCTGTTGCCGTCTGAACACCTTAAGACCAAGATCTCAGCTAGGACTGGAGGGTCCCAGCTTTGTCCCCATATTCTGAGTCATACAAAAACATTCCCTTCCTCTTGTCCATGGTCTTTGACCCTTCTCAACACTCAGCGGAGGTGGCCAAGGCTTTGCAGGGGCAGAAAAGAAGGCTATGTATTCAAATTCCTGAAAGAGAACGTCTGAAGTTTGTCTTGAGTAGAAATATATACCAAGAATTCTTGCCATCCCACAATTATTTTATATCCATAGCTCCAACTTAAGACACAGACAGAAGCTACTGTCTGCCACATTGGCCCTTGGCTAGCACACACAGAGTTGAACCATCTGTTGGGCAGTTTGCCCAAGCCATGTCTTGCTGATGGCAGCCTATATTTATCTACAATGGGCCTCTATAATACAAGGGGTTGGGGGGCTTTGCTGGAAATCAGAGCAACAGAATAGGAATCGGGCTGTGCCTCCTTCCTTGATATTCTAAGATGCCCGTTAGAAAATCTTCAACTTTCTGACACTTGCTGGCTTACAAAATCATGTTCCTTTCCCACAGGTGTATTTACAAATATCAGGTAAATGTAGGAAAGTTTGAGGGACTTGGGGAAAAGTCCCTGGCAGCTGTATGGAGAAAAGGACAGCTCATCTTCTGTGGCCTGTGACGGTGCATGCTTATCATAGTTCTGTGAGCAAAGAAGGGCGGGCTGATTAATCCCACTTGCTGGAACAAAGAGGTGATAGCCACGTCTTGCTGAAGGCAAAACGAACCAAGGCTCTGAAGGAAATTCCATGAGACTCTCCTTCTCCTCTCTTGGCATGCATCCCCTGAGAACACATACAATGATATGCTGGATAGGGAAAAAATAGACCAGATGCTAAGAGAATTACTCTCACCTGGATGTCATTGAAGTTTTGGGGGCAGGGCCTCCAAGCTGGTCCTCTCTCTGGGCCTTGCCAGGCACCCCTCCATGCTGCTGTTCCCATCTTACTCCTATTGACTCTCACCCACCACAGAACAATTCAAAAACAATGTGAGGGTTCACTTGGCACTCCTGATGTGGAAAGACAGCACCCAGCCACATCTTCCATAGATGTGCCTGTCTTCTATACCAGGACTGCAGAGAACCAAAGTTATGGCTCACTAACTCAGTATCCACCACACTCCTCTCTGTACCTCCTCTCATCTTCACAGCTGCCAACTGTCAATCAAAAGAAATAAAAATAAGTGTGAGCTTTACACCTTATGCCTTTCAGCACTCCCCCTCTGAACAAAGTGAAAGAAGACCAGTGGCCAAAGGAAGAACCCAAAGAGGGGAGAGTGGAAGGTCATGATGAGAGTTGATGGCATGAGGAAGTTAGACCCCAGGAAATACAGCACCCACCACATAAAACCCCTCCTGTACCCAATGCTAAGGGATCAAAATATGGAACCTAGGGCTAGAACTTCAAATCACAAATCATACTACAATGACCATGGACAGCCCCACCAGTGGGACTCATGTTTCTTCTAGAATTATAGAATTGAAGCATGATTTATTCTATGATTTTATCTTCCTCTGGCCTTGCTGTTCTCTATTAGGTTTAGAAATGGCTGATGACTTTCCTTTAAAAGTGATACATTTAAAAATTTTAAGTTCTTAGGTTAAGGTAAAAAGTTGATGGTACCATCTTGTTCTGAAAATCACCCTGATTATGGAAAAGACTTGCTAGATTGGGTCCTTCTTGGTTAAAGATTGTATCTTGAGAGCACGTGTTAGGATAACTGTTTGAAACATTTTAATCTGAATTTCACTTATAGCATGTTAAGAGTAATCAATGGTTAGAGGTCAATGTCTTCATAGGGGAAAAAAGTATTTTTTTCTCCTATTTCTTTTTATGAGATTTCAGTGCCTTGGGCATAATGTTCACTATCATTGATAAACATCTCTTTTAATAACTTGAAATAATGTTTCAGGCAGAAATCTGATGTTCTAGGTTCAATAATCTGTTTCAACACTATGACAAATTCCAGTAGGGACAGAATTTTTATTAATATGGTAAGGGTTTTTTTGCAACTTTTATGATTTTTAAATCACAAAGTCGTAAGATATCTAATAGTTACCAGTCTCTGATATCAAATTTCTGCCAGAAAAATAGTCTACAAAGCAACTTTTCTAAAACAAGTCATTAGCTGCCATCAATTTCTATTATGCTGCTAATAACAGCATATAACAAGTCAATCAACACTTTTCATGATTTGTTAAAAATAGATTTTATTGTCAAGAACTGCTTTATACTTACATAAAAACTAAGGAGAAAACACAGAGAATTCCCATATACCCAATAGCAAACATCTATGACACATGTGTTGCAATTAATGAACCAATATTAATACATAATTATTGGTTGAAGTCCATGCTTTACTTGGATTTCCTCATTTTTTACCTAATGTTCATTACCTGCTTTAGAATCCCACCCAGGACACCACATTGCATTTAACTATCATTATCCCCTTGGGCTCCTCTTGGCTTTGACAGTTTCTCAAACTTCCCTTGCTTTTGATGATCTTGAGAGTTTTGGGGTACACTAGTCTCATTTTTTCATGAGCTGTTCCTCTTCAGGAATTTGTCTGATATTTGTCCTGTGACTAAACTTGGGTTATGGGTTTGGGGGAGGAAAGTCATGGAGGTAAAGTGCCATCATGACCTTTCACTGTTGATGTTGACCTTAAACATCTGGCCAAGGAAGTGATTGCTAGATTTCTCCACTGTAATCTTACCCTTCCCACAGGTCCCCTTTCCATACTGTGCTCTTTGGCAGATCACACTTACATAGGGGAGAACTGATATTCCCCTCTCCTTGAGGGCAAAGTATCTACATAAATTATTTAGATTTCTGCATAGAAGAGTTGCTTCATCTCCACCATTTATTAATCTATTCAATAGTTTATTTATATAAAGCATGAACTCATGGATATTAACTTTACATTTTAGGTTATAATCATATATTACTTTATTTTTGGCCCAAATTGTTTCAGCTTTGGCATTGAGAGCTCTTTTAATTGTCTACTCTGTCCCTTTACATATTCCATTAATGCTTTATATATATATGTGTGTGTGTGTGTGTGTGTGTGTGTGTGTGTGTATGTATGTATGTATATATATATATATTGTCCTTAGTTTTAGGCCCTACAAGATGCTACAGGCCTACAGGCCCATCTTGTATATTTCCTGCACCAGCCATAGAATCAGACATTTCTCCAAGAAGCTCTGTTTCCTTTCACTAGAAAATAGCTTCAGGAATTAAGATGTGAAAGTTGGGTGTGCTACTGGGTGTCATTTGTTTAAGGCAATTTCACCTCAAAGAGAAAGAAAAAATATATATGTGTATGCAAACACATGAATATATACATATTGTGAATATTTACAGAATGTAACATTCTGTACCTATGTTAAGTGAAACATGCATCCACACTGATGTCCTCAACTCTAATCCATCATGACATGGGTCATTCTATCTTCCTCACCACTCTGTTAATCTGTAAAGTTTCAAAAGGGAGACATCCAGCTCCTTCCATTTGTCACCCACTTAATTGTTCAATCCCAATATACATGAACTGCAGTGTCAGAATTATTGACCTGAATTACCAGCTATGGTATAGGGCTTATGCGCAGTTCTTTTTGCTTTTAATGTTACAGATTCTACTCATTTCTGAAGCTAAGTAGTTCAGCATCTTTACCTCCAACCAATCCAGTAAGGTTGAGTATTGTCATTTTTTAAACCAGTAGTCCAACAATTCAATGCTATATCAATAAAGAAAGAACTTCATATACACATGAACATACATACAAACACACATTTTACTTATTTAGAATAAAAGTTATGGAAAATGAAACGTTAAATTTTTGTATAAATATAAGATCTATTATAAATTGTCATTATAAAATTCCTAAATCTGACATACTTTTGACACATTTTTATTAACCTTGTCTGATACCATTCATACACTCTATTAACTGTAGTTCACCTGAGGCCCTGATGTCTACGAAAATTTTCTGTTTTCTGACTACTGTGTTTCGAATCTCCACATTACTTTCTTCTACGAAGCAGAACTTGAGGTACTTGAACCACCCTAAGCCTTGAACCTAGCCTGGAATAAATCATGCTAATTTGCTGAGCCTTTGGCTAACTCCTCCCTCTGTGTATGTGTATTGCTTTTTAAAAATTTGCACATTAAACTAAAATTTTTCTACCTTGCTACCTGTATCTATATATCTCTACCTATACCATCCACGCTTATACAAATCCCACTGAACCCTGAATTGTAAGAGAATGTTGTCAAAGCTAAAATAAAATTCTATTGAGGACTTCTGGCATATATTACAGAAATGAGAAGGTCAAACTTTAGGAATTATTAGTTCCTAACCGTTTAAATAAAGAGAAACATTAAACTGATTTTTAAAAAGTCATCTCTTGCCAGGTGTCGTGGCACGCACCTGTAATACCAACTACTTGGGAAGCTGAAGCAAGAGGATTGCAAATTTGAGGATAGCCTCCAAAACTTAGAAAGACCTTGTCTCAAGATAAAAAATAAAAAAGGGCTGAGGATGTATCTCCCAGTGGCGGAGCAGCCAGTACCAATAAACAAACAGTCATCTCTCTGGTTTCCTGGACAAATGAGTATTTTTTTCTGAAAATACAGAATATTCAAGGTTACATATAAGTATGCTTGAAAATAAACTAAAAACAGGAACTAGGCGGCACAGACGCAAGTTGACAATTACCTCCATCCTTTAAAGGGGAATTTCTGAGGCAGTTTTAATGAAGTGGCAATTTTGCAGACAATGTAAAATTCAAAGCCACTAAGGAAATGTTAGGTGCAAACATGCGGAGCACATAAAGCAGCATCTGGCAGTTTCCCTTTGGAGGCCTCCTGTGCCAGCATTTCATTTAGATAAGAAAAAAGTCCTTTTTTCAGCAATCTTCTTAAATGCCTTAATTTGACACTATCTGAAAGTGATACTTAAGTTGTGGTAAATCACATTTAATTGCAGCACTCTGTTCTCTATTATT
Source organism: Xerus rutilus (assembly GCA_028644305.1). Lineage (NCBI taxonomy): Eukaryota > Metazoa > Chordata > Mammalia > Rodentia > Sciuridae > Xerus > Xerus rutilus. The sequence goes on along the minus strand of CM053401.1, from coordinate 151,274,060 downwards.
TTACTATTGCTTTTATTTCTCTCTAAGCTTTCAAAGACCCCAAGGAAAATAAAGTAATCTTTAATTCAAATGCTTTCATTCTTAATGACGTTTTGCCCATCAAGGTGAACTATTTTGACGTGTGCTCAAGCTGTAGTAGTCATTTTAAAAGGTCAAGGAAAGCTAAAATTTACAGCTGAGTTCTTAGAACTCAGCATTGGATTGTCTGTGTGATGATCTCACCTGTTCAAACGTAACTTGCCTGAGAGTCTAAATCTTGTTGGAGCCACTTTGTAGCCACAGTTTCTGGTTCTGTTTCTCACAATGTCTGAATAATGAGTTCATGAAGCAGCTGCTAACTATGAGATTCTGGACTAGGGATTGGAGATACAATTACAGAAGATTCCAGAAGGAAAGATGAGCAGGTCAACCAGTGATCACAAGAGAAGTGGCCAGGTGACTGAAGCTCCTGTTTACACAGGGACTATATAAGGTTGATGCTATACTGGTCCTCCATACTTAATATCCTTCCTCCTCACAGCAATTCCATGATGCAAGGAGAGAAGAAGAGACCAGGGTTCACAGGAGTCAGTGACTTTCTAGCTGAGACTGAGATTTGTGTCTCTCCAGACCATGACAGTGGTCTCTTCAGAGATGAAGAGAAGATGGGAGTAGAAATCACAATGGTGGATGGAACCAGGAGAGGAAGTTGGTAAGGCAGAATAGACACCCTCAAAATGATTAGAAGTCAGTAAATGATTTTATTTGTAATAACTAACAATTTCCTTCCTCCTTGATAATCAAATATTTCTTAGGACTGAAAGGGATCTTTAAAGTTACCTGGATCGACTTCCTTGCCTTACAACACTGGCAGAGGGCAACTTAGACCTGCCTTGGTCATCTTCAGGGACAGAGGTCATCCACTAATAGAGCTGGGGGTCCTCGGTAAATTCTGACCAATGGGGAGTTACTTATCCAAATTATCTTACAGAAAGGAATCAGGCAGCTCCTAGTTGCCCATGTCTGTAATTTTTTTTTTTTGGAGGACAGTTTTTTTTTAAAATATATTTGTCAATGAACTTTAATTAAATTAATTTATTTATATGTGGTGCTGAGAGTGGAACCCAGTGCCTCACACATGCCAGGCAAGTGCTCTACCACTGAGCCACAACCTCAGCCCTGGAGGAAAAATTTATTTGAGCTCACAGTTTCAGAGATTTCAGTCCACAGTTTCTTGTCCCCATCACTGTGGGTTTGTGGTGAGGCAGAGGTGGGGAGGGTGTGATGGAGCAAAATTGCTTAGTGTGTGATAACCATGAAGTGGAGAGAAAGGAGCTGGGGGCAAGATATAGTCCCCAATGGCATACCCTCTAAGACTCTACTCTCTTCAACTAAGTCCCACCTCCTATAGTTGCCACCACTTCCCAATAGTCCATTCAGCCATGATTCTGTCAATGGATTAATCCACTGATGAATTTAGAGCCCTTATGACCCAATCATTTCCCAAAGCCCCACCTCTGAACATTGCTACCTTGGAAATCAAGCCTTGAATACACGAGCCTTTGGAGGCTATGTATGTAACTTTTAACACAAGTTCAGGGAAATTAGATATTATAGATGGCATCACTCAAAGTAGTATGATATGAGGAGCTGGCAGGGGCACATGAAAGAGCCTTCATGGATGCCTGTTTGCAAGGAAAGAGTGGATATTGGAATTTGGGCTGGGAAAGAAAAGTATAGGGGATGCAGAAATGATGCCAGACCGAGTGGGTCAATATTGGCTTTTTTGGGAAAGAAGTGCCGAGTGGTCTGTAAAGTTCAGAACGCCAATATCCTGAAAGTAAGGGAGAAATGGTATTTGACAACATCTGTGAGAGCAGAGGGATGTAGGGAAAGGCCACACACAGTCTGTGACTCAGCATGCTGAGGCTCACTTCTGGTTCTAATTTCCTCATCTGTACGAGGAGTTGTCACAGATCTTGTTAATATTCCATAGTGGTTTTTAATTTTATTTTACATTATTTGGTGAAAAAATTACCACTGCATTTTCTTCTCCCCTAAATCTGATACTGCTGCTCCAAGTCTCCATTTTCCTGGTTACAGGAATGTTTCCCACCCACTCCCCACCCCAGGTCATATTTTCTAGGAGCCTCTGAGTCTCATGCACCTCAAACATTCAGCTAAGGATGGCCTGAACTTCTAAACACTTTGGTCTCCTCATAGGTCCACGATTCAGGCCACCTTAAAGAGGCAAGTTGGCTATTCTCCAGCCTAAGGTTAGAGACAGGCGTTTTGGAAAAGTGAGAGTAAGGAGTGTAGGGGTCCTGGCTCCCTCTCTACCCTATCTGAGGTCCAGCTACCCTCTGAAGATCAGCAAAGGGAGGGATTTGATCTCTGCGATTCTTAGAGCTCAGTTCTCTTCTTGAGGAGAAGAGAAGCCTCTTTCCTCTGGCCCATTTATACCTCTCCCAACTTTTGGTTTCTCCCTTCCCGCAACCCACTGCACTGAATCCATTGCCAACAATTAATTCATCTATCACATAAAGCCTAGGTGAAAGATGTCTTCCAGGTGGCTGAAAAATGTGGCTTTTGTCCTTGAACCACTTTCCCTTTGGTTGTATGTTGTATATAGAATTTTTAAAATAACTGTTGAAATCCTTTAAGACCTTCCTTGGAAGAGGATTTGATTTGCTTTGCAATTTGCCTTGGAGAACTAGCAATCCAAGATTACACAAATCCAAATATGAAGTCTCTCTAATAATAGTATAGAAATATTTAACTATTTAACAATTGATATACCTGTATAGATGCCTCCCAAATGAATAATTATCCCTGGATGCCCCTAAAACTTAGAAAGGTTAAGTTCTTATTAATAGGGCATACTACCTAATTTAGGTTCAAAATCAACAATCATCATTGTCTCATGGTTTTGCTAGGTGGGAAATTCAGAAGCAGTGAAGCTGGTTGGTTCGAATGGAGAGTCCCTCATGACAGTCAGATGTCAGTTGGAGGTTCCTGTGGGCTGGAGGCTGCACTTCCAAGGTGACTTGCTTACAAAGCTGGCGAACTAGGGCTGGTATTGGCAGGAGCCTTCAGTTTTTCTCCACGTGGCTCTCCCTACAGAGCTGCAGTGTTCGATCCCCAGGGACAGTAATCCAAGAAGACAAGATGGAAGCAGTAAAGCTCTTTGTAGCCTAACCTTGGACTTTATACACCATAACTTCCATGATATTCTGTTGATCACACACCATCAGCCCTGATTCCATGTTGGATTCTGGGTCCTTCTGAAATGAATATCTTAAGCATTAAACCTGTAACAAAAGCATAGAGCAGATAAGGTGCTCATATTAAGAATGTGAAGACAGGCTAAGAAGTTTTGGGTCCTTGGGCATGGTATGAGGCAAGAGGACTGGGGGCCACTGAGCAAAGGACAGGTCCAAGAAGAGTGGGAGGTACTAGGTTAAATGCCACCCACTGTGCATTTAGGTTTTTGCTGTCCCTGGCATACGTTCCCATGGGTGAATCTCTGAACACTCTTATACCATTAACAATTCTCCTGCAAAGCTTCTATTTGGTGGCTTAAAATTTTCTTAGGCAGTGCTAGGTTTTCAGAATAGATATTGACTTGTCTCTGTCCCAGAAAGTCTGCAACCCACTGTGTTTAACCTGAACCTCAAGGAACCATCCAATTCATGCCGATCCCCCGGGGAGCTTATAGAACAGGGTCTCAGTTAGAAGCACTGCACTGAGCAGCTTGGTATTTCTCTGCTTTTTCTTCTAGTTTATTCTTTATTGATACTTAATGAATGTTTCTTTGGTGCTGTCTCTATGCCCATGATTTAAACTATGAAAACTGAAGCCTTGTGTCCCCCATAGGAAGGAAGTTTTGCCTCACCGTGGAAAGCCATATCAATATCAATCTACATTCTAATGACCATCATAATAGTGATGATTCTTTGCAAACTATAATTTCCATTACTTTGAAGGACAGCCTTTGACTCGGGATCTAGGAAGTGCAACTATTTTTTTTTTTCTGTCAGGAAATTGTCCTTCCCTCTCTACTCCTTTGCCTACCCTCCCTTCATTTCTCCTTTTGCTGTTCTTGCTACTAATGTTGCTAATAAATGAGACCTCAGGAGTCATCCCTAGGCAACTGAGTCCATTTTTCACATGCTCGCATCTTTTTTTTGTTATTTTCAAGATATTTGTTATTTTCACAAATATCACCTCATTTGATGCATATTATAACCCAGTGAAGTAGATAGGACCAGCTTCCTCCCCATTTAAAGCCCCAAAGATATGAGGGACTGTATGGCTGGTTAAAGCCAGGGCAGGAGCTGGGATCCTTCCCCAGAGCAGGTCTCCTTCTTTTAGGATTAACCTGTCCTGCCTGGGCTTAGGAAATCTAAAGCCCTTTATGGATATACACTTCATCTATGTAAAGTTTTGCTAGCTAAAGAAGCTTCCCTAGGTCAACCTGTGCTCTAAAAGGCTGATGAGATCTCCTGTTATTTGTTAAATTTTTTTAATAGTCATTATTTTCAATTTAAAAATGGGTCAAACACAGAAAAGGTGACAGAAAACAATTTAAGAGCCAAACAGATAAATCTGATATTTAGTTGATACTTTGCCATGTATGCTTGAAGTCCATCTATGTCTGTCTCTTATGAAATACCATAGAAACAATTGGTTCTCGTCTTCCTTCCTTGTCTCCCTTCCAAAATGACCCAATTCTGAATAGTACCTCATTCAATTACATGTTACCCTACTTGTATACACAAGAAGGAATCATAAATCATATCTTTGTGCTTTGCAAGAATTTGCATGACTAGCATCCTACTGCTGCACCCATTTTTAGACTCATATCTGAACAGACTTGCCTTCTTTTGTTTTATCTGAATGTCTCACTCCTCTAGTTATATATGAGTGACCTGGGGAAGAATATGGGAAATATCTAGAACATCAGCGGTTCCTACTCTAGAAAGTGCTGCTTTCCATAACTGTGGTTCCCTAAAAGAGGCAGAAAAGTAAGGGTCAGGGCTTCCATTGTGGGCTAAATTACATGACCACAGCCTAGGCTGTAAGAGCTGATGCGCTGAAACTTAAACCCAGACTTTGGTAGAGGGCAAACAGGCCCATGGGAGAGCATAATCTTCCTAATGTTACACTTCCAGAAATTGGTAAAGCTGAGACTAGCTCAGGACTCATGACACCTCTGCAGTAACTGCTTTGCATTTACCAAGTCTTGTTCTTAGCAAACAGCAGACCATTGATTTGGTGATTTTCTTGCTTAGCTCACCCAAGTGAATGCCAGAAACCTGTAAACATCAAGTCCTTGAAATCCAGGCAAGTTACATCAGACTATGTGCCCACCATGTCTACCCTGTCTCTGGAGGCAGCCATGTTTTCAGTTTGAGGGAAGAGCAGGTCAAAGGCTAAAAGGCAGCCCCAAGATCTTTTACCTGGAGTGCCCTCTGGTGGCCAACTGAATAAAATCCATTCTAATACAATCAGATGTAAAGTGATTGCAGCCAAAGTTCTTTGCACAGCCTCTTTTAGGACTTGTTCTTCCCTCATTAACGTATGCCTATGCCCATTATATTCAAGACCCATTTGCTTTGAACTTCATCCATTAAATAACTGACTCAAAAGTATTATTGTTTCTGTGTATCACTGTAATGGGTGCTGTGGGAATACAAAATCAGAAGAAAGCATGTTTTTGTCTCCAAGGAATTGAAAGTTAACTGGGTAGACCAGGCACCCAAGAAGCAGACCAGACTCAGAATCAGAGTGGCCAAGATGACAAAAGTGAGCAAGAGGCTGGGAATAGAGGCAGGGGGAATGAGTGTCAGCCACAGAGACCCCGGTGGCCTTGATGAGAAGCCAGTGCCTGAGTTCTCAAGGAGAAATGGGATTTCTGAGGGGGCCAGGGATAAAGGCATTGGGGGATGGGGGAAGAGGGAAACCAGTTGCTCCCTCTGTGTTTCTCACCTCTCTTTGGGTTTTGCTCATTCCCTCTCTCTTTGCTCACTGCAGTCACAATAGCTCCTCAAAGCATGACTACCCCAAATGCCCACTTTCCGGGTCTCTCCACCTTGTGATTGAACAATTAAATTCCTGATGCCTGCAGTAGCTTGTGTACAATTTTGTACCTGTGTGAAGAAAGAGGAGAGAATCATTTCAAGGCAACCTAACAGAAAAGTCTTCAAAGAAAGATGGAGGAGAGCTTTCCTGTGGATTAAATAGGACCTGCTGTCCATTACTGCTGCAGAATTACTCTAGGAGAATTCAGAAGAGGCACTGAGGAGTTCACTCTGGGTCTCTGTTTGAGTAAGCTCTTTCGTTGCTATAACCAAAAGACCCGGCAAGAACAATTTTAGAGGAGGAGTTTATTTGGGGTTCAGTTTCAGAAGTCTCAGTCCATAGATGGCCAACTCCATAGCTCTGGTCCTGAGGTGAGGCAGCACATCATGGCGGAAGGGTGTTGCAGAGGGAAGCAGGTCCGGATGTGACAATCAGGAAGCAAAGAGAGAGAGAGCGCCCTGCTCACCAGGTACAAAATATAAACCCCAAAGGCAAGCCCACAGTGACCTACTTCTTCTAGCCACACCCTACCTGCCTGCAACTACCACCCAGTTAATCCATTCAAGTGGATTAATACACTGATTAGGTGAATGCCTTCATAACCCAATGATTTCACCTCTAAACTTTTCTCACACATGAGCTTTTCAGGGATACCTCACATCTAAACAGTCTCAGTGGCAGGTAGAAGCTGGACAAAGGAGGATACAAAATTCTAGTGGCAATGACAATAAAACACGAACAAGCAAGGTGGTAGGGAGAAGCTGGGAACGAAGACAGAGTGTTTGGACCTATTTAAAGAGCACTGGGTCTGTCTTTCCTGGATTGAAGGGCTTAGGTAGCTTTGTCTTTTAGGAGGTCTAAAGATCCTTTTTTTTTTTTAGGCACAAAGGAACCATTGAGAGTTAGGGAGCAGGAGAATGGCCAGCTGAAAAGTATCTTTGCATAGATCCCATGAGCAAGTGCTTCTTTCCCACTGTAGTTTCTGTGGCAAAGCGCCAGCTCTCCCAAATACTGCAGCTCCTGTAAAAGCCCCGCATGTCTGCCTGGGCACCTCCTGATGTGAAAAGAAGCTGTCCTTCCTGCCCACAGTACCTGCCTGCACTTTCAGACTTTCTGTTCCCCTAGGAAAAGTGAGGAAACTGGCTTTGAGCCTCACTCAAAGGGAGGAAGGAGACTGTCAGTGGAACACAAGCTCGTGGGCTTTACATGAATCTGCCACCTGCCAGTGAGGGGGTCTTTCAGCAAGCCCTGCATTCTCTCAGTTTTGACACCTGTAATAGTCAGGACATTCTCTCCTTGTCATCAAAGCAGCTTAGAATTTCAACTGTCTTCCAGAGGAGAAGGCAGAATTTAATGGAGATTTGTTCTCTGAGAACTCTGAGTGGTTCTCAGGCTCTGATTTCTAGGTTGGTTTATTCTCATAATTAAGAACAATGAGCAGGAGCTCACACCTATAATCCCAGCAACCCAGGGAGCTAAGGCAGGAGGATCACAAATTCAAGACCAGCCTCAGCAACTTAGTGAAGCACTGTCTCAAAATAAAAAGGGCTGGAGATGTGGCTCTGTGATTAAGCAACCCTAGGTTCCATCCTCGGTACCCAACTCCCCTCCCCTCACCCCAAAAAGAACAGATAACAATAATAAAGCCATCCCTGAAGCACTTGCTATGTGCAAGGCTCTCAACCAAGCCTGTCAAGTACACTGTTTTAATCTTACAATAAACCCATAGAGGTATTATGGTGCCAATTTTGTAGATAAGGAAGACTACTCAAGACTCATTGACTTGTCCAAGAATGTCCCAACTAACTCCAGAACCCAAACCCTCAAGGCAGTGAGTCTAAGGGGTCATCCAATGCTCCTGCATTAGAGCTTCATACAGTACAGATTCCCAGGGCTCCCCCTCCCCCTGATGGATTGAATGGGACTTCCTATGGCTGTGGCCTGGGATCCTACACTCTCAGGTACCCCTTTCACCTTGTGCTTCCATCCACCTCCCAACATGGGGATTCACAACACAGCTGGGGCAAATAGTATTGTCCCAAGATGGCCACATCTATATACAGATGCTCCTAAGATTTATAATGAGGTTTCCTCCTGATAAACCCATCCTAAATTGAAAGTATCTTAAGTCAAAAATGCATTGAATATGCTCAATGTACTGAATGTCCTCCCTAAGCAACACAGAACACTGTAGCATATCAGTGATTTCTCCTTGTGATCTTGTGGCTACCTGGGAGCTGTGGCTTCCAGCTGTTGCTCAATATGCAAGAGAGCATCATGCAGCCAGCCTATCACTAGCCCAGAAAGAGATCAAAACTCAACAATGTGATTGGAGAGTATTTATAGAAAAATGGAGCTGAGAAATGGAAAAGAATTAAGTATAGTTTCTGCTAAATCTTTATTGATTTTGCACTATCATACAGTCCAGAAATTATAAATTGAACTATGGTAAATAGGGGACCATCTGTAATTACATCATCCTCTTGCTCTCACCGAAATCCATATGCCAGGGCACGTTCATTCTCTGCTGCCCTCTAGTGACGGCTCCTTTTTCTCTCACTCCCTGAATGGACATTGCTGGGGCCCAGGTTGTAGAGAAGCATCTCTTCTCCTTCCTGCTTTCCTATGTTAAAAGAGAAATTCCCTCGACCAATTAAACTTCGTAAAGTTTATCTCAGCAAAGAAAAACAAAAAAAGCAAAAAAATATTCACAAATCGGGCAGCTTCTAGATCCAGAGCAGGTTCAGAGGACAGCCAACAATGTAATTGGGTATTATTTATAGAAAAATAGAGCTGAGAAGTAGAAAATAAATTAATGGGCTAGAGCTCAATCAACCAGTCAATTGGTTGCAAGCTTAATTAGCTAATTGGCCACAGGGCCTCCTGCAACCAACCAAGGCTCACTTACTATGATTAAACTCTGAATTGGTCTTTCAGTGCTTGAGGCAGGAGCTTAGTCCAAATCAACAGCCTCTCACAAATTTTATTTAAAGCCCAGAATATTTCCTCTACCTTCTTCCTAAAATGCCTAGCTTTGAACCTGATGTGATCAAAGTATATAACTCACCTCCCTGAGTTATATACTCAAACCTGAAGCAAAGATCAGAGGGGACAAGGCCTTAGCCTTGTTAAAGAATAGTATGCAGAAAAGATGGAAAGGAGGAGTGTTTAAGCTCTTAACTTGTTATTTCTTCCTTCTTCCTACTTCTTTCCCACATTTTAAAATCTTAGTGCAAGGCAGGTGTACCATAAAAACCAAAATATTGGTGCCATAATGTCTCTAAGAATAAACTAAATTAATACTGAACTGTATCTTTCACAAGAAAGAAATTTCTTGAAAAAAAATGCCACACTCATGACCAGTGGAAAATTATCACACCCTAGCCCAGCCCAGCACCAGGATACAAAATGGGCCCCTTCCCTTGTTCAAGAAGCAGCCCGATCTCTATAAGCACTGTCTCCCCTCTTCTTTTTTTTTTTTTTTTTTTGGTACTGGGGATTGAACTCAGGGGCACTCGACCACTGAGCCACATCCCCAGCCCTATTTTGTGTTTTATGTAGAGACAGGGTCTCACTGAGTTGCTTCGTGCCTCGCCGTTGCTGAGGCTGGCTTTGAACTTGCGATTCTCCTGTCTCAGCCTCCCTAAGTGCTGGGATTACAAGCGTGAGCCACTGCGCCCGGCTTCCCCTCTTCTTGAGGTAACAACCTCCACCACCACCACCATTAAAGCTTTGCCTGAGTGTTCATGCCCCTTGGCTCCGTTTTCATTTCTATTTTCTCCAGGTCAGAAGTTTCTCAGTGTGGCATCAAACCTACACAGCCATCTGTCAACTCCTGTGGATGTCCTTCCCTGTGGATTTCAGCTCCTGGCTCACTGCATTCTTCTTGACACTGTTCCTGTCATGAGGCTGTATGGTTTCAATATCCATGTCCATGGAAACCATGTAAACACCTTGGCCACTCATCTCTTTGTCTTTATTCCTCCAGTGGTCTTTAAAATATATATATATATTAGTTATAGACAGACACAATACCTTTATTTTATTCATTTATTTTTATGTGATGCTGAGGATTGAACCCTGTGCCTCACATGTGCTAGGCAAGCACTCTACCACTGAGCCACAACCCTAGCCTCCCTCCAGTGGTTTTGACCTCTGCCCTTTCCCAGGCATGTGCTCCCTTGGTCACAACATAGAAACTATTTCTGTGCCTGCAAATCCTTCACAATCTCCAATCCAAGTGTCCCATCTGCAGGACATAAACTCCTACTCTTCGAATTCCCCGATCCCAACAGTTCTTCAACTAAGCAAGACCCACATCCTCTAATCTCACCTCAGTTTTCCCACAGTGGTGCTCCATCCTGTCTTCACGTCTTTGTTCAGTTTGCATTTCACTGTCTTCCACTATGGTCACCTGGGCTGGTGGGAGGCCAGGGAAGTGCCCAGGACACAAAATTGAAGGAGATCCTCACTATGCACTGGTATGACCCAAGGAGAGAGGGTCTTCTTCAATTTTGCACCCTGAATGTTTCAAAACCTGGCAAACTCCCCCTCTTCAGGCTGGGAAAAATCCATGGTCCTACTGGAAATTCACAAGGACAGCTCTCAGGGGCATTGCAGTTGGCCTGGCCATCTACTTGCTTTTCCCTAGCTAACTCAGTACTCCCACTCCTCCACAGAACCTTATCAGTCCATCCTCACTTCTCCCAAATCACACCTCCTCACCTAACCCTCCTGTCAGCTGATGTCCTGCTTCCTGCCTCTCTGAGATCACAGAAGCAATGGAGAAGAACTTGCCTCTACCCACTGCGGTGCAGCCCAGCCAGTGTCAGAGCCTGCTTGCTAGGGAGCTGCCCCACCCTCTGGTGCAAACCCTCTGGAGTCTATTCTCTCAGGCCAGCCCTGCACCAGCTTCAGTGCTTTCTCTGGACAGTAAGCCTTTTCCCTGGGTCCCTCTCCACTCCAAACTTCATGGAGTCCAGCCATGCTGACTCCCCAAGGGGATGGCCATTGGACTACCATTGAGGCATAAAGAAAACCCCAGTTAGGCTGAATGTTCAACAGAGATGAGCAGAGAGGAGATGCAGGCAAATTCACCACACTTCAGGCTCCCCGAGAACTATTCCAGCCAGCAGTGCTGCCCTTGGCCCACAATTTAGCCAGAGAAGAACCCATGATCAAGGATAAATGCCACTTGTTGAAGGATCCTCTGTGAGGCTGGGCATCACAATTTCTGCTTAGGCTTTCTGCCCTTTCTGAGGAGAGTTAAGCAAAGAAGGGTTTGTGAACTGGGCTGAAAGTTCCATCCTTGAAAGAATTGGTTAGGAAGTCCAGATTAGAGTGTGTATCCTGATTTGCCCAGGGCACAACTGGCATTCAAACTGTAAGGCTACATGCCAGGAAACTCCCTGAATCTTGAGCAACCATGACAAATGGTCACTATAGGTCCTACATGTGTTTTGCTGAGGATGGTGGCAGGTGATGATAAGGATGCCACTAGAAGGGTGATAGATTGGTGTGGAGGTCTTAACCGTGGCTGCTCATTACAATAATCTGGGGATTTTAAAACTATTGACATTCAAGGGCTGGGGATGTAGCCCAGTGGTAGAGTGCTTGCCTAGCACATACAATGTCCTGGAGTCCATTCCCAGCACTGCAAAACACAAAAAGCTACCAACATTCACCACTACAGGGCAGTTGTCAGAAGCTCAAGAAGCAGGGGCCATGTTGTTATGGGAAACAGACCAGTTGAGAAGTGGCAAGCAGCACTTGGAGAGGAGAGCTCCAAACTTTTATTTTACACCAACGGGCCCAGAGAAGAACAAACTCCAAATTCTGAGCCCTAATCCACATTTCATCACAACATTTATAGGTTATTTGGCGTCATCTTAGACCCATCCTATTATTGGGGGCTTTCTCCTCTTTTTAAAAATTTTCTAATCTACATGGCTGGAGGCCTTGTGCAGGGTCTCAAACATAAAGCATGCTTACAGAAGCAGATAAGAAGAAATGGCTTTTTTCACAGGCATCTGTTAAATCTTAGCCTTGAAAGCCTGGCACAGGGATGTTTACATTTCGAGAGGGAGAAGTCAAACTCCTAGGGCAGTCATTTATAATCCAAAAGGTAGGGATCCATGGTTAATTAGGCTTCCTGAAGAAAGGCTGAGAGAGGAGAGAGGAATTGACCCTTTCCCTTGGCATTGATTTCTTATCATAATGTTTCTATAATTTCATTGTATAACCAGGTCTGCTTTTGCCACCACAAAGTGGCAGAAACTTGGGCAACTCTTGGGTCTTAGGAGCAGCTAGAATAACAACCACATGGGTAGAGAGCATGATCCTGCCCTTAAATTCCAGCTCAGAGACAAAGGCAATGACCCCTCTTGCCAGCCCTGGTGGCCAGCGTGGAATGGATTCTTACTCGGAGGCCCACTACCTAACTGCCTTGCTAGATTCTTTAGAGGGTGAGTGGTTTCAAGGACCCTACTTGTTACCAGAGCGCCTGCAATCTGTCCCTCCCAGTATATGAATGGTCATGGGCATGAGGCCACAAGGAGACTTTGGGGAAGGAAGGCAGGTGTGAACAGTCTGAGGTCCTAACTCTGTATAGGTATGTTCTCAGTGATCAACACAGTCACCGGGAACACAAATGCTCTGTGGTATAAACTGTGTCCTGTGGGGGAAACTTCCAGAGATTCTACTTCGCCACATACACACAGCACTCCTTGCCCCAAACACCGAGTCAGAATGAGGGACTTCCAGCCTGAGCTGAGCTGGGAACTTCCCACTGTTTGGGGTGTCTCAGACACATAGTAAAGAGAGACTTGTCCTTCATAGCAGTGCCCCTCTGTGTGGTGACTGCTCTGAAGACAGTCTGAGTGAAAGGCACTGGGCCCCAAATGGAACTCAGATGGCCACCCAGGGTGATGTTTTTCCCCTCTGACACTATCACCTATAGCCCAGGCTTGGGCATCCCCCTCAGGTGCCTCCAAGCCATTTTGAGCCTCCAGGGGCGTGACTGACATAGTGCTGACATGGATTTTTTGAGATTTATTCTAGTTCCTTTCTGAGCTTCCAGTAGGTTTCCGTGGAGGGTGCCTCCCAACATTTTTTATTCTATGTTGGCTATCATTGAGAGAGATAATTGTTGTATGTCCTCTCCTCACACAAATATTCAGGAACCTAGTGGTCTCTATGAAACTCAATGGGCTTCACATCAAGAAACTTCCAGAAACAGCTCTGTCTCTGAACAAGAGATCCTTGTAGGGAAGAGCTAGATGGACACTAACTCCAGAGAGTGATGAGCCTGTGAATAAAGCCACCAGTCATCCACTATCCAGCCACCCTTCTCTTGTCCTTGTTCATATCCCATAAGTCTCTGTTTGACAGGCAGTTGGTGACCAGCTGGTAGGCCACTCAGGTGGTCAAGTGGGACAGGCTGCTCAGCCAATCAGAATCATCCAGCACTTGGTTCCACAGAAGCAGAGTCAGTTAAACTGACAAAGGTCCAATCTCAACGACTCAGAGCAATTTGGCCATCCTGGGCCAGGCAGCTGGACACTAGACTGACCTGTCCTGGTCATTCAGTCAGGGTGGAGTTGGTGGAATAGCAAAAATCAGGAAGATGACCAATGGTCAGTAGGGTCAGGCCATCCAAGGACAAAATATGAGCCTGTCTGGCTCTAGAGAAGGACAAATGTAGCTGCTGGTAGAGGAGCTTCCATGAATAAGAAAGTCACCTTCTGTCTGGTAAGAAGGGATGCCCCAAGGTGGGGTCAGGGCATAAGCCAATACTGGGTCAGGCCCTGTCCCATGGCTGGACACCCTCTGTGTAACCTGCCTCCTTCGTAGCAGCTGGGGACAGGCTGGGGATGGGGAGGAAGTGGTACAGTAGCTGTCAGGATTAGGGCAGATGCTGGATATGAGGATTCAGGACGAGACAGGCCCCCTCTCTCCAGAGAATGAGGGTATCATCTACCCACAGCTGATATCGGAGCCCATGGTCTACACCTTGACTCTGGTTTTACCAGATTCCTTCTGGCAGCACAGATGCCATGGGAACCATGGCCTGGAGGGGAAAGACCCCTGTGCTGAGCTCAGGTTCAGCCTTGAGAGCACTCACTACACAAAGATGCAAGCGGACAGAAGGT
>CM053401.1:151241140-151259347 GCA_028644305.1 Xerus rutilus | reverse complement strand
TGATGACTGACTCTTTACTTCTATGAATAACCAATACTTTGAATGAGCTTTGGATCACAAGACTTTTTCATCAAACAGCAAGAAATAGAATATATGAAGTACATATAGCCTAACATAGTAACTACACTCTGTCTCTCTCACTCTGTCTCTGTCTGTCTCTGTCTCTGTGTTTTTCTCTCTCTCTCACACACGATATATTCATTTTATTATTATATAGTCATCTCAGAGTTTTAGCTGGGTCTGTGTAGCTGAAAGCAGTTGTTGAGAAATGAAGAAGCTTAGTCGCATACCTCTTTCAAAATATTCCACACAGGCCTGAGAAGACATGATCTGAAAGGGGCAAAGAGGAAGGCAGATTAAGGAAGGGAAGAACTATTGCCTTCTCTAGAAGGAAGAAATTTTAATTTCACAGGGAGAGGCTACTGCAAGAATTATAAGATGTGTTTGGAAAACATTTTACTTCCTCCTTTTGGGTTTAGACTTCACTAAGCATTGTCTGTTGTTGGGGGGGGGGGGAGACAGACAGACAGACAGACAGACAGATAGAGTGTGTGATCCTTCAGTTCCCAACTATTAATTAAGAGCAACTACACTGGAGGGAGATTTTGAGTTCAGATTCAGGATGTGGGAGACCCATGCCTATGCACGCTTTGGAGAAATTAGAGACTTAAAACTTTCGAGAACTGTCCTGATATCCTTGCCCTAAGCAAGGTTTTCCTCCAGATCCATAAATCTGCCTTGGAGCATATCCTCCTCAGGAAGGAACTTGGAAGTACCTAAGACCAAGTCCTTTGGACAAGGGCCAGCATTTTGAATGAGAGCTACAGATGGCAGTGAAAGAGGATCTTTTACAGAAAGTGGAAGGTGAGCTAGTGGAGGGCAGATTTAGGAAGTGGGATACATTAGCAAGAAACTCCAGCCGGGCGCGGTGGCTCAAGCCTGTAATCCCAGCACTTAGGGAGGCTGAGACAGGAGAATCGCGAGTTCAAAGCCAGCCTCAGCAATGGCGAGGCGCTAAGCAACTCAGTGAGACCCTTTCTCTACATAAAACACAAAATAGGGCTGGGGATGTGGCTCAGTGGTCGAGTACCCCTGAGTTCAATCCCCAGTACCAAAAAAAAAGGGTGTAGTGGTCCAAGGCAGAGAAAGGAGGGATAGGACCCTCAGACCTAGAGTGCTGGAAGGATCCAGGATGTGGATGTCAGGAAACCATTGAATGTTCAACATAGGACAGAAAGTAGTGCACTTGAGGGATCCAGAAACTGATCTTTGAATTACAAGCATCATGAGGGTTGGGCTGGGGATGTAGCTCAGAGGTAGAGTGCTTGCCTAGCATGCGCCAGGCTCTGAGTTCAATCTCTAGGAAGGAAGAGAGGGAGGGAGGGAAGGACAGGACAAATGGGTTAAACTTTTTTTTTTTTCATAGCAGACTGCGATCCAAAGTCCATTCCAAACATTTCTAGACAGAATTGAAAATTTTTTGTTTGATGCTTCCTGCGGTAGAAATGTGAAATTGTATTAATGGATGAGTAGAGCTGGTGAGAACTGCATACTTCTTTTTTTTTTTAATATTTATTTTTTTAGTTGTAGGTGGACACAATAGCTTTATTTTATTTTTATGTGGTGCTGAAGATCAAACCCAGTGCCTCTCGCGTGCTAGGCGAGCACGCTACCACTGCGCCATAACCCCAGCCCCCTGCATACTTCTTTTTTTTTTAAATGTCTTTATTTTATTGCTTTGTATGTGGTGCTGAGGATCGAACCCAGGGCCTCACGCACGCGAGGCAAGCGCTCTACCGCTGAGCCACAATCCCAGCCCCCCCCTGCATACTTCTTAAAGAGAGAAATTCCCTACAAATGGATCTGATATTGCTCTCTGCAATTGTCCAGGTCTGTGACATATGAGAGCATTTTGTGGTGGGTGTTGCTTGCAGGACATCCGAGTGGCAGGAAAGGATCCTGGTATAGGATAGGAAAGGATGGGCTCCAGCTCGAGCCACCCTCACTAGCAGTGTTGCGTAGGGGACCTCTCCTTGGCTCCTCAGTGCCTTATGTTTTGGCCTAATATGAATTTATTCAAGGACAAACTCTGATGAAAAAGAAAGAATTGAAAGGGGCCTGGGTGCACCAGGAGCACCAAAGTGAAGAAAACCTTGAAAAGGGAGGCTGACAGACCAATGCAAAATTTTGATTAGAGCTAATCAACTAAGAGAAACAAAAACAAGGAGTTGAAAAATTCTAGCTTTGTCAAGGCAATAGGGAAGTAGACTCTATATATATACATGTCACCACAAGTAGGAGTTGAAATTTACTAAATATTTCCTATTGATTAGTGGTTGCTAATGACAACATAACCTGGGTTTCTTCTAGGTTGGGATGTGATGACTGGCTATATTTCAGAGTAGGAAAATTAATTCTTTTTTTCCTCAATTTCCCTCCAAGAAATATATCTGATGATCATTTTATAATTAAGTCATTTGAGACTAGGAAAATTTGATTTTATCAGAGGTGATCCTTCAGGTCCCTTCCAGTTCTGAAATATCTGAGCTCTGTGTCTTGCCTTACTTCCTGAAGGTGAAGGTGTCTGAAGCAGGCCCAGGCCCATAAGATGAAAGGAAAAGGTACAGTGCTAACGATGGGCAGTTAAGTTGACCCATGGACTGCTGACATGCATGTGTTTGTTGAGCAATTAGAGAGCTATGTTTTGTGTCTCATGGCATTTTATAACTCCTTTCAAAAGTTCACCAGACACTGTGAATTGCAGACGAAACTGATGTCATCTTCTATATAGAAGTAAGTGGGGAAGTACAATGCAGGCTGGTGTAAACAATTCCCTTTAGAGGCAGTCAAGAAGCCCGTGTGGCACACGCCTGTAATCCCAGTGGCTCAGGAGGCTGAGGCAGGAGGATTGAAGGTTGGAGGTTAGCCTCAGCAACTTAGCAAGACACTGTCTCAAAATAAAAAAATAAAAGGGGCTAGGGATGTGGCTCAGTGGTTAAGTGCACTTGGGCTCAATCCTCAGTGCCACAAACTCATATACACACAAAGCAGCCAGGAAAATGACCTTAATAGATACAGCCTGCCTGGTCAGTTTAAGAGAATCTCTAAACCCTATTATCTCATCCTTATGGTTAAAACAACAAAACAAAAATGTTTGTTTTGATACCATTATAAATTTTCAGTTTGGGGGCTGGGGTTATGGCTCAGCGGTTGAGCGCTTGCCTCGCATACATGAGGCACTGGGTTCGATCCTCAGCACCACATAAAATAAATAAAGATATTGTGTTCATCTACAACTAAAACAAAATATTTAAAAAAAATAAAAAATAAAAAAAAATAAATAAATTTTCAGTTGGGTCCTGAATAGAGACTATGTTGAAGTGGCAGGAGAAAATACAGAAAGTATTTCAGCTCTGAATTAAACTTTGTTTCTTATAGAAATTAACATAAACAACTGGGCACATTTCCTCCTCAACATTTCCTTAGAGACAGAGAAACCCAGGATCTTTGACCCTTTAAGTATCTGGTGACTCACTTTCTATATACAAACATAATTGTAGTTGTCTGAAGATGATTTGCCAACACAGTCCTGTTTCCTGCAAAATAGAGTTCTTCCCAGAGAATTCTCTTTCCACTCAGTGTTTTATGATTTTTTTATTTTTTTTGGTACTGGGGATTGAACTCAGGGGCACTCGACCACTGAGACCCATCCCCAGCCCTATTTTGTATTGTATTTAGAGACAGGGTCTCATTGAGTTGCCTTGCTTTTACTGAGGCTGGCTTTGAACCCGCAATCCTCCTGCCTCAGCCTCCTGAGCCACTAGGATTATACGCATGTGCCATCACACCCAGTTGCTTTATGATTTTATTCCTTTTTTTATTGCAGTACTGGGGATTGAACCCAGGATCACATACATGCTAGGCCAGTGCTCTACCACTGAGCTACAGCCCAGCCCTGGGATTTATTTTGAAGCACCTGAAACATTTTTGGCTTCCCAGGAGATGATTTGAATTTACCTAAAAGAATATAGGCTCCTTTGTGAGCTACAGTTCCAGGATTTTTTTTTTTTTTTTTTTGGTACTGGGGATTGAACTCAGGGGCCCTCAACCACTGAGCCACATCCCCAGCCCTATTTTGTGTTTTATGTGGAGACAGAGTCTCACTGAGTTGCTTAGTGTCTCGCCATTGCTGAGGCTGGCTTTGAACTCGCGATTCTCCTGTCTCAGCCTCCCAAAGTGCAGGGATTACAGGTATGCGCCACCGCACCTGGCTCAGTTCCAGGATTTACATGTCGACAAAGGTGGTTTATGTCTTACATAAATATTGGAAAGCAGTAATTTCAGTGGGTTAAATTATATTGAAAACTTGCTGTTGAATTGTTCTCAACACTTAGTGCTCTATTAACAGAAGATAAGCTGTTTAAGCTGTTTAAGGAATTTGAATACAATTCAAATTCCTGAGTGAGTTTTAGCCAAGGAACAACTTCAAGACCATCATTATTAGATAGGTTGTCAGCTCAGGGCATATAACACAATTTCTTGCCATAGAAACAAAAGTGAGAAGTTGTACTTTTTCAAAGTATGTGTTTTCAGAATGTTCATATTTTCCAGAAGCATAAGGATTTTAAAGTTCAAGAACCAAATTGGGAGTCTCATTCACACATGCGTATAGGACGATTTAAGTTAAGTTTAAACTTTTTTCTCTTACTTCGTCAATGTCCATCTCACGGGACCTTGGTCTTAAAGGAGGAAAAATAGGGAATAACAATAAACTCTGATGAGAAACACAGGAAGTGAGACTTACTGTGGGAAAATTCTTCCAGCCTCTAGCAGTTCAGTTGACTGCAGCTGTGTCATTGAGGGCCAAGACCACAGCAAAACAGGAACTGGGTAGCTAAACACTAAAAGGGTCTCGAGAGTATCCTTATTTTTAGTTTTATGTGATGATTTGCCTTATCAAGTTTTAGATATGAGTGCTTTTGGGTATGACTGGTCACATGCAGCAGGATTTCCACTTAGGAAAGAAGTTGTTCATTCTTTTGTTGTCTTTGATTTATTTAAATCTAACAAGTTCCTTAAGACTCCTGATTCTCCTATTTGTGGAAAAATTGTGCTGCCTTTACAACCATGGAAACTTATAAATCTATAATGATGGAAAGAAAAAGGGGGTTAAGAGCCAGGCATAGTGGTGCAAGCCTGTAATCCCAGCACTTTGGGAGGCTGAGACAGGAGAATCGCGAGTTCAAAGACAGCCTCAGCAATGGCGAGGCCCTAAGCAACTCAGTGAGACCCTGTCTCTACATAAAACACAAAATAGGGCTGGGGATGTGGCTCAGTGGTTGAGTACCCCTGAGTCCAATCTCCAGGACCCCCCCAAAAAGAAAGAAAGAAAGAAAGAAAGAAAGAAAGAAAGAAAGAAAGAAAAAGTGGGTTAAGAAGGACACCGGGGAGCCGGGCGCGGTGGCTCACACTTGTAATCCCAGCACTTAGGGAGGCTGAGACAGGAGAATCGCGAGTTCAAAGCCAGCCTCAGCAAAGGCGAGGCGCTAAGCAACTTAGTGAGACCCTGTCTCTACATAAAACACAAAATGGGGCTGGGGATGTGGCTCAGTGGTCGGGTGCCCCTGAGTTCAATCCCTGGTACCAAAAAAAAAAAAAAAGGAAGGACACCAGGGGAACAGTGGATTATTTCAATAGGATGATCAGGGGAGGTTGTTTTGAATGGATAATAATTAAGATAAGATGAAAAGAAGGAAGGAAGGAGGAGAGAGGGAGGGAGGGAAGGAGGGATCCAGCAGAAGAAAAGTAGGGGAATTGCGTCTTGTATGCAAAGGCCCTGAGGTTAGGCAGGACTGGTGTTGGGAACCAAAGAGTGATGTGAAATGAGCTTGGGAAGGTGGATAGAAGCCAGATCCTGCAGCAGTTTGGAGTGCATTGCACCTTTATTTTTAATTCTAAGTGTAGTAGGAATTCATTGAAGGATGTTAGGTGACTGTGGTATGATTTGATTTTTATTATTTAAGATAGCCCTATTTTCTGTGCAGACAGTAGGATGGATAGAGCAAGGAAACTGGCAATAATGAAAGTGGACATGTTTGCAATGGGCTTCAGAGATAGAATCAGCAGCGCTTCTGATGAATTGGATGTAGAGTGAGGGAAAGAGCTGGGTGTAGTGGACACATGTCTGTAATCCCAGCAGCTCTGGAGGTTGAGGCAGAAGGATCAAAAGTTCAAGGCCAGCCTCAGCAACTAAATGAGGCCCTAAGCAACTTGGTGAGACCCTGCCTCAAAATAAAAAAAATAAAAAGAGCTGAGGATGTATCTCAATGGCAAAGTGCCCCTGGGTCAATCCCTAGTACAAAAGAAAAGTGAAGGAAAGAATAAATATAGATATAATGAAATTTCTCAACAGGATGGCTAAATAAGAGGTGGTGCCATTTACAAGATAGGTAAAGCTTGAGGTGGGGCAACAGGTTTGGGAGTGAGGAACCAAGAGCACCTGGAGATACATTGTGATGCCTGGGAAATTCCCCAACAGAAATATCAAGAAGGCAGTTGGACATTGTTCTTGCAAGTTTCAGGAAGAGATCAAGTTGGAGACAAATATTGACATGTTGACGTCTAGATGGTATCAGAGCCATGGCACTGGATAAGATCATACAGAAAGACAAGAGACAAAATGATCAAGATCTCCAATACTTAGAGATTGGAGAGTGGAAGAACATACACAGAAGGACAAGGAGATGGTAAACCAAATGGAATGCTAGACACCAGGAGGAGAGTGTTTCCAGAAACAGTAGGTAGTCAGCTGGTCCATGTTGCTTAGAGACTAGAAAATACAAAAACAGAAAAAGGTCCATCAGATTGAGCAACATAAGCGTCCTTGTTGACCCTGATGAAAGCAGGTTGTGGAAAGTGGTGGGGGAAAGAGCCAGGCTAGACGGAAGTGGAGACAGCATGGAGAGGGCATTCTTCCAAGAAATCTGGCTCAGATGTAAGTAGTTTCTTTCAACCTTTTGCTTCCCTATGTGTTGTGAAAGAACAAAGCTCTAAAGTTATTGTCAGACTGCAGCCTGGTTTTCCCTTCCTGTTTTGATTGCAAAGTTCACTTTGCTTCAATTTTCAATTAGCACTAACTAGAAAATCACATCCTTTCATCCCAGCACGAAACCTGGACATTATCATCCTGTAGAGCTAACTCTTCATGACACCGGCACAAGTACACTTCCTGAAAGACTGTGTCCCTTGTTGACCAAAAAGTATTCTGGTGACCGTGATTTTGTTTGTTTGAAGCTGAAAATATCTTGCCATCCAATTAATTATTCAGGAGAAAGAGCTCCTTATAGTTTAGCCAAGAAATTGAAAATGACCTTTTGAGGGCAGGGGCAGCTTGTCTTCTGTTATTAGCACAAGAATAACTTTGGAAAAGGAGAAATTAATCTGTCATTCTGTATTCACCTCTTCTGCGCCCACCACCTTTCAAGACCCTCTCCAGTCCATTCTTAGCTCTAAGGGGTAAATTATTGCATGACTTTTCCTTAAAATGCTTCTGGCTCTAATGTTGCAGATCTTTTTTGTCTCTTCTTTTCATCTCTCAACATTATTATTATTGTTGTTATTACTATTTTGCAGTGCTGTGGATCTAACCCAGGGCCTCAAGCATATCAGGCAAGTGCCCTACCACTGAGCTACACCCTATCCTTCAATATTACCTCCTTGGCCTAGCTCATTTCTCAGTGATTCCCTCACCTTATATTGTTCCCTCCCTCACTGAATAAAGACCAAGTATGTGACCAATAGAATATTACAGAAATGATAGAGGATGACTTCTAAGTCTAGGTTGCAAAAACCATTAAGGCTTCTTCGTTGTTCTCTCTTGGATTGTGTAGTTTGGATGAAGGCAACCATCACGTCACGAGAATACCAAAGTAATCTATGGAGAGGTTCTCATAGGAAGGATCAGCCCCAGGCAAACCAGCAGATAGCTATAGCCCCAGCTGTCATCTTGACTACAGCCTCCTGAGAGACCTTGAGCTAGAACCATCGAACTAAGCTCCTTTTAAAACCCTAACGCAGAGAAACCATGACATAAAATGTTTATTTGTTTTAAGTCAAGAATTTTTTGTTTGTTTGTTTCTTTCTTTCTTTCTTTCTTTCTTTTTTTTTTTGGTACTAGAGATTGAACTCAGAGGCACTTGACCACTGAGCCACATCCCCAGCCCTATTTTGTGTTTTATGTAGAGACAGGGTCTCGCTGAGTTGCTTAGCAACTCGCTGTTGCTGAGGCTGGCTTTGAACTCATGATTCTCCTGTCTCAGCCTCCCTAAGTGCTGGGATTACAGGCTTGCGCCACCGCGCCCGGCTTCTCAGTGTAGTTTTGACTTGCACTTCCCTAATTGCTCAACCCAAGAAGTTTTGAGGTGAATTGTTCTATGGCAATGAATAACAAATATATCACTGAGATTGAATTACTAGGAGCATCTCCACACCTCCCAGAAGAGTTTATATATTTTAAAGAGAATTGTTTTAAATTCAGATATGTAACTAATAAATTTCAGAAAACAGAAAAATTAGGAAGGATCCAAGGCAGGAGATAAGAAGATGAGATCATTTTTATACATATATGTGTGGTTTTTTTTTGTTTTTGTTTTTTTTGGTACCAGGGATTGAACTCAGGGGCACTCGACCACTGAGACACATCCCCAGCCCTATTTTGTGTTTTATGTAGAGACAGGGTCTCACTGAGTTGCTTAGTGCCTAAGTTGCTTAGTGCCTCGTCATTGCTGAGGCTGGCTTTGAACTCGCAATTCTCCTGTCTCAGCCTCCCAAAGTGCTGGGATTACAAGCGTGAGCCACCGCGCCTGGCTCATATATGTGTGTTTTGAGTTACATAGGTCCTGAGAGTCTGTTTTCAGATCAAACACCTATAATTTAAAAAAAAACCAAAAAACTTTTATTGAACTAGATTATAATGGCAAATTAAAAATAGCCATTCTAGCCAGGTGCAGAGGCGCAAGCCTGTAATCCCAGCACTTAGGGAGGCTGAGACAGGAGAACCGTGAGTTCAAAAGCCAGCCTCAGCAACAGCGAGGTGCTAAGCAACTCAGTGAGACCCTGTCTCTACATAAAACACAAAATAGGGCTGGGGATGTGGCTCAGTGATCAAGTGCCCCTGAGTTCAATCTCTAGTAGCAAAAAAGAAAAAAAAAATAGCCATTCTAGGAGAAACCAGTCACTACAGATGATTGCCTTTGCTTAGCCTGCCATGCTGTGAGGAAGCCCAACTTAGCCATACGGAAAGGTTCTTAAAAGAGAGAGATGCCTGACCAGTACCAGCTGTTTCAGCAGGTCCAGTTGAAAAGCCAGACATGTGCATAAAGAGGCCATCTTGGACATGTGGTCCAGTCAGGATTTGAGCCAATTCTAGCCTCAGTTAGAATTGTGTAAGAATTGCAACTGTGAAACTATGTAAGAAGCCCTGAGCAAGATCCTCCTAGCTAAACCTGGCCAGCCAACAGAGCCGAGAAAGAAAAGGAAATGGTTGTTTTAAGACACTAAGTAGAGTCCTATGGTAAAATTAATGAAAACAATGAAAGAGGCAAAGACTAGGAATCCTTGTTCATGCTGCTGATTATCTGTTTGTAATTGAGCCATTGTCTGACTGTGACTTTCTCAGCTTAGTTTCTCAGGTTTAGGAGCAGAGATAATGAAGAGTAAGGTTTATGTGTGATGTGTGATTTTCTTTTCTTTTTCATTCTTTTCTTTTCTTTTTGATACAGGGTCTTGCTAAATTGCCAAACCTGGCCTTGAACTCACAATGCCTGCCTTAGCTTCCTGAGTAGCTGGGATTACACACCCAGCGTGATACTTTTTTCAATATGAGGCTTCAGCAAGGCCCTCTGACTAGCAACAAGATGGCATTTCAGAGACTGAGCTTTGGACTTGAACGCCCTAGACTTATCACGTGGATGGTTTCTACTGAACAGTCAAGAATTGAAGATTTATTTTCAGGAAGCAAGGATATCCTATTAAGGGGGTCAGGACAATTCGAGTTGGTTCTCTTGGTTTGTGCTGCCCTTATTTTGAGGCTATTCAAATTGGAAAGTGAAACGTGAGACTTGTTGTCTAGTATTTCTATAAGAGCTGTTTCAGTGTTTGCTGAAGGTTACCAACTCCACAACTACCACTCCCAAACCATTAAAACAAGCCTGAACCCATCTAGTGTGGTAAGCTGTTATGACTTCACAAAATGAAGTGAGAAAAAGTAAATGCTAAGAGAATCCAAGATTTCCTTTGATAACTGTATTAACTGGGAGGAACAGACAGATATCTGCAGTGTAAAAATTTTAATCTCGCCAAGTACCCGGAATCTCCCAACAGATTTGGGATGGAGAAATAAAATGTAAATACCCTACTACATTCACCCAAGCCTGAGCACATCTAAGCAGGAAACGTTGACTTTCATTTTCATAAAAGGTAAAAAAAAAATTTTTTAAAGTGTCATTTTCCACATTCCTTAAAAAAATAAGTTAGATGATTTATCCTGAAAATCAAAGCAGCCATAATACTATAATCCCATTGTACCAAAGGAAATATATATGTAGGATAGTCTGTGAAACTCTCCTTCAATTTGGGAAACTTTTTTTTTTTTTTTTGGTCATTTATAGAACACATTGGGAGGCAAGAATATTAAGTAAAATTAATTTTAAAGTTTTTGTTCGTTTGTTTGTCTTTTTGTTGTTGTTTTCGGTGCTGGGGATTGAAACCAGGGCCTTGCACATGCTAGGCAAATGCTCTATCACTGAGCTAAATCCCCAGCCCTAAAATTAATTTAAAAAGGCATGATTTAGGGGATTCAAATTAATTTCCAATCTAGTATATACCCATCTATTTGATTGATAACATTATTAATGCATCATTATAAATGTTTAATATCCAAGCATACTCTCTCCCTCCCTTTCCCTCTCTCTCTCTCTCTCTCTCTTTCTCTCTATTTATATATATATCTGTGGAAAAAAATTGTTCTCCCCACTGTACTTACTCAGCACAACACAGAATGTTCCTGTGACCTTGGATTAACAGCAAGAGAAAAACATAATAGATGTATTTGATCATAGTTTTACTTGAGAGAAAACTTCAGACAGAAGATCCAAAGACCCTGGGTGAACTATCCATTTACAGCTCTTTTTATTTCTCATTTTGAAACATAGTCTTGCTAAATTGCCCAGATTGCCATTCAATTTGCAATCTTCCTGCCTCAGCCTCCCATGTAGTTGGGATGACAGGCCTGTAACTAAATGCTTAAGTTTCATGAGGCAGGAGGACAAAAAGGGTCTGTGCTAATGGAAAAAGACTGAATGGAAGCCGGGCGCGGTGGCTCACGCTTGTAATCCCAGCACTTAGGGAGGCTGAGACAGGAGAATCACGAGTTCAAAGCCAGCCTCAGCAATGGCGAGGCGCTAAGCAACTCAGTGAGACTCTGTCTCTACATAAAACACAAAATAGGGCTGGGGATGTGGCTCAGTGGTCGAGTGCCCCTGAGTTCAATCCCCAGTACCAAAAAAAAAAAAAAAAAAAAAGACTGAATGGGGAAACCCAGCAAGGCCTGTCCATTCAGATGGTTCTTGGCCCCTCAGTTACAGTATTCCTTTGTTCTGGGTAGGGGGTAAGACTTTGGTCAAAGTCTTAATTTCTTTTCTTTTTTTAGTACTAAGGAATAAAACCCAGAGACAATTTACCACTGAGCCACATCCCCAGACCTTTTTATTTTTGAGATAGGGTCTGGCTAAGTTGCTTAGGGCCTCACTAAATTGCTGAGGCTGGCTTCAATCTTGCAATCCCCCTGCCTCAGCCTCCTTAGTCGCTGGGATTACAGGTGTCACTGAACCTGACCAGAGTCTTAATTTCTTTACAGGCTACTGTTACATAGAAAGGTGGAGAGTTTAGAGTAATATCTTTAGGTTTTATGGCTGTTTTCTTTGAAAGGGATTCTGATTTCTAGGACATGCCTTGGGAAAGAGGATTCTATTTTCTATGCTTGGGGGAAGATGAGGGCTGAGAGACAGGCAGAAGATCAAAGGGATATCAGAGGCAGGAGATCAGAAGCCTCTGACGCTGCTTTTGATATCCTTACTTTGGGGTGTTGTTTTCTGAGCTCCAACATCAGCTTTAGAAGTAACATAAGAGGAATTCCAGCACTTTGGGAGGCTGAGACAGGAGAATCGCGAGTTCAAAGACAGCCTCAGCAATAGTGAGGTGCTAAGCAACTCAGAGAGACCCTGTCTCTACATAAAACACAAAATAGGGCTGGGGATGTGGCTCAGTGGTCTAGCGCCCCTGAGTTCAATCTCTGGTACCAAAAAAGAAAAAAGAAATAGCATAAGAGGGGCCAGGCATGGTGGTGAATACCTGTAATCCCAGCAGTTCAGGAAATTAAGGCGGGAGAATTCCAAGTTCAAAACCAGCCTCAGCAATTTAGATTGATCCTAAGAGTACTTAATCTCTGAGCCAAATCCCCAGCCCTTTCATATTTTATTTTGAGACACGGTCTCACTAAATTGTTTACAGCCTCACTAAATAGCTGAGGCTGGCTTTGAACTTGTAATACTCCTGCCTCAGCCTCCTGAGTTGCTGGGATTACAGGCATGCACCATCATGCCCAGAGCAAGACTTTATCTTTTTTTTTTTTGGATACTGGGGATTGAACTCAGGAGTACTCAACCTATTTTGTGTTTTATTCAGAGACACGTTCTCACAGAGTTGCTTAGCACCTCGCCATTGCTGAGGCTGGCTTTGAACTTGCAACCGTCCTGTCTCAGTCTTCCAAAGTGCTGGATTACAGGCGTGCACCACCACGCCCAGCAAAACTTTATCTTCAAGTGAAAAATAAAAAGGACTGGGGATGTGGCTCAGAGGTTGAGCAACCATGGGTTCAATCCCTGGTACCAAAAGAGGGAAAGAAGGGCAGGCAGGCAGGAGAAAGAAGGAAGGAAGAAAGGAAGGAAGGAAGGAAGGAAGGAAGGAAGGAAGGAAGGAAGGAAGGAAGGAAGGAAGGAAGGAAGGAAGGAGGGAAGGAAAAAGGGAAGGAAAATAAAGGGAAGAAGAAAGAGGCAATAGCATAAGAGTTAGGTGATTTATTTAATGTGTCTCTACAAATGTGATGTGGGAAAAAGTAAATGGCATTGGAACCAAAGATGTTGATACAGACTTGATGTTTGATATTACCTTCTGTGTAAATATTTTCGCACTTTTGGTTTGTTTTCATGAGTCATTATGTAAAAGGAACTGCATAACTATAGGGTGTGGTTTGTCAGCTGGCTTATAACTGTTGAGGAAAATATATAAACCAAGGATTATAGACCAGGTCATCTGCAGTGACTAGTACTTTTGTGTAAGAGATAACCCAATGATGTTGGATGCTAACATAATTTTTTTTTTTTTGTACTGGGAATTTAACCCAGGGATGCTTTAATACTGAGTCCCATCCCAGCCCTTTTTATTTTTAGACAGTGTCTTGCTAAGTTGCTTAGGACCTGGATAAATTGCAGAGGTTGACTTTGAATTTCTGATCCATATGCCTTAGCCTGCTGAGTCACTGGGATCACAGGAGTGCACCACCATGCTTGGCTTAATTTTTTTTTTTTTTTTTTGGTGGTGCTGGGGATTGAACCCAGGGCTTTGTGCATGTGAGGCAAGCACTCTACCAACTGAGCCATATCTCCAACCCCTGGCTTAATTTTTGATGGCTTGTACAGGCATTACCTTGAAGTTTGGTCAGTACTCCATCAATGAGAACTCTTGAAAATATATTGTCCACAGCCGGGCGCGGTGGCTCAAGCCTGTAATCCCAGCACTTAGGGAGGCTGAGACAGGAGAATCGCAAGTTCAAAGCCAGCCTCAGCAACAGCGAGGCGCTAAGCAACTCAGTGAGACTCTGTCTCTACATAAAACACAAAATAGGGCTGGTGATGTGGCTCAGTGGTCGAGTGCCCCTGAGTTCAATCTCCAGTACCAAAAAAAAAAAAAGAAAGAAAGAAAATATATTGTCCAAACCAAGGGCAGTGTACACACATGTAATCCCAGAGACTCCGTAGGCTGAGACAGTAGGATTGCAAATGCAATGCCAGCCTCAGCAATTTAGGGAGAGCCCATCTCAACATAAAAAAATAAAAAGGGCTGAAGACATGGCCCCTGGGTGCAATCCCCAGTACCAAAAAGAGAAAATATATTGTAGAGTCCAAGAACCTCAAGGGACAGATGGAATCACAGGTGCAAAAGGCATCATTTGGAGCTTGTTCAGAACTGAAGAATTCCAAGCTCCAGTTTGTAACTACTATATCACAGTCCGCATTTAATGAGATCTCTGGGTGATTTACCCGCATGCTTAAGCTGGAGAAATATTGGTTGGTGACGGCACCACGGTTTGAATGTTTGTGTCCTCCACGCCAAATTCACCTATTAAAATCCTAACCCCAGCCAGGCACAGTGGTGCATACCTGTAATCCCAGGAGGCTGTGTGTGGCAAGAGGATTGCTAATTCAAGACTAGCCTTGGAAATTTAGCAAGACTCTGTCTCAAAATCAAAAATAAAAAGGATTGGGGAAATTCTAACCCCCAAAGTGATGATATTGGTAGGTGAAACATCTAGGAAGTGATTAAGTCATGAAAGAGGAGCCCTTAGGAAGGAATTTTTACCCTTATAAGAGACCCCAGAGAACCATTTATGTGCCAGAAAATAGCTCTTACCAGACACCAAATTTGCCAGTAACTTGATCTTGAACTTTCAGCCTCTGGAATTGTGAGAAATAAATTTCTATTGTTTGTAGGTCCCCCAGCCAGTGATATTTTATGATAGCAACCAAATTGACAGGGAGGGTGGGATTTTCAAGGAACTGGGAATAGCTGTAGAGAAATAGCTTCAAATCAAGTTCTGAGAAATGCAAGAACAGCACAGCTTAAGAGTTGTAGGCATGCATGACTTCTCTGGTCAAAGCTCTCTATTAACAGAACTCAAACACATATTTCCAGACTCTGGCAAGGCACACCTATAATCTCAGTGACTGGGGAGACTGAGGCAGGAGGATTGCAAAATTAAAGGCCAGCCTCAGCAAATTTAGCAAGGCTCTAAGCAGTTTAGTGAGACACTGTTTCAAAATAAAAAATAAAAGGGCCTGGGGATGAATCTTAGTAGTAAAGTGCCCCTGGGTTCAATTCCCCAGTACCAAAACAAACAAAACAGAATAAAACAAACAAACAAAAAAACTCCCTGTTTTCTAGGAAGTAGATTCTGTTGGTGCCCCTGTGTGTGACCCTCAGCCTGCCCTGGGGGTCACCCCTATACACAACTCCCTTATATGTTTATGGCTTCCTGCTTCCTTTCCCTTGCCAGAAGTATTCTCTGGCCACTGCCAGCAGGTACGCAAAAGTCATGCTTCCATAAGCCCTCTAACAACTGTCTACACAGCCTTGTGGTGAATCTGGAAGGATTGAGCCCCAGCCTCCCATAGCAGTAGGTCTCTCTTATGTGGTGTGCTAGAGCCAGCTTACACTAGCTCTCCAAGGGAGACATTATTAAAATAAATTCTATTAAGAAAAAAGGTAATATATACATAAATCATCAATCCTAATCACTCTGAAGTCTTATTCATATCTATTGTATTCATTCAACAGAAATACTATATATATATAAATACTATATAAATATATAAATAAATATATATATATAAAGAAATACTGGACTGGAGATATAGCTCAGTTGGTAGAGTGCTTGCCTCGCATGCACAAGGCCCTGGGTTCAATCCTCAACATCATACACACACAAAAGAAAAAGAAAAAGACAAAAAAAGAAGAAATACATATAACGGTACACAACCTCACGTCTCATCTCAACTCAATATTCAGTAATGTCACATTGATAGCTGGAAAATGGCCATGGCAGAAATATTTATGCCATGAAAATTGGCAGATTCTTCTACAAATCAGATTTTTTTTTCTAGAGGGCCCATATTAAACATTTACCATCATACCACTGATTTACATAGCCTTTACTGGTATTTCTCCTTTCCTGTCCCCTTCTTCATGACAAGACTTAATGAGATCACATCACAAGCAAATTACTTGCATACAAGGCTTTGCCTCAAGTTTGCTTTTGGGGAAATGCACACTAAAACATCAGGAGGAGCTGAGAGACTCGGGAGCCTGAGGCAGGAGGATCCCATGTTCAAGGCCAGCTTTAGCAATTTAGTGAGACCCTGTCACAAAATTTTTTGGGGGGAGAGGTTGTGCCCTGGAGATTGAACCCAGACACAGTTAACCACTGAGCCATATCCCCAGCCCTTCTTATTTTTAAATTTTGACACAGGGTCTCCCTAAGTTGCTTAGTGCTTCTCTAAATTGCTGAGGCTGGTCTTAGACTTAAAATCCTGCATCAGCTTCCCAAGCCACTGGGATTACAGGTGTGCATCATCATACCTTGCCAAACTTCTCATTTTTCTTTTGTCTGGTGAACATGAACATGCTTTCAGGAATCATTTCCTGTTCCACATTGACTTTGGAGAAGTCATTGTGGTTAGCATTCCAATGTTTTTACAGTATAGAAAGAGAAAGTCACTCAAGTGAACAAAAATAAAGAAGGGAAGCCGGGCACGGTGGCTCAAGCCTGTAATCCTAGCACTTAGGGAGGCTGAGACAGGAGAATTGCAAGTTCAAAGCCAGCCTCAGCAATGGCGAGGTGCTAAGCAACTCAGTGAGACCCTGTCTCTACATAAAACACAAAATAGGGCTGGGGATGTGGCTCAGCGGTCGAGTACCCCTGAGTTCAATCCCCAGTACCACCAAAAAATAAAATAAAATAAAAAAGGGAACAGGTGAGTGAATGGGGAAAATGATAAGTAGAAACCACACCATCCATTTTTTAGGGCTGTTCTGTTTTCCCCTCCACATCTGTTCTGCCTGTTTTTCTCTATTGATTCATCTTGGATTTGGACTGATTATTCATGAAGCATCTTCCTCAAATACATTCTGAGAACTTTCTTCTTAGTATCTTTTTTTTTTTTTTTTTTTGGTACTAGAGATTGAACTCAGGGGTACTCGACCACTGAGCCGCATCCCCAGCTCTATTTTGTGTTTTATGTGGAGACAGGGTCTCACTGAGTTGCTTAGCACCTCGCCGTTGCTGAGGCTGGCTTTGAACTTGTGATTCTCCTGTCTCAGCCTCCCTAAGTGCTGGGATTACAGGCTTGTGTCACCGCGCCCGGCTTCTTCTTAGTATCTTATTGGGGTGAATTGTGTCCCTCAAAAGATATGTTCAAGTCCTAACTCCCATATCAGTGAATGTGACCTTGTTTGGAAATGGAGTATCCATAGATGCAATTAAGTTAAGATGAGGTCATTAGGATGGGTCCTAAATCAAAATGGCTGGTTAAGAAGAAAAAGAAGAAGCCGGGCGCGGTGGCTCACGCTTGTAATCCCAGCACTTAGGGAGGCTGAGACAGGAGAATCGCGAGTTCAAAGCCAGCCTCAGCAATGGCGAGGCACTAAGCAACTCAGTGAGACCCTGTCTCTACATAAAAAACAAAATAGGGCTGGGGATGTGGCTCAGGGGTCGAGTGCCCCTGAGTTCAATCCCCGGTACCAAAAAAAAAAAGAAGAAAAAGAAGAGACACAGAGACAGGGAGAATGCTCTCAGGTGACAGAGGCAGAAATTAAAGTGCTGCAACTATGAATCAAGGAATGATAAAAAGACTGCTGATAACACCAAAAGATAAAAGAGAAAAGCATGGAAAGAATTCTCCCTCAGGGCCTTCAGAGAGGATGTAGCACTGCTGAAACTTGATTTTAGACCATTGGCCTCTGGAATTGTGAGAGAGTACAGTTCTTTTGCTTTAAACCGGGACGTTTGTGACACTTCGTTGCAGGAATTTTAGGATACAACACAGTATCCTTGCTGAATATACTGAGATAAGATGATTGGCTTCCTTTTGATCAGGTGGTTACCTCAGGACTAATCAGAGATCAGCCTAGTTTTGCTTCCTAGTCTGGGTAACTGTGGATGAAGCAGTGTGACCTATCTATATGTCAAATACAGGAAAGCTGGAAAGCTAGAACCCACTGGAGAATGGCCATTGAATGTGGCCAGGGAGTTGTGCAACAGTGGTCCACTGTATGCTTTGCATATGGTCCTTGCTCCCTTCCCACTGCAACTTATTT
>CM053401.1:151173608-151240640 GCA_028644305.1 Xerus rutilus | reverse complement strand
TAATTAGAATAAATAAATTTTTAAAAAGTTAAGCAGAGATTAACTCTGATGCTAGTAACAATTCGGTAAATACTGATTAATTTTTTTAGGACCATCGAAGGAGAGGGAAAAAATTTTTTAATAGGATTTATTTTTAGAACATAAGGGACTACAATTTCTTCACAAAGGGTCTTTCTGCTTTTAGAAAAGTTCCTTCATACTTTCCTTTGCATACAAATAACTTTGGGGTATTGTGAAATGCAGATTCGATTAGGCAGGGCTGGGATTAGGCGATTCTGACTGCTTACTCTTTTTTTTTTTTTTAAATATATTTTTAGTTGTAGATGGACGCAATATCTTTTTTTTTTTTTTTAAATATTTATTTTTTATTTGTAGGTGGACAGAATATCTTTATTTTTTTTATGTGGTGCTGAGGATCGAACCCAGTGCCTCCCGCATGCTAGGCGAGCACGCTACCACTGCACCATAATCCCAGCCCCGACGCAATCTCTTTATTTATTTTTATGTGGTGCTGAGGGTCGAACCCAGTGCCTCATGCATGCAAGGCAAGCGCTCTACCACTGAGCTATAATCCCAGCCCTGACTGCTTACTCTTGATGCTGCTGGCCTGTAGACTGTTTTTGCATGGCAAAGGTATCAACTCTGAACCATCATTTTAGGTTGCCTGATCTTTATCTTCAACCTTAATGATTTGATCACAAAGTGATTGCTTTGTAACGAAGGAAAGTTTCTAGGAAATATCAGGCCTTCTAATCTCTCTCAATTTCCAATGTGGAAGAATTGCAGTTTCAGCCTCTACCCTTGATTAGCACTAACGCGACCTGAGCTTGAGGAACCACTGCATGAGTCTACCACCCTAACACCGGGAGAGGAACAGTAAGCCGACCGCGGGGAACCCGGGGATACCCGTTCACCGTCGGCCGCCGTCGAGGGCCCTTTCCAGGAACGCGCGGGCCCGCCCCCCGCGCGCAGCCTCCGATTGGCCGGGACGGCGCCGGGCGTGACGTCAGGCCCCGCCCCGCCGCCCTCCGGCCCCGCCCCACGGGGTGGCCTGGCCGTTTGGTCTGGAGCAGCTGAAACCGGTTTGAGCGGAGGCTCTTCCTACCGCTCAGCGCTGCCGCAGGTCGCCTGGAGGAGCGCTGGCGAGGCGTGGACGGCGGGCGCCCGGCACCTCAGCCCCCGGCCCTCGCTCTCTGGCGCGGCGGCGGCGCGGACCCGCTGACCCCGGGACACGGCAGGTAGGGCTGGCGGGCTGGGCGCCGCGTGCGGGCCGTGGCGGCTGCTCACGTGGCAGGCCGAGGTGTCAGGACAGTCCCGGCCAGGGGACGCGGCGGGGTGGGGCGGTGGGCGCCGGGCCGGGGGTCGGGCGGGGTCCCACGGCTGCGGCCGGGCGCCGAGGCAGGAGCCTCGGCGGCCTTGACGGTTGCTGCGGTAAGTCGGTGGGTAGGATAGGAGTATTATCCCGCTTTTGTTGTTCGCGACCACATTTTCCCCCGGACTGTCCAGTGCTTAGTTCCCCCTTTGAAACATATGCGCCCAGAATTTATAGAGCATAGTCAACCAAGAATATACACAGTACTAAGTTAAGGAACAAAGAAACACATAGAACGCAGCAGAAGTCCCTTGGGTACCCCTTTTCCACAGCAGTCCCCTCGCCCAACACCACTCTGTTCCTGAGTGACTCTCAGTGTCTTGACAATTGTTTTTTCCTCCCCAATTGCCTAAAAATAGTGACCGCAAAAGAAAACAAACAGTGGCAGAGTGAGCATTTGATATGGACCAAAAGTCTTGGGCTTGCTTGTCTAACTCAGTTATTCTGAGGAACCACAGTGCCTTTCTTTACTAGGACTATTCCTATTCCAGGAATAGTCGTCCGTGCCCTCTATAAAATTTTGAGGCTGCTGTCCTCCTCTTAAGTTTTGCTTATTCCAGAGCTCCCAAATCACCTTGCTGACTTTTCAAAGTCTTAGTCTGTTAGGCGCGTCCTCCCTCACGCACTGCCTAGTTGCAAAGGAAATCTGGCATGATTTGTAGATACTTTCACCTTGAGGCAGCTGTTGAGTCTGATGTAGTACCAACATAGAGGAACTGATCAAACCAAGCAAAAGCAGGATGTTTGAATCTGGGTGTTTGCACACCCCTTTGTCGCCCTGCTCCTACCAACTTACTCTACCTCTTAATGCCGCTGCTTCTATCTGCTACATTTCTTAACAGTTATTACATAACTAAGAAAAAAATACAAGCTATCAGTCTTTTTCCTATTTTTAGTGCTGTAGATGCAAATAGCACAAAACCAACTGAGGTAGAATTGCAGAGTCCAGTCCATTGCAGGTTTCGGATATAGGCAGTGTTCTATACAAAATTTAAAACTGCAAAGTAAGACATAGGAAAGCTGGGCTCAGGGAAATGATGACCACAAAAGAAAATCCGTAGTGAATAAAATTTGATGCGTGCAAAAAAGTAGGTTGATGAATCCAATTTTGTGTATAACTCAAACAGGAAAAGTATATGAAATACATATGCAATATACATGTATATGCAATTATATCAGGAAATGAAATGGAAAACATTTGGAAAAAATGTTACTGCATTGTTTAGAAAATTGAAGAGTTTTTTTATTTTTATTTTTTTTAGTTGTAGATGGACACAAATATCTTAAAATTTATTTTTATGTGGTGCTGAGGATCGAACCTAGTGCCTCATACATGTGAGGCAAGCACTCTACCACTGAGCTACAATCACCTGAGAAAATTAAAGAATTGTTGATGTAGCTTAATGAAATCTACTTCAGAAATGCTTTCTAAATAAATTCCATTGCTATGTACATTATGTTTGATTAAAACATTGAGTTAAAAGTGTGCAGAGGTTAGAAAAGTGGGATCTTGATGATCCTCCACCAAAAATAACATTAATGTAGAGATTTCTGTGTTCCTTTACTATAGCTAGTTAAGAGGATCAAAGCTGCTGGAGTCTAGAAAAGAGCAAGGCTAATTGGAAACAACTTTTTTTTTTCCTTGAAGAATTTTGAAGGAATACAGATATTCTTTTTGGCCAGACATACACACTTGAGCTAAAAATATCTGACTTCAGTTCATCTCTAAACTAAATGTTCCTGTACCTTGATTTGCTTAAATCTCCCTTTTGTTTCCCAAGCTGGTAAACTGGTAAAGTCAAATGTTAGGAAAGCGTTTGACAAAAATAATACAGTAAAATTTATTTTGACAGGTATTGTGAACTCTGAAATTTTTTAAATCTAAATTACAATATCACTTTGCTAAAGTCTTTTTAAAAATGTTAAAATAGTTTTAAGAACTACTCAAAATCTGAATCTCAGATGAGAATGCTGTTTATCTTTTAAAAAGTACAATTTTTATGTGTTAATAAAAAACCAAAAACAGGGCTGAGGTGGTAGCTCAGTGGCAGAGCGCTTGTCTAGCATCTGTGAGGCACTGGGTTCGATTCTCAGCACCACATAAAAACAAAGTCCATTGACACCTAAAAAAATATTAAAAAAAAAAACAACAAAAAACCAAAAACAAAAAAACAAAAGACCCCAAAACCTGTCTCAGGAAGTGTAGTCTGTTTGTGAGGTAATGAGTGAATTGGCTAAAATATCTACGTGGTCAGCTCGAGTACATACAGTGACTAGCATTTTTTACCTTATTCTTCTTTTCTGTTTATCTGGAAGACCTCTCCCTCCATGTTGAGATGTATTTTGTTTGGGAGAGGAAGAAGTACCAGGGGATGAGTAAATTTTGTGGTTCACAGTAAATCCATTTTTTTCTTTGTCATTGCTGTTTTGGTGATAGCTGAGTGCCAAAATACGTGCTTCAACCCTGCACCAGAATTTTGGCCTCTGTCCACAATCAAGTAAACTACCCTCAAACAGCTCTCCAGGCTTTTATTTGGTATAGTATTTATTTTTGGGGGGTGGAAATATGATCTAACTTGCTTGACTTGTCAATTCAAGTGGAAGGTGATGCTTTGTTGAATTTTGGGGAGGCTTTTTTGGGGGACAATTTTATGCTTGTGTATATAACTTTGTATAGTACATTTACTGCAGCTATTTACTGCCAAGTTTCTATAGCCACTTTATAAGCAACTTTAGGAATGAAAATCTCAATTTTAATAATCAGATGATTTATTTCCCCTTTATTAAATTTACATACATTTCCTGTTTGTCTTAATGTAGTAGATATCTAGAGATAATTTTGTACCAGCTGTTGGTTTTAAGACATAAGAATGGTTACATCTGATTTCTCTTATCTTGGTTGAATTGGTTATTTAAAATTGGTCAACAATTGTCTATCAATTATGTAATCATGTAGATGAGATTGTTATAAGTTGAGAATTGTGGTAGTAAACACTGTGAAAGTACAAGTTATAGTTTAAGATTGAGGTTGGCCATTCAGCCATTTTGTTGGATGATGAGGTTTATGCTATCTCTTAAAATTAATTCAGTTGCTTAAAAGTCAAGATTTTTTTTGGAGGGGGCTAGCCTTAAGGTTTATTCTTGGTATGATAGACATATGTTAAATTAAATGTAAGATTGCAGTGCTTCAGTGAATGATTTTATTGGAATAAAATATACTCTTAAGGTTATATTCAGATTCATATCAGATGTCATCTTAAAAAATTAAGGTATTCAGATAACAAGCTAAGGGGGGGTGGTAACAGTCTAGAGCTCTTTTTATTTTGAGAGTGTTCTTTAACAATTCCAGAATTGGATGTATATACTTTAAATTGATGGTGTTTGCTCTTAGACACAGAAGATAGAATGACGTATCTTGGAAATTATTTTGATCAAGGACAAGTTTTCTCCAGTGCAGTCTTGAATTTATTAACTAAAATAGTAGAGTCATCAAATACAGAATTCTTTGTCTAAGTACATCATGACACCACAATATTATACATATATAAAATATATTTTCAGTATTACATCTTATTGACATGAATGTGATGATAGTTTGTAGCTCACATTGAGCTCTGACTCTTGATCCTGTTTAACAGCTCTGTAAAGATATTATAGGTCAGGTTTCTGAACTTCAGCCCTATTGATATTTGGACCTGGACATTTATATGGAGGGCTGTTCTGTGCACTGTGGGGTGTTTAGCAGCACTCCTGGCCTCTGTCCACTAGATGTTAGGAACATCCCTCCCAGTTGTGACAACTAAAAATGCCTCCTGATATAACCCATATTCCCTGGAGGGCAAAATTGAATTTAGTGAGAACCACTGATAATAGACCTATCTAGCTTGACTCGGAGATGTGGTTAACTGTTGGGTAGCAATATTTTTTTAAATGACCAATGTAGAGTTATGTGTTTGTTTAGAGGGAAGGAAAGGGAACAGAAAAGAAATAAAGGAATGAATAGCTGTGAAAAGTACTTTAGGATTATTTTATAATCTATAGATGTTAAAGAAATTTAGGTGACTAATTAATGGAAATGATGCAGAATAAAGACATCGAAATTTTTTTTAGGAACTTTGATGGATTGGTATGTAAAAGTCTTGAAGGTTTGGAGAAGTTATATAGAGTGTAATATGTCCTTATGGAGATTGTGTTTTTTAAACTAATTTTGTATGTATTTATACCTAGGTATTAATATGTATGTATGTATGTATTTAAAGCTATTTCCTGTCTTCCCTCAGACTGAGAAAGGGAAGAAAAGAAAAAATTAGAAAATGTGCAAAAAGTAGTAAAAGATCTCAAAATCTTAGAGATTTAGATTTTTATAAATAAAATGATTTAAAGTCAGGAATGTAAGGAAGAATATTCTAGTTGACATAAAATGTGTTACTGGGAAGAGATTTAGAAGCAAAAAGGTTTTGTATGTACTTAAGTGTGTGGGGGGGTTGTTTTTGTTTTTTGTGGAGGGGAGATTGAACTCAGGGCTGGGGCATACTAGGCAAGTGGCTCTACCACTGAGGTACATCTCCAACACTTGTGCTTATAGTTATGTTTTTTGTTTTTGTTTTGAGGATTGAACCCAAGGATCTTAACCACTGAGCCACATCCCCAGCCCTTTTAGATTTTATTTAGAGTCAGGGTCTAGATAAGTTGTTTAGAGCCTCACTAAATTGCTGAGGCTGGCCTTGAACTTGCAATCCTCCTGCTTGAGCCTCCCAAGCCTCTGGGATTACAGGGTGCATCACCATGCCTGGCTGTGTACTTGAGGTTGTAAATGAAGTTGTTTTTTTTGTTTGTTTTTTGTTTTTGATACTAGGGATTGAACTCTGGGGTACTTGACCACTGAGCCACATCCCCAGCCCTATTTTGTGTTTTACATAGAGACAGGGTCTCACTGAGTTGCTTAGCGCCTCTCTGTTGCTGAGGCTGGCTTTGAACTCGCGATTCTCCTGTCTCAGCCTCCCTAAGTGCTGGGATTACAGGCTTGAGCCACCGTGCCCGGCTTGTTTCCTTATTTTTAAAGTCAACAGTGCAGGGTGTCCTGTAATCCCAGCAACTAAGGAGGCTGAGACAGGAGGATTACATATTTGAGGTCAACTTCAACAGCTTCACAAGACCCTGACTCAAAAAATAAAAAGGTCTGAGGATGTAGCTCAGCATTAAAGCATCCTGGATTCAAGAACAATAATAATAATAATACATTACACTCTGCAACTTCTATTAAAGTAGAATCCTCCTGAGGCAAACCTTTCCTATTTATAACAGCCCTCCCCCACCAACATGAGTCTCATCAGGAAGGATAGGTTGAATTCAGAACAGCTGCTTATCAGAAGAGAAAAGATATGGCAAGAGACTCTTGACTTACAAGTTTGGACAATTTTCTTAGCAATATTTCAGGTAGGTACATTCTTACAGAATAGGTTTGTTATTGGAAGGCTTTAAGTCTTGTTAGGTACTTCCCAATTAAGGTAGTCATTTTATATATAAGGACTCCAAAATGAATCTTCTGATCATAGTTGAGATCCATTTTCATTTTTTTTGCTTTTTGACCTTTTATCCTCTTTATCAAAGTGACTTTTTGAAAAAAACTCTAGTGTAAAGCTGCAAAGACATTAAATATTTTTTTAAAAAATATAAACATAGTTCTTGGTTTAACTTGTTTTGTGATGGTAACTATCTAATGCTAGTATTTTCATGTACTATAAATGACTTTTTTCTCTTCCTAGCAAGACATCCTAAAACAAATCCATCAGAATGACACCTTCTCAAGTTACCTTTGAAATAAGAGGAAATCTTTTACCAGGTATTGTAAATTTTACTTTAAAACAATTTTAAAATTAAATGAGCATTTTTCTTATGTAAGTTATTTTAAATATGGAGTTGTTATTAGAGTGGTCCTAATTTTTAGATGAAAATATCTGTAGCCCTGCCTATCAGAAATGTTCTCTGAGAATAAACTCTTGGGGAAAAACCCTCCTCAAAGTGTCTCATTCTCATGTTTGAGAAAAGCTGCAGGTTAATTTTGCACAGAAGGAAAATGGTTGGGCTATGATTTTTTTTTTTTTTTTTTGGTACAGGGGATTGAACTCAGGGTCACTCAAGCACTGAGCCACATCCCCAGCCCTATTTTTTTTTTTTTTTTTTGGTACTGGGGATTGAATTCAAGGGTGCTCGACCACTGAGCCACATCCCCAGCCCTATTTTGTGTTTTATGTAGAGACAGGGTCTCACTGAGTTGCTTAGCGCCTCGCTATTGCTGAGGCTGGCTTTGAACTTGTGATTCTCCTGTCTCAGCCTCCCTAAGTGCTGGGATTACAAGCGAGAGCCACCACGCCTGGCTTGGGCTATGATTTTTAAATGAACATGAAAATGAGGGAAATTGTGCTAGCTAGTGCAAGAAGCTGGTGAAATACTTGGCTAAAATAACTTTTTTGGTGGGGGGGTACCTGGGGTTGAACTGAGGGGTACTCAACCACTGAGCCACATCCCTAGCCCTATTTTGTGTTTCATGTAGAGACAGGGTCTCACTGAGTTGCTTAGTGCCTTGCTGTTGCTAAAGCTGGCTTTGAACTTGGCGATTCTCCTGTTTTAGCCTCCCAAAGTGCTGGGATTACAGGCGTGCGCCACAGCGCCTGGCTGGCTAAATAACTGTTGGATACCTGTAAATTATCTTTTAGTTTAACTATTTTTTGCTGTCTGTGGAAGCACTGTGACACAATTTTAGTTTAGATAGTGTATCAAAACAGTGCTACAAGCCGGGCGCGGTGGCTCACGCTTATAATCCCAGCACTTAAGGAGGCTGAGACAGGAGAATCGCGAGTTCAAAGCCAGCCTCAGCAATGGCGAGGCACTAAGCAACTCAGTGAGACCCTGTCTCTACATAAAACACAAAATAGGGCTGGGGATGTGGCTCAGGGGTCGAGTGCCCGTGAGTTCAATCCCCGGTACCAAAAAAAAAAAAAAACAGTGCTACACCTGGGTTATGAACCTCTCTGTTTAATATACTCTGGCTATCCTGGCCACCTTTCAGTTCCTCAAATCTGCGATGTTCCGTCTCCCTTTCTTCCTCTTGAGTTTTTCTCAAATGTTTTCCTATGTCTAGATCTGTGTCTCCACCCCACCCTCACCCCTTAACTCTCACATTTCCACAAGGTGAGGACCCCTGCAAAATTTTCTCAGGGTGCTGGCACTGTTTTGTAGCATATTCTAATGATTTTATTGAATTACTTCAGTAATTTTGTTTGTGGACAGATTGATTGTAAGCTCTGTGAAAACATGGCCTTGTCATGTTTATGTCAAATTCCTACACCTAACACAGTGCTTGATACAGACTAGGAGTATATTAAACATGTATTCAAAGAATAAATTAGTGACTCACTCTATATCTAAAATCTTTGTTCTAGCAACCTTCATGGCAGTTGGCAAAGAGAGAGTGTGTGTAGATTTTGCAGATTGAAGATTGCAAATCATCTGATATATGGACTGTCTAGAGGGCCAAGCGCTCGCCTTTGGTCCTGTGTGTAGCCTCTTTGAGAGAAGACAGCAGAACTATATTATACCCTTTAAGGGAATTGTAGATAGGCGGTTTTAGCTTGAAGGAGCACATCAAGTGATTGGATTCACCACAGAATTTCAGCTTTATGAGGGGAACACGTTCTCAGGGACCAGAAAAAAAGGAGATAATAGTGCCTATAAGTGTAGATGACTCTATAGGTGGGAAGGAGGAAGTAGATGCTATTGGAGGAGGGGATATTGAGGGAGACCCCCCCCCCCATGGCATCCCATCACCTTGATTTCCTCTTTGCAGCACTTTCTCTGCTGAATGTGGAGAGTAGGGAGTACAGGGAGGGATGGTTAGAAGGAACAAGTAAGTAAAAAGAATATGTGTGTAGAGAGTCTCTGCAGATCTCTTCAGTTAGCATTCAATTCTTTTTACTCTTAAAAATGAGGGCCAGCTGAAGAGAGAGGTGGTTTTGTTTTAGTAAAATGTTTCCTTTTCCCCAGAAGTACATTCCCAGGGAATCAACAAAAAGACAAAGTAACAGGGCAGGAGGGAATTCGTAAAATGCAGGCATACCTATAGGAACAAAGTGAACCACTGGTTCTCCAAGTTTAATTTTTTCCCTTGGGATACACCATTTCAGAACAAATAATAGGAGCTTGTCTTGAACCAAATTGGCATTTGGACTCAATTCATTGTCTTTTTCTTTATGAATTTTAATTGTATTATTAATTCAGAATGTGTTGGTATGTAAGTCAAAATTTTCTGCATACTTACATCTAAGAAATTATAGACTTCTGCAAGTATAGCTTGGTGGCAATATATTGGCTTTTAAATTCTATAAATGAGAAGTGTTCAGGTGAAATAAAGTCATTATTTGTGTGAGGAGTACTGGATTTTTCACTATGTCTTTTTGTTTTGAGCATTTTAAAGTTACATGACTGTTGTCCCATTGATAGGTTCTTAATCTTTAGATTGTTAATAGTCACTGTTTGAATTCTTGGAAAATGTTGGTTAGTATTTCTCTAGAAGGCTTATGTGCATTTAGGGTTGCCTGTTTAGATTAGAAACTGCCTTGAAGGCAGGAACTGTGGCTTGATCACTTTGTATTCTTGAGTGCTTTTACTAGCTCAATGAGAAGTTGAACAAATGAAGATAAGTTCTTCTGTGTGCTTTCCTGTTTTCTCTGACTTTGGTACTAGAGAGATGAGTCAAGTTAAAATACAAGTGCTTGTCCCTGGGTCATACCCATGTTTCCAGTAAGGCTTATCCATCTTGACCAAAGAACACACAGCCAGTGGAACTAGTGTAATTGATTACTCTTTTCTTGTTTCCTAAAACTGAAATTTGAAACTTTCCTACTTAGGAAAAGACTCTTGTGTTTCTTTAGGTGAAGTTTTTGCAATATGTGGAAGCTGTGATGCTTTGGGAAACTGGAATCCACAAAATGCTGTGGCTCTTCTTCCAGAGAACGAGACTGGTGAAAGGTAAGTATGGCAATGTCATGTTACAGAGTAATTGTGGCATTCACATTATAAATGAAGGGACTGCTAAGGTACTTTAGTATATAATTTTTCTTTCAGTTTGGTTTTTATCAGAATATTATATGCACGTGATTTAAGGAGTAAAATAGTTTTACAAAGTTTTGTGTGTGTGTGTGAAAACTGGGTTTCTCTTTTACTCAATCTCTTCTCAACCATTTAAAATTCTCAACTGGTTCTTTGGGTACTTACCACCATATTTCTAAAGAGCAAAATTCAGGCATTGGTTTTGGCTTCTCGGTTCAACTTTTTTTAGTTCTGAGGATCAAATTTAGGGCATCACACGTTCATGCCCTCTACCCCTGAGCTATATCTCCAGCCCTCAGTACATGTTCTTGATAAGAGATCTAATTAATTTTATTTTTACCTATGAAATTTATATTCTTGAGAAGCATAAGATATTAATTAAAAAGAGTAGAGAGTGGAACACATATTGAGGTATCTTAGCTAATATAAAGGAATGTAGCACTAAACAGCACAGATGCAGTGGACTGGGTAAAGGGGAATCTGGGTGTTGGTCACCAATATACAGTTAACTAATCTTGGGAAAGTCTAATGTCTCTAGGTCTCAGCTCATCTACATAGTTTAAAGGGGTTAGACTAGTAGATGTCAGCAGAAGTGACCCTTATCCCACTTCTTGGTATTTGGAAGTGTTACATAGTGTATATATACATCCAGTGCCACTGTAGATAAATACCAGCTAAGCCAAGTGCAGTGGTGCATGACTGGAATCTCAGCAACTCTGGAGGCCAAGGCAGGAGGATTGTGAATCTGGTACTCCTCTTCCATCCACTACTTCTCAGCTTCAGCAGCTTAGTGAGACCCTGTCACAAAATAAAAAGTGAAAAGGACTGCGGATATAGCTTAGTGGGAAAGCATGTATGAATTCAATCACTGGTACCAAATAATAAAAATAAATAAGAAAAAAGAGAACACCAGCTGAGGTGATTTTAAGACTCCTTAGGCTCCAAGTTAATTTTCCCATAAAGAAGTTACTAAAAATATGGCCTGTGGACCTATTGAAAAGACTTTTTTTTCAGTCAGTGATGTGAATTGATATCAAATTTAAAAATGTGG
This sequence comes from Xerus rutilus, assembly GCA_028644305.1. Taxonomy (NCBI): domain Eukaryota; kingdom Metazoa; phylum Chordata; class Mammalia; order Rodentia; family Sciuridae; genus Xerus; species Xerus rutilus. Next base: position 151,229,109 of record CM053401.1, on the reverse strand, counting down.
AAATTGAGAGCAAGCATTCAGAAATGTTTATAGTGAACATTGTCCTGGGCTCATCTCATTGAACTACATGTGTAGATGAGGAATACTGGTCATTGCACACATTGAGTAAAGCAAACCAGCAGACAAAAACTGGTCCTCCACAGCAGAAGACTTGAGGAGCACGGATGGCAAAGTCAAGGAAAACAACAAAGGAAAGTAAATCAGTACCATAATATGAGCCAAGGAAAGAAAAACAGATGCACACATAGCACTCCTTTTCCTATTAGTCAGTAGTATGATCCATTTTCTCTTCTGGTCCTTAGCTGTTTTTATAGGTAGAGTTCTATTGGTAGGTGATATTGGCATATACTCCTTATTAGACTCTCACAGAGGGACAAGATGTTTATTTCTTTCAGGTGGCTGTTTTTTCTTGGATTTTTTTTTTCAGATCAGCCATTCCTTTCTGAAGTGAAACCTCGTGTCTTTCTAAACTTGTCTCCAAAACACACCTTTGCTTGTCTTGAGTTGATTTCAGCTACCCTAGTCAAAGTGATATGGACAGAATGAGATAGCACTTACCTACTGAATCTTAAGGGACCAGCCATTTAGACATTGCTGATGTACAATGAAATAAAGCCGAGTTGTATATAGCAGACAGTGCTTCACAGGGAAAAAGGAAGTACTTTTCAAGAGTACAAGAGAATCTGCTTGCCTTCAGATGACATTTTTTGTGTTTTAGAAGTATGGCATATCTTTGGGATTTTAACGTGCTTTACCTCTAAGGCCTCTCTGCACCTCTTGTTCACATTCTCTTGAAGCTTATTAGTATCTTTTGGTGCCAGGTGATAGCTAGAGCTCTGTTGGAACTTTTTTCATACTTACAGATCATTTGAAGGTTGTAGTATTATTTCTTAAGGATGAAGATGTGGATCACTTACAATTTATTTGCTCTTTTTGGATATTTTATGGCACTTTGGGGGAAGATAGGAGGGCATTTCAACCCTGTACTCAATCTCATCGCCCTTTTTCCTGAAATTTAATCAGGTTATGTTCAGTCTTGAATTCACTGAACTCATGAAACAGTTCTGATTCATTATTTAACTTTAGAAGCATTTGGTTCAAGAAGTGAGGTAAAAATACTTGGTACCTTAGTTTTTCCATCTCTTTATTTAGTAACTCTTAACCAGGGAAGCACAACAGAATCACTTTTAAAAAAAATATACGTGCTCGGATCTGCTTCTGGAGACTGAGAAGTAGTGGATGGAAGAGGAGCACCAGCACATTTTTCAAAGCTTATCACTAATTCTTCTGTGCACATCTGGGGCTATTTCCATATACTCTGGCTGGCTGGATGAGATATTACTGGAAATATTCCCTGTCCCCTAGTAGTTCTTGTAGCAGCAGAGATGAGTTGATGAATCTGCCTGAAGCCTTCTGTTGAAAAGGATGCTGAGGCTTATCAGGGGAAAAAAATAGGGGCACTCATGTAGAGGGTTTGCTATCCTTGCTTTTGTAGCAGTGATAGACAACTGGCCATATATATCTGATTGGCCTATAAAGTTTTATAAGTTTTATGTGACTAGGTACCACCTAAGACCCATGAAGTCATAATCTCCCAGGGTGGATCCTGGGTGGGTGGGCAGACGGTCTGGTAGGCAGGCATGCATGCGTGCATGCATGAATACATACATACATACATACATGCATGCATGCACACACATACATATCATTTGGAGCTGCTGTATGCACCAAACTACTTATGCTGAATTATTGATTGGGGTAATGGTCTATGACAGTGGCTCTCAACCTTAAGTGTTCATCAGAGTCACCTGGAACCTTGTTAAAATACAGACTAGAGGACCCTAAAGCTCAGGAAATAATGCCAAGAGTTAATAAATGGGATGACATCAAATTAAAAAGTTCTTGCACAGCAAAATAAACTATTGGGAATGTGAAGAGAACCTGCAGGGTGGGAGAAAATCTTTGCTAGCTACTCTTCTGACAGGATTAATATCCAGAATATATAAAGAACTCAAAAAAGTTCTATATAAAAACCCAAATAACCCTATTAATAAACAGACAAATGAATTAAACAGATACTTCTTTTTTGGGGGGAGGGCAGTACTGGGGATTGAAGTCAGGGGCACTTGACCACTGAGCCATGTCTCCAACCTTATTTTGTGTTTTATGTAGAGCCAGAGTCTCACGCCATTGCTGAGGCTGGCTTTGAACTCGCGATTCTCCTGTCTCAGCCTCCCAAAGTGCTGGGATTACAGGCGTCTGCCACCACACCTGGCTTAAACAGAGTTCTTAAAAGAGGAAATATAAATGGCCAAAAAAATATGAAACAGTATTCAACATTATTAGCAATTAGGGAAATGCAAGTCAAAACTACACTAAGATTTCATCTCATACCAGTCAGAATGGGCAGTCATCAAGAATACAAACAATAGTACATGCTGAAAAGGATGTGGAGAAAACCAACACTTTTACACTGATGGTGAGATGGTAAACACTGTGGAAAACCAGTATGGAGGTTTCTCAAAAGACTAGGCATGCAACCACCATATGACCCATACCACTCCTTGGTATTTATCCTAAAGAATTAAAAGTCATTGTACTACAGTGATAAATGCATGCCTATATTTATAACAGCATAATTCACAATAGCCAAACTATGGAACCAGGCTAGGTATCCATCAGTGGATGAATGAATGGATAAAGAAAATGTAGTATATATACACAGTAGAGTTTTATTCAGCCATAAAGAAAAATGAAATGTCATTTAGAGGAAAATGAATGGAACTAGAGACGATTATGTTGAGCAAAACAAGTCAAACTCAGAACGTCAAGGCTCATATATTTTCTCATATCTAGAAGTTAGAGAAAGAAAAAGAAAGGTGTGTGGTAGGAGGAATCTCATGAAAATCAAAGGGAGATCAATAGAGGAAAGGGGCTAAGGGGGTGGGAGAAAGGAACGGAGTGGAGAAGTGCTGGGGAGTGATCTTGGCCAAATTATATTGTATTTGTGAATATAACAAAAATCTCATCATTGTGTACAACTATAATGCACCAATTAAAAAATGGGAGTTTAATTCAGTAGGTCTGGGTGGGTCCTGAGAATTTACATTTCTAACATTCCCACCTGATAACTGATGCTCCCAGGACTCCACTTTGGATATTAGTGATCCATCATTTGAAGCTAAAAGATCATTTAAAATCATGAGTCACAGTTGAGGCAGCTGTTGAGCCAGTGTTTGAATAGTATAGTTCTGAGGAAGACATTGAGTTGAAGGAAGTTACAGACACTAAGTGCTTGACTTGGAATAGCTAGAGTCTTGAGTAGTACAGTTAGGCATAAGAGTGCAACTTGCCAGTGTTCCCCCCTCACTTGTGACCTAAAGCCTCTTAGCAACCATGTAATATCCAAGCTAAGTAGGAAACCAAGAGAAGATTGTGATATAATAGGCTTTCGCCTTTGTACTACTTGGATTTCTGTTTGGAGTATTTTTGCTGTGTATGTATTTGGTTCTTTTTCATTATTTAGGTTTCAGCTCATTTAGTTCTTTATCACTGAAGCCTCTGTTCCAAAGCCTTTTCTAAAACTTGCAGTATACCTTGCTTGCTTGCTTATTTGTCCACATAGGAAAGCACACTCCTTGAAGATGGGGCTGTCCTACAGTATCACTGTTTCTGTTGCCTGCTGTAGAGTAGGCCTATGTTAGATTTTGTATAGGAATAAATGGGTGGTATTGGTCGCAGACTATATTTGAGATGTTTTGTGAATTATGAGGTGTTTATGCATAATTTTAGTTTGATATTGATGCTGCTTTTGATTATTTTTTTCCCCTCACAGCATGTTATGGAAAGCAACCATTGAACTCACTAGAGGCATATCAGTTCAGTACCGCTACTTCAGAGGGTGCTTTTTAGAACCAAAGGTATGTTTTCTTTATCTAGTTTCCAATTTGTGTATCACTTGCTTATTTCAAAAGCAACTAGCTTAAGGTTGAAAACATTAAAATGAGTTTGTTTTGATCAAATAAGGAATGGAATTCTCAGTAACATTTTAGTACCAAAAAGCAAGTAAGTAGCCACTTCAGAGGCAGATGTTGTCTGCAATGGAATTTTTAAAAGACTGATAGTAAGTATGTTCTGCAATATTCTTATCATGAAATTGGTTTTAATGATGAATGACTATAGGTTTGCATTTTTGGTAACTTTTGTTAAGTTAGTTAGTAATCAGTTGCAAAGGTTTTTCTTTTTTGTTTTTAATTTTATACTGTGTAGGTATATTTAGAGGAGTACATAGCCAGCTTTATATGATTGTTTTTAAAAATTATTTCCCAGCCGTCATCTCTTAGTGACTGCATTGTTTAACTTCTATCAATATTGAAGTGATTCCTCCTAGATTTTTTTACAAGGTAGTATTGATCGGCCAGGATCTTTTCTGAAAGCCTTTGGGATATCTGTTAATTCTCAATCTGCCTGTTCACAGTAATTTATTATTTTGGGATTGTTTTCATATTTAGAAAAGAATAAAAGTTGATTCTTTTTCTTAGTCTGCAGATACTTATTTGCTGAAAGGATTCTTTTCTTTCAAATTTTTACCTTTGACACTCTTGGGCTGCATGTGAACAAGGGTTTAGGCAGGGATATAGGAAACAACATAGATTAGACTTTTAAAAAAACTGTATTTCCTTGAGAGTCACTGGATTCTTTTGCTACATGTGAAAAATGCAAGCAGTCACTGTTACCTCATTTTCTTAGCCACCATTACAAAGAAAGAAAACTGACAACCCCATTTCAGCTGTCTTTTGCACCTATTACGTTTTTTATTCTGAGTACTTTGTAAATACTCAGTAATTGAACTTAAATTACATTGTGGTTGATCCTTGTGTTGGCTTATCGTGACAATGGTCTCACTTTAACAACCTAAGAAGAGAGCAACTATTACTTATTTGCATAGGGCTACAACACCATGGTGAAATTTTTCAGTATAAATTGAACTATTGTGTCTAAATACATATGCCACAACATTCTTGACACTGGAACTTTGCGAGTCCTGGTGCATGAAATCTAGCTTTGTATCATATGAAATCAACTAAATTTTACTTGGAATTTGTACAAGAAAAATCACAGTAAGTCCTTGGGGCATAGTTTTCTAAAGTAAGACTATTGTTAACACAGGTGAAATTAAGCCAACCTGTAATATTTTTTCCACTTCATTGAAAAGTATAACCAAAATAGCAATCAGTCCAAAATGACTTTTGGAAAAATTGGCAAGAAGTCTCCTGAACAGTAAAACAAACAAACAGACAAACAAAAACAAAAAAACCCAATAACAACAAAAAAACACAAGTTTATCTCCATGTAATACTTGCAAAAGTTTACAGTATGTGTTGGTGAGTGTGTTTCTTTAAGTAGGTGCTTGCTCTGTATCGTGTACACATGTACCGTGTGATGCAGGGGCTGCCATGGTAAGTATGTTTTTCATGGAATAGAGTAAATAGCTACATAAAATCCCATGTATATGGCTATTTTTTCCACATGCTGGCTTTAAGTGATATTTATTTTAAAGTTTGTAGCATCCTTTTAAATGAAACATTTTTATTAGAAGTATAATGAAAGTTTGTTTCAATTGTGTATTGCCAAATGATAAATGTAATGTGCAGAGAATCTTAAATCATGAAATGGTGTAAATTAATGGATTGCCTTTTTATGATCATAAATGATAGGAAAGCAAAATAATGATGAAAATATTAAAAAGCTGATATGGAAAATAAGATTAATTTTATTGGGTCAAAAGTTTTAGGGGGTACTCTAACTAGGCAGTTGTAGAACCTAAGCTAAAAATCTGTTATTTTTGGACAGGTCACCTCACCTGTATAGTTTAGCAGCTTCCAGTATAAAATGAAGGATTTGAATGCTAGGTTTCTTAGATTCCTTTCATTACTAAAATTTTATTGTGAGCAAATAAAATTTTACCATTTACATTTTCTCTTCCATACTTTGCTTTTTCTGGCATATTCCTTTTAGTTTAGAAGTTGAGCCCTGAAGTCCTTTTTCTCAGTTTTTCTCGGCTGTATGTTCTTTTACATTTTGTGAAATTAGAGTAAGATGTTAATATGTTGAATTTTAAAATAATTTTACATGTGACAAGGCAAACTACTATCTTATTTAAAATTAGCAAACAAAGTTAGCAAGTATTTCTAAATGAAAACATTCGAGTCTATAGTCCATTAATTTTACATTTTCACCAAAGATACCTTTTGAATTCGCATGTAATTTAAACATTTTTTTCTTTATTCACATTCACCTTTCTTTGCTGGGAGCTATAATTAGGGAAGTTTTCTCATGGTAAATGTTAGCCAGTTTTAATTGTATCTTTTGAAGGGTTTATTCATTTTTTGTGAAAGTAGGTCTTCATGTTTCAGTAAAATCTGTTTCTAATGTTTATAGGTGCTAACATTCATCACAAATTCTTATTTTGATCTTAATCTCTCTTGGTTTTCCTTTAAATCCTTTAACAAGAGAATCATCTGTGAGAGATTGATAATTATTCATTTTCAAAATAGCTTAGATTTTCATTTTGTGGAATGGTTTTTTTTTTTTTTAAACAACCTTTATTTTATTTATGTATGTATTTTTTTTTTTTGTATGTGGTGCTGAGGATCGAACCCAGTGCCTCACGCGTGCGAGGCAAGTGCTCTACCACTGAGCCACGACCCCAGCCCCTGGAATGGTTTTTTAATAGAGTGAAGTTCTTCTGTGTGCTAAATGCTCTTAGCTATCAACTTGAGATTTGAGCCTTCTTAGAGATGTCTGTTGACTTAGCTTTCTTTGTTCTAATCATGCCTAGGTAACTATTTTTCTTACTGGTCTTACTAAAAACAGTGATTTTTAAAACAGCAGTGTGTTTGGCTTCTGTATGACATTGTAAATAAAAATTCTTCAGTCCCCTATTGCATACAGGATGTTTTCAAAATTGTGGAAAGGAAACAATCAGTAAAAATGTTGAAAGTTCATATCTGCAGAGATATTACCAGAATTCACTGATAATTTTGCTTACTGGTTTGTTCAGAGACAAATCCCCAGTCTACATGTTGGACAGTCTTTTATTTACTTCTCAGTGCTTGATGTAGCCAAGTAATGTCACTGTTTAAGAAAGTAATACGCTAAATTGTGAAATAACTCTACCCAGTACTGTTAATGGAAATAGAATATCGTCTTGGATTGATATTCTTACCTTTTTCTTTTAAAGATCTACCTTCTTCCTTACTCCGAAAACTTAAAATTATTGCAGTCTTTTGCAGAATAGAACTGTTCTTTTTCTAAGATGTTGAAGAAGAATGAGTTATTACAGTTAGTGTATTAAAAAGGATTGCATGTTTGAGAATTTGAATTTCCCAATATTTAGGCTTTGGTTTTTATTTTATTTTGGGAGGGTACCAGGGATTGAACCCGGGCACTCCACCATTGAGCCACATCCTCAGCCCTATTTTGTATTTTATTTAGACAGGGCCTCACTGAGTTGCTTAGCACCTTGTCGTTGCTGAGGCTGGCTTTGAACTCGTGATCCTCCTGTCTCAGCTTCCCTAGCTGCTGGGATTACAGGCGTGTGCCACCCTGCCAGGCTTGGTTTTTATTTTTTTAAAGGACTTCACTAAAGCTAAAATTTTAGATAACCTTCTTAAGTTTAGTAAAGTAGTAATATCAATTTTGGAAGTTAGATGTATTTTAAGACTAGGTTCTTTTTGTATTTTACCACTTTATATACCAACCAGCATGGATTTGTAATGTGAATGCTGTTTAACATGTTTAGAAGTCATCTGTTGAGCTGTACCTATGGACTGCCCCTCAGACACTCTGTTCAAGGGTTGGGGATGTAGCTTGGTGATTGAGTGCTTATCTAAGCATGCTGAAGGCCCTGGGTGTGATCCTCAGCACTGCAAAAAAAAAAAAAAAAAAAAAACAGAATAACAACTCTGTTTATGTCTAGATGATTTTATGGCATGAATGATGGGTTTGTTACTCAAATAGTTGAGAGTGGGAATATTAAAGTTGCTACTAAATAAGTGTCCTATCAAATATTTAATACACACACAGGGCTATCCTTACATGATGAAGCAGTCAAAATTTTATGTTCCCCTGACACTTGAATTAAAAGAAAATGAAACAAACCTCCCTTTTTTCTCTATCTACATTTTATCCCTGTTGACATATTAATAGTACCTCTTTCAACTCACCTTTGCTTTGTAATTTTTATGAGAATGTAATCCCACACCATCTTTGTAGAAAAGAGAATTTGAGGGGAGAGGTGAAGGAAAGGCATAGATCATTTTGGCTGTTTATCATTGGTAAAAAAAACATCGCTTCTATTTTTTTGAAGAGGGGTGTGTACTGAGGATTGAATCTGGCTGTGCTTTAACACTGAGCTGCATTCTCAGTCCTTTTTATTTTTATTTTGTGATAGGGTCTTGCATAATTGGTTAGGGCCTCTCTAAGTTGCTGAGTCTGGCCTTGAACTTTTGATCTGCTGCATCAGCCTCCTGAGTTGCTGGAATTACAGGCATGCATCACCATGCCTGGCTTTGTTCCTATTTTTAATGTGTACATGTTTCAGTCTTTTGTGGGTTAAAAGTTAAATGTTTAAAAAACAAATTTAAAATATGTATTTGGAAAAAAGTTATAACAAAAATATCTAGCAGAAGGAAAATTAACAAAAATATCTAGCAGAAGGAAAATTAAATGTATTTCTTCTTTTAACATAATGGAAATGATATTCACCATATTTTAAGATGAGCAGTTTGACATTACATTTTTTTTTTAAAAATCTCAATCTATCAATTTGTAAGTAAACCCTTGTAGAAGGAGGTATTCTGCCAGAGAAAAAGAGCATTTCATTTAGTATTTAGGATTAATGATTTCAATGAATGATGCTGTTATAGTTTTGAAGTGTCAAAAGATTACAGATTTTAAAAATAATTTAACTTTGGTATTTGAAGTGACTGGATTATCTCATGTTTAATTAATAATGTGCCTAATTTGTTACATACTTGTTATCATTTGGCACACTTATCAAATATAATCAGTATTAAAATCCAGTAAGATATATAGAAGAGTGTTTGTCATCTAAAGATGTACACTCTAGAGACAGAAGCTTATATCTTCTAGGGATTTTAAGAGTATATGTAGTATATGCCTAGAAAAAGGCTCAAAAGATTTATATGAAAATATTGATAGTGATTATCCCAAAATTATGTGCTAATGGAATATGTAAGGAAAAAATAACAGTATAAGATTAATTTTGAAATTGTGCTTTCAAAATGTGTATTTAAGGGGCTGACATTGTGGCTTAGTGGTAGAGCACTTGCCTAGCATGCATGAAGCACTGGGTTCAATTCTCAGCACCACATTAAAAAATACATAAAGGCGGGGCTGGGATTGTGGCTCAGTGGTAAAGCGCTTGCCTTGCCATGTGTGAGGCACTGGGTTCGATCCTCAGCACCACATAAAAATAAATAAATAAAGATATTGTGTCCATCTACAACTAAAAAAATTTAAAAAAAAAAAATACATAAAGGCATTGTATCCATCTACAATTAAAATATATTTAAAAAATTTTAAAAGTATTTAACAGCTTTATTTTGGCACATAATTTTAATTATTTGTTTTTTAAATAATTAAATAGAATGCTTTAAAATTTGAGTCTTTTCAGTAAACTCAGGGAATCTGTAGTAGTACTTTTAAAATTGTATGTTAACACATACAGCTTTAGTTTTCTTTATTAGTAAGGGAACTTGATATCAGAAGAGAGTATTAGGAATTGTCACAGTATATGAATTTATAAACTCTCAGGCATAAGAATTAAATTTGGATATTAATTCCCCTGTTACCACACTTGTTCTTCAGGTTTTCCTGTCCTTATGTCCTTTTAGGGTTTTCTGTGCTCTTTAGAGACATTGTTCACAATAATATGGGAAATCTAATGTTCTTATTATTTCCAACTTAATGTTCTTCAATAAATGTAATGAAGAACTTCATTGTGCCTTATAGTTCCTTGAGTAACTAGTGATTGATTTCAAAATACTCATTCCTACTATTTCTCCTATTGTAGCTTAAGGTTTTTTCCAAATGCTTGTGGACTTTCTTAAATAGAGCAGGAGATGAATATTTTATCAGGCAATTACTCTCTTGCTGACATTCCAAACAGAGTCTATTTGGTATTAACTTATGACAGAATTAATATCAGATCAAAATTAAAATTTCCTTGAAAAAAAGTGAGTATTGTAGGATAATTTACAAATGGGTTTAAGAGAGTTTTGTGTGCCAGTTCATCTCATTTTTCTTTATTTACTTCCTCACTCTTCATTTTCTTCCAGCATTACATCATGTTTTGTAACCTAGTTACATTCCTGATTTTGGCATAAAATATTGATAATTAGCAAGATGAATCTCTTGGTCTCTTATTTAGTATAAGATTTAGGCCACAAACATCTTAATGGAGTCATGGGTAGAAAATAAGATATAAGAAATTATTGCAGACGTTTAACTTTTAAATTGCAGACTATCGGTGGTCCATGTCAAGTCATAGTTCACAAGTGGGAGACTCATCTACAACCACGATCAATAACCCCTTTAGGTATGGGCATTAACTGCATCTGTTTGAGGCATATGCATAAAGTTACTAATATGCTGCACAATGGCTTAGTGGGATTTAATAAATTTTAATTCTAAAGTTTAAAGTCAATGCATTGTTAATACTACAAATTTCACTTAGCGTTTCATGGATCTTACTTTCAAAACTAAACAGTTTTTAATTGCCTTTACAAATTTTATTAGAAATGCTTGCCTAGTTATTTTTGTTTTCTTGGATTAGATTAATTTATTATGAAATACTTGTTTTCATTTGGAGTGGTTAGGAAGTTTATAACATTCTTCTTGACTGAGCATCCATGGCTTTATTTGATTGATTGCTCAGGCTTGGAGAACATTTGAGGAACAAGTTAATCCAAAACAAAAACTTCATAATTTTTAGCTTTGAATAGTAAAGGTGCTAGAAAACAATATTCTTTTTTTTAAACTAGTAAATACTTGAATAAACTTGTATGAGTGAATTCAGATATCTTTGTTGTAGTTGACATAGAGTCTTGCCATTTACCTAAAGTCCCTGCTGCGTATGATAGAAGTGATACTCGAGTTGTTTTTTTTTTTAAACATTATTCAGCTTTCTTGTGCCTAAAAATGGCATTTCTCTTCATACAAGTATTTCCTTTTTCATACTGAAAGTAGAATTTGAAGTTTATTTTACATACATTAAATTACCCACTTGTATTCATCTGTATATTAATTTAGTGCTGAAAAAAATGTATCTTTAGTTCTAGGCAAAGTTAAAATCTAAGGATAATAACTGGTTTGCTAGTTGACTGTGCTAGATAGTAAGGAGTGGGAGTGTCTGTTTTAGCCTATATCAGGACACATCTTGTTTAAACAGATGTCTCATTCCATCCTCTTTATTGGATTTTATTTTTATGTGTTTTAATGCATTTTTAATAGTGTATTTAGAATCTTTATGGTAGTATATTTAGAATCATAATAGTCCCATACTGAGGTTGGAACTTATTAGGTATTAAACATTTTAAAAAATAATTTGCATTTGAAGCATCTTTTAGTTAAATACAGTGTCTTAATGTGAGAAGTGGAATGATTTTGTTTCTTCTCTTTTAGAAAGAAATTTATTTTATTCTTTTGGGAAATATAACTTTTAAACTTAAAAGCGGTGTGACATCTACCAGAAAATCTGCATTAGCAACTGTAATATTTTAACAAGTATTTCAAACTTGTGTTTAAATTAAAATGGGAAGGGAAGTAGGAGGGAAAGACAGTATTTAGAGGGTTGGATCTTAAAGCTTTTCACATTTATTTGAACGTTAGGTGAAGGGAATATGCTAGCATTTATTCTTTTTTTGGTAGTTCCTCACAGCTCTGTATATACAGGTAAGTTGAATACTGTTTGTAAAGCTTTTAGCTGGCTATAGATTATAGTTGGGATTTGAGGAGAATTACATTTTAGACAAGTTCAGAATATGCACTACGTAAGAATAAGCATTTTAATTGTGCCAAGACCTTTGTTTTGAAAATCCACAAGGTGTTATCAGTCCAGCAACCTGTTAGTTCTGTACATTGGTGGGCGTAGAAGTTCATCCCAGTGCCTCTAGAGCACCTTTCTTTCACTTTCTTATGCTGTCATGAATAACGACAAAGTCTCTAAGAACTGTACTACTTGCTAGTCTTGTTAAAAGGGAATTCTTTATTGAGGGCTACAATAAATATGCTTATTCACTTTATGCTGCTTTTAAGTTGTAGATTTAATAGTTTAAACAGTCCTTAAAGTTGGTAATTTCTCAGTTCTTCATTCTTTAAACATTATGAATTTTAACGATGTTTTCTATTTCCCTTGAATTCTAGAAAGTGAAATTATTATTGATGATGGACAGTTTGGAATCCACAGTAAGTGAAACTGAATTTTGGAAATGTCTGATGATATGATTATATGTTGTTTTACATTTTCTTGGAAATATATAGCAAAGGAAATAGGAAATAGTATGATTTTGAAAATAGAGACCAGATCCAAGAAACATACATTCTGTTAAATAATAGTTTCCAATGTAATTCTTTTCTAAAAATATTTTTTAGTAGTAGGTTGACATGATACTTTATTTTTATTTACTGTTTTTCTGTGGTGCTGAGGATCGAACTCAGTGCCTCGCCCGTGCTAGGCAAGCCTTCTACCACTGAGCCACAATTCCAGCCCCCAATGTAATTTTTATGCTTTAAATTTCTATCCTTTTGGTGTTTGACTGGTGATTTCAGGTATATGTGTTTATATAATTAACTTAAAAGTAGTGTACTTATTTGAGGAGCTGGAAATGTTAATTACCCTGATTTGAGCATTGTATACATATATTGAATTATAATACTGTATTCCACAAATAAGAGTAAATATTGAAACAAAAATAGAAATCTTAAGAATAATATATTTAATGGTTAATATATTATCTCTTAAACACTATTATGTTTGAAAATTACATTTGTATTTTACAAACCTTTAAAGTGTGAAACATTATTTTTCTACTATTTATGCATTTCATATATTTGTATATGCATTTTCAGTAAAATCCAGACTAGCCAGAATGTTCTAATAATTCTGAGTCTTTAAAACTTAGAAAATGCCTTAACTCGGAAATAGATTAAAAATGTTCTGCATTTATTTGTATGCTTTATTGCTATAGTAAATACTATATCCTGAGAATCCAAAATGTCTTCAGTGACTGGTATTCTCACAGTGTATCAAGGTTATCATGTTAACTTGCATTCTGATTTATAGATACTAACTTTAGGAGTCAGAGGTGGAAAGAGGGTGGGCAGAATGTGTACTTGTACTGACTGAACCAGAGATAAATTATTCATAACCACCTTGCTTTCCTAGCAGGCATGAGGAAAAGCAGGGCCTGAATGTTTTGGTTGTGGTTTTTCTATGTACATATATTTACACACATTAGCAAAGTCCATGTTCTGGCAGATAGGAATTAACTTCTTTTCCTCGATTTTATTTGAAGTTGTTTATATGACATCATATAATATAGTCAAATACTCAAATAGCTTTAGTGTTTTATTGTTTTAGTCTTGTCCTCTTATTTTCAAAAGATAATATTTATGCTACATGTTTCAGAGAGCTTTCTTTATGAAAGAGTTTTTCCATTTTCTTAGCAGTAATGCATGGTGTCATGTTTCTCTATTAGATGTTGATTACTGCTACGTCAGAAGACTTAAGCCTACCTTTATTGTCATTCTAAATTTAGCTTTAGTTAGCTTTCAGGATGGAAAGCCATTTCTCTGACTTGTCCATTTCTGAAAGCAATGTTTCAAATTTGACCATTATTAAACATTTTTAAGACTAAGGAGAAAACATGTTTATGTATATACATATGCAATATTCTATATATACTATCTATGTATATGTTTTGTGTGTGTATACACAAACATACACACGTGTGTGTGTATAAATATATTTTTTAAAAGTCCTGTTGATGAAAAACCTTAGGTCTAATTGATAGCTTCTTTGCTATTTATGAAAATTTTATTATGTATATTCTAACTTCAAATTAAACAATGGTAACATAATATTATTATAATTGTGTGATTTTTTATGGAAGGATATATAAATATGAGTATGTAAAATTGACTTGCAGTTTTGTTCTTACCTTCTTATATATCACACCCAGACTAGTGGCATAACGTTCAACTAAAAATTTCTTATGGAGCTTTGGGAACGTAATGATCCCCTAATGGAACATTTGCTAGGTTGAGAACCATCTTGGAACATGTTCTCTTTCAATATAGATATGGATTACTTTAATAATGGATTTGTTAAAACCAGCTTAATTTACTTAAGTTGTTAAAGCATAGCTAATTGTTAACAGTCATTTAAATTTTTTCCGTTCATATAAAGTTCTTTTTTAGTGACAAATTTAAGGCTGCCTATATATTTGCTTTGGGAGTGTGGTGGGAAAAGACCAGTGTTTTATAACTTCAGTGTATTAAAATGTGAATTTGAAGTAGCATTAAAATGATTACTATTCTTCCCTATTTACTCTGACAGATGGTGTTGAAACTCTGGATTCTGGGTGGCTGACGTGTCAGACTGAAATAAGATTACGTTTGCATTATTCTGAAAAACCTCCAGTCTCAATAACAAAGAAAAAATTTAAAAAGTCTAGATTTAGGTATGAAAATGTGCTTTTGTTACTTAGGTCATTTTTTTTTTTTTAAATTAATGCTGTAGATTTTGGACTCATTTGGTTTTAGCTTTTAAGAGAATAAAATATAACACACTTAAAGCTATTGTCACATTTTCTAGGAGTCTGTAATAGTGAATTGCTTTTCCCCCTTTGAACACCACTGTTACGTATACTTATACTAGTCTTTTTTTTTTTCCTTCTTTGTGCTACTGGGGATTTAACCCAAAAGTGCTCTACCACTGAACTATATCCCAAGCCTTTTTTTTTTTTTTTTTTGGTACTGGGGAATGAACTCAGGGGCACTTGACCACTGAGGCACATCCCCAGCCCTATTTTGTGTTTTATGTAGAGACAGGGTCTCACTGAGTTGCTTAGCACCTCGCTTTTGCTGAGGCTGGCTTTGAACTCGCGATTCTCCTGTCTCAGCCTCCCTTAGTGCTGGGATTACAGGCTTGAGCCACCGCGCCCGGCTCCAAGCCTTTTTTTATATTGTATTTTGAGATGATCTTGCTAAGTTGCTTAGGCTGTCTGTGAACTTGAGATCCCCCTGCCTTAGCCTCCTGGATCACTGGTTATGTGTGTACACCACCACAGTCCTATGATCCCAGCATTCATATGAGTGTTAAATCTCTAAATTTGGAACCAGAAAAGTTAGTTTTTATAAAGATCCATGTAAGCTTATGTATTTTTGTAGTTTCCATCATTTAATAATTTCCTAGTGTAGTAATAATTTGTTTCAAAATGAACATAATATGATTTTGTCCTGAGGAGGGAATGGCATAATTAGAAATAAATGATTACTGGAATCAGAGATTTATAGTGACTTGAAAATAAAAACCTTTCCATGAAGAAAGGTAGCAGTTTCAGAGTTTTTGTATTTTGTACCAGGGATTGAACACACAGAGGCATTTAACCACTGAGCCACACCCCCAGCCCACCTCCTTTAAAATTTTTTATTTTGAGACAGGGTCTTAGTAAGTTGCTGAGGCTAACCTAAAACTTGTGATCCTCCTGCCTCAGCCTCCTGAGTTGCTGGGATTACAGGTGCATGCCACTATACCTGGCTAGATTCTTTTTATTGTAAACTTGTATCAGTTTTAGAGAGAGATGTGAAGCTTTGTAAATGGTTAAATGGTAGCTTCATTTTTCTGTGATATCATTGTACACATCTCTGAGTGAGCTGGCTTAAGGCCCAGGGAGCCCTACATTTAAATTTTTGTGACTTTAGGACTGAGATATGTAACATAGCTTGACATATAACACAGCTTTTTCTGAATAAGATGTCAGGACTGGGTTGAAAGTTTCATTTTCAGTAACTGAAGATGTTTCTTTCTAATAAAATTCATAATGATATTGACGTCTGTAAGTCCTTAAATATTTTATGGTAACTCTATAAATATTATAGCACTTACATATCCGAATCACAGACAAGAAAAATATGAGTAGCACTTCCTAGCCCTTTGCGTTAGCAGTTCTGATAAGAGTAGAGGGTTCGTGGTGTGTGTACCTTGTCCCCTTGCTTTAGCTTTTCAAGATCCTTTTTTTGCTTCTGAAAAATTGAAGTAATTGAGCCACATGGTCAATCTACAAGATCTATTGGACCTCAACAATTCTTTAAGTAGTTATCTATACATATATGAATATTTTGCTTACATGTTATGTTAAATGAAGCAAATTGTCTTACATCTCTAAACTAATAGAATAAGACATTGAAATAACAATAGAAATACAAGGTAAAGCCTTGATTGCTTAGCTTATTTGTACTTTTATTTTTTCCCTTGAATGCAGTTAAGCAATTAATAGCCAGGCATGGTGGCAGATACCTGTAATCCCAATAATGGTGATTGGGGGGGCTACGGCCAGAGGAGGATTGCAAGTTTGAGGCCAGCCTCAGCAACTTAATGAGACACTGTCTCAAAAAGGACTGGGGATGTAGGTCAGTGGTAAAGTGCCCTTGGCATCAATCCCCAGCACAAAAAATAAACGTTTGGGGATCTGATTTGGAATACAAATGAATACTGAGTCTTAATGTCATTCTTGGGGTGGGAGGTAGTGCCACACGCTTATAATGCCGCATGCCTATAATCCTGGGGACTCAGGAGGCTGAGAGTTCGAAGCTAGCCTCAACAATGGCTAGGCACTAAGCAACTCAGTGAGATCTTGTCTCTAAATAAATACAAAATAGGGCTGCGGAGATGGCTCAGTGGTTGAGTGCCCTTGAGTTCAATCCCTGGTACCCAAAAAGAAGAAAAAAGGCATTCTTGTTTGTATAGAAATGACTTTGAGTATATATATTATTGAATTGCTTAGGCATAAATTAAATTGAAATGTACTTAGTTGGAGTCTATTAAATGAAGAATTTCCTGTTGAAATAATTGTGCATAGCTAGAAATTAGTGTGTTCCAACGATCTTTTTCCCAAAATTTGTATTCGTGCTAGACTGAGCCTTCATAGAGTAGGAGATAAATATATCTCTGAGGATGTCAGTATTTTAAAAACTTGGCGACAGCTTGCATGCTTATTTATTTTTGTGCTACTAGGGATTGAACCCAGGGGCACTCTATTACTGAGCTATATCCCTAGCACTTTTTGTTTTTTAGAGATAGGGACACAGTAAGTTGCAGAGGCTGAACTGAAACTTTACTGTCCTCCTGTCTCAGCCTCCTGTGTCACTGGGATCACGTGCGTGCATCTATACCTGTCCAGATTATGCATTTTTAACTAAAACAGTGAACATGGACCTTATTATTACCAAGTTATAAACACATATTTCTTTTCTTTTTTTTTGGTGCCAGAGGCATTTAACAACTGAGCCACATGCCCAGCCTTTTTTTATTTTTTATTTTGAGATAGGGTCTACCTAAGTTCCTTAGGGCCTCACTTAAGTTGCTGAGACTGTCTTTGAATTTGCAGTAATCCTGCCTCAGCCTCCCAAGCTGCTGGATTATAGGCATGCACTACTGTGCCTGACCTACACATTTCTTTTTGATTGATTACACTAGTAAATGGAAAGCAATGGCGATGTCTCTATGAGAGTATAACATTTATATAGCTATTTGAAGAAAATCTTTAATATAAATAAAATGCACTAAGTTCTTTCATAGATCATATGCCTTTAGGGTTGTTTGTTTGAATTAATAGCTGTTTGGTTTCTGGAAAGATGACGATTTTTATTTTGAGTTACTGAAATACTACTTTAGATTTTATTGAGTGATTACAGACAGTATTATTAGTTGAATAATCTGTATGGCTGACCCTTCAGGAAAACCTCAGAATTATGTGGCTGTTAGACAAAGCCTCAGCATTGATTAGGGGGAGAGAGGTCAGAGAGGGCCACACTATTATAATTCTCTATTTGCATTCTAAGATCCCATTTAAATCTCAAATGAAAAAGTTTTGTAGTTTACCTATTACTCTCTACAATAACTTTGCACCCTACATTAATAATATTTAAATTGTTTATATATGATTTAGTTGATATAAGAAATATTCCAGATTTGGGTTTACTTTTTGTATTACAAGAATTTTGTGCAGGTAATTGCTTTTCTTTGGGAGTAGACCAGTCTTCATGTCCCCTATGGCTTGGGTAACTGGTATTTGTTTTTTCATTACTGTGAGCCCAGTGAGAGGCCTTCTTGAATTATTTGTTTCCTTTATTAAAAAAGCATATAGCGGGATGTGGTGGTGCACGTCTGTAATCCTAGCATTTTGGGAGGCTGAGACAGTGGAATCTTGAGTTCAAAGCCAGCCTCAGCAACG
This sequence comes from Xerus rutilus, assembly GCA_028644305.1. NCBI lineage: Eukaryota > Metazoa > Chordata > Mammalia > Rodentia > Sciuridae > Xerus > Xerus rutilus. The sequence continues at coordinate 151,210,567 of CM053401.1, read as the reverse complement.
GCGAGGTGCTAAGCAACTCAATGAGATGCTGTTTCTAAATAAAAAACACAAAATAGGGCTGGAGATGTGCTCAGTGGTCAAGTGCCCCTGAGGTCAATCCTTGGTACCAAAAAAAAAAAAAAAAATATATATATATATATATATATATATGGTATGTGTTATAGGTCTAATTAATTTTTCTTTAGTCACGCACTTTTAACAAGGTACCTGGACTTTCACTGTGGTGTGGTAAAGGAAAAGGATACATCTTCAGTTTAAACCTCCAGTTCTAAGAGTCTTTTAATGTACACTAACAAAATTTGGTCCATTTTTGTGCTTTTTATATATACACTTATAAGACATCTCAAAAGGAGTTCTTACTGTTATTTGAAGGCTAATAAATTGAGATATCTAACTATAATTGAGGTAATAGTAAATACCTCTTTTAAAACAAAAAACCAAAGAATGAATTAAAATAACCTTAGTAGGTATAATGAACGTTTGTCTCATTTTAATACCTTGTAGAAATATTGGTAGATAAAACATATCTAATGCCTTAACATATGTAATCTTAACGTAACATCTTACTTTTGTTATTTGAGCATTTGTGGAGAACACTTTTTTTTTTTTTTTGGTGCTGGGGATTGAACACAGGGATTTGTGCATGCGAGGCAAGCATTCTACCAACTGAGCTATATCTCCAGCCTGGGAATGCTTAAATGTAAGTAACATTTCTATAAGGTTTTTTTCACCACTTTTGGATTTCATCATTCTTTCCTATTTTTCAGGGTAAAGCTTACACTAGAGGGTCCGGAGGAAGATGATGATGATAGGGTATCTCCCACTGTTCTTCACAAAATGTCCAATACCTTGGAGATATCTTTGATAAGTGACAATGAGTTCAAGTGCAGGCATTCACAGCCAGAGTGTGGTTATGGTTTACAGCCGGATCGTTGGACAGAGTATAGCATACAGACAATGGAACCAGATAACCTGGAATTAATCTTTGATTTTTTTGAGGTGAGTAGTTTTAGGGAAGGGGTTGACAAAGAATGCAGGCATGAGTGTACTGATTTGTATAAAGACATGATTTGTAACAACTCTTTTTTTTTAATATTTTTTTAGTTGTAGATGGTAATATCTTTATTTTATTGATTTATTTTTATATGGTGCTGAGGATGGAACCCAGTGACTCACGCATGCGAGGCGAGCACTCTACCACTGAGCTATAGCCCCAGCCCGATTTGTAACAACTCTTTAGGTGCTGGCTCCTCTATAAATCTTAGCAGGTTTAAAAAACTTTTAGGTGACAAATTCAAGGACTATTAGGAAAATAAGAAAACTGCAGTTGAATTGATGTTCTAAATCAAGACTGGATTTTTTTTTTTGTCCTTGCCTATTAAATTAATTATAAATGAATATATCTAAAAGAGCCTTCAAAGAAAAGACGAGGGCCAGGAAAGCTGTGTACCCCTTGGTGGACAATCTGATCTAACTAGCATGATTGAATCCTCTTCATGGTAAAAATCTTTCATTGATGAGTTTTATTACAAGGATTTGTTGTGACAGTGGACTGACTTGTAATTTTACTTGATATTATAAATATATAATAAATCTAGCTATAAAGTTTGCCATGTTATGCAGAATCAGTGCTGCCAACTTTTCAAAGCTACTTGTGTTAGCTTACGCTAGAACTTATTAGCTCACTGGCCGTTCAGATGCTCCCACAAATAATACCTGGTACTTCCCTTAAGGGTCCTTACTGCAGTATGCCTGGCCCAGTAATTAAGTGTACTAGTGTTCTTAGCCTCTAGCTCCTTTGCCATCTCTACTCTCATTTCTATTAGAGTTTAAATCTTTCAGGACGGGGAACATGCCTGATCAGCAGAAGTACCTAGCAACAATTTCTTTTCTTTTTTTCTTTTTTGTACTGGGGATTGAACTCAGGGGCACTCGACCACTGAGCCACATCCCTAGCCCTATTTTGTATTTTATTTAGAGACAGGTCTCAGCCTCACTGTTGCTAAGGCTGGTTTTGAACTCGTGATCCTCCTTCTCAGCCTCCTGAGTTGCTGCAATTATAGGTGTGCACCACTGTTCCCGGCTCTGTTTCTTGAGAACAACAGAATTTGGGAATTTAAACCTACTTAGTGAAATTTATTACACATAATTAAAATTCTTAGTCTTTGTTCAATTTAATGGTGTTTATAGATATCCTTTGTGAGGAGTTTTTCGGCTCTTTTGCATTATATGGAATTTAAAGTATTGCCTCTAGGACTATAGTTTTAAAAAACTTAGATGTAACTTAAACAATAAAATCTGTAGGACTTTATTTTAAAATACAGTGTGTAGTTTTGATTGTATCATTTTTCTTGTTTAAAGGTTTTTTAAATTTTGTTTTTTAGTTGTCAATGGACCTTTATTTATTTATATGTGGTGCTGAGAATCAAACCCAGTGCCTCACACATGCTAGGCAAGCACTCTACCACTGAGCCACATCCCCAGTCCTATTTTGTGTTTTATGTAGAGACAGGGTCTCACTGAATTGCTTAGCGCCTACCCCTTGCTGAGGCTGGCTTTGAACTCGCGGTTCTCCTGTCTCGGCCTCTCAATGTGCTAGGACTACAGGCGTGTGCCACCGTGCCCGGCCTTGTATGAAGTTTTGATTGAATGTTTCCCTTTTGCCTAAGCACATCATTTGTGTGTGTAATTTTCTTTTTTTCTTTTTTGGTACTGAGATTTAACCCAGGGCACTTTCCCACTGAGCTACACCTACAGTTTATTTTGTTTTTTATTTTGAGACAGGGTCTCACAGAGGTACATAGGGCCTCACTAAATTGCTGAAGTTGACCTTGAATTTACTATCTTTCTGTTTCAGCCTCCACAGCTGGCATTGCAGGCATGCACTATCATGCCTGTCAGGCATTTACCTTTTAATGATCTCTGTTTTCCTACAGGGTTCGGGGAGGATTGGGCCAGGGATATGTCAGGGAATGAACTCGGGACACTGGATCACTGAGCCACATCCTTAACCCTATTTTTTGTTTTATTTAGAGACAGGGTCACGCTGGGCACGGTGGCGCATGCCTGTAATCCCAGCACTTCGGGAGGTTAAAACAGGAGAATCGCAAGCTCAAAGCCAGCCTCAGCAACGGCGAGACCCTGTCTCTGTGTAAAACACAAAATAGGGCTGGGGATTTGGCTCAGTGGTTCAGTGCCCCTGAGTTCAATCCCCAGTACCAAAAATAATAATAGAGACAAAGTCACACTGAGTTGCTTGGTACCTTGCCGCTGTTGAAGATGACATTGAACTTCAGATCCTCCTGCCTCAGTCTCCTGAGCCGCCGGGATTACAGGTGTGTGCAACTGTGCCCAGCACCTTAAAATCTCTTTGAACAGTGTGCTAGGTTCTGTGACACATGATTGTAATCTTAGTGACTTGTGAAGCTGAGGTAAGAAGATTCCAAGTTTAGGGGCAGCCTCAGGAACTTGGTGAGGCTCTAAGCAACTTAGCAAGATTCTGTCTTGAAATAAATAAATTAAAGGGCTGGTGATGTTGCTCAGTGGTTAAGCACCCCTGTGTTTAATCCCTAGCACCTCTTTCCCCCACTTTCCAAATAAAAATCTCTTGAACACCTAACTTACTTTTCATTTGGTTGGCATTTTTAGAAACAGTTGTTTTCTTCATAGGTAAGGCTGATAAAATACCAACTGTAATCTCAAAATGGGCACTTGGTTTCCTTGGGAGTTACTATCTCTGTAGGCCATCCATGTGGACATGTTTGTAGAGAATGTAATTTACAATAAAATTTCACTACAAGTATATCTTGGTCTTTCAGTGTAAAGTGCTTAGAGATTTTTAGACAGTGCTTTAAATTTACCTAATACGTATTAGATCAGAAGTGCAAATCAGAATTATGATTAATAAAGTAATATATTAAAATCTTGTATTTTAAAAGCAAATATATCATTTAGAACAAAAAAATCTATCTAAATTAAATAAGTTTGATTCTTTCTCATCAGTCTTCTGTAGACTCTGTTGATTTTAAGGCAGCTCTTTGATCATGAATTGAAAACATTTAAGAATTGTGTGTTCTAAACCTCATTTTCTCAGGAAGATCTCAGTGAACATATAGTTCAAGGTGATGCCCTTCCTGGACATGTGGGCACGGCCTGTCTCTTATCATCTACCATTGCTGAGAGTGGGAAGAGTGCTGGAATTCTTACTCTTCCCATCATGAGCAGAAATTCCAGGAAAACAATAGGCAAAGTGAGAGGTAAGTTTAGAGAAATAGGCAAGTCTGACAAGCAAAACTAAGGTTAAGTTAGAGTTTTTTATTAGTTTTAAATCAAGTATTTGAGAATGGTAATGATAAGTAATTTACATTATTAATATAATAAGAATTTAGATTATCTAATATAACAGGAACCTAAGCATGTTTATTAAATTTTCTAGAAGTGTTGCTTTGAATCCATTTTGACTTGATTATTTTCTATTTGATAGAGATTAAGCTGGTTTAAGTGCTTTTTAAATGTCATTGAGCTCATAATGAACTTTTTAACCATTTTTATCTTTGTCCTTCCCTCTTTTTCCCTATGGAAGTTGACTTTATCATTATTAAGCCATTACCAGGATATAACTGTGACATGAAATCTTCATTTTCCAAGTATTGGAAGCCAAGAATACCACTGGATGTTGGACATAGAGGTGCAGGGAATTCAACAACAACTGCCCAGTAGGTTGAATATTTGGGTAGGATTATCATTCAGTAGTTCATGCTGAGTAAGTTTAGATTGGTTTGACCTACAAAAAGATCAGATGATGTTTTTATTATCATCCTGGGAATTAGATATAATTTGACAATCAAGATTACCATTTCAAAATAGAGACCAACTCTAGTCTCCTAAGATTCTGTTTAGTCTTTTTAATATCGTACTGAATTGATGATGAGAAAAACATTAGAAGTACAAAGCCAGGAGGTAAAGCTTATTGCAAAAAGCTTTTGGCCTCTTGAGTTATCCATGTTGTCTTCCTTGATTTGGGCACGTTGCCCTTTCTTGGTCTTATTTATAAAATGGAAGTGTTTGGATATTCCCTAGTGTTCCCCTCCAAGCATCCATGACTCTAAGAAAGTTTAAGTAGATTCATGGCATCTTTATATGTTCCACCAACACCTCATCAGAAAGATGCCTCATCTCTTCTCAACAAACACAAATTTCAGCCTGGTACAGTTGTTTGTTCCTTCTAGTTTTGAGTGTTATTTAATTATCAGTGGTATAGCTTATTGCCATTGGCTTTCTACTATAAATTTTAATTCCATCCCTTTTATTGTAAACTGATGCTGCTGGGTACTATGGCACATGCCTGTAATTCTAGCTACACAGGAGGCTGAGGCAGGATGATCACAAGTTCAAAGCCAGTCTCAGTAATTTACTAAGACCTAAGCAACTTAAGACCCTGTCTCAAAAAATAAAAAGGGCTGGGGATGTGGCTCAGTGGTTAAACACCGCTGGGTTCAGTCCCTGGCACCTCAAATAAATAAATGAATTGATGATATGATAGCTTTGGGACCTATGGTCATGATTATGATCTTTTATATATCTACAAACCAAATCAACCTACCATTTAAGAAAGAAGCACCCTTAGTGTCCATCTTAGTAAGTTGTCTTCCTTTTTGTTCTTGTTCTTTTAAATAAATTTTTCATACTTCAATCCTGTTGGTTTATCAGTGTTTCCCCCACAGTCTGCCAGTATTTAGTCATCTGGAGGTTCTATTGCAAGGAACAAGTTTCTGTGTCTCTATTTCTTCATGACATGAAAAAGAATTGTTTTCCTTAATTTGTCACCTTGTCCGCACCCCCCCCCCATAAAAAAAAAAGTCCGTAGTACAGGAGAGGTAGGTATATGTTGTGGTGTAGCATATGTCTGTATTCAGCTTGTAAGTACCTAAAACTGTTAAAGCTTGCATTTATGGAATAAATGTACACATTAGCCAAATGTGGTCACATTCTTATTTTTTTTTCATGGTCATATTTTGAGGATAGCAAAATTAGCTTCAAAATAGAGAATAAATACTACTTCTCTTGTTAAAAATACAGTTGACTTTATTACATTTGTTTCTTTTTTCTAGTTTATAATAACATGTTTCTTTATTTAAGGCTGGCAAAAGTTCAAGAAAATACTATTGCTTCTTTAAGAAATGCTGCTAGTCATGTAAGTAACCTTTCTTTAACATACTTTGGGCTAGTGAGTTAGAAAAATGTTGCTCAGGGCGATGCCCTCCAGTCTGCGTTAGTATGTTGAGGAATATTTATACTTCTTTTGGACATGCTTCTAAGTGAAAATTAGAATTATTAATCTATTAATCTATTTATTAATCTGTTAAATCTCTTGACATTATATTTAGATCCATGATGAAGACTGGGGTGAAAACAATAAGATCATAGGATCTTTTTTTTTTTTTTTTTTTAAATATCTTTATTTTATTTTTATGTGGTGCTGAGGATCGAACCCAGTGCCTTATGCGTGCTAGGCAAGCACGCTACCACTGCGCCATAATCCCAGCCCCAGGATCTTTTTTTGATCTAACAGATTTTGAATTGTTGGGGAAAGAAAAAATTTTCCACTAAGCATTGATATTCACTGTCTGAATAGTGCACTTATTCAGGTATTCACTTCTTTTTGGTACTGGAGATTGAACTCAGGGGCACTTGACCACTGAGCCACATCCTCAGCCCTATTTTGTGTTTTATGTAGAGACAAGGTCTTACTGAGTTTCTTAGCGCCTCACCATAGCTGAGGCTGGCTTTGAACTTGCGATTCTCCTGTCTCAGCCTCCCAAAGTGCTGGGATTACAGGCGTGTGCCACCGCTCCTGCCTTCATTTTTCTTTTTGAAAGGGTCAAAACCTAGCTGGTTTATTTATACACTGAACAGTGTATGTACAGCTGGGGCTTATTTATATAATAGTACAAGAGGCAGCTGCTTTTAGATGGCCACTGTATAAGTCATTATAAATAGAGAGAGTTGAGCCTGAGCCTGCTGGCACAAGGCCTTTTTTGATCTCAGTGGTCCTTCTGTTCCCTCCTCTACACTCCTCCCTGAGCCCTAGGACTCAAAGCAGCTGACCAGCAATATTGTAGGAGGAATTGGGCAGGGCAGCTATGACTTCTGCCCTAAGAATATGGTGCACAGGCTCTGTGCACACCAGATCCCAGCAGGCCCTGTAGAGCGCAAAATGGTCCCTGGTATTCCTTTTGTTTTTTTGGTACCAGGGACTAATCTCAAGGGCACTGAACCACTGAGCCACATCCCCAGCCCTATTTTGTATTATATTTAGAGACTGGGTCTTACTGAGTTGCTTAGTGCCTCGCTATTGCTGAGGCTGGCTTTGAACTCTCAATCCTCCTGCCTCAGCCTCCCAAGCTGCTGGGATTACAGGCAAGCACTACCGTTCTGGCTTGGTATTTTTTTTTCTTTCTTTCTTCCTTCCTTCCTTTTTTCCTTTCCTTCCTTCCTCCCCTCCCTCTCTCCCTTCCTTCCTTCCTCTTAATTTATTTATTAAATTTTAATTATCCAATAGAATCTATGTATATTGTTTAAGAAAGAATGAGTAGAAACAATACAATGTAGATATGATAAACTATAAACTATTCAATATATAAACTACTCAACATATAAAAATTATGTAAATTATGCTATATAAAGAAATTAAAAGCAGTCTACAGAAGATATAGGAATAAGATTCAAAACATAAAATAGAATTAATCGGGTTGGTTTTAGTCAAGTTGTTGCCCTGGCTTTAAGCGGACGTGCGTTCTGCTTCGCCCATTCTGCAGTCCAGTTTCCAACTTGTTTCCGCCCTGTTGCACATCGGCAGTATGGCCCATAAATAGATCTACTACTCATACAAGTACTTCGACTAGCACTATGAATATCGACATGTTATGTTCCCCAGAGAACTTTCCAGACAAGTACCCAAAACTCATCTAATGTCTGAAGAGGAGTGGAGGAGACTTGGTGTCCAACAGAGTCTAGGCTGGGTTCATTACATGATTCATGAACCAAACCTACATATTTCTCTCTTTGGATGATCTCTTCCAAAAGACCAATAGTAATGAAGTATTTCTGGGATCATCAATTAAATCGTTCACACATTTAATTTATATGTGTATATAAGGTAATATTCAGTGAATACTTGAAAAATGTACAAATCATTCATCTATACCTGTGCATGAGCTGTATTCTTCACAGCAACAGCTCAGTTAAATGCAACTGCAAGTAGGTTATTGTAAGGTGTTTAAGATAAAATTTCTTCTAGTTAGTTTTTCTCTTAATATAAGTGCCAGTTTGACATTACCTGTTACTTTTGTTAAATAAAGTTTGTATGTTTAAAAAAAATAGAATTTAAGTCAGGCACGGTGGCGCAAGCCTGTAATCCCAGCACTTTGGGAGGCTGAGAAAGGAGAATCGTGAGTTCGAAGCCAGTCTCAGCAACGGCAAGGCACTAAGCAACTCAGTGAGACGCTGACTCTACATAAAACACAAAATAGGGCTGGGGATGTGGCTCAGTGGTTGAGTGCCTCTGACTTCAATGTCCAGTAACAAAAAAAAAAAATTAATTACATTGGACTTCTGTATTCAACAAAAGCATTTCCTAATAAAATGGTTGATAAAATGGAAAGAAAATCAGAGAAGGAAAAAAAAGCATGGAAATGAAAAGAATGAATAATATTAAACAAGTTTTTAAACATTGTTTTAAAATTAAGAAACTGACTTCATGTTTCATCTCTGATATGTTAAGTAATCAAAAGTCATCGATCTTATCCTAAAAGTAACAAAAATGTCTGAAAATCAAATTACATTTCTTGAATCCAACAATGTACTGCTAGAGCTGTCAACTGGTGTATATAATCTTGAAGAATGGCTGGAGACAGAATATGGGATAATTTAAGATTAAGGAAACCTTGGCGTCCTGTAGACTTAGGGAAACCCTCACAATTCCACAATTTTCTTTCCAGACACCCTACCAGTTTCCCACTGAAGATTCAAAAAAGACCTCATGTCTCTGATAGGATTAGGTTGTGAATTAAAAATAAAGTCAATTGAGGACAAAGTTTCAAAGAAAAATACTGGGAATATTGCAGTCAGAGTCGGGAATAAGGGTGGCAGTGGGGGTGGTACACGTTGATGAAACACTCGCAAAAAGTAGTAGTCCTCAGACATAGACCCACTTAAAGATTGGATAAGATTAGAAAAACTCCTTTGTCCCATATCTGACGTGCACAATAGCAAGGATCTGGTATAATAACAATTAATTACAGCTGAAAGAGTTGTAATAATACACAGATTTTTTTTCTTCCTGAAATAGTGTTTAAGGAAACTCAAACAGTGAGATAAAGAAGTACAGAATAAAAACTTAAAGCCTCTGGTACCTTTAGCTGCAAGCAAGCATTAAACATCAGACAAGTCCTCACCAGATAAAATACTGATATCAGTGGCCTGTTTACCTCATTTTTTATTATTCAATAAAATATACCTGTCTTTCAACAAAAAATTACAAGACAGGTCAGAAGACATGCTAAAATGTAGTCTGAAGATAGAAATCAGACTGAAACATATCATGCATGTTTGAATTGCCAAGTTAAAAAAAAACTAAGGTAATTATGATTAATATGTTATACTCTAATGGGAAAAAAGTACATACAGCATGCAAAAACTTAAAAACAATGTTAGGGAAAACGGAAACTTTAAGAATCAAAACAAAATTCTAGAAATCAAACATGCTGAAATAGAAAGGAAGAATGCCATCAATTAAATTATGGCCAAGGAAAGAAACCATGATCTTGATGATAAGTTCATTAAAAATGTCCCAGACAAAAATACAAAGGAAATAAAAGCAACCCAAGAACTGTGGGACAATATCAAAGAATAAAGCATGCATAGTTAGAATACAAAAAGAAGAGGAAAACAGCAGAAAAAATATTTGAAGTAAAACTATCTGAAAAATTTTCAAAAACTAAGATGAGATAAAAAGCACAGATTTTTGAGAGAATACCAAGTAGGACAAGTATCAAATATAAATAGGTGAATAAAGTAATACCTAGTCATCTCATATCCAAATTACAGAAAACTAAAAACAAAATTTTGAAAGAAGAAAGAAAAATAATTGCCTTACTTATATAGCTATAGAGGAATAAGGATAAGAAATTCATTGGATAGCACAATGACCAATTTTTATCTTCAACTGATGTTCCTAACACAGTCCTTTTCTCCATTGTAGGCATAGCCCCGAGCCAACATCCTTGTGAATTCCACAATTTGAGTCTTTTTTAAAATTCAATCTGCCAGTCTTTGTCTTTTAATTGATGAGTTTTTATTTAGGCCATTAATGTTTGGGGTTATTATTGAAATATGGCTTGTATTCTCATTCATTTTAGTTTATTTTTGGTTCTTGGTTTCTCATTTGGTTGACTTTTCCTTTCATGTAGTTCCTCCCTTTGCTAGTTTTCATTGTTGTTTTTTATTTCCTCCTTGTGGAATATTTTTCCAAGAATGCTCTCTAGTGCAGGCTTTCTTGCTGTAAATTCTTTTAACTTTTGTTTATCATGGAAGGTTTTTATTTCATCCTCAAATATGAAGCTTAATTTTGCTGAATATAAAATTCTTGGTTGGCACCCATTTTCTTTCAGAGCTTGGTATATGTTCCAGGATCTCCTGACTTTGAGGGTGTGGGTTGAGAAATCTGCTGAAACCCAAACTGGTTTCCCCTGTATGTAATCTACTCCTCCTCTCTTGCATCTTTTAAAATTCTGTCCTTACTGTGTAGGTTAGGCATTTTCATTATAATGTGTATTAGTGTGGATCAGTTGTAGTTTTGTACATTTGGTGTCCTGTAAGTCTCTTCTATTTGATTTTCCAATTCATTCTTCATGTTTGGGAAATTTTCTGATATTATTTCATTGAAGAGAGTGTGCATTCCTTTGGTTTGTACCTCTATCCCAGTAATTCTTACTTAGATTTGGTCTTTTCATGTTATCCCATAGTTTCTGGATGTTCTATTCATAGTTTCTTACCATCTTCATTGTGTGGTCAACTTTATTTTCAAGATTATATATTTTGTCTTCATTGTCTGAAATTCTGTCTTCCACGTTCTCTAATTTGTTGGTGATGCTTTCTGTTGAATTTTTAAAATATTTTTTTAGTTGTAGATAGACATAATGTCTTTATTTTATTGCTTTGTATGTGCTGAGGATTGAATCCAGGGCCTCACACATGGGAGGCAAGCGCTCTACCGCTGAGCTACAATTCCAGCCCCCTGAATTTTTTATTTGGTTTATTTTTTCCTTCATTTCAAGGATTTCTGCTTGGTTCTTTTTTAAAGTCTTTCTTTGTCAAAGTAATCTTTTGCTCCCTGTATTTGCTCTCTCATCTCTTTGTTGGAGTGATCAATGCTTGTCTGTATTTGCTCTCTCATATTATTCTGTGCTTCACAGATCATTTTAATTATGTACATTCTGAACTCTTCTGACATTTTATCTACTGTGCTGTTAATGGATTGTATTGTTGTAGCATCTTGGTTTGTTTGGGGCATTTTCTTCCCTTTGTTTTTCATCTTTTTCATGTGTCTTGCTCCCTGGCAATACTGATCTGAGGTGTTACAGTTTCTACCCTATAATCTTGTAGCGTCCCTACAAGTTGCCAATACGTCACCTCTGGTTTAACCGGGCCTGCAGGGACCTCAGGCATGATCTTTCTGGTCCTGGCTGTTGACTCTTGATGGATGTAGGCAGGGACAGCTAAAGGTTGGTAGATGGGGGGCTGCAGCGCATGCATGGTCAGTCTCTTCCTCCACGTGTCGGTATCTCCAGAGTAAGGTTGAATCAACTGATTGTTGTTAACGATTTGGTAATACCTGTGCTATTCAATAACAACAGAGAGATATAAAGTCAGCGCTATGTTAGCTGACTAAATCATTCTTGATTTCTTTTAATCCAAAAGTGATTTGCACATTGTTGTAAAGTTGATATGTTGTCCTCTAAAACAATAAACAAATCCAACTTTCTCTTTAAGTTAAAAAAATTATCAAACTTTTTCTAAATATTTCAATCTCATCTTGATCCAAAAGTTTGGGACCAAATTTTTTTTCCCTTTAGAAAATTTTTAAAGGAAGCTTGTCGTCTTTAATCCACCAATGGCATTCTCTAAGAAAGGCTTTAAAACATACTATTTAAATGTACTTGGAAGCAGAGCAAAAGGGCTCTGTGGCTTACTTTTTACCTCATCTCATTTCTGAGGTCCAGCTATTGCTAAGGTATGCAGGGCCAGTAAGGAGTTGGAAATCCTTTTTTCTAGGCTCCTATTTGATTCTGTTTCTGCTAATAGTGGTAGCAGAGGTGATACCATGAATGCTGTCACTGTTACTGAGATGACCCTGGATGTTTATTAATGGATTTGTGCCTACCCCCTTTTTGGCTAGGAAAAAATTGCGCTTTTACAAAGGGTAGTGAGGAGGTGGAATAAACTAGTTTTTAGAAAAAGCTCAATATGTAGTATTAAATGATTAGTGCGAATGTTTTATGTTTTTTGGTACAGATCTACTAATTTTATAGTGAACATTAAGTTTCTTAATGTCCTTGTACATTTAGATGTATTGCATGCCTGATGTTTTTCTAATGCTTGGTTTCCTCCTGTCAGGGTGCAGCCTTTGTAGAATTTGATGTTCATCTTTCAAAAGACTTTGTTCCTGTGGTATATCATGATCTCACCTGTTGTTTGACTATGAAGAAGGTATGTTGAAATTCCTTTATTTTAAACTCATTGTTAGCTATAAGGTGTAAAACTAGGACATTTGTTATATTTTTAGATATTTAACTGGAGTCACTCAATTCATTTTCTTGATGAATTATTGCCAGTCCTTTCCTGTCTCTAGCTCTGACAACTTTAAGTGAGGAGAGGGGTACTGATTTCCTCAAGTAGAGTCTGTATTGCTCCATTTATATTTTTATTCCAGGTGGTATCTGTGCCAATGTTTGTTTTCTAAGTCTCTGTTTCTGCCTTATACTGTTTCTCAAATTCATAGGCTAGTTTGGTATAGTTAAAGCAAGAGGAACCATAGTAAAAAGTTGAAGGTTCCAGTGAAGAAAGCTCTTAAGCTAGGGAGATATGAAAGACTTTAGATGAGAAGGGAAATGTTAAGAGCTAAACTTCAAGATCACTCTTTTGGTGACTGATGTAATACACATTTCAGAAGACATAGGCTGGAGGCAAGTGAAGCAGTAATGTGGGCCATAGGTACAATAGGGAAAGAGAATGGAGAAGAGGGCATATGATGGAGAGTTCAGAATGAGATTTTGAAATCCATATAATTTTTAGAAATTTGTTGGTATACAAACAATTGTCATTGTTATTTTGTCCCTGAACTTCAGTATATACAAATTAACAAGTAATTTGTCAGGAATTTAACCTAGGAAAGTTCATTTAGCAGTTTTTAAAAATTATATTTATTCTCAGCTGGGTGTGGTGGTGCATGCCACCAAAGGGGCTTGGGAGACTGAGGCAGGAGGATTGCAGGTTCAAAGCAACTTACTGAGGCCCTAAGCAGCTTAGACCCTCTCTCAAAATAAAAAAATAAGAAATGTCTGGGAATGTGACTGAGTGCTTAAGCGCCCTATAGGTTCAGTCTTTGGCTACCATCTCCACTCCCCAGTTATATTGGTTCTCATTTTCAATTGAGCTGATTTAAAGTTAAGGCCAGTTTATGTAGAACATTACCAGATATGTTGCATGAAAGAGTATGGCAAGGCACCTGGCTCCTCCTGCTAGTGGATTTAAGCAGAGTTCTAGGGGATTGAGTTACTATGATAGCTAAAAAGTGACACTTCTATTTTTGTTAAGTAGTATCAGGAGAGCGAGGGCAGGAAGGAGACACATGTATTCAGATGAGAAAAGAAGTAGTATAACTAAAAAGAAATGGATCAAGTAGTTTTTGCTGTGGGAGAACACCATCTCTAAAAATGTTAGTTTAGTTTAGTGGAGAGCATTACTGATCTGTTTTCACCAGACTGTCTTGCTTTGATGTTAAAGCTGAATGAATTGATTGGAGAATGAAAGTAGTGAAGTGTATATAATTATAGATTGAGTTTTAATTTTTAAGCTGGCTTTTTTCCTACAAAAACAATTTGTCCATTTAAAAATGCAAGTAGTTCAGATTATGAAATGAAAAATAAATCTTCCTTTCCCCCTTTCCTTGATCTCATTCCCTTATTCTTAATAGTTTCTTGTGTATCCTTCCAGAAAAACTTTATGCATACACAGGTTCGTACCAGTGTACATGAATGGATATATATATACTTAATGATTTCTAGCGTGTTTGTTGAATTGATAATGTATCAATTGGTGGTACCTGGACTCATTTCCTAAGGATAATGGTACCTCTAACTATGTGATGTCCGATATGACATTAAAACCTATTAGAGTATATTTGCTTGTGGGGGAATCATGATAGATTTGAGTTCTAATAGTATTGCTTATAGCTAATTAAGCATTTTTGTTATGGCAATTTCTTTGTGTGGCTGCTACTTTTTACAAAATTCAATTTTGAAAAGTTAAGGAACTTAAGAACAAAAATCAATCCCTCATAGTATTTGCATGTTGATTTCCTAAGCATGTAGCATGGATTATGTATCAAATACAAAGTATACAGCATGGGGGCTGGGGCTGTAGCTCAGTGGTAGAGCGCTTGCCCAGCATGCGTGAGGCACTGGGTTCGATCCTCGGCACTACATGTAAATAATAAATGAATAAAATAAAGATTCATCAACAACTAAAAAAATATTTAAAAAAAAAAAGTATACAGCATGATAGGAAGCAGGGGAAATGACAGCTCCTTTTGTCCTCAGTTATGTCGTTAATGCCATAACTTTGTTCCAGCAGGCCTTGTTGTCCTGGCATTTCTTGCTTGCTGTAAAAACAAAAGCCAGAGACGAGGGGCACTCATTTGTAGAGCATTTGCTTAGCATGAGCAAGACTTCGGGTTTGATCCCTAGCACCACCTAAAAAAACAATAGAGTATAAAGCTGGGAGGTAATGTGAGGTAAAAATGTTTTTTGTGCATGGGGCTAATAATTAGTCTCATCATTCAGTAAATTAAAATTATAGGCTTATCTAGTACCTTCAGTAATAATGAAATAGGCCAATTTCTCTCTCTACCCCCCCTTTTTTTTTTTAGAAATTTGATGCTGATCCAGTTGAATTATTTGAAATTCCAGTAAAAGAACTAACATTTGACCAACTCCAGTTGTTAAAGGTAGTAACAGCAGCATACATGTAAATTACCATTTCACTTTAGTTCTATTTATTGATAAATGGTTATGTTCTCCTTGCACACAGAGTTGACTAGTTAATATACATAGAGTGTGCTTTACCTTTCTGCTCTGGTTTGGAAGATGCTAATTCATCTGTCAAAGTTTTTGTGGATGTCATTGATTTTGTATTTATGAAAGAACTAGGTCATCAGTCTTTGTAGGCCATAGGCCTTTCACATACATAATCTTAGATTGCTTTTGTTCTGCAGTAACCCTTCTCTTTGTAACTCTGTTTACAGTTGGCCTTTTATTTGATAGTTGGTTTTGTACAAATGTTGATTTCTAGGATCTTTGTATTTTCGGTTGTACTATGTAATTTTACATGGTTCCCTTTTCCATTCCCATTAGATACTTAAATAGTTAAGTATGAGCAGTTTCCTAACTTACAAATTTTTATATTCTCTTTCCCTACTTGGGCATTTGGTCATGACCTTAAGTATATGTGTACACATATAAAACAAGTAGAGTAGTTAGTGTTTATTCTTAATAAACTGGTAACTCTATATTTTATGTTCTTTTCTGAAGTCTTCAGGATGTAGTTTTATTAACCATCTCTTTATAAACTAGGATTTTTTTTTCTCATTGCAATTTGTATGTTTGTGTTTTCTAGCTCGCTCATGTGACCGCATTAAAATCTAAAGATCGACAAGGTATGCACTGATATAGAAACCTATTCATGGTCATTTTAATGAATATAATTGTGGGCCATCTGAATGTAATTTTATGTATATGATGGTCGTTCATGTATTATTTTTTAACTGAATATCTGTTGTGTGTAATAACCATTTTATTATTTTTCTTAGCTAAACCATAAAAATTTTTTACTATTTTTGTACCTATAAATTTTTCTAAACATTCTTAACCATTAGTTAGAGAATATATCAAGTATAGAATTTGGCTGCAGAACCAGAAATTTGAAGCATCCCTGTCCTTGATTAGCTGTGACCTTGGGCAGGTTACTTTACTTAAGCACTCTGTGCCTCCTTTTCCTCAAAGCTTGTCCTTGCCTGCCATATCCCTTTGTAATTGCACTTTGCCTTCTGCTCATGTAGCGTTTAATAGGTTACCATTAATTTGAGGCTTATTATATCCTTTTTGAATCCTTTATTTGTGTTTATGTCCTTGTTCTTGAATTAGAATGTAAACCTCTCAAGGGTAGGAAAATGGTTTCATATTTCTAGAAGTCTACTTTCACAGTGTTCTACATATGGTAGGTACTTTAGTAGTTTGCCTGCAGTTGTGCTAGTGACACAATTTGAATGCGTTTCTAAAGAAACTGTGAGGTGCTTAAGACTTCAATGATTATCTCCAAAGCATAGATATAAACGCATAGTCTTATAGATATTTAATGAATTTTGCCTTTAATTTATTCAACTGGAAAATTTCGCATTATTAGTTTTTGTAATATACATAAGTTGCGATTTGTATATTTTAAAGAAAAGGTTGATATTTTAATTTTTTTCTCTTGGCAAAAATGTCTTCTGTGTTTAAGATACAATTCATTTGGATTAAGTAACAACAAGCACAGTAGTATCTATAGATTATCTTAATTTCCAATTTCTGATCTGATTTTGATCTTTCAAATAGAAGTCTTAGCAAAATGACACAACTCAATTCCATTGAAAATTAACAGATGATTGCTTTTGACTAGGTTTAAAAGAGTAATATTATGGCCAGGCACTGTGACACACACCTGTAAACCCAACAATTTGAGAAGCTGAGGCAGGAAGATAGCAAGTTCAAGGCCAGCCTGCAACTTGGGGAGATGATGTCTCAAAATAAAAAGGGCTAGAGATACAGCTCAGTAATAGAGTGTCCCTGGGTTCAATCCCCAGTGTTTTTAAAAAAAAAAAAAAAAAGAATGTTTTATAAGAAAATAATTACTCTTGGGGCTGGGGCTGTAGCTCAGTGGTAGAGCACTTGCCTAGCATGCGTGAGGCATTGGGTTCGATCCTCAGCACCATGTATAAATAATAAATGAATAAAATAAAGATCCATCAACAACGAAAAAAAATTTTTTAAAAATTATTCTTGGGACCACAGACTGTGGTGTTTATATTACATGTTGCAAACTAGTCTTTGTGAGGGATGCTCCATTTTAGAAAATGGAGATTTCAGTGTTTAAAAATAATGCACGAGACTTCAAGCGTGCCACACGTGAAAAGACCTTAGGACAATTTCAGTACATATTCATTCTCCTTATTTAGAGTTCAAAAAGATCTTAGCTGTACAATAGCATTTTATTTACTAAATTTTTGTTATTTAAAATTTCAGAATCTGTGATTGAGGAAGAAAATTCCTTTTCTGAAAATCAGCCATTTCCTTCTCTTAAGATGGTAAGTTCTTGAGGAAAACTAGGACAAGTTTATCTCATTAATCTTATTGCCTGAACAGCTTATTTTATTCTTTTAAATGGGTACTAAAAACATGGTATCAGCCAGGTGCTGTGGCACAAGCCTATAATCCCAGTACTTAGGGAGGCTGAGACAGGAGAAGCTAAGCAACTC
Source organism: Xerus rutilus (assembly GCA_028644305.1). NCBI lineage: Eukaryota > Metazoa > Chordata > Mammalia > Rodentia > Sciuridae > Xerus > Xerus rutilus. The sequence continues at coordinate 151,192,716 of CM053401.1, read as the reverse complement.
AGTGAGACCCTGTCTCTACATAAAAAACACAAAATAGGGCTAGGGATGTGGCTCAGTGGTCGAGTTCCCCTGAGTTCAATCTCCAGTCCCACCTCCCCCCCCCAAAAAAAATGGTATCAGTGATGTGATTAATGTAAATTTATTATTGGTGCTTCTATTTTTTTTTTAAATTTGTTTTTTAGTTGTAGATGGACACAGTATCTTTATTTATTTATTTTTATGTGGTGCTGAGAATCGAACCCAGTGCTTCACGCATGCGAGGCAAGCGCTCTACCACTGAGCTACAATCCCAGCTATGGTGCTTCTAGAAGGTGCACTTTTGTGTAGTATACTTGTGCTGCTTTTTGATTTTAAGAGTAACTTAACTGGACTGGGGATACAGCTCAGTTGGTAGAGTGCTTCCTTCTCATGCACAAGGCCCTGGGTTCAGTCCCAAGCACCACACACAAAAAAGTAACTTATCTGCTCAAAAAAATATAAATTTCCTCAGTTAATTTGGTAAGAATAGCATATGTACATATTTTTGTATATAAACAGAAAGGAGAACGCAAAGAAAAATGGGTGGGAAGAAGATGAGATGATTCCAAAACCTAGTTTTTGGAAAGGAACAAGATTCTGTACTACAGAAAATGAGTGCCCTCATTACTTAAAATAAGACAGATTTCAAAAATTCACTGAGAAAGAAATTAACATGAAAATTTTAAAAATCAGGCAATTAATGCAGGAATCCTTTTGACAGCACCAGGAAAGCCCACATAGGTGCAAGAGAGATGGTGGGTCTCCTTGGTTCCTACTATTTCTCTTCTGAACATCTGCCCTTCTGTGGTGTTTTTGTTTTGTGGTACTAGTGATTGAACCCAGGGGCACTGAAGCACTGAGCCACATGTCCGGCACTTTTTTATATTTTTTATTTAGAGACAAGGTCTTGCTGAGTTGTTTAGGGCCTTGCAGAATTACTGAGGCTGGCTTCAAACTCCTAATCCTCTCGTTGATGGAATTATAGATGTGTGCCACCTCTCTTGGCTTGTCTTTGGTGTCTCTCCCCCCACCCAATAATGTCAGGTACAGTAGATTTCTTAGGCAAAAATAGGTGATTTCAGTTTATTATGATGTGAAAATGTATGTTTTAGGCATGGGGCCTATTAGTGGAATTTCTTTTTTTCTATATGTTTGAAAGTTTATGGTCTTTTTTTTAATTATTATTATTTTCTTTTTCCCCCCCACATTTTTTATTGGTACATTATAGTTGTACATACTGATGGGATTTGTTGTTATATATTTTTACATGCATACAATATAACAATATAATTGAGCCAGTATCACTTCCTAGGACTTGCCCCTTCCTCCCCCGCTCCTGTGCCTTTTGGACCCTTTCCTGTACTGATTTCCATTTGGTTTTTAGGAGATGCAACTCCACCTTTGTTTTTCTTTTTCCTTTCTAGCTTTCATATATGATAAAAAAAAATATGACCCTTAACCGTCTGAATTTGACTTATTCTCCTTAATGTGATGGTCTCTAATTCCATTCTATTCTCTGCAAATGCCATAATTTCATTTTTCTTTATGGCTGAATAAAAATCCATTACAGTATTAGTGGATTTTTATGTAGTATGTTATCTGATTGCTAAAATGTGAAGATAAATGATTTAGAAAAGAAGTGACAATAAGGAATCTGTAATGAGGTATTTTGCTAAAACATTTCAGGTATGTATTACCTGAGAAGGTGTTCATAAAACAATCTAAATACTTAAAGTCTAAAGTAGTTAAAGAAAATTTTGATTAGGTGGACATGGTGACGAACCCCTGTAATCCCCGGAGCTCACCTGAAATCCCTGTGGCTCGGGAGGCTGAGGCAGGAGAATGTGAAGTTCAAAGCCAACCTCAACAACAGCGAGGCACTAAGCAATTCAGTGTGACCTTGTCCTTAAATAAAAAACACAAAAATGGGGTTGAGGATGTGGCTCAGTGGTTGAGTGCCCCTGAGTTCAATCCCTAATACAACAACAACAAACAAGTATTGATTATTCATTGTATAAAAAGGGTGTCACAAAAGAACTTGTAAGTCATTTGATTCTCAGCACTCTCATGATTCCCAACCTTTTGAATTACTGAACAGAAAAAACAATTTTTAAAATATTTTTTATTTGTTCTTTTTAGTTATACCTGACAATGTATTGTGATATGCTGTACATACATGGAGTATAACTTCCACTTTTGTGGTTGTACATGATGTGGATTTACACGGTCATTTATTCATTTATGAATATAGGAAAATTATGTCCATTTCTTTCTACTGTCTTTTCCATGTCCACCTCCCCTCCACCACTCCCCTTTATCAAATCCAGTGAACAGCTTCACCCCTCCCCCACTTATTGTGAGTCAGCATCTGCATATCAGAACATTTGGCCTTTGTGTTTTGGTGATTAGCTTATTTCACTTAACAAGATAATCTCCAGTTCTATCCATTTACTGGCAAGTGCCATGATTTTATTACTTTTTTATGGATGAGTAATATTCCATTGTGTATGTGTACACGTAGAACAGCAAATTTTAATTGTGTATTGAATGTTTGACAACTTTTATTCAGCCTAATAAGTGACACACAGATACATTTAACACAATTTACCACCATTATCGTGTAGTCACAAAGAAGTTTTAACAAACTGTCAAATAAAATTTTAGTATAGGGACAATCTTTGCAAATTTTATGCTTACTAGTCAACACTAAAACACTTTCCTAATTTTTCAAGTAAGTACAGTAAAAACATGACAAAAGCATTAAATAAGGCTTTAGACAAAGGAGAAGAAAGTCAAGAAGCCTCACACATAATGAAATGCAAACTGTTTAAGGCATTTATTATCATGATTCTCAATCTTTTGAATTGCTAAACAGAAAAACAAATTTTTTAAAAAAATTTGCTGCTTTGCTTAAAGCTGGTTCACATAGACCTAGGGATAAACCCCAGATCATCAGATTCCTAGGCAGTGTTCTTTTTTGGGGGGAGTGGGTGGGTACAAGGAATTGAATTCAGGGGCATTTGGCCACTGAGCTACACCCCTAGTCCTGTTTTGTATTTTATTTAGAGACAGGGTCTCACTGAGTTGCTTAATGCTCTGCTTTTGCTGAGGCTGGCTTTGAACTTGAGATCCTACTGCCTCAGCCTCCGAGCTGCTGGGATTACAGGCATGCACCACCATACCCTGGTAGGCAGTATTCTTAACACTAAATTTTTCTGTTGGTGTGCTTTGATTTGCTGTCATAAAATTAAATTCCATATATATATATATTTTTTTAAACTTTTATTTTAATAATTTATGTATTTGTATGTGGTGCTGAGGATCTAACCCAGTGCCTCACGCGTACAAGGCAAGTGCTCTACCACTGAGCTACAACCCAGCCCCAAATACCATATATTCTATACATGTTAATGACTAAACTTTTGAAGTCAGTTAAAGTAAAAACAATCTGTCAGATTCATTTTGCCTTAAGCATATTTGTGTATTAGCCCAGCATTTGTTTTAAGATTAAATAATCCAGTTCTTTGTAAGCTAATAACTAAGCTTAATATTTTTAATTTTGTTTTTCTAATTATGACTGGCAAAATAATCTGATTGTAAAGTTTGTAGAACTTTTTTTGTTTTGTTTTATTTGTTCTTTTGGTGCTGGGGATTGAACCCCCAGGGCCTTGTGCACGCGAGGCAAGCACTCTACCAACTGAGCTGTATCCCCAGCCCAGAATTTTTTTTTTTAATAAATAGAACAACTTATTTGCTCATTTATATAGATTCTAGTCTTTTGATTTATGGACTTTGGTATATCGTTTCATTTGGGGATAACTTTTTTCAGGGAGTTATCAGCATGGCATTTTTTACACATTATCACCTTCAAAACAAGCTAAAGGAGCCAAGGGCGCAGTGGCTCAAGCCTGTAATCCCAGCACTTAGGGAGGCTGAGACAGGAGAATCACGAGTTCAAAGCCAGCCTCAGCAATGGCGAGGTGCTAAGCAACTCAGTAAGACCTTGTGTCTACATAAAAGAAAAAAAACAAAACACAAAATGGGGCTGAGGATGTGGCTCAGTGGTTGAGTGCCCCTGAGTTCAATCCCCGGTACCCCCCCCCAAAAAAAAACAAGCTAAAAATCATGGGTATTCATATAATCATACCATAGTATGTCAGCATACCTGAATACAATTTAGAAAACATAAATGTCTTCCTGAATTCTTTTTTTTTTTAATATTTTTTTAATTGTAGATGGACACAATATCTTTATTTTAATGTGGTGCTGAGGATCGAACCCAGTGCCTCACACATGCAAGGCAAGCGCTCTACCACTGAGCCACAATCCCAGCCCCCTGAATTCTTGAAGTGGCCTACAGCTCACATGGAATGTTCTGAAGGAATGGTGAAAAGGATTTTAGGTTAAGGATCTTTCAGTGACAGTTATAAGTTATTACAGATACTGCTTGAAACCGCTCCTTTTGCTGTTTTCATTTGTCTTATTTGACATAGTAATTTTTAACCAGTTTGTCAGTTTGATGATGAGAAAAACCATTCATAGTGGTTTATATTAAAGAATAAGACATTTTATCCTTACTAATAATGTATTCTTATTGATTGCTTCTTGTAATAATTCTGTTTCCTTTTTTTTTTTAAATTCTACCATCTATCTCCCCCAAAACAAAAATTCAGGTTTTAGAGTCTTTGCCAGAAGATGTAGGGTTTAATATAGAAATAAAATGGATCTGCCAACAAAGGGTAAGTAATTGTCTATACAACAGACTTTTCGTCTTTCCCCCCTCCCATTTTTAAAGGTCTTTGGTTTCTATCTTTTTGTTTTAATGGAATTAAATAAAAGTGAAAATTTTCAGCTTTATCTATCCAAGTACAGTAGTTGTTCAACCTTTTTACAAAAGCCTGTATTACACGTAGCTAACATGTGAATACTTTTAAATTAATGATGCATGTATTAACAGAAATTTTGATTTACAAATGCCTTGTCTGTACATTAATGAATAGGTTCCAGACAGGTTTATAAAGTAGACAAATCTCTCTGATTTAGTTATTACTTTCTAATTCTTCATTGAAATGTTTGTTTTAAATAATTTCCTAAGCAGTTTTCTATTGAGGAGCAGTAGTTAATAATAGTTACCCAGGAAAAGAAATTTCTGCGGCTGTGCTTTAAATTGTTTCCGAATCTAATCATTTCTTTTTTCAATAGGTATTTATTAGAAAGCTGCTACAGATTAGGCATTTTCTGAGTGCAGTGGATAAGTAGTGAACTTTAATAAGGTCCTGTTTTCTTGGAACTTATATTCTAGTTGAAGAAAATAAAAACTGTTGAATGGGGGAGATGTGTAGATTGATGAGAATCGTGGTGAGGGGACTGGATTGAGGTCAGGTGTTGAAAGTTTTAACATTCAGGTATCATAATTGGTCATTTGGACTAAAGTCATGTATTTTGTTTTGGTCAGAATATTCTATGACTCTTCAAATCATGGCTGCTTAGGATAGGCTAAGATGGTCCTGGTTCACATAGTAAATGCTCAACCAAAATTTTGCTAATATGTGACTTTTAGCTTTATGAGCTTCTAGAATTGTTTTAATGACTAACACTTAAAAACATTCAGTATTTGAATGTTAGAGCTCTTGTTGAATTATTATTTTTAAGTCTTTTTAGTTATACATGATAGTAGAATGTATTTTGACATATCATGCATACATGGAGTATACCCTCCTGTTTTTTTTTTAAATATTTATTTATTTTTTTAGTTGTAGGTGGACAGAATATCTTTGTTTTTATGTGGTGCTGAGGATCGAACCCAGTGCCTCACACGTGCTAGGCGAGCACACTACCACTGCGCCACAATCCCAGCCCCATACCCTCCTGTTTTGGTGATAGTATATTACGTAGAGTTACAAAGGAAAGTTATGTCCGATTTAGCCTGTCTTTCCTATTCCCATCCTCCTCTCTTCCCCTACTCCACTCTGTTCAGTCCAGTGAACCTCCCCTCTCCCTGCTCCTCCCCCCACCTGTTGAATTATTTTAACTATTTTTAAAGGATAGTTGATAATGTCTGAGACTCAAAGAAAGAGATTCTGAAGTGTTGTTTTTTTTTTTTTTTTTTTTTTGGAAAGGATTGTTTGTAATGTATAAAGTTATTTTGATGTTTTTTGGTGGTGGTGGTGAAATTAATAGGTTCTCATTTAGCAAATGAAACATAGTTTTATGAAGATTATATAAAAATATTTTTAAGTCAGATTATAATTTTTTAGAATTTCATCTTTTAACATTAAAGTGAAAACCTATTGATAGTTACTTTTTTCGGTATACTTGAATTATGATTTTTTTTGCCATCACTAAATAACTGTGTGGTCTTGGGCAAGTCACTTAATCTTTTCAGGTCTTTGACTTCCTCATCTGTGAAATCAGAGTTGGTTAAACCATTAAGAGGTACCACTCAATACCTGTTAGTGCAGCTGTTACCAAAACATCAAAAGATAAATATTGGTGAGATCATGCTTAGAAGAGAACTCTTGTACACTGTTTGTGGAAATGTAGATTGGTGTAGTCATTATGGAAAACATATGGCGGTTTCTAAAGAAATTAAAAACAGAATTACCATATGACCCCAATAGTCCCTTTTCTGGGCACAAACTCAAAGGGATTGAAATCATTACCTTTGAAGATATCTGCACTCATTTATTCATTACAGCATTATTCACAATAGCCAAGATATAGAAACAACCAAAGTGTCCTTCAATGGGCAAGTGGATAAAGGAACTATGGAATTATTATTCATCCCTAGAAAAGAATGAGCTTTTCTCATTTGCCACAAGAGACTGAACCTGCAGGACATTATATATTAAATGAAACAAGCCAAACATACAAAAATATTGTATGTGGGATCTGAAAACAACTTAAAATTCAAATACAGAAAGAAAAAACAGTGGTTACCAGGGAGAAAGAGGGGAGGAGGAAATGAGATACAAGTCAAAGGATAAAAAACAACAGATTTGTAGGATGAACAATTTTGGAGTGCTCATGTACCACATGGGGGCTATATGTAATGACATTGGATTGGATGCAAAATATGTAAATTTTGGCTGCTCTTGACACACAAAAGGGAGGGTGTACAGTGTAAGTCGGTGGTAGCGTGTGTGCTCTGTATGTGCAAGGCCCTTGGTTTGTTCCCCAACACACAAAAAAAGAGAAAGGGGCAACTGTGTGAGATTATGGGTATGATACCATGTTTCAATTTAATAATGTTTTTACTGCCTTTGTGTATTCCATAATATTCTGTGGTATGCCTTAAATGAGCACAATAAAATGTATTTCAAACAATTTTTTAAAAATATGAGATTAGATGCTCTCAATAGTTTTTTTCCCTAGCACTGTAATTCTAAGATGTGCAATGGCTTTCATTTTTTTTCACCCTACATAGGATGGAATGTGGGATGGTAATTTATCAACATATTTTGACATGAATGTGTTTTTGGATATAATCTTAAAAACCGTCTTAGAAAATTCTGGAAAAAGGAGAATAGTGTTTTCTTCATTTGATGCAGATATTTGTACAATGTGAGTAATATTCAGTATTTTCCTTCTGTCCTCTTAGACTGTAGCTAGAACTCAGTACAGGTGGTGGTTGGAGATTGGGAAGTTGTCCAGCTTTCCCTTGCTTTGGCCTCAGTCAAGTTGCCTGTGTTTTCATGATTGCATTCTGATGGCTTTCTGGGGTGCCCTCTATTCCTGTGAAATCCTAGAGCCTTACTCTGTGCTTTATGTACTTGCGTGTCATGCCCTCCTTAACTGATTGTAAAGCCTCCTGTGCTTTCTCATTGCTCATGCCTGAGAGTATTTTATATTTTTCTTGAGTTAATGGTGGTTGTATCTGAGTAATGGGATTGTTTTTATTTTGATTTCCTTGTTTTAAATATTTTCTAAAATTTCAAATCAATATTACAGTTAACTCCCCACAGAAAGTATTGTTTTGTCCTTTTTAGGGTTCGGCAGAAGCAGAACAAATATCCCATATTATTTTTGACTCAAGGAAAATCTGATATTTACCCTGAACTCATGGATCTCAGATCTCGGACAACCCCCATCGCAATGAGCTTTGCACAGTTTGAAAATCTTCTGGTAAGTTGTTTGAACCTTCACTTTTCCACTTTCTATTTTTTATTTTACAGCAGTAGTAAGTAAATAAGGTTTCATGTTATTTTATATACCTGATGGTTAAAGATTTGACTGATGTGTAACAAGCAAGTAGCTCTATTTAGAAATGAGGATGATCATACATTCAACATATGTGTTTACAGATTACTTACATATATTAACACTCTATTGTAACTATATATATATATTGAAAAGAATAAGGGAAATTAGAAGAAAAAAAATTTAACATTTTCTTTCCCTGCCTTCTCTACTATAGAAAGCACTGGCCTAGAGAATAAAATATTTAACGTTTACAGTAAACACAGTACCTTTTCACAAACAACTAACTTTTCTTCTTTTAGGGGATTAACGCACATACTGAAGACCTGCTCAGAAATCCGTCCTATATCCAAGAGGCAAAAGCTAAGGGACTAGTCATATTCTGCTGGGGTGATGATACCAATGATCCTGAAAACAGAAGGAAATTGAAGGAATTTGGAGTTAATGGTCTAATTTATGATAGGTATTTGGTTTTCATAAAAAATTTCCATGAAATGTTAGGAAAAGTGTAGCTTTCATCTTACAAAATTATAAATAAAATCAAACTTAGTTAAGTTAAAATTCTGTAGTTTGGCCTGAGGTTTATCTTGACAATTGTCTGTCAAGTGAGTTTTTTCAAACTTTGAAGTGTATCAGTCAGTTGAGAAACTTGCTAAAAATGCAAATGAATAGGCCCTGACCCAGATGTATTAAGTCATTTTAGGGGGTTAATGATTACTGTCTGCCACCTGTTTTCTGTATATACAAGCTTTCTCAGTGGTCTTGTCCAATTCTGTGGCTTTTCATACCTTCATATATTCCTAATGTTAGATGTGTCCAACTCAGATCATTTCTCTGATATCTAAACTTTTCTGTCTGAATACCAACACCTTTTTCTCCTTTCATCTTCCTGATTTCAACATAGATGAAAAGTGTGGTCATTTCAGTTTCTCATATCTCATATCCACTTAGACAGAAAATCTCGTTGACTCCAACTTCAAAATATATCCTGAGTCTGTCCTCCCACCAAGTTGACTGTTGTCACTCTCAGCTGAATCACTTCATTTCCTGTGTACATCATTCAAATAGCCTGCACCTTGGTGACTGCTTCCACACTGTATATTCTCACACTACAACCAGAGAGAGGCTTTTAAAACCTATGTCAGATCATTTTGCTCCTAGCATGGTTTTCTGTGCCACCTAAAAGGAAAAGCCAAAGTCCTTAGTAAGGCCTTGTGGGGGGCTGATCCCCACCCCTTTTCCCTGATCATCTTTCAATCCTCTTTCCCTCTCTGACCTTTTTTTCCATAACTTTCCCGCATTTGCTATTTCTCTTTTCAGAGAAAGTCTCCAGCCTTTGTTTACTGTGTGCTTCCTAACTTTTCTCCATATCATTCATCACCATCTGACATACCACATATACATATCGTATGGTAATTGGCTATTTTTCTTCCTGACCTCTTTCCCCCAGCTTCTCCCCTTTTCTGATGCACACAGACAAGAACATAAACTCCACCAGGGCAAGGCTTTTCCCTTTTTTGTTTACTGCCTCCAGAAGCTAGGATAATGTGTAACACACAGTAGAAACTCAAATACTTGTTGTACAGGTCTTTTTAAGTATTTTTTTAAGTCAGCTTCCTGGTTAGTTGAAGTTTGGGAGACACTTAGAGACAAAGAGGTCTCTTTAGTGTAAAGAAGTTCGTGAGTAGAAAGGATGTTTTTAAGCTGGTGAAATTGTAGGCATGTAACATCATACAAAGAGGAAGTAATAAAATCCTGACTGGACCTGCTTTAAAATACTTTTCCTTGAATTTAGTCTGATATTATTTGTCCTACAAACTTTTATCACTTTCTTAATAAAGCTTTTCCCCCACTGTTTTGTCTGAATTAGTCTGGTTTTTAAATTGCAGCTAAGATCCTTCCTTGTTAATGATTGTTTTAATTTTGCATAAAACAATATGTTCTGTAACTTATAAAATAATGGCCAACTAATTAGATGAAAATTAAAATTTTAAATGAACATTTTGAAGGAAATGCTAGCTCAAGCAAATCTTTGAAGATTTCATACACACATAATATACATATACGTATGTATGTGTGCCTACATGGAGGAAGGAATGATTGCAGATATTTTCAGGCAAGAACAGTATATTGTGAGATTATACAATGTATGGCTTTATAAGGTGTATAAATTTTAGGCAGCTCCTTCATCTCACAGGCCTTGGTTATCAAATGTTTACATGTAATGGAAAACAGGAGGATGAGTGATATAATCAGTACTAAAGGAAATTCTTCCTGGCTTGGAGTCTTAATGAAGGATTGAGTTGGAATTTAGTTGAGGATAGTTATATTTACTTTGACAAGATGGACATTTTAGGTAGAGACAGCATAAATCAGGGCAGGACTTGAAGGTATAGAGGGTTTTGAAGAAACAGCTTGGCACTAGCCTCCTCTTAGGGTCTGATGAAGAAATATGTTAGTGTGGATTTTTTTTTTCTAAATGTAATCAAAGAACTTCTTGTGTATAATTTAAAGATTCTAATAGTTGTATAAGGCTTATAATTAAAAAAAAGCAGTTCTTTGTGCCAGTTCCTTTCACTCTCCCTGGCCCAGTCCCTGTCTCCTAATTTGTTTTAAGGTGCCCGCCCCCCATATTTACCTCACTATTTCTCTAATGTGTTTATTGCTATTATTTTTATATCATAAAATTTAAACATGAAGACAGTTTTGAATGCTTAGGGATTTGGAGCCTTTGAGATGTTTAGGAGAGGCGTAAGTGGGTGTTTTAGATTATTAAAATCTATTTTACTCTACAAAGACATGAAAACAGATTTCATGTTTAATCATGATTTTGTGATATGTAAACTGCATTTGATTTTCTAATATTTTGTTTGGAAGTTTTACATTTATGAAAATGAGTGGGATAGCCTTTAATTTACCTTAGTCAAATGGTTGTCTAGTTTTGGTATCAAGGATAGTCCTGGCCTGATAGAGTAAATAATTGCCCCTGCCACCCCTCTTTTGGAAGATGATGAATTAAACTCAGGGCCTGATGCATGCTAGGCAAGTGCTTAACCACTGAGCTATCCACTGAGTCCCCAGCTCGTCATTTTTCTGCTTAGATGATTAAAACGAACACAATACGGTAACAATACAACAGATACTTGTATTTAAAGGAAACACCATGATAGTTTTTAAGTCCCTGTGTGCTTCTATATAATCCCATTCTCTCATCTACTCCTTCATATATAAACACTTAACAAAAATTATTGTTCTTAAAAATTTAATCTTTTTTTTTTTTTTTTTTGCACGTGGGATTGAACTCAGGATTGAGCACTGAGCCACATCCCCAGCTCTATTTTGTATTTTATTTAGAGACAGGATCTCACTGAGTTGCTTAGCACCTGGCTGTTGCTGAGGCTGGCTTTGAACTCGCGTTTCTCCTGTCTCAGCACCCCAAAGTGCTAGGATCACAAGCGTGCACCACCGTGCCTGGCTCTTGTTTCTTTCCTTAGAATAATTAGCCATTGAGTTTTACATAATTTTAAACTCTCTACTTTTATCAATATGGTCTTAAAATTAATATATTGCATATAGCTATGAATCATTTTCATGGCTATTCCTTTGTTCTATTTTTAAGAACATTTTTGTTGTTTTCAGGTTTTTGTTATTATGCACAGTATTGCTGTGAACTATTACTTATTTTTATCATCATCATCATCATCATCATCATCATTTTTGCAGCACTGGGGATTGAACCCAGGACCCCACACATTCATGTTAGGCGAGTGCTTTACCACTGAGCTACATTCCCTGTGAACATTATTGACCAGGTTTCCTGGAATATAGTATAAAGTTTCTTTAGGACAATATCTTTCAGACCTTTTTGACCCCCAACCTATTTTACATTGCAAACCATGACACACATAGACATGTATATTTACAAGTGTTTACCTAAACAAAATTAAAAAGTAATGTGCCTTGAATATTCCCTATTCATGAGTATGTACTTGTTAAATGCAAATGTTAACTTTCTAAACTGGTTTTGTGACCCACTAGGTCTCTAGCCCAGCACCATCAGGCATCTGCCTGTGGTTCAGGCATTGGAAGTACAACAGGAACTATTTATGGTCACCTGGAGTGGGCTGTTCAGTATTTCCTGCTGCATTGTAGCCCACCACCAGTTCTCAGGAGTAGGGCCAAGCATTCTAATCCTGTCAGGTATTGTAGAAAGTGCATCAGTACATAGTTCAGATGCACCATATTTAAATAAGACTGGTTCATGCTCACTAGGACACACTGTCCTTAGGTTACAGGGCTGCTAGAGTGGCAGCGGCTGTCTTGGAATGATAGCTGTAATATGCCTTTCTCTTTCCTGGGACTGCTCCAGTACAAATTGGTTGACCTCTGTGGGCACAAGTGCCATTCTGAGAACAGCAACTTGATGGTGTTCTCTGTGTCCCTGTAAATGTTTTTAGGTTCTTTGTGTCCAGAAATTTGACCGAGCCCAGATTCTGTAGCAAAAATCATTTTCTGTTAGAATTTTCTGTAAGAATTTTAATCCCTCTGGTGCTAAGGATGGAACCCAGGTTCTCATACATGTCAGGCAAAGATTCTACCATTGAGCTATATCCCTAGTCCTTCTCTTTCATCTTAAAAACTTTATAAACCATTTGGAAATGCAAGGCTTCCTTCCATGATGAGGTTGGGACTTGCAAACCTTATTGGAAGCTCTGGAGATATGAATGGGGTTGACCTGGTGTGTACTCTGGGGTGATTCTGTAGATTTAGAACTTTACCCCTCTGCACCCTCCCACACAGTGCCTGAGTGCTAGGAATTGAATCCCATTGTACTCTTCCATTGAGCCAGGGTCCTGTTAAGTTGCCCTGGCTGGCTTTGAACTTGAAATCTTCCTGCTTCAGTCTCCTGAGTTGTTGGGAGCTATGTGCCACCAAGCCTGACCAGAATTTACTTTTGACTTCAAATTTTTCATAAGAATATGTGTATATTCTTAATGGCTGATCCAAGGCTTGCTGCCAGGAATCAAATGAGGGAAGAGAGGTGGGATAGGAAGGGTGTCTCTCTCTGTTTAGCATTTGGTATATGCCATCTCTAAATTCCCCTGGTGCTGTGGCCATGGTGGTGGTTTGTAAAATGCCCAAACTCTCACCTGGTCCAGTTACCTTCCTTTTTTTTTTTTTTTTTTTTTTGTGGTGCTGGAGATCGAACCCAGGCCCTTGTACATGTGAGGCAAGCACTCTACCAACAAACTGAGCTATATCCTCAGCCCCAGTTATCTTCCGTTCTAAGAGACATCCAGTTAAATTCAGAGAGTCTGGAGTGAAGGAGGCACAGCGCCAGCAGCTGGGAGTAGAGAAAGAAATGCTTACTGCTGCTCCATGTCTTCACCTTATCCTTTCTTTTTTGCTCCCTTCCCTTTCACTTCAATTCAAGAGGAATTTGCTGCTTTTAACCCTACCTTTTTGTTTTTCCCACTACTGGCTTGTGATTTGGTCTTTTTGGTTGTGCTTAGAAACTTCTAGTTGTTACTTATCCATCTGTTTTCTAGCCTTCAATTTTACTACTGTCTTTTGAATTTTTCTCATACTCATGGCTTGTGTGTGTGTGTGTTAGTACCACAGAATGAATTCAGTGCTCTTCACTGAGCCATACCTGCTATACCCCATCCCTTCGTATTTTTTGAGACAGGGTTTCACTAAATTATCCAGGCTGACTTTGACCTTGAGATCCTTCTGCCTCAGCCTTCCCAGTACCTGGAGTCACAGGTGTGCACACCACTGTATCTATAAAAAGCATACTCATGCTTTTTTTTTTTTTTCTTTTTAAAGAAATTCCCTTTATTTTTAATGGAACATAGGAAAGGAGTAAAGTTAGATGTTTCTGTTCTGTCTCATACCTTGACCCAGAGGTCACTTTTCATTCTCTCACATGTCTAATGGAATCTGTTGTACTAGAATCAGATATTTAAAGATGTTATTATTTTAAATCTTGTTTAATAACTTTTTCCCAGCTGTGATGTTGTACAAAGTTTCTCACCCTTCCCTGTACACTTATTTGGCTTTCAAATGTGATGTGAGAGACCATTCTGTCCTTTCTCTGCTGGTGGGTGATGCCAGTGCTCCTGAGTCATGGGAGACTCTTTGTGGGCTTTGTATTACAAAGAGGTAGGGCAGTTCTCACACTAGTGGGCAGTTTTTTCACCTTGATCTTCAGTAACTTTGAAGTCAGAACAGTATGAATTCTAGCTCTCAGGAGATTTCCATTTGTAAATTGAGGCATTGCCAATTGAATCACTTGAGTGGCAGATACTTTCAAAGTCATTAGTAATCTGTAGATTTCACTTTTCCAATTCGATTGGTTTATAATCAGCTCTTTTGTATCAGGAATATGAAAGGACAGTGCTGCTCTTCAGGGTTATTAGACTAGGAAGAAGAAAAATTTTTAAATAGAACTGATGCTTTTGTATTTAAAATAAAACAAAAGAAAAACAGTAATGTGGATGTTCCAGACATTTTGCAAATGAATTCTCATGACAAGGTTAAGTCAGGCAGGTCTTACATAAGACATAAAATTACACTATTTTATATATTTTGTGTTTGTTTCACCATAGGATATATGATTGGATGCCTGAACAGCCAAATATATTCCAAGTGGAGCAGTTGGAACGCCTGAAGCAGGAATTGCCAGAGCTTAAGAGCTGTTTGTGTCCCACTGTTAGCCGCTTTGTTCCCTCCTCTTTGTGTGGGGAGACTGATATCCATGTGGATGCCAATGGCATTGATAACGTGGAGAATGCTTAGTTTTTATTGCATAGAGGCCATTTGGGGGCATGTACTGCTGTTCTGGGTAATTAGTTTTCATCATTGAGCATTGTTTATGCCTTTTGGGTTTCTCAGTCTAATGAAGCAATAATGAAGTATTTCACTCTTTCACTACAGTTCTTGCAAGAATTTCAAATATGCTACTTAAATCACTTGGCCAGGTATAATTTCCAGTCAGTCTCTATACAATGAGAAAATTTTATTGGTTGGTAAATATTTTTAAACTAAATATTTAAGCCTATAATGTTAAACAAATCTTCATTAAAGCATAGCACTTTGAAATTAACAATATAAATATTTCATATTTACTCTTAGCTTTTCATTTGATCAGGTCTGAAATCTTTAGCACTTGAGGAAAATGACTACGCATAATTATACCTGACCATGGAACAAATAAGTACCTCAAATGCATGCATTTGCACTGGTGATTCCAACTGCACAAATCTTTGTGCCATCTGTGTATATAGGTATTTTTTACATGGATTGACATACACGTATACCATTTTCATTCAGTATGAACCTTGAGGCTGCTGCCATTTCCCCACTTAACCAAACCAGCCTGGAGGTGACCCTTGAAACTTGTTTCATAAATCTTTAAAAAGTTGTTTTGCATAAATGTTAAAATTTTTAAATGCTGCAGGGTAATTTAATGTATAAAATACTAGAAATGTATATTGCATACTTAGTAGAGTAGATCACAACGTATAAATTAGATTCAGTGCATGCTTTAGTTTTTAAGCATGTGATTATTATACATGTTTACTGTTAAGTCCTTGCATCTGTGGTGCTAGGGAAGTGTGAGAAGATGTCAAGGACTGAAAATATTTTGTTGCCTAAAAAAAAAGCAACTAAGGCATTTTACATATGCTTATTTTAAGTCTCTCTCACTACCTATTACACACTGTTGCTTTGTGGGTTTTTTGTGCGTATTGTACAGTAGTTAAATCTCTATGCAGAAAAATAAATGTCCTGGATTCTTATATTGGTTTTCTTTATTGGTTAATATATATCATGCATGTAATTTATTTAGAAATGTGGAACATCTTATTGAGTGTATATGCATGTTTTTAGGATTATACTAAGGTTGCCTTCATTAGAAGCAGATTGTATTGACATATCTATAACTTAAGAATGAATGTTAAATAAAATGGCAGATTTATTTTCTTCATTATAAAATGGAATTTCAAGAAGTTATTACTTTTGTAGAATGGTTTTATAATGTTATTATAATAAGAAATTAATTATTTAGTGTTTTACCCTAAAGGAATGGCTAATTTCATCTACCTTTTACTGTGTGTTTTTCACAAGACAGTTTATTCATGTATTGACATATTTTGATAGTGTCTGAGAACCTAAGACTTGAAATTACACCTTGTCATCTTTTTATTTTTTAAGCTAAGTGATGCACTTTTGGTCAGATCTTGGTTGTGTGAAGATAGGGTTGGAAATCCTATGGTATTGTAACACTGATATTTAGTGGAAAATAGTCTATAATGGTTCTATATACTTTTCCCAGGTTGAATGAAATTTTTTAACATGTTGGTGTGGATTGGTTGACTTTAGAAAACTGAAAAGGAATTAGTTTACTTTTTCTGCAGACCTTTGTACAATGCAGTGACCATTCCCTTCAGCCATGTACGTTTGTTTCTGTTCCCATCCTGTTGCTCTTCTCTGGGCCTGTTCACTTCCAGTTCCACTATGATGACTTGGGAGCAGAGGGGAAGCAGATCATAATGGGGAGTGGGCAGAAAAGAGGTGTCAGGAAAGGAGATGGGGTATGGGCTGCTGACAGTTTAATTTGCTGAGAGGAGCTTACAGTAACTGCTTATGATACGCTTTACTTCCTGTCTGCTCATTTAATTTCCTATCTCTTCCTGACTCAGAAACAAATGAGAGTAAACCGTTAAAATAAATGTGTATAGGCCTAAGTCCAGGCCTCTGTTAACCCTTTATGCTGTCCTCCAGCCATGCTGCACCTGTGCTAGAACCTGCACAGATCATGACTCCACATTACCCCATTTGTGCCCATCTGCCCTCTTCCCAGAAGTCCTCTCCTTCCCAGGTACTTTCTCCCTGATAAACTCATTTCTCTTTGAGCTGTCCACTTCTTCTGTGTCCTTGCCAAACCCCATCAGAGGGAGGAATCCATCTTTTTAACCGGTAACATATATGCTTTCACATTCATCATGCTGTGGCTCACACTACATTCTAAATAAAGGTAGTTGATGTGTGCTCACCTACCAGGCTGTAGGCTCTTCAAGGGCAGGGTCCTTGTCTTACTCATTTTTATTTCCACAGTACATGGAACATAGTAAAAAAAAAAAAGTTGGAATTACTGGGTTAATACAATTTGTATCAAATGTCCTTTTGAATTAAGAGACTTAGTTATATTTAGTATGAATGTAAACTTTGAATTGGTTTACATTTTGACAGTTGGGACAGCTTATTGATGTCAATTTTGAAATGTAGAGTTATAATGTTAAATTATTTTATACTTTCTGGAAATAGAGTGAAATGTTTGATAAAAGGCCGCCATTGTTCTCTGGTATTTTCTCTCTGGAATTGTGTTCTGTAACTGCTGGATGTGAATGTGAGGTACACAGTTCACTTCTGTGTGGGTGGTGTCTGAGGGATACCGCAGCTGGCTTCCTGCCACTGCTTACCTCTCCATTGTTTTGTGTGACACTTGTCTCTCTTCTCCTCTCCAAAGCCACGCTTACGCCTACCTCAGTGCCGCTTTCCTTGTCTGAAATGCCTTCTCTGCCTTCCGTCAGTATCCCGCTTGGGTGCCTCCTCCTCCATAAAACTTGCCTCAGCTTTTGATCCAAATCATGATGGAAACAAGTGCAGACAGCCTCTAAATCTCACTACTACGTTTTTCTGCTGGGTTAATCCCAGAGTGGTTATCTGATTTACAAGATTGGGACTAGAACCTGGATTCCATGACTTCTAATCCTGCATTCTTAAACTACACTGCCTTTTGAAGTCTTATGGCTCTTCGCATGAGCTTTCTTACAGTCCAGCTGTTTTGTGTACCTTCTGTACTTCCCTAATAAGATTGTAAGCCCCATAAGGGCAGGCACTGCTATGCTTAGTTATGAGCTCGATAAATAAACAGTGGTGGCAACAATCCTAGTTTCCTAACTCCGATTGTTTCACAATAAACAGTTTTGTGTGGCATGCTTGACTGTATTATCTGAAGTGTGTCTGCTCGTGTGTTTGTGTGTTTATATCTGGAGTTTTTCCTCTACCCCAGTTGCTTGGAGTCACGTATTTGACAGACCACCCAATTTTCTGCTTCACACTTGATAAGAATTACAGGAATGGTGGTTATTATTTCATTGATGTAAGTGGGAAATAGGTGTTATTTTTCCACTGGACTTGGTTTTCCCTTTCCTGGGTCAGTATGGTATACCAGAGTCTTGCTGCTGGACTGGTAGTGAAAAAGGCGCTGCCTTGGTTAGGACTTGCATGACCTTCTGCCTTGGTGCTTTTTCTTTATAGCTGTGACTGAATTGTGTCTTCCACAGTATTACTGGTTTGGTACTCTAGGTTGACAATAGAGTTCTGTTAATTGAAATTTATATTTTTATTTCCTCCTTGGATCATATACTTGCGGGGTAGAAAGCAAGTTATTCATGTTAGAAAAATACTGTATTATTTTGGCATTCATGATTGGAAATTAATTCAAATATAACCTCTTAGCAGGCTTGTACAGTTTGAGAAATAGATTTGATTTGCTTAAATGCAAGAGAGCTTAGTAAGACTGCCATACAAGGGTGTGTTGGAAGTAATGAGGGGAGATCATGGGTTGGAACAAAGACTTCATGAGCTCTTGAACTCTTACAGAATGAGGCGACAATCAGGACAGTTGTGAAACCAGTTTGAGTCACAGTCAATGGCAGGGTATAGTCGAGTTTTTTGAGGAATGAAGGAGCCATTTTAACAATGGAGAAGATACTGTGAATGCCAGATAGAGTCTTGGTGTATGCATAGGAGATAAAAGCTTGTCAATGATTTTAAAAGAAGGAAAATGATGTGAAAAGAAAGTGTTAAAAATAATGAAAGT